>JAESUZ010000067.1:0-1200000 GCA_017311185.1 Proteles cristata cristata | reverse complement strand
GCAGGGGAGGGTCAGAGAGAGAGGGAGTCACAGACTGAAACAGGCTCCAGGCTCTGAGCTGGCAGTCAGCACAGAGCCCGACGCGGGGCTCGAACCCACGAACCGCGAGATCATGACCTAAGCGAAAGTCGGACGCTTAATCGACTAAGCCACCCAGGCGCCCCAAGAATGTTTAGTTTTTAAGAGAGACTTTGAAATTCCCTCCAGCTGGAATCCAGAGGACATTTGCTTTTTGTTGGGTCCCTAGCAGGAAGGCACCCTATGGTAAAGTCTGTGCTTGCAAAAAAATTAGTTGTATGAATTAATTCAGAGGTAAAAGAGCTCTAGGAAAGACACTCATACGAACTAAACGTAGGGCCCTCAGAGTAGAAAATGAAAGCATCTCACAGTGACTTCTTCTATAATAACTAGTCTGGTTCCACCTCTTTGTCCAATGCTCCCCCGCTAACCAGGAGGGTCGTGCGGTTGCCACTTCTCAGGGGACCAAAGTGAGAGCAATCAGACTGGTTCCAACATTATTCAAACTGGAACTTTCTCCTTTGGTCCCCGGCTGCTAAGAGTCAAGAAAGGTCCTTGAAAGACCTTTAGGGCACAAAAGCTGTGCCCTACGGAGGAACTGGAAGTTCCCGAAGAAGCAGAAAAGTGAGCTGGAGGGAACTCGGTCAAGGTTGTCTCCACCTGCAGCAAATTGCAAGAATATCGCAGCTCTTTGTGAAATGAGCTCCGCACCCGCTGTGATGCAAAATAAAATTACGGGGCCTCTTGTTCAAAAGCAGGAAAAAGTGTACTGAAATACAATGCATTTGCCTTTCTTCCGCGGTCTTTTTCAGGATCCGTTAGGATGCTTTTTATTTGACGATTATCTAAGTGCCCGGGGCGCGGGGAAACGCGAGAGCCAGCCTTGACCATCAAGGTTCCTGGGCCGGAACTCAAGCGCGGGGTCCCACCCCCGTCTCGCCCTAAACGAACTCACATCTCCCAGTCTGAGTTCAGGCAACTTGCGCGCGGGGATGCGCCAGGTGTCGGAAAGCAGCTGAGCGACAGGTTCACCTCCACCCTGACGCACAAGGCCGCCCCGCGCCAAGGCCAAGTGCGCCCAACCCCGCTCCTCCCGGTTCCGCACCTGGAGACCCGCCTGTGGCCGTGGCCCGGGAGATGACTCTGCTCAGAGTGACATATGAGATAAAATACTATATACCCAGTGAAATTGGATTTCAGATCGTTGTGGAGCATAGCTTGTGCAAAATCTGAGACATGGGTACACGTAAACATGATTCATTGGTATCTGATATTCAGATCTAACTGGGTATCCTGTTTTGTTTTTTGGTTTTTGGTTATTTTTTCTATACGTGGCAATCCCAGCCTCCATTGTGCCATCAGATTTCACTTGCAAAGACAAATTCAAAGGTAAAATTATTAGGAATATCAGTGACAACCACAAAGAGTTACACCCCAAGTGTGGGATCCCGCACATGTGCCTGGGTCACAAAGTGCCGGAAACTTCCGGAATGAGCCCATAGGAATGCTTTCTACCCAAGCTAGTCTGAGTTGATTTCTGCCCCTTGCTCACAGGAGGATTCTGATGAATATACCAAGATTCATATTGGAAACCAAAAGGCCAAAATTATTCATTTACAATGGCCGTGGCACGGGTAAGATGTATAGTTTCATGATAAATTTTGATTCTCTGCTCTAGGGAAAATATTTCTTCCTAAGTCTTCCTGAAACTGCACTCTACTCAAGAAATATTGAAAAATTCTTCCTCGTCCTTATTTCTTTTTCAGTCTCCATGTAGAATATCACCCTCCTGTCTCAACAATAATAAATGTCATCATTAATTAGACCAAGTTTATTAAATTATATCCATATTACCTCCTGGAGAATTTTTTCATGTGATTTAAAAGGCTTTCTTCCTCATCTCATCGGCAACAAATTATCTCAGAAGGTGATTTTCCTATTTTCATTTCTCCAGCAAATCCTGAGGGTACACCGTACTTGTGGGTGCATCACTCTTGCACAAACTATACTTTCTGCCTAAATTTCATCTGTAAGGAATTTGCATTCGGAAAGCCTGCCTCTCCCAGGGTTCCTCCCTTCAGGGAAAACGGTATGAATCAAAAAGGAAAATATTGGGCTGAAGTCGTTTGTCAACACAAACGTGTCATGTTATGTTGGCAAATTCTGCAAGAGGCCAAGGGGGCTTTTCCCAGCTCACAATCCAAAGGAATAGCATTATTGACTATTTAATAATTGTCCCTTCATTGCTTATCTCCATTCTTCAGATGGATTTCTAGGCGGTTGAAATCAATATGTCTCTTTCAGATTTATCAGAGAGTTCACTACTGCTGACCCTGGGCCTTACTAGTCACATAGCAATAATGATGGGAGAAACGCACTGGCAAGCGGAGAGCAAAGAAGAGCCTTCCAGTCTTTTGATTTAATTCACTGGGGCCTATTGATGGATATCAAAGTAATAAGAAAATAATGCCATGAGTTCGTAAAATTAATAAGCCATCTCCAACAAATTCGATGGCTCTATTTTTAAGAAGAACAGAACTTGTGAATAACAGGAAAACAACAGATGTTCTCATTTGGAAGTTCACGAGTGTATTGAATATAACCAGTTTTTAAAACTTTCCTTGCAAAATCATGAAGAAACCATCAATCATAGAAAGGCACTAAAAAGGCCATGACACCAAAACAACAGGATGACTCATTAGTTTGGAGGGAGAAAAATATTGTGTGTTTTGGTGTGCCGTTTCTGGAACTGTTTTCAGGTTTTTTATCAGAGAATGTTCACGTCACCCACATCATCGCCTTTTCCAATGTTCATTGGTGTGTATTGACTTTCTGTTCCCCTTCCTACCCAGATCCACAGTGTCATCAACCGACTAATATTTTTTTTTCCCTTGTTTGTCAGCTGTGTTCCACTTAGGAATGGTTAACAAGGAGCGAACAAATCCAGCTTTCCTTTAAAAGGAGAGAAAACCCATGTCTTATTCAGCTCTAGCTGCCATCACAAAATACCATAGACTGTGTGCCTTAAACAACAGACATTTGGGGCGCCTGGGTGGCTCAGTCAGTTAAGCTGATATCAGCTCAGGTCATGATCTCACGGTTCATGGGTTCAAGCCCTGCATTGGGCTCTGTGCTGACAGTGTAGAGCCTGGAGCCTGCTTCAGATTCTGGGTCTCCCTCTCTCTCTTTGCCCTTCCTCCAATCACACTGTCTCTCTTTGTCTCTCAAAAATAAATAAATGTTATAGCAATTAAAAAAAAAAACACAGACATTTATTTTTCAGTTTCAGAGGCTTGGAAGTCCAAGATGGAGGGGCCATCTTGTTTGGTTCCTAGTGAGAGCCCTCTGCTGGTTTGTAAGAGTGGCCTTCTTGTATCTTCACAGGAGAGAGAGAGAAAGTAAGCCTTCTTCCTCTTCCCATAAGGATACCAATTCCATTGTGAGGTTCCACCCTTGTGACCTCATCTAATGCTAATTGCCCTCCAAAGGCCCCACCTCCTAAGCCATCACG
Organism: Proteles cristata cristata; assembly: GCA_017311185.1. Taxonomy (NCBI): domain Eukaryota; kingdom Metazoa; phylum Chordata; class Mammalia; order Carnivora; family Hyaenidae; genus Proteles; species Proteles cristata. The sequence continues at coordinate 1,196,471 of JAESUZ010000067.1, read as the reverse complement.
TTGGGAGTTAAGGTTTTCACATACGAATTTTGAGAGGACCAGAGCATTCGGTACACAATGACCACAACAACTTGCTGAAACAGGGCAGGAAATAAAATGTTCAGGCATAAATCACAATGCCGGGAGAAATAAGTAATTTTTAAAGAAAAAATTTAAAAACTGATCAATCTACATTTAGGTCATTGAGATAAATACATTACATTAGAAAATACCAAGAATTATCCAGAAATGGGAAGGTTGTCTAATAGGAAACCAACAATGTATATAAGAAACAAAGCGGGTCCTTTCTTCCAAAAATGTTTCTGAAATATTTCTTATGTTTACTTTTATTTCTTTTGAGGAAGAGCGTGTATGCAAGTGGGGAACGGGCAGAGAGAGAGGGAAACAGAGAACCCCAAGCAGGCTCTGTGCTCAACGGGGAGCCTGATGCCAGGCTCGATCTCACAACCTCGAGATCATGACCTGAGCCAAAACCAAGAGTGAAATGCTCAACCAACTGAGCCACCCAGGTGCCCCTAAAATATTTTTGATTAGATATTCTACTTTGATTAGATATTCTACCACTCCAATTTGAAGAAAATAATATCAAACGAAGTCCATGGAAATGCAAGTCTAAACGTGAGGAAGAAACTATTTAAATAATAGGATTCTTAAAGCTCTATGAGCAGTGATATAGGGAAATAAGTGCAAGATACAGGACTTCCCTGAAGACACAGCCTTTGAGGCACCTGGACAAAGGTCTTATACAAATTATTTCTCCAAAATTATTCAGTGAATTTTAGCTATCATTCTAATGCCTATCTCCTCTGCCATTTGGATCTTGAACATCCTGTGCATTATCTAAGCCATCTGCTTCAAAAGATGATTAAGCATAAAACCTTCCCATTTTATTCTTCAAGAAAAAGGAAATAAAATCTAAAAATGATCATTGTGTTGTTTTCTATGCCAAAATAACAGTCTTTTCCTTCATATGGGTGGTACTTGAGTCTCTTTCCAGTTACAAGCATTTACAAGAAAGGCACAGAGTACTTCTTATGTAGACAAGTACTTAATCATCCCAGGTCACTATATATAAGCTTTTAAGATACATTATACTCATTTAATGTGTAGTCTGTTTGCACTTAATAAATAGGGAACCCCATTCTTGGCTTGGAGACTTCACAAAGATTCTAAAAGTAAGATATTTTTAAATTTGATTCTTCCCAAGATTAAAACCCTTTTAATCTGGTGTACCAAAATGCTTCACGCTCAGTCCCCACAGTTTAATACCACAGTATGTCTTCTCAAGACTTGTATCTGTCATTCTAAGAATGCTTAATACTAGTCAGTGTATGACAGACTGAGAAGAAAGGGAAAGCAGAGAAGTGGGGGGAAAGGGTAGCTCTATTTATGTTATTTAATTTCATCCTCCTTAAAACCCTAAAGGGAAGATATTATTGTAATCATTTGTAAATGGTAAATCACAGACCCATAAAGGTTTAGCAACTTGACCAAGATCAGACAGATAAGAAGAAGCAGAACCCAAGTTCACATCCGGAGTTGTCTTATTATAAACCTATCTTCAGTCTACTCCTCCTTGCTTCTTCCCAAGCACAAATCACTGGTCAACAATTTGGAGAGTTGCTTGCACCAACTATTGCATATGACACTGATTTGTATCGGAGGAGGGGACGAGGGACATAACCTTGATGAAGAGGGAAATTTCTCTTTTCAGTTGGGAACCCACTGGGGAAAGCGAGTGAGCATCCAAGAGTTGCTTGATGAATAAGATACCCCTCCCGATGGGGACAGTGGGACAGATGCTAGGGGACTTGGTCTACCGTAGAACTGGATGCTCCTGTACCCTGATCTGAGCCCCCTCAGTTAGTGCTGAAAGCTTAGTGCCCCAAACGTCTTCCCAGGCTGTCTGTACTAGGAGTGTCCAATCCAGAGAGTGCTAAGTCTAAAAAATACTTGCGTACAGAGCAGCCTAGTGGGACATGTTTGTGTCACATAATAGTCCACGTGGTCACATGCTACTGGGGCAAGAAGACCTTCTCCTGTAATGTTCCATGCACTGTACCTTTTGGCAGTGATGTGGCATTGAACCAGACCCCTATGGTTTCTACCCGAGGCACTCACAGTGTCATAGAACATGGAAACAATAAACATGACATGCTCAAAAATTCATGACAAAGAGTTTAACCTGCAGTGACCCAGTGTAAGTAGATGAGATAGTTCACTCTGCACTGAATGTTTACAGTGTGACCCCCCATGAACCCCACCTCTCAGTGTTTATGGAATTGTGTAATCCCCCTTATTCACGTGACTCTGGGTTCAGCCTTGACTACTCTGGCCGATAGGACACCAGTGTGATGCAAGCAGAGACAACTGTGCACATTGGAGCTTGTGGTTTTGGGATTCTTTCCCAGATTCCTAGATCTCTGGGGAAGAGAGAAGAGCTCAGTCATGACTAGTTGTAAATTTCCTACCAACTCTGGCAAGTGGGAGCCAAGCCGAATTGTATGTGACTTAGAAAAACTAAAAAATACTAATTTCCTTCATCCCAGCACAGTGAAACAAATCTATATTTGCCGCCCTTAACAATCAACTTCCACTTCCAAAAAATGTCTAGTTCCACAAACCAAGTTGATTGTAATCTGTGTTCTTTACAACAAAAGTTTAAATAAAACTCACTTGTGGAAAATGTCAAAATGCCCCAATTCTACCAAAAGTTTTCTATTATTTCAGGAGTAAAGTTTCTAATTACCACCAGTATTCTATCAGCAGTTGGAACATTCCCATCAAAGATACAAGAAGCCTGGGGCACCTGAGAGGCTCAGTCCATTGAGCATCTGACTCTTGATTTCAGTTCAGGCCATGATCCCAGGGTTGGGGGATCAAGCCCTGCATCGGGCTCCATGCTCAGCTTAAGATCCTCTCTCTTATTCTCCCTCTCCCCCTCTCCCCACTCATATGCATGCTCTATCTCTCTAAATAAAAATAATAATAAGTAAATACGAAAGATACAGGAAGCCTAACGGATGGAAGGGGTACAGACAAGGATATACACAAAGGGTTGTTGTTGTTTTCTTTCTGTATTTGCCAGCATGTCTCATTTCCAGTGTTTTTTCTGGTCCTTAAAGAAAAACTAAACTTACTGTATTCATATGTTTCCATTTTTCTAGACTTTTGCCCAAGAGCTTACTTCAGGGAAAACGACAGGAGATGCCGTTATATACACGTGTACATATACCATATATATATGGTACAACAGCATAGCAGACTTTCAAATGAATTATGGATATACATATTTCCTATATCTACCATAACAAACTACCTCAAACTTGGTAGCTTCAAACAATACAAATTTAATCTCTTACAGTTCTGGAGGTCAGAAGCCTGAAATGAGTCTCACAGGCTAAACTCAAGGTGTGGGCAGTGCTGGTTCATTCCAGAGGCTCCCCCACAGAATCTATGCCTTGTCTCTTCTGGCTTCTGGAGGCCGCCTGCCCTCTTTGGCTCATGGCCTTATTGTCTCACCCCAGCTTCTGGTCCCATCATCCTATCTCCTACTACCCGCTCTGGTATCCTGACTTCGTCTTATAAGGACCCTTGCGACTACACTAGGTCCATCCGGATAATCCCGAATGATCTCTGTTTCTCAAAATCTTGACCTTAATCACATCTTCAAAGTCCCTGTTGCCATATCAGGTAACATATTCACAGATTTCAGGCATTAGAATGTGGCCATCCTTGAGTGGCCCTTATTCAGTACACCAGGGTTTCCAAGAGTCTTTCCCTACTCAGTCGAGTACAGACACAACTGAAAAAAGTAAGTCATTGTTAGGTGTCACCCAGCTCCACGAGCATAGGCAAAAAAAGCCAGCCTGCGGATTTCTCATCATTGATAAACAACCTGTCTGACATGTATCTAGGTAATGAAAATTTTATGCAGATACATTGCACTTTCCTCCCCAATCTCAGCTATTCAAACAAGTTCTAAGACTTTCTTCTTAAATCAAAGTGAGGATGCCTGGCTGGCTCAGGGGCGGAGCATGTAACTCTTAATCTCAGAGTAGTGGGTTCAAGCCCTATGTCGGGTGTAGAGATTACCTAAAAATAAAATCTTTAAAACAAAAAGAAAGAAAGCTATAGGAAGCATTGAATGCAGATACCCATAGAACCTATAGTTAGAAGGGATCTCAAGGATCATCTGAGTTACACAGATAGGAAAATAGGCACCTGGTCAATAAGGACTCAAGATGATGAAGATATTTCAAAGCCGTTGAGTCCCTTGAATAAGTCAATTGTACCTGAGGTATTCTGCTATCTGTCATCCCAGAAACTGTTTCTACAGTTTCTAGAAACAGAACCGTCAAGAGAGGTTAGGCTTAGTGGTGCCTGGGTGGCTCAGTTGGCTAAGCATCCAATTTAAGTTCAGGTCATGATCTCGTGGTTCGTGGGTTCGAGCCCCGCATTGGGCTCTGTGCTGACAGCTCAGAGCCTGGAGACTGCTTCAGATTCTGTATCTCCCTCTCTCTCTGACCCTCCCTTACTCACACTGTTTCTGTCTCTCTCTCAAAAATAAATAAAACATTAAAAAAAAATTTTAAATAGAGAGGTTAGGCTTAAATGGGATTTTGCTCTGTTCATTTACCACCCATGACTTCTCTAAATGAATTTTGTCACCCATGACTTCTCCAAATGGATGAAAACATTAAATACTTTTCATTAGTATGGCAGCGATTTCATTTTCATCATGATGAATGTTTGCTCAGCTCCCTTATCTTGTTGCAGAAAAAAATGATGACTGCTGAGAATTCAGGAAAACAAACATTTATTTAGGGCTTCTTGTCTATAAGTCCCCACATCTCGGCAGGTGCAGTGGGGACCATGAAGATGGATGGGAACCCTCCAGAGGCTCAGCGTCTTGTGGAAATTACAAGCTCACGTACAAGCAAATCTCAGGCAAGGTTTTCTGTGATCTGTAGTATAATACAGTGAGGAAACCACAGAAAGACAGGGAGGAAGGAATTCATTGTGACCGGGAAGGGGTGGGGGGGATCTGAGATGGGCCATTAGAAGTGATGTGTTTGGACCAGGCCTTAAGGGTAAGAAATATTTTTAATGGATGAGTGCAATGTTAAGAGCTGGAAAAGACACAGCTTTGGGGTGGTTCACTAAGGTTTTAAACTGCAAAACGCAGTTTACTGTCAATGGTGTTGACATTCTTATCTTATCATCCAATATGGGTCTTATTTAAAGACCGGGATAATAGTTTTCCTTAAAAAAATTCTACTTGCCTAATTGCTAATGATATTCTTGGTAATAGGTTTTAGGTGAGGTAAAATAGTGGTTTTCTTTCTTTCTTTCTTTTTTTCTTCCTCTTAGAACCTTTGTTTAAACAAAAGCCTATTGAGATGTCACAAACCTCCATATGAAACAGCAACGCCCCTTCTCCAGTTTCTTCCTCACCCCGTCCCCACTGTACTGTTCAAAGCAGCTCCTCCCAGAAGTTTGAAAATCATGAATATAAATAAAAACTTACTGCACAGCTAGATGCTCAGTTACAAACATTAGCATTGCCTTAGATGTAGATAGAAACACTCCTCAGAGCTCACACCCTAATGTGTTTCTAAAAACAGCATGTGTCAGAGAAGGTGGCACACTTGTCTCAGCAAAAAAAAGAGCTCTTCCTTCAATATGCACCTTGCAGTATGAGGAGTTTTTCCTTTGCTGGTGGAACTGAATTTGAGACAATTGGGGTCACAGCGGCCTCTCCCCCCACCCAAACTGATGTGTTAGTGGCCCGTATTCACCGATAGAGATAGCACTTCCCTTCTGTCCTACCAGAACGAAGGATCGGATTAGTTCTGACCGTGTAGTTATTGAAAGTTCCAGTGAATATGGAAGAGAAATGCAGCCAATGGCCGCCATTATAAGGAAGTGGGTATTAAGTAGCTCTCAATGAGCATGCTATTAGAATTTCGAGAACCTTAAGTATGTTCTTGCCTACAAAAATACCCACCTTGGAAAAACGAATCGTAGGGTTGCCTCCTCAGGCATTTAGGCCAGTGAGGAGAGGCCTGAAGAAAGGCAAACTGTCCTTTTCAGCTGCCCAGAGCTCCTTAAGAGACCTCTCTACCATTGTCAAAAGCTGTGGAACTCAGAGTAACAGCTCATGCCTCCTCTTTCTCCTCTAAAATATTTCATTTCACGTTGGCTGAGACTTGACAGCGCATGTATGTCCCTTTAGTCAATACTTCTAACATATTAATTTCTACCAGGTCTCTACCCAACTTGACGAGCACAAGCGATCTTCTTACCACTCTCTCTTCCATCTTTCCCCTCTTCTCCCTGCCTCCAAATAAGACGCAGCTCTCTTTTGTTCTTCCTTTTCCTTCCTTTCCTTCCTTTTCCTATCTTTCCTTTTCCATCACATTTCCTTTTACCACATCCAGAACTTTCTCCATTGAATTACTCTGTTTTGTACCTCTGATCTCTCCCCTACCTATACAAGACATTTTTAGTCTATCTTCTTTAAAACATTCCTCTCTAATTTCACTCCCACCACTCTGGCAATCCTGCCCAATGGATGGCACTCTTGCCGTCACCAATTCTCCCTTCTCTGACATAAAGAAAGTTGTTTTATTTTGTTACTCCTCCTCCAATGTATTTCTTTTTTATTTTTAATGTTTTTAAGTTGATGTATTTATTTTAAGAGACAGAGGGAGAGAGAGACTCCAAACCATGTGATCATGACCTGAGCCAAAATCAAGAGGCAGTCACTCAACCAACTGAGCCACCCAGGTGCCCCCTCCAATGTATTTCTGAACCTTTGAAGTCAGAATGCCACCTATGTGACTCCCCTGAGAAGGCATTCCCAAATGTCACCAATGACACCTCCCCTCCCCCAGTCTTCAGACACACTTGTCTTATGGTCCTTGAGATCTCCATGAGTTGGCACTGCTGACATCTTCCCCTTCTCCCTTGGATCTGGAGAAGCTCCATACCCGTGTCTTTTATCTCTGGGAACCTGATTCCCATGTATAGCTTCCCACTCTCTTCCTAGACCCTGAATATCGGTATTCCCCAGATCTCTTGTTCTTGGTCATTCATCTTAAAAACTAGCCCATCCAAATCATGACTTGACTATCTCCATCACAAAGATGGCCCCTATATCAAGATTTTTCCATTACAAGACAAATAAAACTGATTCAAAATTGACATGACAAAAGAAGGAGATTTATTTGTTTCTGTAACTGAACATACCTCAGACACAATTTGATGCAGGGCTTTAGAAAGATCTCCAGAACATGGTTTCTCTACATGTATCTTGGGTCCATCTTATTATTTGCATGATCCTAGGATGTTCTCCCCTTACAATTGCTAAATAATGGTCACATTTCACAGTTCATGGTTCCAGGATAATCCAAGGAATAGTATCCCAACTCTTCTGAATACAGTAATTTCTCCTTGGTTCTGATTAGATCATGTGCTGTGAATCAGCCCTACTGGAACCTGGGAGTGAGGAGAAGAATTAGAGGGTTGTCTTCCCTGTTGAATGGCCCACTTACCCTCAGACTTGGCCTAGTCATCTACTTTGTCACCTTTTAAGGTTTTTAATGTATTATTTAAAATATTGTATCCAGCATAATTTATTATTTACTCAAGAAAGACTAATCTGAATAACGTAGTCTACCATATTGGAAATGAAATTTCACTTAGAGCTCTTATCAATTTAAAATGTGTTTTGTAATCACTGATTCCTAGTCCATGTTTTCAATTATAGACTAATTTGAAGGCAGGGATCTTATTCTCTTTAACTTTTCATTTTTTTCATAGCACTTGCAATAAAACATTGTACATATGAGGTCTGCGATAATAGTTTAAATAAAGAGTTAACTAGTTGGACCTTCATTCTAATTAGTTCAGATCTACCTCTCTGGTTTAGACAACCTGCGGAAATTTTCAATTTCTCAACAGCAACAGGAAAGTAAACAACAGCCAAAAATATATCCGATGTCAGACTTTGATTGGAATTAGCCCACCTCTCCATAAGATAGAGAACTTCGGAGTTTGAATAAAATGTAACTGGCAGAAATTCCACACAGGGAAGGCAGGGGTCCTGTTGTTGACTATGGAGAGAAAACTCAACTTTGGAAGGTGACCACCCCTTTCCACCAACCTCCTTTCAAGGCACCCCCTGTTCCATGGAAGGTGCTTTCTCCGAGCCAGGCCACCTACTCACTCGGTGAGACCTCCATTAGCTGCCATAATAAAGAGCCATAAACCAAGTGGTTTAAACAGCAGAACCGTGTTGTCTCACTGTCTAGAAGCTGGAAGCCCAAAGTCAACGTGTCAGCAGGACTGGCTCCTTCTGAGGACTGTGAGGGAGAGATTCTGTTTCCTGTGTCTTCCCAGCTTGTCTTTGCTGACGATCTCTGGCGTTCCAGGGCATGCGAAGCATGACTCTCATCTCCATCTCATCTTCACATGGCTTTCTCCCCATGTGTGCACATCTGTTCCAAATTTCCCTTTCTTATCAGGACACCAGTCACATCCAATTAGGTCCATCTTATCTTAACCAATGACATCTACAATCACCCTATTTCCAGAAAAGGTCACATTCCAAGGTACTGAAGGTGTATTAGTCCAGGTTCTTCAGAGAAACAAAACCAATAAGATATATAGAGATATATATAAGAGCAAATGGATATATAGAGGTATCTATGAGGAGATTTATTATAGGAATTGGTGAGTGTAGTATGGAGCCCAAGGACTCTTTCCATCTGTCATCTGCAAGCTGGAAAACCAAGAAGCTGGTGGTATAATTCAGTCCAGGTCAGAAGGCCTGAGAGAAATGAGGGCCAACTGTGTAAGTCCTAGTCCAAAGCTGAGGGTCTGAGAGCCAGGAGCTCTGATGTCTCAGGGCAGAACAAGATGGATGTCCTAGTTTAAGAAAAAAGAAAGGAAATTCCACCACTTTTTGTAGTGATCCAAATGGATCAGATAATGTCCATCCATACTGGTGAGTGTGAATCTCTTTACTCAGTCTCCTGGATCAAATAGTAAATCTCTTTTAGAAATATTCTCACAGGGCATCCCTTGGCCCCATCAAGTTCACATATAAAATTAACCATCACAGGGGATTAGAACTTCAACACATGCCTTTGGGGGGGGCAGTGTGTATAATAATTCAACCCATAACAATATCCTAGAAAGTCTGGAAAAGACTTTCAAATCTATCTCAAGCACTGAACTTGAAATCTCTCTTCTCACTATAGAACATTTAAACCCAGTAATATCTAGGGGTCAGAGATGGCTGTAATATGTTTTGCGTGGAGGTCAAAGCCTACTGAATGCATATGTAAGGACAAAGCACACAGTTCCCAGACCTGCAGGCGCCTCATACCCACAGCTTGCTGGAAGAACCTTCAGGGGGACACGCCCACTCCTCCATGATACTGAGAACCACATCTTCTCTGTTGGCAGCAGAAAAAACTATGCTTCAGTCTGGTTGCATCCTATCCAAACTCAATACACTGCTGTATAGACCACCCAACTCTTGTCTGAACCAGGCTGTTCAGTATGAGCCAAAGGGCTTGTCACAGTGTTCTCTGCCATGACCCTGATGCAGAACTCCTGGTTCAAATGGAAGAGGAACCAAAAGTCTAGAAGACAATGATTTCACCTCCTGAACTCACATCTAACTGGAAAGGAAGTACATTCTGCAGAAGACTGACCACATTGTCCCATCAAAGAGGAAGTCAATTGGTAACTCATCTTCTGCTTTGAGTGTAGCTTTGGTTTAAAATGCATGCTACAAGGGGAAGATGAAAGCCTCCAGACCTACACCATAGAAAGAAAGGGCAGATGCTTAAGCAGAAGGCAGTGATGCCACAGAATCAGGCATGAACCTCCATGTTGGCCCAATTTCCAATCCCCTCCCACTGGGTGCACCATGAAAGTTTAAGAGTTGCCACAAGCTGGCTCTGATCAGCCGCGTTCTCTGCTACTCACGCTTTTCAGCACTCCCTCATCCCTGAGCAGAACCTGCACTATGACAGCACATCTGTGCCTTTGCTCAGGTGGTCCATTCTCTGGAAGCCCCCTCCCCCCACTCTTTTCCGGACATCTCCACTCCACCTGACTCAATGCTCCAGACATATTTTTAAGGACGATCTTTCAAAGTCCACCCAGGTAGATGTTTCCCCTGTCCTCTCATGCAAAATCTGTTCTTCCTTCAACTTCTTTTTTTTAAATATTTTTATTTATTTCTAGGAGAGAGAGAGAGACAGCGGGAGCAGGGAGGGTCAGAGAGAGAGGGAGTCACAGACTGAAACAGGCTCCAGGCTCTGAGCTGGCAGTCAGCACAGAGCCCGACGCAGGGCTCGAACCCACGAACCGCGAGATCATGACCTAAGCGAAAGTCGGACGCTTAACCGACTAAGCCACCCAGGCACCCCTCAACTTCTAAATAACATATTGCACCTGGCTCTATCTCCAAGGGTGGCCTGTGAATGCTCCACAGTATTTGAACAGAACTGGGCCACCTGACAAGTCTTAGCCATGCTTACCAAACATCTCGCTCTCACAGGGTTCAGCGGGGGAGGGGAGGTTCCATGTGCTAGTTTCGGTCTCTGCAACCACAAGTGGATTTGCAGCCCAATCACAGAACCACATGTCAGGTCTGATCACTAGTGTGCTTTCCAAGTTTTATGCCAGGAGCGCGGCCATTCTTGTAAACCTACCTTGTTTTATGCAGAGATCCAGTCTTCCTATGATTATTTTATCATCGGAGGCACCATTTTCATAATGGAATAGATGTCTTATTTTCTTTAGAAGTTTCAACACAGGCAGGTATTCATTTGCTCTTCACACTCTTTTTAGAAAGACGCGCGCTGGCATTTCTCACTAATCAGCCCCAATTGTTTTTTAAGTATTCACCCACTAAATTTACAAGTTTGCAGCTGCAGTAAAACCTGCATGCTTTGGAATTTTTCAGATTGCTTCCCATACTTAATTATTGTGCAGGATATAAAAGCTGCACCTGGTTTCGGAATTGGAAATATCTTAGTGCATGTGATTTTAGGAATAAGAGGAAAATATATTTGGGTTTAATGGAAGGACCTAGATGATACCATTACCTTAGATAAAACAGTCCTTGTGAGAAGGATCATAATTCATGTAAGGTTAAAAGACTCTCAAGTTCTCTGTGCCGGGGAAAGTGCTTCTGTACCCTTCTCCAGTACCACCTTCCTATAAAGACAGGTGCAGACAGAAGGCTGACAAGGGAGGACAGACTCCCGGACTTTAGTTCTTCCAGCAGCATGTGACAGGAGCTGCATGATTTAGACACTCATCTGGGTCAGAAGTTTTTTATAAACACATCAGAAAGTCGACCTGACAATCCTTATGGTTCTGGAGAGGGTCTGTTAGGAGGTGTTAGATTTCGTTCAGCGAACTGGAAGTCAACCACTGGAAGCAATGAAAGAAGACAACTAATTTTTCTAGACTTATATCCTTAAGATCGAGACATTGTTACTTATGTACTTATACTTTGCTTTATTTTAGAAATTTTGTTTATCAGTGAGGAAGTGAAACATCCATTCCTGTCATTGACAGCTTTCCCAGAGCACAGGCTTACATTTTCTTTTGTAATATTGCAGTTGACCATTAGGGTTGAGGAGAGGAGGACTTAAAACTGTAATACAAATGCATTGTCTTATTTATTCCCTGAGGTATTGGGAAATTTAGGGCTGAAAAGACCTTACTTTTATTTTTTTTATGGTTATTTGTTTTTGCGAGAGAGAGAGAGAGACAGAGCATGAGGGGTGGAGTGGCAGAGAGAGACACACACATACAGAATAAGAAGCAGGCTCCAGGCTCCAAGCTGTCAGCACAGAGCCCAGATGCAGGACTCGAAGTCACCAACTGCAAGATCATGACCTGAACTGAAGTCAGACTCCCAACCAACTGAGCCACCCAGGCGCCCCACTTTTATTTTAATATTATAAAATTTTCTGTTGCTGCATAAATTTGTGTGCATTTGTTCATCGTGTTTCAATGACAAGTGTTAAGTTAAGCTAAAATTCTGGACCTCCCTTGACCTGGAGAAAAGGCCCTGACTCCCTGAGCACTTTCACTGACATTCTGTTGTAGGGGCTCATCAAACCGACAGCGACCATGAAAATTTTTAATCGCAGGGCCTGGGCAGGTCATTTTTCCTGTGGAAGATCTAAAGAAGTGAGGACAACTATCTTGGTCACTTATGTGTCAAAGTTAAAATTAAGTAGCGTTTTGACAGGATGACCAGGAATGAAAATGAATCTCCTGCTTTCCCACACAGAAAATCATTCCTTAATAGATTTTCAACTGTCCTTTGGTTGTGTTATTGAATTTCCTTGGGAGATTTTCTCCAGATTATAGGACTATTATAGGACCATTTCAATTCCTTATGATAATAGACTACAGGAAGCTTCCACAGAAGGAAGGTATCACCAAGTATCCTTAGTGACAATTTTGGAATTACAATTACTTATTCATACACCCTTGATCTCAAATGTAATTAGTTACCAGTGATCTGAGATTAGGTATTTGAAGAAAATTTCTTATCTGCTTTGAAGATTTTCTGTATATTTCCATCCCTCTTTAAAAATTCATACAATGAAGTCCTGATCCCCAATACTTCAGAATGTGACTGCCTTTAGAGGTAGAGCCTTCTAACAAATGGCCAATTTAAAATGAGGCCATTAGGGTGGGCCCTAATCCAATCTAACTGGTGTCCTTATATAAGAAGAGGAAATTTGGACACTCTGAGGGACAGAGATAGGAACACACAGAGGGAAAGCCATGTGAGGACACAGAAAGAAGGCTGAAGCTTATGGGTCAAGGAGAGACTCATCAGGGAAAACCAAACCTGCCGACATCTTGATCTTAAACTCTCTAGGACTATGAGAAAATAAATCTGTGATGTCACCTGATCTGCAGTATTTTAAGACAGCCCTAGCAAACTAATATACAAGGATATGATGAAGATAAATAAAGGTTCATGAGTTATACTATTATTATTTAGTTTGTAGGATTTGTTATCTTACTTTCCATTTCTATGTTCTCAATCTGCCATGAACACGGAATGCAAATCTACTGAATAAATTATTCTACTCTATCAATATTCAGGGACCCTTCTGCAAGCACTTGCTATCGCCTGAGTCTCAGTTTCCACATCCACAAGACAGGGGACTGCGTTTTGGTGATCTCTAAGAAAATCATGTTCATCTGAGATCAGTGATTTAAAAACAGATTGAGGTTTGATGAAAGAAGTCTCTCGAAGGATTCTGGTTTCACAAGCAGTTAGGCCTGGGCTGGGGAGAGAGGCAGGAGAAATGATTGCCCGCTAGACCCCACCAGCTCACCCCGGCTCTGAGGTAAGCAAAGAAGAGATCGTACGATGTTCCACCAAGCTGAAGGAAGGGTGAAAGCAAAATATAAAATTAAAGCTTGGGCAGAGTGGGTGACATTTTATTTAAAAATACCTGAATGATATCAAATATCCAAAGGAGTCCACACACACACACAAAAAAAGACTTGAAAATTAATTTAGGAGCCCTAGCTAACGTTTTAGGGAAAAAAAGACACAGAATAAGAAACAAGAGAATGTGGAAACATATAGCAAAAAATAGAATACTTTATAAATAGCCATGAGCAACTCACAGACAGTTAATATCCAATATACTTAACTCTGGCCACACATCTCGACTTCGTCCCAAAATAAGATGTATTATTGGAAAATGGGGCATTAAAAAAATTGGCTCAAATGAAGGAAAGCTGTTTGCATTTGGTTTACATTTTAGTACTTTTAAACTTCCTTTCACATAAATAGAAAATACTTAACACAGAGATAGATCACCCAAGTAATAAGCAGGAAATGCAGAGATTACTTTTTTTTCATTCATATTTAACCCCGGATGATAAACCCAAGTTCTGAGCTGCACCCTTAGTCATTCTTCGTCAATTTTAATTTAGAGTATCTGTCTGCTCTCAGCCATCTGAAAATATCGTTCCATTTTTTTTTCTGTAAAGTGAACATATATTTGGGAGATCTCGCTTCCCCAGCAAGCTCTCTGAGAGGTCCACTTGCAAACTTCTGCTATATCATTACAGAGGAAACTATAAAGTCATCTCTAGACCCAGCCATCATTGGCCAGGGAAATGATTATTCCAGAGACATTCCATTCTCTTCCCTCATAGCCCAGAGCATAATTTCTGCTCTACAGAAATGAAACCAAGCTCCAGCTTTCTCCAAATGGCTTAGGATATTCCATCAGTGGGAAAAAATAAAAGTCAGAGGCAGAGATGTGTACAGTTCTTATAAAATATAGGAGTTACTAACTTAAGGAAAGAAAAAAAAAATTCCAGGATCCCATTTTTATGCCTCAGTTATTGCTAACTCACAAAGCTGGCTTTCAATGAAGAAGAAATCTAATGGGTTTTCAGACCCGGTACAATTCCTTTCATATGTTCCTTTTGTTGAAAATTCAAAGGGAAAGAACTTTCAGTTCTTTCTAGAACTGAAGTCTCGCACACTGTTACTTTAAAAACAAAAATCCTCTGCTTCTGATTGTAGAGAGAATGGTACCCCGTGCAGTCAAAAGAAGAGTCAACCAGCGGACAGCAGACTGAGGCTCACATCCCCATTTTCCCACCGACGAGTTGTATGAGCTTAGCCAAGGCATTCAAATGCCGAAAATTCCATCTCCTCATCTACCAAGGACAAGCGAATCTCTAGGAGCTCTTCCGACTGCTATATTCTTGATTCACCAGCAATTGTGTATTGCGCTCTCCTCCTGGTCCCCCTTCCTTGGTTAACTGCCCTGAGCTCTGCACCTGATGCTACAAACACGGCATCTTTTCTACCTGCAAGCAGATTATGGCACAAAGGCAGATGGTAAGTCCTTGCTTCCAGAAGCCCAAAGTGAAGCTATCGGTGTGTTTAATGTGTAGATGCTATGTTATCGGTGTAAAGTTAGTTTTTAAGGAAGAATTGCAGAGGAAACATGCAAAAATCATGAGGAAAATTCTTTTGAAAACAAGAACAGGGTAATCTAGCCCTCCAAAGAGTTACATATGTTATGAAGCTGTAATAATTAACAGAAGAGCACTGGTGCAGACAGGAAGACTGGACTGGAAGAAGGAATCCAGAAATAAATCCATTTAAAGGTGAGTGTTTATCCTCAGCATTCAAGAGTCTGAGAGCAAACTGAGGACTGATGGGGTGGGGGGGAGAGGATGGGGGTGATGGGCATGGAGGAGGGCACTTGTGGGGATGAGCACTGGGTGTTATATGGAAACCAATAAACTATTGACAATAAACTTTAAAAAAATAAATAATAAAGATGAGCGTTTAATTGGAAACGATGGTGGCTTTGCCTATCAATGGAGACAAGAACTGATTGGGGACTTAGTGACATCTGTGTCAATAAGCAGCTACTGGGGAAAAATAAGTTAGATCTCTAACTCACTCTTTATACCCCCAAAAATTCCAAGTGTTTGAAAGATTTCAACATTAAAAAAAAAAAAGAAATGTTCTTAAGAGAATTTTATTATTTTGACAGACTATTATCCCAAAGCAGGAAAGGTCTCTGTAATAAAGACTGAAAATCCAGAATCTATTTAAAAGGGGGAAAAGGGGGTGGCTGGGTGGCTCAGTTGGTTAAGCATTCAACTCTTGACTTTGGCTCAGTCATGATCTCATGGTTCTTGAGTTCGAGCCTTACATCAGGCTCTGTGCTGACAGTACAGAGCCTATTTGGTATTCTCTGTCTTTCTCTACTCTTCCTCTCTCTCTCAAAATAAATAAACTTTAAAAATAAAAATAAATAAATAAATAATTTGAAAAGAGGGAGAAGAGGTTCTACTGCATTAAATTATTTTCAACTATCTATGTTGGGGAAAAAAAGCACTAACAGTTAGTTTTAAAAAAAACCTATGGGGCGCCTGGGTGGCTTAGTCGGTTAAGCGTCCGACTTTCGCTTAGGTCATGATCTCGCGGTTCGTGGGTTCGAGCCCCGGGTCGGGCTCTGTGCTGACTGCCAGCTCAGAGCCTGGAGCCTGTTTCAGTCTGTGACTCCCTCTCTCTCTGATCCTCCCCTGCTCACGCTGTCTCTCTCTCTCTCTCTCCTAGAAATAAATAAAAAATATTAAAAAAAATCTATGCCTACTACCCCCAAATAAGAGAAAATTAGGGGCACCTGGTTGGCTCAGTCAGGTAAGCATCTGACTTCAGCTAAGGTCATGATTCCATGGTTCGTGAGTTCAAGCCCCGAGTCAGGCTCTGAGCTGTCAGAGGCTGCTTTCAATTCTGTGTCTCCCTCTCTCTTTCTCTGTCCCTCTTCCCCTCATGCTCAGTCTCTTTCTCTCGAAAATAAATAAACATTTAAAAAATTAAAAAAGAGAGAGAAAATCAACCTTGTCTTGTGTCAGAGTTATAGCTCATGGAATTTAGGTCAAGACAGACCCAGGTCTCCGCTAGGTCTGAGCGTGTGTCCTAGCCTCCTTTCCCGTCTGTGAAGGGGGAAGGCCAAGTCCCCTCTTTGGAGGATGCTGCTGGGATTACATGCAACAAAACGCGACACAGAATGTTCCTGACCGCATGGAGAAGCAGGCCAACATGGCCTCAGGCAAGTTCTGAAGATGGAGTCCTATTTTGTATGGACTTTAATATATTTCCTAGCAGCTTTCACATGGCAAAAATTCAAGAAATTGTGGCTACTATATTCACTAATGGATACTCTGTGTGTTATATGTTAATATACATTTAAATACTCCAAGTATCACTTCCACTCATATCATTTTATATTAGGAGTTCAGGGCCCGCAGGCTGTCTTGGCTGCACCTGCCAATATCAAAACACAGCTCCAGGAGAGGCGTTCTGTGTTTGGAGAAAACAAAGAGATCACACTCAGCTGGGAAATGAAGAGAGGCTCCATGGCGCTGACAATTCCTCCCCTCAGCCAGTCACTCCTTGGGTAAGCCACCACTCCCTACTGAAATTCTGTTCTGGACCCCGTTCTGGTTCCCCCCACCGTTCTGGGCCTCCAGCAGTTAACACAGTGGGCAACATGGACATGCTCGGGGGCGGTCCCTGACTGCAACAGCTTCCTTCACTCTCCGGGTCCCTGCCTTCTCGCCCGGAAACAGAGCTAGGACCCACTTCACAAGACAGTGCTGAGCATGGAACGCAGAATTAACACCATTAAACACCCCTCCCCACCCCAGGATGCGTGGTCAGCAAACCTTAACTTGTTTTGTGAAAGCATCTAATCTCCTCTAACAGGTTTGCAGTTCAGAACAATGGAAGGCAATGAGGTTTGATTATGCATCTTTTTTTTTAAAGCATTCTTTTTAAAAAGTTTATTTATTTACTTTGGGAGAGAGAGAGTATGTGTGTGTGCGCACATGCACACACGCGTGCATGTACCACCAGGAGAGGAGCATAGAAAGGGAGAGAGAGAATCCTAAGCAGGGTCTGCACTGTCGGCACAGAGCCTGATGCAGGCTGGAACCTACGAACCATGAGATCATGACCTGAGCTGAAGTTGGATGCTTAACTGACTGAGCCACCCAGGGGGCCTCTTATTATGCATCTTAAAACTGGAAATAACTCGTTGATGCTATTATTTTTCCACCACACAAAGTATAGGAACTTTCCCTCAGTCCACATTAACTTCATGTTTCCACGTGTTATGAAGGATCAGTGCAGTCCCCACCTCTGTTCCTAGCCAACGGACCCTAACCAGCTTCTTTAACTTTCCTGGGTCTCAGTTTATGCAATCTTTTAAGGAAGGGATGTGAACTAAAAATGGTCTCTCCTATCAGCATGTCTTTCCCTGAAGACATAACTTTCAGGATACGCAAGGCCATGGGGCCCTAGCACACAATGGCGGGGCGGGGGGGAGCTTCATAAATGCTTACTGAATAGCAAATAAATCTCAGAGTTTAGATGTAAAATAAGGAGACTTGGAGAGTCGAAATGATTCAGCCAAGATCAAGGACCTCTTCAGTAGCAAGGCCAGGGTTAAAACTCATGATCTGATATTTAGTTCCATATTTAGCCCTGTGTCTAACTAACTCACCAATCCTTTGCTCTAAAACCCACAGTCAGAAGAAAATGGAAACAGGACAATGCATTTCTTTCAGCATCAAGAGTTTTGTTATCTCTAAGCTCTGTTTAGCTCTGTTTCCATAGCGCCTAGAGAACATTGACTTTTTGATCTGAAGTAAATCTTAATTCTCTCTATCCCCTTTCTAAAACAAATGCAAAGTAACCATTTCATTGCTCTAGTATTTCTTTATAATCTGAAATGAGCCCTTGAAAACCAATTTGGTGAAGACATGCTATCTTTTATCTATATTGTGTTCAGTGATTTGAAAACTCATAGAGATAGTTTTTGCAATATTCATTTTTTTATTTCTTTGAGCTCTGCACCCAATAATTTTCTTAACGGTCTTAGGCTTCTTTTTTCCTTTTCTTTTTTTTAAAGAATGTTTTATTTATTTCTGAGAGAAGTGAAACAGCGTGAGCAGGAGAGGGTCAGAGAGAGAGGGAGACACAGACTCTGAAACAGGCTCCAGGCTCTGAGCTGGCAGTCAGCACAGAGCCTGATGTGGGGCTCGAACTCACGAACCGTGAGATCATGACCTGAGCCAAAGTCAGCTGCTCAACCCACTGAGCCACCAAAGGTGCCCCTAGGCTTCCTTTTTCCTAGTCCTTCTGCATTTTGTAAGCATCCCATGTATGTCCTGAGTTGTTCTTCAATTCCCTTCTTGACCAGATGGGTTTCTACAGCTCCTTTATACCATCATTATAAACACTAGTCATATCATTTCTACAGTTGCCATCTCTCTGACTCCTTTTATGTTTAGACAGATGTGGTTTCGCTTTGTTGCCTTGAAATGACGAACAGACCAGGACAAGGTGATATTTCCCTAACAAGACAACTTACTTTTTTCTTGGGGTTAGTTTGGAAATCCGTGCACCATGTCCATGAGCAATGAGAGGGAAATTGAATTAGGCAGTTCTGCTACTTGAGCAATTTTTTCCCCTTCTTATTTATTCTCATTTCCAAAGAGCTCAAGATGAGATATTTCTCTGTTGCGGAAACTACATTATTTTCTTGGTTATGCCAGATTCTTTTTTTTTTTTTAATTTTTTTTATGTTTTATTTATTTCTAGGAGAGAGAGAGAGACAGCGTGAGCAGGGGAGGGTCAGAGAGAGAGGGAGACACAGACTGAAACAAGCTCCAGGCTCCGAGCCGGCAGTCAGCACAGAACCCGACGCGGGGCTCGAACCCACGAACCGCGAGATCATGACCCAAGCGAAAGTCGGACGCTTAACCGACTAAGCCACCCAGGTGCCCCCAGATTCTTTTTCATTTAATGAGTTGGTGGTGAATATTGGGGTGCTGAGGTCTAGAGCTGGCACCTGTAATTGTGTAACCATGTAACCCCATGGACTCAGGGCTTCCGCTCCCCATCTGCCCTCCAGACACTCTACCAGGATGAAATGCTACAGGAACTGGGCCACGGCAAGCTTTCAGGGGATTCTGCTGCAGGCCAACAACCCCCCAGGGAGACCATCCCAAGGGGAATAGGTTTGTTGAGAGGGATCCCTGGTTTTTTTTTTTAAGACAAAGACAAACCAAGAGCAAGTTTGGTTTGAAGCAAAGCCATATAAATTGCTCAGCATATATTGAGATTGATAGCCTGTGACATCGCCATGTATGGGATGTCGGACATTGGGTATGCAGCTCAGGACAGAGATGGAGGTGCGACGGATAGATCTACTGCTCGATGATGATGCAGAGGATACCTGCAACCAGAGGAGAAGCCCTCAGAGAGAGAGAGAGAGAAAGACCCTGAGGACTGAGGATCACCAGTATTTCTTTAAGGAGTAACCCAATGGAAAACCAAAAGGAACAACCTGAGAAATAGAGGTAAAAATCAGAATATAATATCACAGAGGAACAGAAAGAAAGCATTGCTAAGAATTGCTGCAGAGAGGTAAAGTTGAGGATTGAGAAGTATGCATTGGATTTGTGTTGAGATGTGATCCATATACCATCGAATGCATCCTCTCAAAGCATACAGGTCAGTGATGTTTTTCTGTATTCACAAGGTTATGCAATCATCCCCACAGTGGAATTCCAGAATATCTTCAACACCCCCAGAAGAAATCCCGTATCTGTTAGCCGTTGGCTCCCATGGTCTTCTCCCCACAATCTCTGGCAAACATTTTCTGTCTCTATGGCTCTGTCTATTTCGGATGTCTCTATGCTCCGAAGTCTACAAGGTAATATTTCTCACCAATTGGTGAGAACAGAAAGAGAGAGAAGGCCACAGGAGGATTCAGACACTTCAGAAGGCATATGTAATATGCATCCTTCTATTGTTTACGGTTTTTATTCATTGTTTAGACATTATCTTGTTTATAGATTTTTAGGTTGCTTTTAATTTGGGGTTGTTATGAATAACAGTGCTATTAAAATTCAAATACATGGCTTTTCGAGGACATCAGTTTTCATTTCCCTTGAGTACCTATCTACAAGTATAATTATTGGATCACAGAGAGTGATACATCTAATTTTGTAAGAAATAGACACAAGGTTTTCCAAAGTAGTTGCTTAATTGTATCCTCCCACAAGAAACTGCAAGGTCTAATGGCTCTGCCTCTTTAGCAAAACTTGGGATTGTCACGTTGTTCATTTCAGTGAAGTGGTATCTTGTTGGGGCTTTACTTTGCATATCCCTGATCACTAGTGATATTGTCACTTCTTGGACTTGATAGTCTTCCTTTTTTTTTCTCTCTTTCTTTCTAATGTACCTGTTCAAGGCTTTCACCCATTTTTTAAAAGAAGTATTTTATTATTGAGCTCTTAGTCAAGATATTTGTTAAATACCACATATTGTGAATATTTTTGCCCCAGCCCATGGCTTGCCTTTTCATTGTCTTCACAGTGTCCTTAAAGAGCAGAAGTTTTTAATTTTGGTAGACCTCCAGTTTGAATTCCTTCTTCTTCTTACTGGTCTTTTGTATCTAAGATATATTTATTTACTCCAAGGTCACAAAGATTTTCTCCTATTTTTTTCCTCCTGGTTAGCTTCTACTTTTAGGGTGAATATGTCAAATTAAATTTTATGTGTAGTGTGAGGCATGGGTCGCAGATAATTTCTTTTACCCCGCTAAACCAGCCCCAATTACTGAAAAGGTTATCTTTCTTCCACACTGAATTACTTTGGCACCATTGTTGAAAATCCTTTGACCATGTATGTGTGAATCAATTTCTGGACTCTGTTCTATACATGTATCTAATACCTCACTGTGCTGAGGTAAGTTTTGAAATCAGGTAGTTCAGATCTGCAACTGTTTTCCTTCTTCAAAATTATTTTGCATTTCCATACAGATTTTATAATCAGACTGTGGATTTCTACCCACCACCCCCTCTCTAAATAAAGCTATTGGAATTTGTTTTATTGGGATTGTTGAATCTATGAACCAATCTAGGGAGATTTGATACCTTACCAATATTCAGTTTTCCAAATTATGAACATGGTATATCTCCCCATGTATGTAGGCCTGTTTAAGTTACTCCCAGTAATATTTTATAATTTTAGCATAATTGTCTTATTCATGCAATGTACATTATTAAATTTTAAAAATGTTCAATTCCATTATAAAAGCTGAAAATGTTCATAATTCATAAAACATTGCCAAAACTTGTAATGTATAGACAACTTAGTAAATAAAATCTTTGTTAGAACAGACAATTCACAAAATGTGAAAGTTCATAAAATGTGTAAGATAAGTAGTTACGAAGTACAGCATGTCCATGCTAAAGATAGGTAAAAACGATGGAAAGAACAAAAAATACCTAATATTCAGGCAGCACCTGACTACTAAATATTCATAGTACACTAAATGCACTGGAGGTACTAAACATTCATCATATATTAAACATGTATGAGGTATATACAGTAGTAAATATACAAGAAGTTAAAAATATTCCAGATACATTAAATATTCATGAGCACTCAATATTCAAAAGGCCTTAATTCACCACCCATCAGTGACATCCATGCTGGTCTCAAGAAAAACAAAACCTATGGCTGTTCGACAAGCAAACAGCACACTACACCCATGGCCAGGTTTTACTGTGCCTGTTTTCTAGATAGAGCAAGGGCATGTCACTGGCCCAGGATACCTTTTGTCTGAGTTCTCCTGCTTGAATCTATTTTCCTGTCTGTGTAACCACGTCATCAGTGGGGAAGGCAGATGAGGCAAAGGAACAGGACAAGTGAACATAACATGGCCCAGGATTCAGATAATGTGGCCCTTCCATACACCTACGTATACTCCAAAGCATATTAAAACACCCCTTGTCTTTTCTCTCTCTCTTTTTTTTTTTAGTGTTGTTAATTGATTATATAAACCACGTGACTTGTGCGGTTTTTCCTTTTTTATTTTTTTAGTTGAGAAAAAAAATTAGGGCAGTTTTAGGTTTATAGCAAAATTGAGGAAAGGTACAAAGATTTCCTATATTCCCCTTCCCTCAACAGCGTGGTACCTTCATTACAATTGATAAACCTACATTGAGATATCATAATCACCCAGTTACACTATGCTTTTCTCTTGGTGTTGTACATTTTATGGGTTTGGACAAATGCATGATGACATGTACCCATCCTTATGGTATCATAGCACATTTTCATGACACTAGAAATCCTCTGTGTACCCCCTGTTCATTCCTTCCCCAGCAATAGCCCCTGGCAATCATTGAACTTTTTACTGTCTCCATAGTGTGCCTTTGCCAGAATGCCATATTACTTAGAATCATACAGTATGTAGTCTTTTCAGGTTGCTAATTTTTTAGTCCTTACTGAGGTACATTTCCTATCTCCTTACATGCAGAATTGGAAACCAGAAGTCCCAAATTTAGTGATTTGGGCTTTAATTTAATATTTTAACTTAGCTTGTGAGCCCTTCTGTTCTGTCACCTTTGGGGTAGCCTGAAGATAATTTCCCAAGTGGAAGAAGCACCTCTTTCATTCACTTAATTCCAAAGTATTTAATGATTTTCAGTACTGTTGTAAATGTGGTTTGTTATTTCATTTTCCAATTATTTGGGGCTGGTATATAGAAATGCAACTAATTTTTGTATATTGATTTGTATATTGATAATTTTGTATATATCCCTGACCTTGTTAAATTCACTTGTCAATTTTGAAAGGTCTTTCTTATTGTGGTAAATTGCTAATGCTATTCTTTACATGCAATCATGTCCTCTGTAAATAAACATAGTTTTACTTTTGCTTTTCAATTTATTTTGCCTTTTTATTTTCTTGCCTTATTTCATTGGATAGAAAATAGTGTTGAAATAATGAGAGTGGGCATCCTTACCATTTCGCCGGTCTTAGAAGGAAGTGTTTGGTGTATTACCATTAAGATGCTAGTCATATCAAGGTGAGAAACATCTGTTCTGGTCCATCATGGCTGAGAATTTTAATCATGAATGTGTGCTGAATTTTATGGAGTACTTTTTTTACATCTATTGAGATGATCATATAGTGTTCTAGTAATATGATGAATTAAGGTGATTGGTATCTTTGAATTTTGAATCACCTCTTTAATCCTGGTATAAACCTCATTTCATAATGTATTGTCATTTTTATATATTGTTAGAATACACTTGTTAAAATTTTGTCAAGGATTTTTGTTCATGGAGTTCATGGAGAATATTGATCTGTAATTTTCTTTACACTAATATGTCAGGTTTTGTTATCAGGCTTATGAGGTCTCGTGAAATGAATTAAGATGTGCTTCTTCCTCTAATTTCTGAAAGAGCTTTGTAATATTGGTATTATTTTATTTTTCTTCTTTATTAACTGATAGATTTCATCGGCTAAAGCACAGGTCCTGAAGTTTTCTTTGTGGGAAGGTTTGTGGTTATGAATTCAACTTATTTAATAACTACAGAGCTAACATTTCTATTTCTTTTTGAGTGAGCTTTGGAAGTTTGTGCTTTTCAAGGAATTTGTTCATTTTATATAATTATTAAATTTATTTGGCATAAAGTTTTTCATAATATTTCCTTTATTTATTCAAATGTCTATAGGACATTTGATTTTTTCCTCATTCACTTTTAACATTGTTAATTTATGTTCCTTCTCTCTTTTCCTTATAAGTCTTGATTAGAGTTTATCCATTTTATTAATACTTTCAAAGAACTGATTTTCACTTGTCAATTTTCTCTATTTCTGTTTTGTTTTCTGGAAACATTTGATTTTAGGTCTTCTTTCTTATACAAGCCTGTAAAGCTACAAATTTCACTCTAATTGCTTCTTTAAATGCACCCATAAATTTTGCTACGTGTGTTTTCATTATCATTTAAGTGAAAATATTTTTCTAATTTCCACTGTGACTTCTTCTTTAGCTATGAATTATTTTAAAATGTGTTGTTTAACTTCCAAACAATTTTCAAAATTGGGTGATTTTCTAGTTAGCTTATTGCTATTGCTTTGTAATTCAATCCTCTTGTAGTCAGAAAATGTACTCTGCAATAGTTCAATATTTTAAGACATTTTATACTCTGCATATGATATCTTGGTGAATATACGATGTTCACTTGGGAAAAATGTGCTTTTTCCCATTGTAGTTTATAGTATTCTGTAAATGAAAATTGGGTGAGTTGATATTGCTTTCAAAGCTTATAATTTCTTGCTGACTTTTTTTCTCCTTCTAGAAGGTGGTATTAAACTCTCCAGTTATGATTATGGATATATCTATATTTTCCTTTATTTATGTCAGTTTTCTTCATGTACTTTGGAACTTTATTATTAGGTACCTACACATTTAGGATTTTTTGTGATTTGCTATTGAATTTGTACTTTAATCATTTAAAACATCTCCCATTTTCTTTAGTAACACTACTTGTCTTGAATTCTTCCTTATCTGATTTGACTATAGCCACGTCAGTTTTCTTAAGTCTACTGTTTGCACTGTATGTATTTTCTAATTCTTTTATTCAATCTGTCTTTACATTGAAAATCTCTATGTGCAGCATATAATTGGGTCTTTGTCATAGGTTGGGTTCTCCAGAAGCAGATGCTGAGCTGGAGCTTTCTGTGCAGAGTATATGTTGGAATCCACAACTGTGGAAAGGAGGGGGAGTGTGCAGGATGGGACAGAGGAAAAAGTCAAACAGCACTGAAGTCTTGACAGAGCCTCATCCCACTGACCAAGAACACTGGTATATAAATGGCTTGTCAGAATTGTCCCACATCGGGCTGAAAAGGCCAGGGCTTATGCCTCTGCCTCAATAGTAGTTGGATGTGGACCACATTGAGAAGGGCATGCTCTGAGTGAGGCAGTTCTCTGCATACGTGGCAAACTCGAAGTACCTAGCAGATAAAAGCTCACTTCTGACAGCCTGGGCAAGTTCTTCTTTGAAGAGGGTCTGGTAGAACAACTCCATATCCTCCATAATTTTGACTTTCATCCATTCTTATTAAGTGGAATGTTTGGTCCATTTACATTTAATGTAATTATTGATGTAGTTGGGTTTTAATCTATCATCTTATTATTTGTTTTCTAATAGTTCATATGATTTTGTTGTTTCCATTCATCCTTTTCTGCTCTCATTTGTGTTAATCAAAAATTTTTTAATATTCCCTTTTGTTTCTTATACTGGTTTTTTAGCTATGTGTCTTATTTTCTTAGTAGGTATATCTTCAATTCTTTACAGACCACTGTCAGGCCTCCACTTCTAGCCATAATGGGAAAATGTGGACTGGATTTATCATCCCACCTGGAACAACTAAAAACCAAGCAAAACACATGAAACTAGTTTTCAGACATTGGACACTACGTGGTGCTGCCTATTGTCCAATGCCTGAGAAGACTTGTCTCATATGTCTTAAAAATTTAGAGTGGGAGATTAACAATTTTAGAGATTTTACATTGGAAGGGTCAGTCTCTTGATTATTAAATGTTGTCATTAACAACAATGAATATTGACAGGGTACTTTCACAGGGTGCTTTTTATTACTCAATATCTATCGAGCTGAGCAATTGTATTTGGGTCATTTGATCTGAGGCTTGTATAAAGAACAATTTCTTCAGGCTTATAAGGAGAGTGTAAAGAGACTTCTCAGCTTAGGAGCACCTACTGTATTCCAACCATCCTACTTGCAATATCTTCAGCTCTTTCCTCATAACAATCTGTGAGGAGTATATTGTTACCCACATCCATTAAATGAGGAAATGGGACTCAGGGAAGTTTAGCAGTTTGTCCAATGTTACTTGGCCAATAAGTGACACTTGGCAGTCAGACTCCAAGTCCAGTGTTCCCCCTCCTGTCACATGCTTCCTCTCTGGCTTTAGCATCCCCAAAACCCCTTAAGGCAGGTTTCAGCATATTAGGAGGGTTAACAACCTGACCAAAATACCCAGGCAGTAAGTGTTTGATCCAGGTCTTTTTGTCTGCAGATTTGGATGATAGCAAAAAGAATGACTCTCAAGTGAGCCCATCTCTACCATATACCCTTCAGTCAAAAGAATTATTTTGTTATAATTCAATTCATAAAAACAAGTCCACATCTGTGATTTTGATTTCAGAAATTCTTTACAGCTATTGCCACTGATACATTATTTAGGCAAAACGTATCTTAGGAGTGGTTTTGCTAAACCACATTGTTGATATTGTAGATGGATAAAATAATGCATCTAATGTCGCTGCAATATTTTCTGGCTTGTTTGTGATCATTTTGATGGTTTAGTAATAGACTACAGACAGCAGCTGCAACAGATACACACGCACACTCACACACACACACACACACACACACGCACGCACACACACACTCCGGAACACAGGGCTTGATTGAGGAAGTAGTCGATACTCATCAGCATTCATCATCCACTTATCACTGTGACATATTCTAGGAAGGCAGGAATTATATATCCTGTTCTCTCCATCTCCATTTTTCCAGAGTCTTCTCACTAAGCACACCAACTGAAGAAATATTACAGTAGTATGGAAGGTCATGCCCTATCTTCTAATAGCATCAAGCTAGAGAATTCCCTGATGGGGGTAAGGGAAAAATAAATAAAGATGAGAGGTTTATGAATTGTCTCTCTTCTGGAATGTGAGTGCAACTGTCACTTGGTGATGGATTTGACTTCTCTGCTGCTGGGATGCTCCAAACAAAGAATGATTACTGGATGTCACTTGGCACTAAGTTTAAGGCAGACAGTAAACCTTGATTAAGCAGACACATAAACCCAGCCGAATTTTTTATAGCTTATGACTTTGGGGTGGAAGGCATGGGTCATAAGGAAACCAGATTATTTTAAGATTTATTTAAAAAATGACTGTGTCAGTCATACCCTGGGGTTAGCGAAGACTTGGCTGTATTTCCTACGTAGTTTCCAGAAGAAACCAGGGCAAGGGTCTGGAGGTTATGATGGCTCCAAGGCATTACAATAGTTTCAACCTTCAAAAAAAAATCCATTTTGCTCAGAATATTGTGCTTACTAAGTTACTGAGATGGAAAGGCCAAAACACATATTTCAGACAGACGTTACAGCAACAAAAAGAGTGTGCAGTCTAAGCCATTAAATAATGTTATACTTTCATTAGAACATCTCAGTCTCTACATTCTATTTTCTAAAGCAGAGAACAAGCAATTGTCTAGATAGATGAAAGACAAGCAATCTAGAAGGATGGTGGCATCCTTCTTTCCTGTGGATGGGACTTCTGCTGAGGAAGGCACTTCTCTGCGCCCCCCGGTTATAGCAGTGTGTCAGGCTCTGTTACCATTCCTGGTTTGCAGCCACCACTTATGATATGACCTTGGAGGAGCTGTATTTAGTACATATCATGCCTGTGTCTATCCACGTGCAGCACACATCTCTGGGGCAGGCATTCTGAGAGAGCTAAATGCACAGAGGCGCTCACAGTGCACGTAGGGATCTAGGTCTACAGTCAGATACACTTCAATTCATGGATGCGGGCAAGTACAAAGATCTGTAGACGAGCAGAGACTCCCTGTGCCTTTGGGGCTGGGAATAAGGTGCGATCATGCAACATTTCATAGAAGGTCACTGGGGCTGGTCTTGAACAACAACGGTAATTTTTCAGGCATTTGGAAGAACAGTACTAGCCCTTACCCAGCACCACTCCCCCAGGCAAAATGATCTCATCTCTGTGGCCTTCTGTTTCTTACCCCAGGATGGGAAAATGTTGTCCATACGCATTGTCACCGTGGGTACTCATTTTACCTCTTCTTAATGGAAATATCCTCTTGGAGTAGGAAGAGAGAAGGGTGTGGGGAGTGCAGGTGACAGCTAAGATGACAGGCTGTGGGTCTCTACAGCCACAGGGACCCCTGGCCGGCCACAGGCTAAGAGCACGGCCGTCAGTGCAATGTCTGCTTTTTATCCAGACTCCTGCACCGGCTCAGTTCAAGGGGCTGGCAACATTTCAGAGATGAAACAGGCAAAATAGCAAATCTCCATCTTCGTACAGAACTTTTGTTCTTTAAGTAGACCTCACAGAATGTTAGAGCAGGGTGTGTCCTAGAGGCCTGTAAGGTTCAGAGTTCAAGGCTAAAAACACAAACCTGGCTCCCAGGAAATTAGCTTCTAAAAAAGCTTCATACTTTTGCTTTTCAAGGATCCAAAAATCAGTGTATGCAATTGATTGCGACCCCTGCCTTCTAGGTATGACTGGCTCTTAGGAACCCCCAGATCCTTCTGCCCCTAGGTGGGAGGGGAAGGGAGTGTCGTTGACCAGATGGAATCTCTGATCAGTTTACATATCTGAAGGATGAATGGGAAACAAAGTACAGGGTCACTGGTGAAAGGCAGGATGGAAGGGAGGGACGCTTCCATTTTTCAGTACCTAGTGTCCTTGCACTGACTGCTTCCTCTACCTATGGTGCTCTTCCCCTGGGTCTCTTCAAGGTGCACTCCTTATCCTTGGTTTTGTCTTCAATGGTACCACCTTAGAAAAGCCTTCCCTGACTACAAGCACTACCCCTATGTTCTTTTCCCACCACCCAGTTTAAAATATCATGGCTTAATAATGATCTTGATTAAAAAAGTTATTTCAATGTTTATTCATTTTTGAGAGACACATGCAGAGTGCAAGTGAGGGAGGGGCAGAGAGAGAGGGAGACACAGAATCTGAAACAGGCTCCAGGCTCTGAGCTGTCAGCACAGAGCCCGACACAGGGCTTGAACCCACAGACCGCGAGACCATGACCTGAGCCAAAGTTGGACACTCAACTGACTGAGCCACCCAGGCGGCCCAATAATGATCATCATTTCTATTGGTTAAGTTGCTTTTGCTTTGTGTGTCTCCCATGAGATTGTCTGTCTTCTTCACTGCTGAACACGCAGAAAGTGTCTGGTGGAAAGTAGAGGAAAGAGGAGTCCAGTTGATCCTTGATCTTTGGTGTCAGTTCAAAGAAGCAGGCAGTGGCTTCGGTCTTCTTGCCAAGCAATATGGTGGAGCTGGTATTTCAGGCTGATGACATATCCGATAAAGGAACTTTTATCTCAACAGTAACTCAGTCACTCACTGCTCCTTATGCTCTGAAATACAGGTTCCATAAATATTAACCAAGAGGAGCAGGTGAGACATTGTTTCAAGTGATGGTTTAAAGAGGAAGAGAAGTCCTTTCTTCCTAAGGCATTTCATCTCCACAGGTGGTTACTTCTCTGTGGACGGTTAGTTTTATTTTGGTAGAACATTTGAAGCTAACCTGAGTCGGCCAAGTACAACATAAGTATGACATTGTTTTATGCTGAATCTAAGGGTTGGGTGGATTACTGTAATTTGAGGAACCATGAGAAATTAAAATGGACATGACATTAAAGTGCTGCAACCAGTGATTTTAGAGCGAACACCACCACTGAGATTAATGACGGTTAAACTTTCATTCTGTTACAAGAGCGACTTCTGAAACCGCGAGGCGAGTACTTATCTATTAGTGCACACATTGCTGAAAGGAATGAAAGATGAGTGGGAAGGGCCTTCTTTTAAGAAAATACAAGTTTTACCCTCATCTTGAAAATAGGAGCTTCTAAAGAGTGTCTTTATATCAGCCTCCCCTCTGGTGCGTGCACTGGGCCCCGAGTTCAATAAATGAGACTAATGTATGTCCATCCGCAGGATGCAGGCGTGTCAGTGCATCACCCTTCTAGACAGCCTGCTTTCAAGTTGCCTTTTGCGAACGTTCACTTGTGAGTGTGATGTGTCATGAGGGGGGCGAGGGGAGCACTATAATATATGTACCTAATTCTTCAGCTTCGAAAGGACAAAGTGAACTGAAACTGATTCAGGGCTCGACTTTACATTTTTGGCAAATGAGCAAATACGCAGATTCGCACCCCACAGATGTGCCTGCCAGTTACCTCAGAAGCTGCTCTAGATGCTGAGGTCCCCTGAGCTCATAGTCCAGCTAGCAAGAACCTCATAAAGAGTATATAATCATTCTGGAAGCTGTTGAGCTTTCACGTGCAATCAATTTCATTTCATTTAAGCCCAATTCATGCTGACCTCGCAATGAACTCTATCACTGACATTGGAGCTCTTTGACTGGCACAACTTTTGTGTCTGACGTGGGCTTTGAGGTGGTGGTCAGGAAACTGCCTTTGAAGTGGTCACAATTTGTATTCACTTGGACTGATGATCAATACTTATTGGCACCGCACTCATGATTATTTACAGTATTCACCAGGATTACCATAGTAGATTGCCTCCCGTGGGGAAAAAATGTGAATTCCGAAGGAGGAAGGGTAAGTAACCTCACAGATATCTTGTGTTAGCATTCAGTCCACTCATGCAATTAACCAGTCAGTCACAGCGTGTCTGGTGCTGCACTGAAGATATGCGGCTGCTAACGTGTAGTTTCTGTGGCTGTGGGACTCAGAATGAGAGAGGAAGTCCAATGATCTAGACGAATTTTAGCACAGGGAGGGGTGGGGACACATTAAGTGGAAGAATAAGCCAGAAGTGCTGGGAACACCGAAAATTCAGCAAGTAAGCTCACCTGGAGAGGTCCAGGAAGGCTTCCCAGAGGAGGGGCTATGTGTGAAGAGTCTTGAAGAGTTAACAAAGTTTTCTAGGGAGAAGGAGAATGGGCACAAGGGGTGAACTCCAAGGCAAAGAGACACACGCAAGGACTTCAACCATGAAGGAGCAGGCTGTGTTGTGGAGATACTTAGAGTTCAATATTGCAAAGATCAGAAACCAGACAGGAAAGTCTGGGACCAAGGTTCCCAGACATCGCTGTTTATCGCAACCTACGTATCCCAGTAATGTTTTCGTGGCAACTCAGACCAAAAGAAATACCAAAAGTTTATCACATAGTTAGGTTAATGTCAAGTGTCAAATAACATTTAAGTTGAAACAAAGAAAAAACATAGTTGTGTTTTTTTCATTCTTAAAGCACCACAGTTACTTATTTGGGGAATGTGTGTTGGCCACAATACAGCCCCCCGGACACAGATGTCTCTGTTTCCTGTTCCACACAGCTTTCATCCAGCACTGGCGTTTTATCAGAGCTCTGGCCCAAATCCCCGCTTCACAAAGATGTTTCTTCAACAGAATGTATCCCCATCTAATGTTCAAACTAGTAACCTATCCTCAACTCGTAGTACCTAGTTTGAGTACCTTGAACTCTAATCTTGAAAATATTCCTGTGCCACCCCTGTAATTTTCTTGCAGTATCCAAAGGCCCTCAGTACTCAATCTGGAAACCACTGGGCTAGTGAATCGGTTGAAATCAAACCATAAAACATTTTGTATGTCAAGAGCCATTTCTGAAATATAAATGTGATGGGGCTCCTGGGTGGCTCAGTTGGCTAAGCGTCTGACTTTGGCTCAGGTCATGATCTCACAGTTCGTGAGTTCGAGCCCCATGTTGGGCTCTGTGCTGACAGCCAGCTTAGAGCCTGGAGCCTGCTTCAGATTCTGTGTCTCCCTCTCTCTCTGACCCTCCCCTGCTCACGCTCTCTCTCTCTCTCTCTCTCGCTCTCTCTCAGAAATAAATAAACATCAAAAAGTTTTTTTAAAAAATGAAATATAAATGTGACATGGCCCAGGCACTGAAGATATAATCAGCCAGCAGCACTTTTAAATGAAATTGGTAAACATGATTTAAAAATATGTAGATGAGACAGGCAAGTAAATATTTTCTCTTCACATCCTTGATGCATAATAAAGTAAACAGACATTCTGTTATATGTTACTCCCAATGTGCAATGGCTTTTGGACTAGCCATACAAACGTAAGGTCTAGCATCAATGAACTTGACTAGCCTACCAGCATTTTTTACTAAAATGAGCTCTCAAGTACATGCACTTTAAAAAATGTTAACTTTTCCACCAATGTTCATAGCGGCATTATTTGTGATAGCCAAAATATGGAAATGACCCAAATGTCCATCAACTGAAGAATGGATGAACAAACTGTAGCATATACATACAGTGGCATATTATTTAGCCATTAAAAGAAGCCATTTTTGTATTAATGTAAGTGTTAATAAATACAGTATTAATACAAGTTACAACCTGGAGGAAACTTGGGAACGTAGTTATGTTGAGGAAAAGATGCTGGTCACAAAAAGTCACAGGGTGAATGATTTCCTTTATTTGGAATGCCTTTAATAGACAGAGAAGACCAATCTGTAGAGACAAATGGTGACCAGAGGCTGGAAGTGGAAGTGGGGAATGAGTGCTAATGGGAGTGAGGTTTCTTTCCAAGGTGATGAGAGTGTTCTGGAATTACACCATGGCAATGGTGACACAACTCAGAATATACTAAAGGCCACTGAATTGTGTACTTTAAAAGAGTGAATTTTATGGTATGTGAATTCCATCCCAAGAAGAAAAACCAAAGACGGCATCGTTGCTCAGTCCCTCATTCTCCGCTCCAGCCTCTCGAGGTCAAGGATTCCCTCCTGACTCAAAGGGGCCGCAATGGATGGAAGTTAGCTATCTCTCTTGGACCTGACAAGCTGCTGGCCTCCAAATTTACAGTGCTTGTATCCTGAGGGTATCATGAGGGACCTAGACAAAGTCCAGGGCATTATGTAAATCGGCAATGCGTGCCCCCACAGCAGTGTCCTCCCTGACGAGGGGCCGCCATTGCTCCCCTCACGTCTCCTGTCTCATACTGCCGTTCTCTCGTGGCTTCCTCTGTGGCTCTGACATGCGCATGTCACATGGGCTCCAGGAAGTGAAGGAAGGAGCCAACACCATGGACGAAAATCCTCTTTATTTTTACATACGTGACAGGCATGGGGCCCTAGGTGAAGGGCATGGGAGACCTGGCAGGGACAGACTTCCTCAGGCCTGTTTCAAAGGCAGTTCTGGAAAATGTCAAAAGAAAGAGCTGTTACTCCACAGTCTATGTGAACAAGTCACGATAAGCCATCCCAGTGCTAAAATCCTCAAGTTAGCTGCAGCCACAAATGGCGGTCTACTAATCCTAGAATGAGGACCCAATTCTTCTTCCTTCCACTTGTTTATAATATTTCAGAAACCTTCCCTGATATCTTTAGGTCTTTGTTGCACCATCTGGGAAGAAGAGATAAGATTGGTTTTATTGGTTGGTATTCATAAAGCACTTTTGTTTTTCAGTGGAAATTAACTACATTGAAAAAAAAAAACCAAATAGTAACTCGAAGGTCGGTGTACACAGAAGCCCCAGCCAGTGGCAATGACTCATGCGGAAGTATAATCATTAATCACCCTCCCCCGGCCTCCCAACCTCTTGCACACAGGAGAAGCGCCCTGCCCCTTGAATTACTGGGGGACCCTCCAAAGTGATTTGGGCACATTTGCCCCATGGGCCCTGTACTGAGTTACAGGAAGAACATACTAGAATTATTTCCTCTTACGCTTCTGTTTATCAAACCTTTGCTTTTGTTTGTGTTTTATCCTTCAGCTTGGACTTCCATTCCACTTCTGTCATAGCATTTTATTCAGATTCCATATTTGAAAGCCTTATTACGGATTGCCCTAGGAAAATCTCAAGTTGGTGGCTTATTCCCTATGAGTCTAAAAATTGTTTAAAATGTGTGGGTTGAATTATCATTACAGTTACCAGTAGTACACCATTGAAGAAAAAGATCCCATACGGACATACCGTGGAGACATTGAGGGTTTGGTCTTACCACCACAAATAAAACACATACCACGGGACGTCCAGGTGGCTCAGGTGGTTAAGCATCCGACTCTTTATTTTGGCTCAGGTCATGATCCCAGGACTATGCGACTGAACCCTGCATGAGGCTCCACACTAAGTGTGGAGCATGCTTAAAGTTCTCTCTCTCTGCTCCCTCTCTCCCTCTACCCCTCTCCTCTGCTCACATACTCTCTCTC
This sequence comes from Proteles cristata cristata, assembly GCA_017311185.1. Taxonomy (NCBI): domain Eukaryota; kingdom Metazoa; phylum Chordata; class Mammalia; order Carnivora; family Hyaenidae; genus Proteles; species Proteles cristata. The sequence continues at coordinate 1,162,035 of JAESUZ010000067.1, read as the reverse complement.
TCTCTCTCTCTCTCCCTCTCTCTCTCTCTATATATATATACATAGCAAACACATATAGCAATAAAGTGACTTAAATAAATTCTGTGGTATCCCAGTGCATATAAAAATTGTGTTTATAGCAAACTATGGTCTATTAAGTGTGCAGTAGCATTATATCTCTAAAAATGTACATATATTGATTTAAAAAATACTTTATTGCTGGGGCACCTGGGTGGCTCAATCAGTTAAATGTCCAACTCTTGTTTTCGGTGCAGGTCATGATCTCATGGTTCATGAGATCAAGCCCTTAGGAAGGCTGTATTCTGACAGATTCTCTCTCTCTCTCCCTTTCTCTGCCCCTCCCCCATTCACACGCTTGTACGCTTGTGTGCTCTCTCTCTCAAAACAAATAAAAACTTTAAAAATTTTAAAAAATAAAAACACTTTGTTGCTAAAAAAGGCAAACATCCTCTGAGCTTTTAATGAGTCACAATCACCAATCACCAATAAAAGCCTAATAATAATGAAAATTTTAAAATATTGCGAGAATTACCAAACTGTGACACAGAGACATGATGTGAGCAAATGCAGTTGGAAAAATGGTGCCAGTAGACTTGCTTAATTCAGGGTTGCCACAAACCTTTAATTTGTGAAAACCACAATATCTGCAAAGAGCAAGAAAGCAAAATGCAGTAACACAGGGGATACCTATATATTACATGGAAAGTAAAAGAAAAATTGGAAATGTTTATCTTAATAGATTTTGCACAGTTCTTTTTCTGAGTTCCTATATCCTTACATGACTACACTGATTGCCAGAATGACACCGGACGCAGCATTAATTCCACCCTGACTTGTCTTTTTTATAGATGAAAATGCTGAAAACGCCTGACTCACCTAAATAAGTAGATGGTAATGAAGGCATTTTGGTACAGCAACATCATTCAACTGCTGGATTCTCCCTGAGTTATATTTCCCCAAATTAGCATAGTTATGTATCTGCAAAATGTATTTTTAAATGATCTATCAGCTGACAGCTCAATCAAGTTCTCCTTCAATTTTGTTGTAAGCCAACAGACCTAAAAAGGAATAGCTACCCACTCGCTAGAGTCTATCACTGTCTTAGACACACATCAATGTTTCAAATTATTTCTTTGTGGAAAGGTTTTAACACTCCAAAGCAATGTGCTATAATAAAATTTGGGATTGACGAGAGGTATGCTATTCCTCTGTAAAGCAGGAGAAGGGGTCATTAGGAAAGGGGAGATTGAGAAAGAAGCAGGAAAATATCTAGACCACAGGGGTCTTTTCAGGCAGATCAATTGGTCTACAAGTTGATGGTCTTGAAATGGGCCATCTTAAAGGTCTCCTTTTTCACACACCATAGAACCCCTTCTGTACCCCCATACCTCCAACTCCCCCAACTGTCGGAGCTGGGTAGCCACTGAGTAGGGAGAAGGAAGAGAGGCTGAGCCACAAGCCTGGCACCTGTTGGAGAAGTTGGCCAATGAGCAATTCCCTCTGGCAAGATAACCAAAGAACATTAAAGGAGGGGAGTGTCCAATGATCAACATTCAGTGCTTTAGGATCCTATAATCTGTCAATAGTATTGGTGTCCCCAAATCCCAAATCTCTAAATAGTATTCATCTCCCCAGACCTAACCTCTGCTACATACAAGTGTATCAAAAGAGTGGGCTTATGGAAACCAGCCAACGCAACTGAATTCCACCTTAGGTCAGCACAGAGCAGAGAGAAGAAAACAGCTGAAGGGGAGCGATGGGGAGAAGTTCAAGAACTCCATCAAAGCAGGAACTTTGAGCCAGAATTGACCGTGGGAATAAAAGCCTCCCGGAATCTACAGGGATTTGGGGGAAGACACTGGATTTCATCCAAGATACCAAGCAACAGTTTATATTAATCCTGTCTTGATCGCAGACAACAGGACAACTTCAGCTAAAATCTCAGTTAGAGCCTGACCCCGGGCTCAAACTCATGTACTGGGAGATCATGACTGGAGCCAAAGTCAGACACCTAAACGATTGAGCCACCCAGGCGCCCCTATATATATGTATTTTTGTAATGTCCATTTATTTTGAGAGAGAGCGTGTGCCTGTGTATGAGCAGGGGAGGGGCAGAGAGAGAGACTCTCAAGCAGGCTCTGTGCTGTCAGTGCAGGGCCCCACTTGGGCTCAAACCCACAAACCTCAAGATCATGAGATTCTGACCTGAGCCAAAATCAAGAGTCAGTCGCTTAACAGACAATGCAACCCATATGCCCCGAAAGCTGTATATTTTTAAAAGAGGTGAATCATCTTATAAAAGTTAAGAACATCAGACATATATCAGACCAGAAGATGGATGGGTAGGAATATTCCCAAGTTAGGGCCCACATTTCTTCAAAACAGAATTCTGTGTCTGTTTCAAGGTGACGTCCCTAAACTCCACACTGTGCAACACCACTGATAACCTTTTGGTCTGGAAAAAAATACAAAGCACTTATAAACTTCTCTACTTTGCTATTAAAATTTCCTCAATGAGGCACCCATGACACAATTCATTTTAAACAAAGTTCTGGTAAGGCCTCAGGGCAAACTTAGTTGAAAAAATGTACTCGGTATCAAAATGAGGCTTCCAACTACAAATAATTGTTGACAATAAGCCAATTAAATTTTGAAAGGCGTTTCCTGTATTGATAGTTGATTTTAAACCATTCTTTCTGACAGTATTTATAGAGCAGGACTGCTCTTGAGACTATTTCTGCTTGTGCCTATAACTCCATATCACCGGCAAACAGGACCTCAGGGGAATGATCCCAATGCAGCTAAAAGTGGTTCAGATCACGAATGTACATTTTTCATCAGGGATGTAAAAGGAAAGCAAAATACATTCCTCTTTTAAACAACTTATACTGATTTAGCTCCTCAATAGACTCTCCTTCTTCCCAGTTTTGAATCTCACAGCTGTGTTAATTTTCCAGTTTATGTGTACACATCAGTAATTGAAATATATAGTCAATCTGTGTGACGTAATTCTGATGATTTCCTGTCCAGATTCAAAGGCAACAAAGATTATGAATCTAGTCCTTTGCCTATTTCTCTACAACAGCGATCACCAGTGGACTAAGTTCTCAAAGCCCAATGATTAACCTGAGAAATGACACTAGGAAAAAATGCTATCTCTAGATGGAATGTCCTGAATGGGTCAGTAATTTAGGGGAGTAAAGAATTTTCCTGCTTATAGGGCACCTGGGTGGCTCGGTTGGTTAAGTGTCTGACTGGTTCAGGCCATGATCTCATGGTTCATGAGTTCGAGGCCCACATCAGGTTTTGTGCTGATAGCTCAGAACCTGGGGCCTGCTACTGATTCTGCATCTCCCTCTCTCTCTCTCTCTCTTTCCCTCCCCCAGTCTCTCTCTATCTCTCTCTCAAAACTAAATAAACATTAACAACAACAAAAAAAGAATTTTCCTGCTTAAATATGAGAGAGACCAGTGTATTCCTAAATGGAATCATAGGAAAGAGAAAGGCCAGAGAGTTGGGGTCTGGCCACCACAACCCTTGTTTCATCAGCTTTCTTTGGCTCTTCTTCCATGTGAGATTCATCCAGGAAAAAACAGTTGTCCTACAAAAGGTTTAAATACAACCTAGAAAAATTACCCTAAGTCCAACCAGAGAGGGCAGTCCAACAGTTATTATGAACAAACAAAATAACCATCAATCATAAAAGACCTTCAGGAGCTCAGGCAGCAGGAAGTATTCATCAGATGTTTTAATTAACTTTAGTGTTTAATTAATTATATTAATGAGGATGCATTATCAGACCGAGTGAAGGAGGTGTGCGCCAAGTTCGGGGCACTTTGTTCCCTAGGGCAAGGAAGACTGTAGGGTGTGCGTAAGAAGTTCTATGCTTCTTCAATTTCATCCACAAAATTCAGAAACAGGTAACTCTGCCCACCATTTTGCCATCAATCCATTTCAGATGCCCAAACTTACAGCCTCTCAGCTGGAATGTATTATACGTGGTTTGGGAGAAGTGATAGATTTAAATAAAATCACTGATGACTCTTTCCAAATTCTATTTCATATGACAACTCATAACCTGATCAGCTTAGGGCCTTGTTCTGTCTCTTGTTTCTTTATTGTCAAGCTAACGGAGTCTATGTCAAGCCAAAAAGCTTGAGGGGAAAGATTTATAGTTTTCTCCAGCTACGAAATTGCTAAAGCCAGCTTAATTTGTCCACAATTTGTCAAATTATGAGAGAGAGCTAGCTGATGAGATGGTATTGACCCTTCAGGCCAAGCTATCTGTCTGAAGACTGGGAATAAGGAAGAAGAGGCTATTTTGTACTTTAATATTAGCTTCAGGGTGGGAACCAGATCCACTGTGTGCACTCACACAGATTTATGCTTTTTTCCCAAAGAAATATTATTGATGTGATTAAAGAAAAATAATCTAGTCCTTTATGTTTTTGTAACAGAAAGAATAATGATATATGAATAAAATCCTATCAGTATATACTATCTTCTATATGAGAAAACTTGGGACCAAATAAATTGAAAATTTGTTTCGAATCTTAAAGAAGAAGGTATCTTTGAAGTGGGCAAGTCTAACTGTCCACTTACTGAAGAAATTTCATTGACAACATGCTCGACTAGTGATTATTTCCTGAATACTTTCTGTGATCCAAGAAAATACGTGCCACTTTTGAACGATCCTAATTAATAGAAAGCTCTTCCTCTTATAAAGGTAAAATCCATTTCTCTGTTAATCTCTCTGTGGGTCTTAGCTCTATGCCTTGGGTCTACACAGAATAAACCCAAACTTTTTATGTATGTAACCTTTAACATTATTTCAGTTGGTGGCTTCCACCCTATTATAATTCCACTCATCCATTTATGGACACGTTCCAATTCATGAGATATTCTTTTGAAAAGTAATGATCACACTGGGTATAAACTTTTCCATGTGATACGTAGTATATGGTATAGACCTATCAGATCCTTTGACTTGGAGACCGTTGTAATTTTTCCAGCCACCGTGTTACATCCTACCACCTACCACCTCTAAGATGTTTTCATATGAACTGTATGTAAGCTATCATTAAGCAACAGATTTCTTCATCGAGTTCCTCTAATTTGGTCTGTTCAACTTTCCTTGATTTGCACTAGTGACAGATTGATAGTGTCAAGATATTTTAAAAACCCGAGATAGCCATCTAACCTACAAGTTATTCCAATCTTCTTCCTCTAAAATTTTGATATGCTTTCTACCTTTTTTTCCCCATTCAATAGTAAAAATGGTGACATGATCCGAATGAATTATAGGATCTTCCTAATGGGATTCTCATTAACAACTAGATTTGGGGGGGCAAGTCATGATTCCATTTAAGGGGAAATAAGCTCACCCACATTTCTATTTTAAAATGTTGCTCCTAGCCCTCTCCACAATAGCTAAAACCTGGAAAGAGCCTAAGTGTCCATCAACAGATGAATGGATCAAGAAGATGTGGTTTATCTATACCATGGAATACTACATGGCAATGAGAAACAATGAAATCTGGCCTGTGTAGCAACATGGATGGACCTTGAGGGTGTTATGCTGAGCGAAATAAGTCAGGCAGAGAAAGACAAATATATGTGTGCACGTATAGGAGGATTAGGAGGAACTTAACAGAGGACCAAGGGGGAGAAGAAGGGCAGAAATGGTGGGGGAAAGGGAGAGAGGCAAACCATGAGAGACTCTTGAATGCTGACAAAAACTGAGGACTGGTGGATGTGGGGGGGAGGAGGGGTGGGCACGGAGGAGGACACTTGTGGGGATGAGCACTGGGTGTCATGTGGAAACTAATTTGACAATAAACTATTTGTAAAAAAAAAAAAAGAAAAAGAAAAAAGAAAAAGAAATATATGAATCTAAAAAAAAAATAAAAAATAAAATAAAATGTTGCTCCTATTCTTATTCAGGCAAACAGGTCAGAAGATGGCTGCTTTTGAAGAACTTGTTTGTTGCGCACAGTTTTAAAGAAAAGCGGGCATGCCATTCCACATAGGGTCACATGGTGAAGGACCAGGGTTGGTCACCAGGGGTGAATGTGAGCAAAGATGTTTATTGTAGTTTTTGCTTGAAGGAATGAGTATGGTGAGACAAACAGCTCAGCAGATTTAGGATTGCATATCTTGAATACCTTCAGTAGGCTCCGGACTATAGGGCTGGTCCCTAGTTTTCTGGATTTCTGCCTCAAGTGATTTAAGGCAAGAGAATAGAGTTCGGAATGGTAGAAACTTACAGGGCTGGTCCCTAATTGTCTGGAACCTGATCCTCAAGTGATTAGGGCAAGAGGATCGTGTCCAGAATGGTTGTAACTTGATAAAAGGAAGTAAGTGTCTGGATTCGAGATTGTTTGGTTTGCATATCAGGTGGTTTGCAGGCTCTAGGAATTAGGGCAGTCTCCTCTGCGTGGTCAGTGAGACCCAGATGACAGAACAGCAAGAATATAGTAAATACAACATACAGCTCATACAATGTCCCCAGCCGTCTGTAGGGACAGTGCCTGCTCCCACCTACCCACACCCTACCTGGGGCCGTCACTTAGCTATCCACCTGAGTGTTCTCTGCTCGTTGAAAATGCAGATTTCTAGACACACTCTAGACCTTCCAAGGCTAAGAACTTACAGGGGGGCAGGGAGGGTATGTGCAGGGGGCAGGCGGATCTCACGGGGGAACACTTAGCATGAAGAACAGCCAGGGAATCCGGGTGCTGTGGGACTCCCTCCTCCCTCCTGCTCCTGCCCAGGCTACACGGAGGCAGCAAGTCCTCCTCCTGGACCTGATTTTCTAGTCCCCCAGAGGAGGGCATTTGACTTTTCAACTGCCTTGCTTTTCTTATTAAAATCTTTCCCCACAAGTTGGAATATCACGCTTTCAAGCTGTTGCACTGACATCAGGTTTCCGGATTTCCAGGCTGTCAAAACTCTGAATATTCATCTGTGCTCTCAGAGCACAGAGCTGCTGACACAGCGTTACCCCGGGATCGGGATCGGTTCCCCTGAAGAAGAAGCCTGATGGGGTCCGGAAGGACTAGACCTGCTTGGGACCCCTGCTGAGATGCTCTAATTTCTCTTCTCACTGACCCTCCCAACTATGCCCACGTCTCTGTAAAAGCAGCCACCACGGGGAATAGAGGAGGAGGTTTCATGACTTCTTGTCTCACCTCTTCTGAGTAACTTCCCTAAAACCTGGAAAAGCAGAAATCGGGAGCCGGAATAGACTCCGTGATCAGCCTCCCTTAGGGCTTACGTTAGACCCAACCCTGGGTTTACTGGTCAGCACGAGAGAGAGAGGCAGGGCTGAGCCACCTGCTCGCTGGCACCGTAGGGCTCCCTTCCGGGGGCGCCTTCTAGGTGTTTCCTGCCTGACTCTCACTTCCCACCTAAACTCATGGTGCTGTTGAGGCTCTAGGGAATTTGATGCCAATGTCTCTTTTTCCCTGGGTTCATGAACAGAGATGCGGGGTGACGAATGCTCGTTGGAAAGCCTTCTTAAGACTTCTCTTCCTGGTCTCCCAAGCCCATACGCCATCCCGGCAGCCGGATGCTTCAAATTGTCAACGATACCGAGGTGCCAGCCGACGGATCCACAGCCGGGTGGGGAGGAGAAGATAAGGTGTCAAGGCAGTCAGGAAGTCAACGTCTTTGCTTTTTCAGAGCTCAGGCAGGCGTCACACCCAGAAATGACATGACACCTTTGTGTGGCAGCGGAGCATACAGCTTTGCACCCACACAAGTCGGGTTCAGATTCCACCGGATCTGCTAGTTGGGGGACCTCGGCCAAGTTCTTCAGCTCTTGGTGTCCATGTGTCCGCATCACAGGAGCTTGCACGAATATAGTAAGCACCACCTCAGAAGGCGATGTGAGGGCCCTGTGACAGCAGGTGTGTTAAAGCACGGAGCAACGTGCCTGGCACACACACGGTCCCCACCCCCACCCACCCCCACCCCGCCTTGGATCCACGCGGCCGCCCTGTAGGGAGCCAAGGGCACACACAGGGTGTCCTCTAGAGAGGCACGTGGGGGCTGGAAGCCACAAGGAAATGATCCCTAGCCACCTCTCTTTCATGCACTGATCCCAAAAAAACTCTTGGGAAAATAGTAGCGATTTGGAGATCTGTAGAAAAGGAAACGCAAGGCACTCGAGGGCTCAGTCAGCTCCACTTTCTGCGCAGCACCGTGGCCGTAGGAGATGCCCACAATGTCATTAGTCAGTGAGCATGCCATGGTGCTGGCGTATTAACCATGTCTTTCGTTTTCTGGTTTCTGATCCTCTGGGGCCTCGCTGACCCTGGAGGGACCGTCCCTCCCAGGGTTATCCAGTTCCTAGAGATTCCTCGCCTTCCAGGGTACATTTCAAATGCAAACCAACCAGTTCGGGGCCACCTTTATGGGGCTCTCACACTTTGAGACTTCATACGCCCCAATCCCCCCGGGGCTGGTACCAGAGAACAGGGAGGCCCCTCTGCCCCAAAGCACACTGAAATGACTCAAATTAGCCCATCCTAGACCTACTTGCCCTGCCTGCCTCATTGCTCCCCATGGAAACCACAGTAAAGGCTCTTGCCCACACTTTCCCTCCTGCTCCTCTGCTTCCCCATCTATCCTGGGGCCTCCTTGCGGCAGCCCTGCATGGAATGGGGTGCCCTCCTCTCTTAGGACTTGTGGTCACACATCGTCTTTCCAATGGCAATCATCTGATCCGCTGGCCACACCTGAATAATGAGCCCATAGGAAACCAGCTAGGCACTGAGGATTTAAATGACAAAAAGATCACTCCTCAGGATATTTTTATTTTTTATTTTTTTATTTTTTTTTTACAAATAGTTTACTGTCAAATTAGTTTCCACATAACACCCAGTGCTCATCCCCACAAGTGCCCTCCTCCATGCCCACCCCTCCTGCCCCCCACACCCATCAGTCCTCAGTTTTTGTCAGCATTCAAGAGTCTCTCATGGTTTGCCTCTCCCTTTCCCCCACCATTTCCGCCCTTCTTCTCCCCCTTGTCCTCTGTTAAGTTCCTCCTAATCCTCCTATACGTGCACACATATGATATTTGTCCTTCTCTGCCTGACTTATTTCGCTCAGCATAACACCCTCAAGGTCCATCCATGTTGCTACACAGGCCAGATTTCATTGTTTCTCATTGCCATGTAGTATTCCATGGTATAGATAAACCACATCTTCTTGATCCATTCATCTGTTGATGGACACTTAGGCTCTTTCCATGTTTTAGCTATTGTGGAGAGTGCTGCTATGAACATTGGGTCCATGTGCTCCTATGCATCAGCATTTCTGTATCCCTTGGGTAAATTCCCAGCAGTGCTATTGCTGGGTCATAGGGGAGTTCTACTGTTAGTTTCTCAAGACATTTTTAATCACAGTCACATTAAGCGGCCAGCCGGTCAGCTGCCATGAGCTGATTTCTAGAAGGCACATGAGCATCGCTAGACTAACCCACCAGTGTAGACTGCACCATCTCAGGATCCCTAGACAGCAGAATGCGCACCTGCCCCACTTCCTCCAAAGGAGACAGAGCTCTGGAGTAGAGCCGGGAGCTGGTCCAGCCTCAACGAGGCTCACTGACATGTGCACGTGCTTACCGTGTGGGGCGGCCACGGTCGTGGGGAGACCCTGAGGCCAACTAGCTAAGAGAGGACAAAAGTCAGCAAAGACCCCAGGAATGCAGGGTGCCTGGGTGGCTCAGTGGGTTAAGTGGTCGACTTCAGCTCAGGTCGTGATCTCACAGTTCGTGAATTCGAGCCCCATGTCAGGCTCTGTGCTGACAGCTCAGAACCTGGGGCCTGCTTCAGTTTCTGTGTCTCCCTCTCTCTCTCTCTCTGCCCCTCCCCTGCTCATGCTGTGTCTTTCTCTCTCACACAAATAAATAATAAACATTATTAATTGAAAAAATTAAAGGGCAGTGGGAATATTGGCTAGCATTTTAGAGGAGAGAGCGATCTGATTCAGTAATAGGTTTGATTACTCTAGTAAATATTTCCTCACATAGCTAGAAATTAATAGAAATAGAATTAATAGCAATTAATGGGCTTGTGAACCAAAGTATCATATTTTTAAAATATGTCATAATATCAGGTGATGAAAGATTGATAGGCCAAGCTGTACCATATACAACTGCCAGACTCAAGAAAAAGATATTCTAAACACAGGACAAGACACCGCTGACGGATAGCAGAATGTGCCACCCGCCAAAGTTTGTCTGGTTGGCATAAGAACTATTTTGAGATTATTTTTTAAGTAACTGCAAACTCAAGGGACCCCTGGGTGGCTCAGTTGGTCCAGCTTCAGCACAGGTCATGACCTCACGGTCTGTGAGTTCGAGCCCCACGTCGGGCTCTGTGCTGGCAGCTCAAAGTCTGGAGCCTGCTCCAGATTCTGTGTCTCCCTCTGTCTCTCTGACCCTCCCCCACTTGCACTCTGTCTCTCTCTCTCTCTCTCAAAAATAAAAATAAAACATTAAAAAATCTATTTAAAAAAGACCTCAGGGATGCTGTAATCAATCACATGCCATTTGTCACTGCCAACAGGGTCAGTGATTTTTTTTCCAGGTAAATTTAAGCCCTTTCCCATGATGATTCAGAAGAGACTGGAAAGAGAGAGAGACAGGGAGGGGAGAAGGAGGAGGAGGAAGAGGAGCAGGGGGAGGAGGGACGGAGAAAGAAGAAGAGAAAACGTAAGTAGAGAGGGAGAAGGAGGACAAAGAAGGAGGGAGTGAAGGACAAAGAAGAAAGAAAGGAAGAACAAATAATAGGTGAAATGAGGGGGAAAGAACTTTAAAACTTAACTTTGAACAAAATCGATGCATTGGCTTGGCAGGTTCTTGCCATAACGAAATACTGTAGACTCGGTGGTTTAAACAACAGAATGTATTTTCTCTCCATTTAGAGGATTCCAGATCCAAGATTACAATGTCAGTACGGGTGGTTTCTACCGATGCCTCTCTCTTCGGGGAACAGATGACTTCCTCCTCGCTGTATCCTCACCTGGTCTTCTCCCTGTGCAGCCCTGTGTGTGTGCCTCTCCCAGGGACCCAGTCACATCGGGGCAGGAGCCACTTTAATGGTCTCCTTTTCACTGACTTACTCTTTAAAGGCCCCATCTCCAAACAGTCACTTTCTGAGGTCCTGGGGGTTAGAGTCCAACGCATGAATTTTGAGGAGACACAATTCAGCCTGTAAAGGTTAGGTTAGTAATTTTAACCAACAGGCAGTTTGGTATATTGCCAGAAGGCTTGGGTTTGATTCCAACTTCCACCATTGACAAGCTGTGTGACCTCGGACAACTTTCTTACCCTCTCAGTGCCTCATTTTCCGTATCTGTAAAAATGAAGATAATAATATATTGGTTTGTGGCAATAGGAAAGGAAGGTAGAGCAGTGACAGGTATTTGCAGAGCTCAGAAAATGTTACCATCACCATAAGAACCATTTTTGCAATGGAATTTGCTTTGAGTCCCGGTGAGTTGGGTCCTTTACACTATCTGGTTATGAATGAAAGCAACACAGTGAAATAAAAGATAACCCCGAACAAGCTAAAATGTCAGTTGATATCAGACATTCATTATCTTATCTTGAACATAAAAAAAGCCATAATTTTAAGTAAGAGAAAAACACTTTCTCTTGCACTTGGTTAATAAAGGCTGGATAATACATAAAGAATATCAGCTTGCAGGTGCCTGGGTGGCTCAGTTGGTTAAGCGTCTGACTTCGGCTCAGGTCATGATCTCCGGTTCGTGGGTACAAGCCCCACATCTGGCTCTGTGCTGACAGCTCAGAGCCTGGAGCCTGTCTTCAGATTCTGTGTCTCCCTCTCTCTCTGACCCTCCCCTGCTCACGCTGTCTCTCAAAAATAAATAAAAACCATGAAAATAATTTTATAAAAAAAAAGAATATCAGCTTGAGGGAAACAAAACTACTGTCCTTTGCAGGTCTCATGCTCTCAGCCCAGTTTTACCCAAGAGTCTTGGGGACATTCACTAATCCAACCAAATAAAGTGTTCAGACATAATGTTGCGGATGCTGGCTTAGAATGTTAATGTAAATAACAGAGTAATTGTACTGGTCGTGATCAGGAAAGTAGTACGGTACAAAAGAGGGACAGTGAGCACAGAGCCTAGGTAATAATTTGATAAAGGAATTGGCAGGTCTTTGTCTGGTACTATCAACTGTCCAGACATTGAACCTGTGGAAATAAATGGCCCTATCACTAGAGAGCTTTGTTTTTTCTTACAGGGCCAACATGGTTCATCTGATCTCACTCCAGCCAGAAAAATGGCTCCAATGCCTCCAGGATTTCAGCTTAAAAATATTTAAATTATCTGAGTTTTAGTCATCAAAACTGAGGGGCATCTGGGTGGCTCAGTTGGTTGAGCGTCTGATTTCGCTCAGATCATGATCTCATAGTCCATGAGTTCAAGCCCCACATAGGGGTCTATGCTGACAGCTCAGAGCCTGGACCCTGCCTCGAATTCTGTGTCTCCCTCATCTCTCTGCCCCTCCCCTGCTCATGCCTTGTCTCTCTCTATCTCTCAAAAATAAATAAATGTTAAAAAAAATTTTAAACTGAAAAAATAGAAATTATAATATCTTATTTGTACGGTTGAAAAAATAATAAAAAAGAATATAAAGCACTCCACCGTGACAGGTATTTTTATTGTTACTATAGTTACTACTCAGTCTTTTTGTTCTGTTTATGTATCAAGAAACAACTTGTGGGTCAGTAATTCGGCTTACAGAAACACCAGCACTGGGATGCAGAGAACTCTGTACATCAGACAAAAGCACTCTGATCTCTATTGAAAATTAGTAAATTAGTTTTCTGTTGTGCACCCCAGACTTCAGTGACTTTGGTTTGATAAGCCAGTTTGATCAGTTCTGGGACACCAGTAATACTAAATTTAAATGTATGTAAGACTGAAGGGCGCCTGGGTGGCTCAGTCGGTTAGGCATCTGACTTTGGCTCAGGTCATGATCTCACGGTTTGTGGGTTCAAGCCCCGCATCGGGTTTTATGCTGACAGCTCAGAGCCTGGAGCCTGCTTCAGATTCTGTGTCTCCCTCTCTCTCTGCCCTTCCCCTGTTCACAATCTGTCTCTTTCTCTCAACAATTAATAAATGTAAAAAAAATTTTTTTTAATTATTGGATGAGCTTAAGATCAAACTCAGGATGTCAGATTTTTTAAAAGATAAAAATAGAAAGCCTCCAATATGAGAAACAGAAAGAGAGAAAATATACTTTAGTAAGTGAACAGAACCTCAGGGAACTGAGATCTATCAGGTCACGAAATACCAGGGGTCGTAGGTAATTGTTCCCAGATGACCAGTTAGCCAATGCCCCAGGATGGAATCATCCCTCATTCACTTGTCGACAAAAACTCTGACTGTCCTTATTAGATACAATGCATACAACCCATCAATTCCAGAAATATGCAGATATCAGGCCTTCATGGTAGGGTACGCTTGGTAACCTGGACCACGCAAAGGATGAAGAATGTATCATTTCTTGGAAATCCACAAACTTTCAAGAACTAAAAACCTCCAGAAAAACATGGATTTAAAAAGCCTCATGGATGCAAAGAAAAAAGTGAGACATCAAAAGGGAGCAGCGTTTTTACAGTGGCTCATATTTAAAAATCTTTAGCAGCACAACGGATGCTAAGTCTTGAGCAGGAATTGGGCATTTGACCAGATCCTACAACCCCAGCAAGTCTGGGTGTTTTCTTCTCTGACCCTTATAAAACTCTACAACTCTAGGAAGGCAACCCCAGGAAAAAAAAATAAGAAATCGATCAATCGATTAATCAACCCATGGCATTAGCATATTTGAAACTTGTATTAGTAAGTGTAATTCATTTGGTAATTATCACTATCCTTCTGTGCATGCCTTTCCTGCTGGTTATCTAAAGCACCAGATAGATAGAGGACATTCCCGATTTTATTTAATGTTTAGAAGTTTGGTTAAATATGTTTGCAATCAATGCTTAGGCTTAGGCCTTTGGGTAATTTAATTGGTTAAATGTGTAAATTGTGATTTATTCAACCTAGGTAGCATGTAACTACTTAGAGGAATATTAACCATTTATGTGTAATGTTTGAAGGAATGTCGTTTAAATAAGTTATGATATTAACAAAATGGACATTAAATAAACTTTAAACAACTGCTAGTGTCAATTACTGTTTGAGGGTTTTTCTTATCCACGGAGAAGGATCTGGTCAACAATTTTTATAAAGTTCTCTAGCAAATGTGGATGAAACCTAGGAAGAAATGGGTATTTAACACACATTTCTATAATTCCAACTTCAGAGATTTCTAATTTTAGTGTCCTAAGTGTTCCATTTTCAACAGATCAGATTTATTCCAGTTCTGAGGAGAGACTAATATATAATATTGTTTCCACAACTACAGGTTTAGATAAAGGAAAGAGGGCATTTTTGCACTCCTGGCTGACATCCATGCCCCACAAGAAACACATTTGCTATTCGATCATTTTTCTTTTAAACGTCCATCCCTAAGCTCACAGTCAGGCTGGCGAGGGACCCCCCAAGAGGTACTAACCAGCTTTCCATGAAAATAGCCACCAGAACAAGATGGCCGAAAAGACAAGACTTGGCTGCAAATGTTATCTCTCTCTACACATATCTTTTTTTCTCATAATTCTTCTACTCTATTTACCAGTTTTCAGAATGAGTTAATTGGTGCCCCAGCAGTACTCAAAATTGACCGAAAACTTTTTTTTACTACAATCCTTATTCTTTTTGATGGTCAAATTGCCCTCTGTTGATGCCTGCTGTGTCCTTTGAAGAGGAAGGACCCTATTAGTTTTTTTTTTTTCAATTGTGGCAAAATATACATAACATCAAATTTGACCATTTTCTCCATGTTTAAGTGTAGAGTTCAGTGCCGGTAAGAACATTCACAGTGTTAGGCAAACACTAGCACCACCACCCACCTCCAGAACTCTTCATTTCCCCAAACTGAAACCCTCTCTCCATTGGAGGATGTTTCCCCCAACTTGCCTCCTCACCCAGCCCCCCACAACCACCGTTCTTCCTGTCTCTGATTTGACTACTCTAATCACCTGATAGGAAGTCGAATTATACAGTATTCGTCTTTCTGTGACTGATTTATTTTACTAAGCATGGCTTCAAGGTTCATTCGTGTTGCAGTGCAGCACATGTCTGAATTTCATTGATTTAAATTTTTTTAATGTTTTTATTTATTTCTGAGAGAGGGAGGGAGAGGCAGAATATGAGTGGGGGAGGGGCAGAGAGAGAGGGAGACACAGAATCTGAAGCAGCTCCAGGGTCTGAGCTGTCAGCACAGAGCCCTATGAGGGCTTGAACCCACCAACCGTGAGAGCATGACCTGAGCCAAAGTCGGACGCTTACCCGACTAAGCCACCCAGGCGCCCCTGAATTTCACAGATTTTTAAGGCTCAGTAATATCCTACTGGAGGTATGTACCATGTCTGTTTTGGCATGCATCCACTGAGGGGCGCATGTATGGCTTCCACCTTTTGGCAATGGGCAACTGTGCTGCTGTGACGTGAGTGCACAAATATCGGCTTACGTCCCTGAATCCCTCCCCCTGAAGTTCACACCTGGACATGGAGCCGCTGGATCACACAGTAATTCCGTGTTGAGGTTTTTCAGGAACTGCCATCCTGCCTCCCAGAGCAGCTATACCAGCTTACATCCCAACCCGCGTGCCCAAGCGTTCCAATTTCCCCACACCTTCACCAATGCTTCTTTTCTGTTTTTTGTTAGTTAGTTAGTTAGTTTGTTTGTTTTGGTGTTCTGTTTTGTTTTGATAATAGCCATCCTAAAAAGTGATTTCTGCATTCCTGCTGAGATTCATGACCCGCATGACACACGTTTGATGTCCGGTCATTTCTTTTGACTGTCCACACTTAAGTTCATTTGGTAGGCTGACACAGGGGCAGCACATAAGGGGATGGGGAGTGACTGGATACAGGGCTTCCCTTTTGGGGTGCCCGAAGGGCCTGGAACTAGCTAGATGGGATGGGTGTACAACACTATGAATGTATCGAAGGCCACTTTGTACACTTCAAAATAGCCCATGGTTAGGGGTGCCTCGCTGGCTCAGTCTGCAGAGAATGCAATTCTTTTTTTTTTTTTTAATGTTTATTTATTTTTTATTTTTTGAGAGAGAGACAGAGAGAGAATGGAGGAGAGGCAAAGAGAGGGAGACACAGAATCTGAAATAGGCTTCAAGCTCTGAGCTGTCAGCCCAGAGCCCGACGTGGGGCTCAAACTCACTGACCTGATGCTCAACCATGGAGCACCCAGGCACCGCTAAAGGGCATCCGTATTAAAAAGCTGATCATATTTTACCAAATTACCCCCTAGGACAGCCAATCTCACTTCCACTGCTACCATCATAGCCTGAGAATGCACTGTTCCACGAATTACCAATACTGGCATTAGTCATCTTAAAATTTTGCCAAATTGGCAAAAATTATACTTATTATCATTTAATGGCTTTGATTGCTTGATAGGGGAAGCACTGATCAAATTCTGAGAGAGAAAATGTCACTTGAGCCCTGGATGCCACAAGGGCTCAGTCCCACATTAGGGAAGTAAGAAGTGACTGAGTCTGAGAAATTAGAGAAAATCTCTAACAAGATGACATTCTGCTTATTTTTTTTTTTTTTAGATGTCTGCTTCTGAGGTCCCTTCAGTTATATTACTGTTTGTTTTGATTTTCAGTTTCCCTTTTGGTCACAAATATCCAGAGTGACTTGAGAAGAACTTGGAATGATCTTGAAGAAGTTGCTCGCTCCCTTCCATTCCCCTCACCTCAGCGTGAAGCAGTGTGAGCAGGTCTGGCACTGGGGTTCACTACTGTCACTGTGTCACTTCCTGTCCTCAGACTTCCGGGCTCAAATATTTTTTTCCACAAAAACATTCTCTTCCTTATCCCGCAGTGGTTTTATTCCTTCCCACTCCCCTCCCCACCCCCAATTCCACTGTTTTTTTGTTAGTTTGCTTTAATTGAGGTGATATGCATACAACACAAATGTAACCATTAGCTATTTTATTTTATGTAATATTTTTATTTGTTTTTATTTTAAGTAGGCTCCACGTCCAATGTGGGGCTTGAAGTTCCAACCCTGAGATTAAGAGTCGCATGCTCTGCTGGGGCACGTGGGTGGCTCAGTCGATTAAGCAACCATCTTCGGCTCAGGTCATGATCTCACGTTTGGTGAGTTTGGGCCCCATGTCGAGCTTTGTGCAGACAGATCAGAGCCTGGAGCCTGGAGTCTGTCTCCCTCTCTCTGCCCCTTCCCTGTTCTCTCTCTCTCTCTCTCTCTCTCAAAAATTAACCATTTTAAAAAATTTAAAAAAAAAACAGTGACACCTGGTGGCTCAGTTGGTTGAGCGTCTGACTTCAGGGCAAGTCATGATCTCACAGTTCATGAGTTCAAGCCCACACTGGGCTTACTGTTGTCAGTCTGTCAGCATGCAACTCCCTTTGGACCCTCTGACCCTCCCTCTCTGCCCCTCCCCTGTTTGCAAGCTCCCAAAAATAAAAAAATAAAAACATTAACTTAAAAAAAATAAAGATATGCATACCCTTTACCCAACAATCTTACTTCTGGGAATTTATCCTAAGGAAACAACTGGAAAGGCATACAAAGCTATAAATATGTTCATCATGACATTATTTGTAATAGTGAAAAAATGGAAAGTATCTTTTCTCAATTCTCCGTAGAGAATTCATTAAATACATTATGGTAACGTCCATGCAATGGAGTGCTGCTATATGGATTTTAAAATAATCATGAAGATCAATATTCATTATAAAGAAAAATGCCCACAATATATTATGTTTAATAAAAAGAGATTACAAAACAGCATGCATATGATCATCTTTTTTATATATGCATGGAAAAAATGTGGAAAGGCACTCATCAAAATGTTAATAAGATTTCTCTCTGGATGGAGATAATTTTCATTCTTACTTTACACCTTTTGTATTGCCTCGATTTATTTCTATAATGTGTTGTTTTTATTACAAGAAAAAAATAAAGTGATGTTTATCTTGAGAAAGTCTAGGAAGGGAAAAATAAAAATGAAATGAGCTGAAGAACAAAAATACTTTACAAGGCAAAGATACTGACGAACACAGCTTGGGCTGACATCTTAGCTGACTCAGCGGGTTCTGGATTTCTCTACAGTGAATCAAGACTCTTCTTAGAAGAGGCATTCACCATGAACTGGGCAGTCAGTCCAGTTTTTGTGGGTTATACAATTTCAGCGAGTTTAGTAACAGACATCCTGAAGGCAATTCTCTGGCCTCTAGGTTTAGACCAGTAATTCTAATCATGGTTACACCTTAGAAACGCTTAGAAGCTAAAAAAAAAAAAAAAAATTCCTAACACCACAACCAAGGTTTTGTTGGTGGTGGTTAAGGCACAGACATCTTATATTTTAAACACTCCAGGTGATTCTAATATGTAACCTGGGTTGAGAAATAATGGCTTAGGCCCAGATTGAGAATTTTGCACTCTGGAATTAGCGTCTATGTGATTTAGAACAAATGTTCTCAAATATGGGGAACAAGTTGGACATGAAGATTCCTTGGCTTCGATGCAAACATTCTGACTTAGTAGGTTTGGGGTGGGCCCCAGGAATCTGAATTTTAAACTAGTGCATCCCAGATGATTCTGGTAAAAGTGGTAGAAGAGCATCTGGGCTTAAAAACAAACAAAACAGAGAGGGGGCAAGATGGCGGAGAAGTAAGGAGCTCCGTACTTGCACTCGCGCCCATACATTACACAGAAAAGATCTGAAGCCATTGGAAACCTTACAAAACCTGAGAGGTTGGGAGAAAAAGGATGCAGAATCCACTGAGAGAGACTTCTAACGTGAGTGAGAACAGGGGAAGATAAAATCGGGCCGGAATCGGAGCCTCCAGGGTGGGAGACGATCCCCCTCTACCCTCTACGGGGAGTGAGAGGGGAAAAGGAGAGAGTCCGAAACAGAAAAACCTCTGCTCGGAGGGAAAAAACCTCCGCTCGGTGCATAGAAAGACCGTACTTGCCAAATACATGCACACCAGGTCCCCTCACTCCAACTGGTCCTGGGAGGCCTGAGCACACAAACTGCTTCTTTGTGCTGGTTCCTGGAGGCAGGACTTCAAAGTGGTGGCGCGCCTGCCGCCATTGTAGCTCCAGGGCAGCTGGGGCTCCTGAAAGAGCCGTGCTGACACCGGGCGTCCGCACTCCTGGCTGGCTGGAACTCGAGAGGGAAGGCAAAGAGCTAAAGACTGGGAAATTTGCCTGTGAGTTCGTGTTTCGAGTGATGAGCCATAGAGGGACCCGGTTTTCCTCACTCCAGCGGGCTCGGGCTACGCGGACCCGGCAGGCAAGCCCCCGCGCATGCGCGCCAGCCCGACCCAGAGAAGGAAGCAGCGATTCTGACTCCGCCCCCAGAGCTCGGCAGGGGGCCTGGAATTGCCCGAGGGGGTTGTCTGGGAAGCTGTGTCTAAGGCAACTTCAGCGGGGCGCGCGGACTGGGATTTGGAGATTGGAACTGGCCTGGGTTGAAGAGTGCAACCAACTTCGGCTGCGTCCCCGGTACGGGGAGTTTACACGCCCAAAAGAGCGAGGTGCAGCGCTTGGTTCAAGAAGGGACTGGAGCACCGTCACTCTCCTCCCCACAATCGCCAAGGCAGAACCCCCGCCTGAGGCATCGGATCACGCCACGCCCATCCCTGCCTGAGAGGTGCCCTCCTCCCTTTTTTTTTCTTTTTCTTTTTCCTTTTTTTTCTCCTTTTTTTTGTTTTTTTCCTTTTTTTCTTTTTCTTTCATTTTGTCCCTTTTTTTTCTCTTTCTTTTTTTCTTCTTTTTTCTCTTTTCTCTCTTTTTTCCCCAGAACACTGACCTGACTAACTCTGGTCGCCAGCTTGCTTAAGCAATCACAAGGAGTCCATTCTGTAAATATACTCTATGCTCTTCAACCAGCACTGCATACACACGACTATTTAACTGTAGCTGGGAAATCCAGGTATATGCTTTAAACCGTTCGTTGTCCATCGGTTATCTTCTTTTTTCCTTTTCTTTTCCCCTTTTTTGACCCTTTTATGTACTTTATACTGCATATTATTCGCCCTCCCTGCTCCGTCTTTTCTCTTAACTTTTTCGTTTTCCCTCTCACTTTGCATGTTAGTTGAATTAGCCTGTGCGTTTGTGTGCTCCTGCTCCCTGTGTCTTTGTCTGTCTGTTTTCTTTTCCAGGGCTACCTCTAGAAACAAGCTAGAGTACACAAGGTGGAGAGTCCCAAATATCACTATGAATAGGAAAATAAAATAAACAAGGTCCCAACAAGAGAGACCAAGGGATACCATTCAAAAAACACTCTCTGAAAGGATAGGCCCTGGAAAGTCAAAGACTCTTCTCGGATATAGCAGTGCTCATAGAAACAGAGAGCATAACAGGTCTTTAAAACCAACAAGAGCCGAAAAGCTAACTAAAATGACGAAACGAAAGACCTCTCCTCCAAAGAAACTCCAAGAAGAAATGACAGCTAATGAACTGCTCAAAACAGATATCAGCAGCATAACTGAACAAGATTTTAGAATAATAATGGTAAAATTAATAGCTGGGCTTGAAAAAAACATAGGGGACATCAAAGAAACTATGGTTACAGACAGAATAGAAAATAAAAATAGGCATGAAGAATTAAAAAATGCGATCAATGAGATACATAATAAATAAGAGGCCTCCAATGCACGGATTGAAGAGGCAGAAAGGAGAATAAGTGATTTAGAAGACACCATTATAGAAAAACAAGAAGCTGACAAAAAAAGAGACAAACTGATTCAGGAACAGGAAAGAAGAATTCGAGAGCTCAGCGATACAGTCAAACGCAACAATATCTGTATCATAGGAATCCCAGAAGACGAAGAGAGAGGGAAAGGTGCTGAAGGAATCCTGGAACAAATTATAGCAGAGAACTTCCCCGACCTGGGGAAGGAAGTAAATGTGGAAATACAAGAGGCTCAGAGGACTCCCCTCAGATGTAACTTGAATCGATCTTCTGCACGACATATCATAGTCAAAATGGCAAAATATAAGGACAAAGAGAGAGTTTTGAAAGCAACTAGGGAGAAAAGGGCCCTAACATACAAAGGGAAACCTATCAGAGTGTGACAGACCTATCTACTGAAACTTGGCAGGCCAGAAAGGAACGGCAGGAGATCTTCAATGTGATGAACAGTAAAAATATGCAACCAAGAATCCTCTACCCAGCAAGCCTGTCATTCAAAATAGAAGGAGAGATAAAAACCTTTCCAAATAAACAGAAATTGAAAGAATTTGTCACCACGAAGCCAGCCTACAAGAAATCCTGAGGGGGATGCTCTGAAGGAAAGGTTGCAAGGAACAAAGATCCAGAGACACCACCACAAACATGAACCCTACAAATGATACAAAGACTCTAAACCCACATATTTCAATAATAACACTGAATGTAAATGGGCTGAATGCTCCAATCAAAAGACATAGGGTAGCAGAATGGATTAAAAAACAAAATCCGTCTATATGCTGTCTACAAGAAACTCATTTTAGACGGGAAGATACCTTCAGATTAAAAGTAAGGGGATGGAGAAATATATATCATGCTACAGGAAATCAAAAGAAAGCCGGAGTAGCTATACTTATATCAGACAAACTGAACTTTAAATTAAAGACAATAACAAGAGATGAAGAAGGGCACTACATAATAATTACAGGGTCCATCCATCAGGAAGAACTAACAATCATACATGTCTACGCACCGAATATGGGAGCACCTAAATATCTACAACAATTAATCACACACAGAAACAAGCTTATAGATAAGAATGTGCTAATAGCAGGGGACTTTAATACTCCGCTTACAGCAATGGATAGGTCAACCAGACAGAAAATCACTAAAGAAATAATGGACTTGAAAGACACATTGGACCAGATGGATCTGACGGATATATTTAGAACTTTACATCCTGAGGCCAGGGAATTTACTTTCTTCTCAAGTGCGCATGGCACATTCTCCAAGATAGATCACATACTGGGACATAAAGCAGCCCTCAATAAATACAAAAGAATACAGATCATACCATGCACACTGTCAGATCACAATGCTTTGAAACTTGAAATCAATTACAGGAAGAAGTCTGGAAAACCTCCAAAAACATGGAGGTTAAAGAACACCCTTCTAAAGAATGAATGGGCCAATCAGGCAATTAGAGATGAAATTAAAAAATATATGGAAACAAATGAAAATGAAAACACAACAATTCAAAATCTATGGGATGCGGCAAAGGCAGTGCTAAGAGGAAAGTACATTGCTCTCCAGGCCTATTTCAAGAGATTAGAAAAAGCACAAGTCCAAAATCTAACAGCTCACCTAAAGGAACTAGAGGCAGAGCAACAAGAATGCCCTAAACCCAGTAGAAGAAGAGAAATAGTAAAAATTAGATCAGAAATAAACAACATAGAGACCAAAGAAACCATTGAACAGATCAATGAAACCAAGAGTTGGTTTTTTGAAAAAGTAAACAAAATTGACAAACCTCTAGCCAGACTTATCAAAAAGAAAAGAGAGAGCACCCAAATAGACAGAATTATGAATGAAAATGGACTTATTACAACCAACCCCTCAGAAATACAAGCAATTATCAGGGAATACTATGAAAAATTATACGCCAACAAATTGGACAACTTAGAAGAAATGGACAAATTCCCAAACATACACTCACTACCAAAATTCACACGGGAAGAAATAGAAAACCTGAACAGACCTATAACGAGTGAAGAAATTGAATCAGTGATCAAAAATCTCCCAACAACTAAGAGCCCTGGACCTGATGGCTTCCCTGGGGAATTCTACCAGACATTTAAAACAGAATTAATCCCAATTCTTCTCAAGCTACTCCAAAAAATAGAAATCGAAGGAAAACTCCCAGACTCATTTCATGAAGCCAGCATCACTCTGACTCCCAAGCCAGACAGAGATCCAGCAAAAAAAGAGAATTACAGGTCAATATCCTTGATGAATACGGATGCAAAAATCCTCAACAAGATCCTTGCAAATCGAATCCAGCAGCATATAAAAACAATCATCCACCAAGATCAAGTGGGATTCATTCCTGGGTTACAGGGCTGGTTCAACATTCGCAAATCAATCAATGTGATCCATCGTATCAATAAAAGAAAAGATAAAAACCATATGATCTTGTCAATAGATGCAGAAAAAGCATTTGACAAAATACAGCATCCCTTCTTAATAAAGACTCTAGAGAAAGTTGGGATAGAAGGAACCTACTTAAACATCATCAAATCCATCTATGAGAAGCCTTCAGCTAACATCCTCCTCAACGGGGAAAAACTGAGAGCTTTCCCCTTGAGATCAGGAACACGACAGGGATGTCCACTCTCACCACTGCTGTTTAACATAGTGCTGGAAGTCCTAGCATCAGCCATCAGACACCAAAAGGAAATCAAAGGCATCAGAATTGGCAAACAGGAAGTC
Organism: Proteles cristata cristata; assembly: GCA_017311185.1. Classification (NCBI taxonomy): domain Eukaryota; kingdom Metazoa; phylum Chordata; class Mammalia; order Carnivora; family Hyaenidae; genus Proteles; species Proteles cristata. Next base: position 1,138,452 of record JAESUZ010000067.1, on the reverse strand, counting down.
AAACTTTCACTCTTCGCAGATGACATACTCTACATCGAAAACCCGACAGACTCCACCAGAAGCCTACTAGAACTGATTCAAGAATTCAGCCAAGTTGCAGGATACAAAATCAACGTACAGAAATCGGTTGCATTTTTATACACCAACAATGAAGCAACAGAAAGAGAAATCAAGAAACTGATCCCATTCACAATTGCACAAAAAAACATTAAATACCTTGGAATAAACCTAACCAAGGATACAAGAGATCTGTATGATGAAAATTATAGAAAACTTATGAAGGAAATGGAAGAAGACACAAAGAAATGGAAAAACATTCCATGCTCATGGATAGGAAGAATAAATATAGTTAAGATGTCATTACTACCTAAAGCACTCTATACATTCAATGCAATTGCAATCAAAATTGCATCAGCATACTTCTCAAAATTAGAACAAACTATCCAAAAATATGTATGGAACCACAAAAGGCCCGGAATAGCCAAGGTAATACTGAAAAATAAAACCAAAACGGGAGGTATCACCATCCCAGACTTTAGCCTCTACTACAAAGCTGTCATCATCAAGACAGTATGGTATTGGCACAAAAACAGACACATAGACCAATGGAACAGAATTGAGAACTCAGAAGTGGGCCCAAAAGTATACAGCCAACTGATCTTTGACAAAGCAGGAAAGAATATCCAATGGAAAAAAGACAGCCTTTTTAACAAATGGTGTTGGGTGAATTGGACAGCAACATGCAGAAGAATGAAACTAGATCATTTTCTCACACCATGCACAAAAATAAACTCAAAATGGATAAAGGACCTGAACATGAGACAGGAAACTATCAGCACCCTAGAGGAGAAAGCAGGAAACAACCTCCTTGACCTCCACCGCAGCAACTTCTTACTTGACACATCCCCAAAAGCAAGGGAATCAAGAGCAAAATAAACTGTTGGGACCTCATCAAGATTAAAAGCTTCTGCACAGCCAAGGAAACAACCCAGAAAATTAATAGGCAACCAACGGAATGGGAAAAGATAGTTGCAAATGACATATCAGATAAAGGGTTGATATCCAGAATCTATAAGGAACTCACTAAACTACACGCCCGAAAAACAAACAACCCAGTGAAGAAATGGGCAGAAGATATGAACAAACACTTCTCCAAAGAGGACATCCAGATGGCCAACAGACACATGAAACGATGCTCAGCATCCCTCCTCATCAGGGAAATACAAATCAAAACCACACTGAGATACCACCTCATGCCAGTCAGAGTGGCTAAAATGAGCCAATCAGAGAACTCTAGATGCTGGCGAGGATGTGGAGAAACGGGCACCCTCCTACACTGTTGGTGGGAATGTAAACTGGTACAGCCCCTCTGGAAAACAGTGTGGAGGTTCCTAAGGAAACTAACAATAGAACTCCCCTATGACCCAGCAATAGCACTGCTAGGAATTTACCCAAGGGATACAGAAATGCTGATGCATAGGAGCACATGTACCCCAATGTTCATAGCAGCACTCTCCACAATAGCTAAAACATGGAAAGAGCCTAAGTGTCCATCAACAGATGAACGGATCAAGAAGATGTGGTTTATCTATACCATGGAATACTACATGGCAATGAGAAACAATGAAATCTGGCCATGTGTAGCAATGTGGATGGACCTTGAGGGTGTTATGCTGAGCGAAATAAGTCAGGCAGAGAAGGACAAATATCATATGTTTGCACGTATAGGAGGATTAGGAGGAACTTGACGAAGGAACAAGGGGGAGAAGAAGGGCGGAAATGGTGGGGGAAAGGGAGAGAGGCAAACCATGAGAGACTCTTTTTTTTTTATTAAAATGTTTTATTTATTTCTAAGAGAGAGAGAGAGAGACAGCGTGAGCAGGAGAGGGTCAGAGAGAGAGGGAGTCACAGACTGAATCAGGCTCCGGGCTCTGAGCTGGCAGTCAGCACAGAGCCTGACGCGGGGCCCGAACCCACAAACCGGGAGATCATGACCTAAGCGAAAGTCGGGTGCTTAACCGACTAAGCCACCCAGGCGCCCCAAACCATGAGAGGCTCTTGAATGCTGACAAAAACTGAGGACTGATGGATGTGGGGGGGAGGCAGGATGGGCATAGGGGAGGAGACTTATGGGGATGAGCACTGAGTGTTATGTGGAAACTAATTTGACAATAAACTGTAAAAAACAAACAAACAAACAAACAAAACAGGGGCGCCTGGGTGGCTCAGTCGGTTAACCATCCAACTTCTTCTCAGGTCGTGATCTCACGGTTCGTGGGTTCCAGCCCCACATCAGGGTCTATGCTGACAGCTCAGAGCCTGGAGCCTGTTTCATGCACTGTGTCTCCCTCTCTCTCTGCCCCTCCCCTGCTCACACTCTTAGTCTGTCTCTCAAAAATAAATAATTTAAAAAATTTAAAAACAAAACAAAACCTTCCAACAAAGAATTGTACTTTTTACAAGATACATGTAGTAAAAGTTTGGCATACTTCTGGTTAGGACAGTCCCTTTAAAAAGCCATCAGAAATATTTCTATCAAGAAACTTAATACAGGAAAGTATTTAGACTTTAAAAAGTTACTCTTGCAGAAGTAAAACAACACTGACATCGAATGACACAGGATGGAAGATTTTTATTTTATTTTATTTTATTTTACTCACTATTCAAGTGCATAATTCAAGGCTATCAGAGCAAGCTGCGCCCAGAGTAGCAGTGTGACCGGGAAGGAATTATTATTCACCAAACTACTACCCTCAAGCATGAAGAAAATGGATTCCTTCTTGCTGCTCCTCAAAGTACTCTGGCCTTCCCTTCTTCAGACTTTCTTCCCTCAACTTCAGAAATCTGAGAAGCTAAGAAAGAAAGCAACACTCCAATGATCTCATGGGAAAAAAAATTTTAAATGCTTTGAACTGGATGAGGAGTAAGTTAGAAACTCATTTTTTGGGAGAGTCTTCTTTCGGAATCTCTCAACACTCTCCGAGTCCCTTTTAGGGAAGAAAAAAAAAAAAGAAAAATTATTTAATAATGACTCCCCAGTATATTCCGTTCAACGAAGCTCCTGTTGGGTTCAAAAGGTTGAGGACTGGTGAACATGCCAAACCACACATATTCACAGTGTAGATGGTAAATAAATGGAACAGCAGTCCACAATGATAGAGCCACATTTCTCCTCTCTTCCCTCATTCTTAGGTATAAATTAAGTCCCAAAGCCAAAGGGTAGAAGTGGAGAAGAGAAAACGAAGACCTGACAAAAGTAGAACAGGAAATCATGTAGTTTTGACATGTAGAGGAATTCTGGGCCTCTGGGCTCCTGAGACCCAGAGAGCTGAAGGGCCGTCCTCCTCAGCCAGTCGCCCTTTGCTCACGAGGCACCTCTGATGTGACAGACCAGAAGGTAGACTAGGGCAGGAGGAGAAGAAGACAGAGGTGAGCTGCGCAGAACGGGTTCTAGAACTCTCAGATCTTTCTCACGTGTCCTGCCCATCTCACCAGAATAGCAAAAGAGAGAATTAGCAAATGTTCTGAGGAAGAATCTAAATGATGCATTTGTCGGGACTCCCCTCCTGTCCCTGAAAGCGACGCTTGGGTCCAAGGGGCAATCATTGGCTTTCAAGGGTGAGTATTTAGAAAGAATTTATCTGAGTCACAGTTACTAGATTTGTGTTCAATGTCCAAGTACTGGCCAAAGCTAAGAGGTCAAGGCAGGAACGAGAATTATGTGATCTTCACTTCCGTTTTTCCCAGTCTGATTATCCCCAACATCTTGAAAAGGAAATAAATAATAATAATAATGTTTCTGCTTTGCTCTTTCTCACCACCAGAACCCCACCCATCATTTGCTCTAGCTGAGAACTCACAACATTCGCAGAGGCTCCAAAAGAGACTTTGGAGCATCAATCACTTTCTAGGTCAGAGAATCTGAGATAATTGGCCTCTGCTCCTGGATCCATCGAGCTCCTAAAACCCTTGTAATTTCCTAAGTGAGAAGAGCTCTGGGAGTATATTTTGTTTTAATGAGGTGACTCTGGCTGGGCCCCTGTGGTCACTGGAAAGACCAAGCCATGATCAGAAGCTTGGTATTTCCAGTCCCGTCCCCCATCCTTCGGAGAGGGAGGGGGGCTGGAGATGGAGTTAATAAATGGGTTGTGCATACATGAGGAAGCGTCCATAAAATCTCAACGGTATGGGCTTCAGAGATCTTCCAGAATGAAACACATATCCCCACCTGGAGGGTGACACATCCCAACTCCACGGGGACAGAGCCTCTTGCACTTGGAACCCTCCCAGACCTCCCCCTACCTATCTCTTCATCTGGTTGCTCATCTCTGTCCTTTATCATATGCTTTAATAAACTGGTGAACGTTAACTAAGTGTTCCCCTGACTTCCATGAGCCACTCTAGAAAGTTCATCAAACCCAAGGAGGGGACCTTGGGAGCCTCTGGTTTGCAGCCAGGTCAGGCAGAAGCTGTGGGTGACCTGGGGACCTGCTCCCTGTGATTGGCATCTCGAGTGGGGTGGGAGAACTGTCTTGGGATTGAGCCTTTAACCTGTGGGATCTACACTCCCTTTGGGTAGATGGTGTCAGAATTGGGTCAAGTTGTAGGACGCCCAGCTGGTGTGGCAGAGGATTGCTAGGTGAGGGCACACTGCCACACGTGTGGTGGCCAGAACAAAATGTGGCTGCAGTGTGAGAGGAAAAGAGCCACACAGGGGGAAGCACCGGGGTTGCCTTCTTACACAGAGTACAATAGTTGTTCTCTTCGAGAACTTTCCTAATGTGTTCTGATATCACTCAGTCTCTCATTAAGAAAGCGCCTCATTGAAGGGACATGAGTATTTTCCAGGGCAGAGCAGAGCCTAAAGCAAAAGTCCTCAGGGGCACGCAAGGGCTCCTTTCCCTGACGGAATGAGGAGCGAGACAGGCGAGCATGTCCAGCCCTCCCGTTCATCCCTGCTCACTGCCACAAACGTTTTGCCCCCACTGTGCTCCGATTCTGCAGGACAACACAGGCGGAGGCTGCTGTGACACCAAGAGGGCTGCCTTGCGTCCTTCCTTCATAAGCCATGGGACTCAAGCCCCTAATTTAAAACCCGAAGATAACAGAAATCATCAGTGTGACACCACGCTGATGTCGTGGTGGATTTTTTCCTGGTTTCCTCTTCCTTGTGAGGAATTCACGACAGCCCCTCTGGGCTGAGAGGTGAGGACATGTGTCTTAGTGATTAGACCTCTAACAGATGAGTCTCTCGCCATCCTGGGCTCAATTCTGCCACTTCCTGAGTGTGACCTTGGGGAAATCACTTATCCTCTGCCAGTCTCGAGTCCTGCATCTGTAAAAGGGGGCTGTGAACAGATGGCAGCAGTTTTAATGTGAGGATTAAATAAGACCACACATGCTAAACTGTTGTCATGGTGCCTAGAGTGTCAAAACTGCTTAATAAATCATTGTTATTGGTATATTATTACTGTTAGCCTATCATCAGCATGATTGCTAGCCAGAGATGGCATCTTCTAGAACGAGTTGGCATAAAGAAGTAGGAGGGTGGATCTGTACCCCAGGGTCCCAACACTCAAAATGGATGACCGAAGAGAGATTGATGAAGGGCCTATTTACCACGGTGTGGGCTGGGGTAGTAACCAAAGGAGAAGCACAGAGCACTCCTGGGCTAGTAGCAGAATCCACTGCCACCTGTGGCCTGGGGGGCTGGAGGAGAAAGTGTCCCAGCTCTAAGAGACGATGACCCGGCAGAAGCTGTGACTTGACAGAGACACTCAAGGCTGGTCATGGAGGGGGCCAGAGGCTCAATCACTTCCTCTCCTTTCACTCCGCAGTCTCCTGCCAGAATCTATTGGCCAAAACTCCACCGGAAGCCAGAGGGCAAGGGCGTGGCTTCCCTAAGCAGAGAGCCGGTAGAGAAGGTGGAGTGTTCATCCTCAGGGACAAATGGAGCATGTGAGCAAGGGTGGCAGGGCTCTCCTTGACAGATGGAATGGACCCTCCTTTACTGAACTATGAGGAGAGAAAGTTGTCTGAGTAGAGATGGAAGACGTTTGTGGGTGGTGGGTGGAGAGCTGAAGTTCTAGAATGATGGTTATGATTTTCATTTTCTCAGTAAAGTTCATGGAGCTCATGACTTATGAGGCTGAGGGTATTGTAGTGGGAATATGAAGAAATGAGGGGAAAGTTCGGGATCATCTTGGGTTAGCCACTAAGAACTTCTATAAAAGAACTTCAGGCAATGTTTAGGGTCTTAATGATGTTAGAGACTTTTAACCCCAATTTACATGGAGCTTTTAATGTTCAGCAGACTAGGGACATAAGTAGAGATGTTGAATGATGGGCTAGATGGGGAGGTGCTTAAACAGAAAGAAGCTGATGTAGTGGCAGAAAGTGGAAAAGTGAAGAACTTTGAGATTTGAGTGGTATAGTGGGTCATGCTGATGGGTGCTCAACAATGTATGTGCTTAATGCCACTGAATTATACACTCCAGAGAGGAGTACATACAATTTTTGTTTAAGAACTTAAAAAAAAATCATAGGATACACCCATATACTAGTGGGTAAAAGTATGGAAGAACAGGAAGCGTAGGACATCAAACATCTCTCCCTTCTAGGAATTTAGAAGGGAAACAGAGACTTTAGAGAGGAGAAGCCAGGCAGAGAGCACCATAACTAAGTGATCAAGTTCACTTCACCATTATTATGAGGAAATGGACCCTCTATGCCTCCTGACAGCTGCACGGAGAAGAACACAAGAGCACTTCATTTCAGCCCTGCTTCTGCCAAAAATGCATAGCTGAAATATAAAGATGAGGAAACATCAAGGTAAAAAAAATCACAACGTAAAAGGAATTTCCCAGTTCAACTGACCCACAACAAGGAAGTTTTCTTCTTTCACCGGAGGTAGAATGGCCCCTGGCTTAGGTAATCGAGCATTTTAGATGTGTTGTTGTCGCTTGACATTTTTCATTCTGCCATCCTTGGCCTGTTTAGCTCCCTGGGGTTGGCGAGAGGGGCCGAGGCTCCAGATACGACAATAGGCAACAGAGACAAGGAGCGATCTCTTCAGATATTTATCACTTTTAATGAGGACCCCAATATGGTTACCCTCCTGCGTCTGTGGCCCAAAGTAGGTCACATGTAAATGCCCAAACGAATCTCTGGGAAAGGGAAGGGGGTTTCCTGGGCTATTCAGCAAATCTGTGGGTGCCATGTGCAGAAGCGTGGGCACCCAAACCGCAGTGGGGGTCTTCAGCAAGGAGGAAACAGAAATGGCTGTTTCAGGATGAACAGTGGACATCCGGGGTCCAGGCAAGCTGCAGCTTAGAATGTCAGATGATTGCGACATTGGATGGCTCAGCCAGTTGAGCATCCGACTCTTGATTTCAACTCAGGTCATGATTTCACAGTTCATGAGATCGAGCCCCACATCGGGGGGGTGCTGTGCTGACACCTCAGAACCTGGAGGCTGCTTGGGATTCTCTCTCTCCTTCTGTCTCTGCCCCTCTCCTGCTTGCTCTCTTTCTCTCTCTCAAAAACAATAAATAAGCTTTTTAAAAAATGTTAGATGATTCTTCCATCAGGTAGGGGACCAAGGGTCACCATGGAGGTAGGCTTTGGGGGAGGAGATTGTAAATCTGGAGGTCAGTAGGCAGCAGCAGCAAAGACACATGAGTAATGCTGTAAGCATCAGACCAGAAAGAGGCTCTTTTTGTTTGGTTAAATTGGGCAAATAAGGGTACAAAAGTGGTAGCAGGCATGGCAACGTGAGGTGCGGAAAGAATCCTGCAACCCACCTTTTCTTAAAAACTAACATCTTCAGGGTTAGTGCATAGGAAAGGGAAATGAGAGAATACATACTCAAATAATGTGACATCGGTGCATGAGGGAAAATAAAGTTTTTCCAGAAGAAAATGGATGGACTATGTCTTTTATGTAGTATTACCTTTTTTTCTTCTTTTATTAAAAAAAAAAAAAAACACTCTCTGGGATTCACAATGTCCCTGTCTAGCCTATTATAGTGCTTTATAACCCTGAGTCTCCAGAAACTTAATCAATACTGTGCTTGCCTAAATGTAAAGCCAATTAGTCTTTTTCAGTCTTAAACACACATGAAATACAACTGTTCATTTACAAAAGTTATTGCACACAGATTTCACAAAATCTATTTAATTGTGTCATGGAACACTTAAAAGATACTTTGTTGTAGCATCTCAAGCTGGCAGTGCCGATCAATAAAAATGAACAATTCCTAGATTCAATTTGCAGAAAACTCAATACAATGCATTTTACAGAAGGGATCTCTTTGTTATGTCTACATTCCAGGCTTAGTGTCGTCCTGAAAGCTGATCTTTAGGGGAATCAAATTCTTTTGATTTATCAATAGAGAAAAACATCTTTGAACAGATTCTAATCTCCTCACTAGTAGAACTTCTTGCTTAGGATTTAAATACATGGGCAAGCTTTTATAAATCCATTAAACCACTTCTTTTGTATGAGCTCGAACGATGTTAGCACAACAAATGTCTTTATCTTTTCATACACTTTGCTCATTTATTCAGTAATATGTATAACGTGGCAAGTATTCTGGAGGAACCGAGGACACAACAGTCAATGATACAAAGGATCGCTGACTACTAATAGATGACTTACATCCAGTCATATACGCCAGGACTGTGCTAAGTGAGTTACATCTGGGTTTTTTGTTTGTGTCTTTTCTGGGGATTTTGTTTTTGTTTTTGTTTTCTCAAAGAGGTCATGTGAGTTGCCCAAGCTATTGTGGACCAGAAGAGAAAGAGGCAACATTCAACCCCAGTTTGAACCCAAGCTCTTAACCACAGTGGTCTAATGCTTCTGCCAGATCACGTACGTTAAGAAACTACAAATGTGACAAAGGCTATCTATGGCAGCCACCCTTGTAAGGGGACAGAGAAGACCAAAATGGAGGTGACATGTTAGCTGAACGAGAGGTAGCCAAGGAAAGCAGGAAGAATTGAGGCAATTGTACAGCTAAGCAGAGGAGAAGTGGGGGCAAAGTGCAGAGAAACTAAAAGAAACAAAAACCTGTATGGGTACACTCAAGTGGCGGATAGAGAGAGAGAGAGTGAGGAGAACGACGCTGGCGTACTTGGGAATTCTATTAGCAACACAGGACTTTATCTAAATGCAGAGGTGCCTCATCTCACCACCTCAATGTGGCCTCCTCTAGTCTCCTATTTTCATGCATATTTTCCTTCAGTTTTAATAGAATGTTTCCAGATTTTAAGTTATCAATGGAATCCGAATACATTTAGTTTTCTTCCACTTTTTCATGTATCAGAATGATATGACTTGGGTTATTGGACTGTTTTTCGAAGAAAGTGATTTTTAATGACTACAACTTCCACTTCTTGATTGGAATCCCTCATGGTAAAGAGATGTCTTGACTGGTTTTGTAAAAGCATGGCGTAAGGAGGGGACCCTGGCTTCTCCAGCTATTTGAAAGGTGCAGACCTTATCATATGTGGATATGCTCTGTTTTATACACACACCTGGATGACTGGTTGGCAGGTTGGGGCCCCGCTCCTGGCAGTGACATTGATGACAACAGTCCAACCAGGAAGCAGCCTTTGCAGCCCAGAGCCAAGGCCTTCGCTTTCAAGAGGCAAGTCCTTGAAGGCACTTGCTTCTAAGAGACACCTGTTACACCCAAATTAAAATAATACAGATGTGGGAAGCAACCTTCAGCATCAAAGGGCAAAAACAGCCCCCTCCTGGAGAACACTCACAGCTTCTCTCGGAGCCCTTACAGCCTTACCACCCACCCCCCCGCCCCAGATCTCTTCACTCTGTGGACAGATGGTGGTTCTCGAATCCACAAGAGAAGCCGTGTGCACTGAAGAAAGCACTTCTGCAGAACTTCAGTCTTTTAAAAAATTTTCTGTACATTGCTAAGGTTTTATTTTCTTAACTCCGGGAAAAGCCGGCCCTTGGTTGACTTAAAATATTAGCAAAGGGGGTGTACCACACAGGAGCCACAATGTTTTCGTGGTACATTGACACCATTCCCCTATTCGCCACCGTTACAAGGTGGTGAAAGGATTTTTAAAGGACACGTCAAGTGTTTTGAGCGGCACCTGGGTGGCGATGTGGGTTCAACAGCTGTAGGCTGCTATTATTAAATCAGGATCCTCACTTACGTACAACATTTAAAATTCAGCCTTATGAGCCCTGGCAGGCAGGTTACTAGGGAAGATTCCCCAGGCCCTGGTCTAGCTGCTGGGTAATGCGGTGCTCACTGAACTGAAGGGAGACAGCTATGAATGAGTCTCATTAGGGGAGGCTGACAATCCTGTAGTCCAGGCCGCGCTGGGGGGAGGGGGACCGTGACGAAGAGCCTAATGCTATGATGGTGCTTGGGATGTCTCGTTAGTTAGTTATAGATTATGAGATGAGCAATTCTTAATGCATCTGCTTAACCTCTATCTTGGAGGTATCACTTTCAGATGCCTTTTCTCCTCTTGACTGACACAGAGAGCTCCACGCAGACCCACAACTGTCATTGTAATTAACTGAATGCTGAGTTCCCTGCAGAGATGGGCTCTTACTCCAGCAATCCATTTGCCCACTTCCGGTGTTTTGGTGAAGTTCTTACCGTGCAAAATTCTTAAATAGGCATGCACCGTCATATAATGAATACTTACCCTCGGAAGGCTTGATGATGATTTTCTCACCTCAGGTCCTCAGTGGAATTCTGGATCCCATTATGAACCCCAACTAAGAGAGGCATGAAGAATGTTGATGTTTCCCGGGTGCAGCAACACTAACTTAGATGTTGAGACATTCTAACATGGATGGACGACTACCAAATGAGTTCCTGAATATCCACCAGCAAAAATATGGTTTAACAAAGTAAAGGGTCTATTTGTTGAGGAATCTTATGCTTCTTTTAGAAAGGATGAGTTAGGTCTATATCTGTTCATTTGAAGGGGTGTTCAAGATATGTGTGTTCTTTTTTTTTTTTTAAGTTTTTTTTAATGTTTTAATGTTTTTAATGTTTGGTTATTTTTGAAAGAGTGTGTGTGTGTGAGTGGGGAGGAGCACAGAGAGAGGGAGACACAGAATCCGAAGCAGGCTCCAGGCCCTGAGCTGTCAGCACAGAGCCCATCACAGGTCTTGAACTCACAAACTGCGAGCTCATGACCTGAGCCGAACTCGGACACTTCACCGACTGAGCCACCCAGGCGCCCCTGTTTTTTTCTTTTTAAAGCCGGTTTCAAGACAATGTTTATAATTGGATCTTGTTTTTGTAAACACACACCCACACATCCCCCCCCCACACCCCCCAGAGGACAACATTCCCATCTAGTGCATGTCCAAATATGTCTGTGCATATATGAGGAAGGAGGGGAAGGTGTTCAGTGCACACGAGGAGGCTGACAAGACACACCTCAGAGGCTCACAGCGGGGGAGGCACAGGGGGAAGCCTTTTAATTTCTTTACATGCCTTTGGACGAACTGACTCATTACAAAGAACATGGTTTACTCTTGTAGTTTAGAAATCTATTAAACAGGACTTAAACAGGAAACATTGTTCCAACCAAAAGTAAAAAACGTTTCCCTCGAGACTTCTGTTTTGCCATTATACCTTCACTATAAGATGAAAAACCACCTCCAAAAGGAGGCGCCGGACTCTAAACCGTTCGTTGCTGTGTGTGTATTTCCTGATTCTTGAAAATGGCCTAACGTGGCCTGGCTTCCTGTTGAGGGTCCCCACCTCTGAGGGCAGTGCTTCCTTTCCAGGGTCTGCTTTTTTTAATCTCTCTCTCCCCCTCGTTGCCCCCCACATCTTTCAATGGCCTGTGGATCATTAATGTTGACTACCTCCAAACGTCTGGGTCCTGGCTGAAACTCAAACTGGACTCGATTCCCTACCTTGCTCAGTTGAACCCAGGTCAGAGCCACACCAGGGTATGTGCCTTACTTTACAATAAGCTGTCTCCTGCCCACCTTCCTCTGTGCCTGGACTGTGATACGAGCCTGGACCTTGAGCTGCGTCATGGACTATGAACCTGACTGAGGGGCAACAGGAGATAATGGTGGAAGTATCCAGAACACGGATTTCCTTTAAGCGAAAGATAATTTCCCAACCTTCTGAAGCTCTGTCTTGTGCAGACAAACTCATCCTAAAATCCACAGACTGAGGTTTCACATTCTCTAGTGATTGATTGCTTATTTATTCGCTGTACATGTTTTTAATTAGCAGGTGGTTGTTAAGCATCCATTATGTGGCCAACCATTGCTCGATGCCCTGAGGGACACAAAGAAAGTAGAAAGAGTCACAGCCCTGAAGAGGTTTATATTCTACCTAGGCAGCTAAGATCAAAATAAAAAGACAACGAGAGGGCAGGGAAAGCTGGCTTCGTATTTAATTAACTTGTGTGAGAGTGGTTGAAAGTTCAAGAGGAGTGTAGAGAAATGGAAGTTTGGAAGAACGACAGTGGTCTCCATTTTGTAAAAACAGATTATTTTCAATGAGGAACGCTTATAAATTCTGTTGTTGGTTTTTTTTTTAATGCTTTTTATTTATTTCTGAGAGAGACAGCACGATCAGGGGAGGGTCAGAGAGAGAGAGGGAGACACAGAATCTGAAACAGACTCCAGGCTCTGAGCAGTCAGCACAGAGCCCGACACAGGGCTTGAACCCACAAACCTTAAGATCATGACCTAAACTAAAGTTGGACGCTTAACAGACTGAGCCACCCAGGTGCCCCTAAATTCTGTTGCTTAATGTTGTTGTTAAAAGAGTTAAATGATTTCTCTAAAGGTCCATTATTCTTCATTCGATGCCTCACGTTAGACTTTTAAAATCAATCAAGAAGTGCTAGAATAATATGTCATTAACAGAAAACAGGATTATTGTTCATATGAAGAGAGTTGACTCGAGATGGTTACTGTACAAAAGGTATTTTTTGGTCACTCCTGTGAGTCTAACATGCTTCAGCTTCTCAATACGAATGTGATGAGGAGTGGAAAAGCACGAGCCTTCTTGGGCCGTACTGCTGGTGGCCACATTTGACTGACAGTTCAGTCGTTTATTCTATTCTTGATCTGCTTGATATTACTAAAACCCTCACTTTTGCCCTGCCCCTGACTTTTTTGTACAGAATCAGAGCGTTATAAATCATTGCAGCTCAGACTTATAAATTTGTAGCCAACAGGGGCACCTGGGTGGCTCAGTCGATTAAGTGTCCAACTCTTGATTTCAGCTCAGGTCATGATCTTGTGGTTCGTGAGTTCTAGGCCCTCGTCAGGCTCTGTGGTTACAGTGTAGAGCCTGCTTAGGATTCTCTCTCCCACTCCCCCACCCCCCTCTCTGCCCCTCACCTGTTCCTGCTCACTCTCTCTCTCAAAATAAATAAATAAACTTAAAAAATAAATTTACAGTATCCAAACTATATGCTCTGGAAGACGAGTTGTTTAGAATCTCTGTTAGGGGTAAGAGACAAACTCCCTACTTCTTCCCTGGATTTTCAGAATGGGATGGGTATGGAACTGAGCTTTACACCAATCACATTCAGTAGTTGTGGAAGAGTAAGTCCACTGAGAGCTGTTGTCTTAAACTCTATGGCTTTAGCCCAGACCCTCTAGAAGGCAGAGCCAGAGGCAAGGATTAAGATGGTAAATAGTTTATTTAGGAAATGCAAACCCAGGGCAGTGATGGTAAAGTAAGAAGAGAGGTAAGGCAAGCAAGAATTGTGACACAGCGTAATGGGTGGTGTTAGCATTACTGCTCAGGCTGCTTTTCTTTAATGACAACAAAAAATAGCAGGTTGCTCTGCAGTATATTTACTCACCGCATATGATTTTCCAGAAGAGTTGTCAAGAGGAACTGCATCTCAGAGTAGTTCGGAGCAGAGAGAAAGGAGGGGAATGAGTCCGTCTAACTTCCACTCATCACTTGTCCACCCCCCAACCCCCACCCCCACACACCACACACACACACACACACACACACACACACACACACCTGCTGGGATTCACTTCAAGGGCAGCTACTCTGTCACGTGCCTGTGTAGCATCATCCAACCCCCTGGAGGCCACTCAGAAAAGCAAGTGCCATTCTCTTCTCTGAAAAGTTTTAACGATGCCCCAAAGCAGGAGAGCAACATGGTGCAGGCAATTGGCCAGCCAAAGAAGCCAGAAAGAGGGAGTCAAGTGGATCTAAGAAGGAAGGCATGGTTTCAAACCTATTACAGAGTCACATGCTAACTGGGTGTACTTAAAAGATATCTTTGCCATTGGCCTCGGGTTTGTTTGTTTACTTTAAAAAACAATGAACTAATTTTGGTTATGACAGTTTTGATACAGTAAACAAAGGGAACAAGGGCCCACCAAGTGATAGGCAATAGCTAAGACCTCTGGGCAGTGTGAGAAGCTTTGGTCAAGACAAGGCTGTGAGGTCAAGCTTTATGTGCCCTCCTGGGTTCCAAAACAAGCAGTAGTAGAGGTTAAAAATAAGACACACTCATCCTCTAGGGACTAGAAGCAGAAGAAATGTAGTCATTCCTACTGAACCTAAAAAATAATTAGTAAAAGAACTATGCAGTATCTGTAGCAAACATTTGTGATGTTTGTCTTGTTTTGGCCACCTAGAAGCTAAACACATTCCTATTTTGAAGAAAACCAAATTTGTGGGAATAGGATGCTCCCAGGAGGGGAGCTAATGTGAAGGGATGGTTATAATATCTTCCCAACTCCTTTATGGTTAAGGCATGGTCATGTGTCCTGACTTAGCCAATTAGAGGCTTCCACCTAGGACTTTGAATCTTGAGAGGTAATGTAAAAGTGATGAGGCAGAGATTATTCCTGACATGCCTGGTAGAGACCAGAGCCTGGGACTTAGAACAGGAGCCCATAACTAGGTTCCATCGGTGACTGTGTTTTTGAAGCCCAGAAGTTTAAATGTTCCATTGATTGTGCAAAGTATCAGATAGCCTTACTAAAAAGTGTCCTTTTGCTTGAGTTAACC
Organism: Proteles cristata cristata; assembly: GCA_017311185.1. Taxonomy (NCBI): domain Eukaryota; kingdom Metazoa; phylum Chordata; class Mammalia; order Carnivora; family Hyaenidae; genus Proteles; species Proteles cristata. The sequence continues at coordinate 1,123,436 of JAESUZ010000067.1, read as the reverse complement.
AGCATTAGTTTCTGTTGTTTGCAAGCAAGAACACTGAGTGGTTCAGAGCAAAAAAAGAGAGAGAGAGAGACAGAGAGAGAAACAGAGAGAGTGCCCAGAAGGAAGTAGCAATATTAAAGAAATACTCATAAAAAATATGCCTGGCATGACACCTGGATTCCCCATACATCCTCGTTTCCATCCATAAGCCTCAGATAAGGGCTGTGTGCACTCAGACTCTATGTGTTTCTTGTCACCTGGAGTTAAAGGCCAACACTCAGGAAGAGAATCATGCAAAGAAGACATGCAACTTGAAGATTGAGATGGAGATCGGAGCCATGTGGCTACAAGCCAAGGAAGCTCTCAACCATCAAAAACTAGAAGAGGCAAGGAACCAACTCTTCCCTTGTGTGGCCTTCCTGACACCTTGACTTTGGACTTCGGCCTTTAGAACTGTGAGAGAATCAATTTCTGATGTTTTAAGCCACCAATTTTGTGGACCTTTGTTACAGAAATCCTAGGAAACTAATACACGCAGCAATCCCCTTCCTAGGTATTTATCCAAGTAAAATGAAAACCTATGTTCACCTAAGACTTGTACAAAAATATTTATAGCAGTTGTATTTACAATAGCCAGAAACTGAAAAAAAAACCAATGTCCCTCTGCTTGGGGATGATTAAACACATTATGGTGCATCCATACAATGGAATAATGCTTGGCAAGGAAAAGTCACCAATGAGCAATACATGGTGTGACATGGATGAATCCACTTATTATGGTAAATGAAAGAGCCAAACCCCAAATGCTATCGGGTATGATTCCATTGATATGACATTCTGGGAAAGGCAAATCTTCAAGCATGGAAAGTTGGAGAAGGGCTCACTACAGAAATGGCACATGGAGCAACTTGGGGGTGGATGATGCAACAGTTCTACATCCCAATTTTGATGGCTGGTATGTACTGATGCCTTCAAAGCCCACAGAACTGTATACATCATAAAGAGTAAATTGCAGATAAATTTTTTTAAAAATGAAAAATAGTGTGATAAATCGTCATTCTGGAGCGGGACACTCAGGCACCAGGGAACCAGGAGTGTCACTCAAACACTCATCAAGGTGGATCTTGTTTTACTTCTGAAAGATCATTGAGGAAGAGGGTACATTTCACTTTCATTTAATACCATCAATCAAGAATCTTTATTTGAAGGATGAAGCTTGTGTGAGATATGCTAACAGTGGATAAGTTTCCTAAAAGAAATAGTTCCTGCTCTTCACACTAAAGAGTTAAAGAACACTAATGTAAAGTAGAACACAAATATGTCATTTTGACAAGTTGAAGGAAATGTGGTATCAAAAATTTGCTCCTGACTTTTTACTTCTTCTATGCATTTACAGCTATTTTTCAAACAAAAAGTTAAACTTTGCAATATTAAAAAAACAAAGAGCTCAAAAGTAATAGAGAAGAAAAGAAGAAATGTTATAGAGCAGGAAGCTTCAAGTAAAGGAAGAGAACAACAACAACAGAACTCCCTTCCGAAATGGATAGGAATCAGTGAAATAAGAAAACTTTGAGGATCTCAGAAGTTTTTTGATCTGCTTTGCTGTGGATCTCATTTGACCAAGAAGAAACAAACAAAACGCAGTTCACACATCTTGACTTGCCTTGAAGTTAATTACACCCCACGTTCAGTAGAGAGAAGAATACGAAGAATTGATATTCTAACTCAATTGTGCACAACAGAACTGGTTGGAAAGGTAAAAGGCCATGATAACTTAAAAGCTAAGCAAAGGAATTCTGAACACAGACACTCTTGACTTCATATAAAAATAGCCACATTTCTGTATAGGGAGATTCTAAAAAAGGAAGATGACTTGAGAAGTAGCGGGGACCAAACATGTAAGCCTTCACAATATCAATGAGAGGCATGAAGAAGAAATAGAAGGCACACATTAAGTGGCCCTATGGTAACCTCAAGTTTTAATAGATATTTATGAAAGATGGAAGAAATGGCAAATGTGCAGGAACAGGTTCCAAATGGTAGGACTTGAAACTCTAGACTGGCATCCCAGGCTGAAGCAGCAAATGAGAATAATATATTCGGGTTCTCCAGAGAAACAGAACCAATGGAAGATATATATGTATAGGAGGAGCCTCATTACTAGAAATTGGTTCCAGTGATTATGGAGGGTGAGAAGTCCCATGACTTGCCCATCGGCCAGCTGGAGAACCAGGAAAGCCAGTGAGTGGTGTTAAGTTCCAGTCCTACCGTAGAAGACCTTTGTCCCAGCACAAAAACAGACAGATAGAGCAAATTCTTCCTTACCTCACCTCTGGTTCTTCCTGTTCAGGCCTCCAACAGACTGGATAAGACCCACTCATGTTAGGGAAGACCATCTGCCTTACTCGGCCGACCATTTCCAATATGAATCTTGCCCAAGCACACCCAGAATGTTACCAAATATCTGGGCGCCTTGTGGCCCAGTCAAGTTGACACACCCAATTAACCATCACAGACAATGAGAGAGCTTTTTCAATAGCACGAAGAGGAGATGGACAGACCCACGTGTGGGGCTGTGGCCCGGAGAGGAGCAGTGTGTGGAAGAGGAAAGGGGCAGGCTCTGGGACAGACAAGGAGGGCTGGGGAGCGACTGTCCCCTCTGTTCCCAACTGTGACATGGCCATGGGCAAGTTTCTTCATCTCTGGGGGCCTATGTTTCTATTTCTTGGTAGAAATGTGACCTTTTCATGTATTTTGTAATAGAGATCATAATTTCTACATCATAGGATTGGTCGACTTAAATCATGTCTGTAAAGGATTTAGTGCATAGCAGGTAACCAGGAAGTGAGTATTAAACTGTTTCCCAACATAAAGTTAAGTGACAAATTAAAAACATTTAATAGCAAAGCTAAACATTTTTTAACTTAGATTTGGTTTTGTTCATTAGAAAATACCTCAGGGGCACCTGGGTGGCTCAGTCAGTTGAACGCCAACTTCGGCTGAGGTCATGATCTTGTGGCTCATGAGTTTGATCCCCATGTCCGGCTCTATGCTGACAGCTCAGAACCTGGAACCTGCTTCAGATTCTGTGTCTCCCTCTCTGCCCCTCCCTCCCTCACGCTCTGTCTCTCTCTCTCTCAAAAATAAAAAAGATAAAAATTAAGAAAAAAAAAGAACATACCTTAAAACTAGGAAAGTATAAATAAGCTTTCTTTAAAAGAGTTGTTGCATAAAATATGTTGACCAAAACATAGTAATTTCTAATTGCTTTTGATTTTTCAAATCTCCAAAGTCAGATGAATTAGAATTTATAATTACTAATATCCAAGGAATTTTGGATAGCAGTATACAGACCAAAATTTTCAGGGGGAATGTGAACAAATGTCTTATTTTTCAAGAAGGGGCAGAGGTGGATTCTGGGCACACCAGCCCCATAAAGAAAGAAAATGAAGGTATGGAAAGCCAAGTGAATTGTTTTAACTCATAGCACCCTGCTTAAGACAACTCTAGCTCTGTTGATGAAGCAGATGGTCGGTAAACACTTAGAAAAGGAAGAGGTAAACAGCTAAAACCAGTGTTGACTTGCTAAAAACAAGCCACACAACCCTAATTTTGATTCTTTTTTGGAGAAATTTAATGTGACAAGAGATCTGGGAAAAGCACATATTAAATCCAGGAGCCTATAGGAGCAGGCAACATTCAGGGCTCCGGCAGGTGGGTGGGCAGAAGATGTACAGGCACCATGGGTTGAAGATAAGAAATGACGATAAAAAAAAAAAACAGAGCTGAGAAGTCCAGGATCAGAACTAGGGTCTGAGGAGCATGGTCAGAGCTGGAGTTAGAGGATAAGCACAGAGCTGGACAAGCAGTGGAGTTGCTTTCTGAGATGGACATTAGCAGGCAGAGGGCTATGGTGTCTGGACCATGAGGGAGAGAAGGAAACAGCGCCGGTTGGAGAAGCTTAACTATAAGGCAGTGACAGTAGACTGTCGCCAACCCCAGGCGGGAGGTCTGGAGCTGGGGCGGCCCTTTAGAGACAGGCTGAATAGAGGGGTGTGCCCTTGGGTAATGCTGCAGCCCTTTCAGCAGAGGGCAGTGCCAGGGGACACGCCCAGCCCTGAGCCATCAGCAGCTGGAGGAAAAGCACGTCTGTCCTAAAGGAAGATGGCGATGCACCACAGCACCCCCTCACCTCGGCCTGAGGCCGGGTCTCCACAGCACCAAGCATGATCGCCTGTAGCCCTCCTAGACAATGGGCAGGGCTGAGGCTGGGGGCAGCAGTGGTAGCTGTGGAAAAGTCAAGGACTTTTGTAGACAGATGAGCAGTTTGCTAGCAAGTTAGTTCACTTCCTTGAGATACTGGTTTCCACCATATTTTGAGAACCCTTAGGGGGAGACTTAAAAGGCATAATGTAAAAGAAAGCAAGAGATGTCAGGATGTTGGTGATAGAATCAGAGAGCTCATTACAACTTGGAATGATAGGGTAAAATAGAGAATACAAAATTTAACAGGCACGCATATGAAGCATTTAACAACGGTCCAACAGTTAAATTGCACATAGGCACACATACATACCAGGAAAGTAAATAATAATAGCAGATATTCACTGAGTACCAAGTACCTATCATGAGCCAGGCCTTACTTACACTCTGTGCTTTCTATATCGTGCAACTAGATGCCGCAAAGTACTAACCCTTACAGGAATGATTCCCGTTAATCCTCTCAGCAAACCTGTGAGATAGGAGCTTTTATTAGAGGCAAACTTCAGTTCGGGAGGCTTAGTATTTCTGTGCAAGGTCATTTAACTGGGAGGAGGAAGACCCAGGATACTTTGTTTTTGAAACGAAAAGCCCTTCCATGTGACCCCCACACCATGCTACTCTCCAGTGTTAGAAAAGAAGCTAGCATATAACAAATCACACATTACATCACATGATCCCCATATCAGTCAGGATATGTAAGTTGCAAGTAATCAAAGATTCAATTTATAAACAGATTCAAACACGAGAGTAAGTAATTGGTTCATTAAGTGGAAGTCCAGAGGTAGAATGGCATTGAGGGTTGACTTAATCTAAGGGCTCCATCTCTATTTCCCCGCAAATCTACTTGACAGTGAAGCTGGCTTCTGCCCAGGCAGAAAGTCACAAGCTTGCAGCAGATCCAGGGTTCACATCCATATGCAATAAATCCAAACACAGAGAAAAGGTCATTTCTAGGAGCTCACCCAGAAAAAACGAGAAAGAATTTTCCCAAAGGTCCTGGCTCACTCCTACTTCCTTCTTCCAGGTCAAAATTATTAACAGATCAAGGACACGAGGTTATCCTTAGACAAATGGGGCCATCCTTGGAATTACAAGTGGGGTCAGCATCTCCTGAGTTACACAAACTTTCTGGAGAAGGGATGGATACCTGAACAAAGTTAGAATTCTTTTTGGAAGAAGAAGGAAAGGAAATAATGGATCTTGGGTAGATAGTCATCAATGTCTCGTTCAGCATAATAAATTTTCATCTCACTTTCCTTGTGCAGGTGACTTGTGGCTTTAAAACAGTCCTTGTGAAAAAAGGCTGTGATTTTTGTATTGATAAATTCAATGTGAGTCAAAAGGATGAGATGGCTAAGGCAAATGTATCAGATGGTTAATCTTGAACTCATTGTTGAGAGTGACTAGGTTAAAAGAAAAAAATAGTCTTATTGTACTCACTTCTGATCATATTGGGACCATGGTATCAACTCCAGATGTTGCATTTCAAGAGGAATATTAAACAAAGATCGTAGAGGATGTGGAAGCATAACACAAACATATTAACTCAAAAAGATACGTGCACCCTGATGTACATTGCAGCATTATTTACAATAGCCAAAATATGTAAACAATGTAAATGTTCACTGATGAATGAATGGATATAGATGAATGAATGCAGACACACACACGTATATGTGTGTGTGTAAATAAGATAGATACATAGATAGATGATAGATAGATAGATAGATAGATAGATAGATAGATAGATAGATGATAGATAGATAGATGGAATACTACTCAGTCATAAAAAAAGAATAAAATCTTGCCATTCGTGATAACATGGATATACCCTGAGGGCATTATGCTAAGTGAAATAAGTCAGACAGAGAAAGATAAATACCCTAAAATCTCTCTTACATAATTTAAAAAACAAAAAACAAACAAAACTAAGTTCATAGGTATAAAGAAAAAGACTGGTGGTTACCAGAGGCAGGGGGTAAGGGGTGGGCAGAGTAGGCGAAGGTGGTCAAAAGGGACAACCTTCAGATTATAAGATAAATAAGTGCTGGGGAGGTAACGTACAGCACGTTGACTAGAATGAACAATGCTGCATTGCATTTTTTTTTTAATGTTTTATTTATTTCTAGGAGAGAAAGAGAGAGAGACAGCGTGAGCAGGGGACGGTCAGAGAGAGAGGGAGTCACAGACTGAAATAGGCTCCAGGCTCTGAGCTGGCAGTCAGCACAGAGCCCGACGCGGGGCTCGAACCCACGAACCGCGAGATCATGACCCAAGCGAAAGTCGGACACTTAACCGACTAAGCCACCCAGGCGCCCCTTCCTTCTAACTCTTATCAGTTCATGTACTACTTTGATATAAATGAAAATAAGATCTTAAAAAATGTATGTATTTTCACTTACACTATTTTTTATAGTTTATTGTCAAGTTGGTTTCCATATAACACCCAGTGCTCATCCCAACAAGTGCCGTCCTCCATGCCCATCACCCCTTTCCCATCAGCCCTCTGTTTGTTCATAGTATTTAGGAGTCTCTTATGGTTTGCCTCCCTCCCTCTCCTTAACCACTTTCCCCCTTCCTCTCCGCCATGGTCCTCTGTTAAGTTTCTCCTACTTACACAATTAATAGCTACCAAGGCCAGGCCCAGTTTCAATGGCACAGAATTGTGGAGCTTTAATTATATACATTTTGCTGAGAATTGTTTTTCTTTCTTTGTGGACACAGAGTGAGCTAAGGCCACTTTTGTGTTACAGAATTTTTGAAGAGGCACAAACCCTAATACTTAACTTTTTGAGAAAATATTGTCTTCTGATTTAGAGCTACAGAGTTTAAGGTTGTTTTTGATTTGTGTGAGATAATATACAAACCACCAGGGGTTTTTTTGTTTTGTTTTATTTATTTTGAGAGAGAGTATGACTGAGGGAGGGACAGAGAGAGAGAGGGAGAGAGAGAATCCCAAGCAAACTCCACCCCCAGTGCAGAGCCCAACGTGGAGCTTGATCCCATAACCGTGAGATCATGTCTTGAGCTGATATCAAGAGTTGGATGCTTAACTGACTGAGCCACCCAGGCGCCCCCATCCTACATTTGAAAGTGAGAGTTCCTGCCTGGAATTTGATTTTGCCTACCAGTTGACGAATGTGTTCTTTTACCTATAAACCAAAAGTCTGAAATAGGGAAATAATGTTAAATGTAAGGTTTAAACAAAGATTTTGAATTAATCATGAGCACTTGGATTTCAATACTGCTGTATGATGGCACATATTCAAGAAGAGGTAAGGATAGGACAAGTAAGGTAAGTTAAATGGGATGACCAAGATGGAAAAAAACATGTTTCATAGATGTTGAATTATGATCTAAAATAATACCATAAATCCACCTAGAATTCAAAATAACCCTAATACCACAAACCAGCCTGATGTTTGGAAGTCAACATACAACATGGAAAAGACACTAAGATCCACATGTATTCTTTCATCTTTGAACATGAAAAATAATCATAAGGACAAAAAGGCAGAGTTTCACCACATCCAGTCAGCATTTTGTCAAAAGTTCTAATCAGAGCAAGTAGACAAGAAAAAGAAATAAAAGAAAGCCTAATTGGAAAGGAGGATGTAAAAATATCTGTTTGCAAATGACATGAATTTATATACTGGAAACTCTAAGATTCTACAAAAAAACCTGTTAGCGATAATATATGAATTCAGCACAAGGCACCTAGGTAGCTCAGTTGGTTGAGCATTAGACTTTGGCTCAGATCACGATTTCATAGTTTGTGAACTCGACCCCCACACCAAGCTTGCTGCTGTCAGCTCAGAGCCTCTTTTAGATCCTCTGTCCCCCTCTCTCTCTCTGCCCCTCCCCTGCTTGTGCTCTCTCTCTCTCTCTCAAAAAACAAATAAAACATTTAAAATGTACATATGAATTCAGCAAAGCTGAGGAAACAGAATTAACATACAGAAGTCACTTCTGTTTCTATACATTTTCAATAAGTAATTGGAAAGTAAATTATGAAAGTAATTATTCGAAATAAAATAAAAGAGAATAAAATGCAAAATTATAAAACATTGCTCAGAGAAATCTAAGATGACATAAATAAATGGAAAGCTATCTCCTGTTCATTGGATATGTAGTATTGTGAACATGATAATACTCTCCATGGCAATCTAAAGACTGAATACAATCTTTATCAAAATCCCAAGTTTTTTTTCATAAATGGGAAAACCCATCCTAAAGTTCTTAAGGAATCTCAAGGGACTCCAAATAACCAAAACAGTCTTTAAGAAGAACAAGAGGGGACTAGATTTCAAAACTTGCTACAAAGTTGCAGTAATCAAAACAGCGATATGGTAAACGGACAGACATACAGAACAATGGAACAGAATAGAGTCCAGAAATAAATGCTTGCATATATGACCATTTGATTTTTGAGGAGGGGGCCAAGACCCCACAGTGGAAAGGACAGTCTTTGTGGCTTTCCTGAAAACTGGACATCCCCATGCAAGAGTCTAACACTTATACCAGACACAAAAACTAATTTAAAATGAATCAAACATCTAACTTAAAAATTATAAGACTCTTATGAGAAAATTTTGGGGGAAATCTTCATATTGAATTTGGCAATGACTTCTTGGACATGACAACGAAAGCACAAGCAACAAAATAAAAAATAAATTAGATCTCAACAAAATTGAAAACTTTTGTTCGACAAACGATGCTATGAAGAGAGTAAAAACACAACACACAGAATGGGATCAAATATTTGCAAATCATTTAACAGATAAGGGATTAATATCCAGAACATATAAAGAACTACAGGACTTGAAAAGATATTTCTCCAAAGAAATGTAAATGGCCAATAAGCACACGAAAAGATGTTCCAAACCATGCCATTAGGGAAACGCAAATCAAAACCACAGTAAGATACCACTTCATTCCCACTTCAAAAAAACTGAAAATAACAAGTGTTGACGAAGATATGGAGAAAAAGGCACCCTGGTGCATTGCTATTGGGAATGTAAAATGGTAGTTTCTGTGATCATCAGTTCAGTGGCTGCTCAAGAAGTTAAACCCGGAATTACAATATGATCCAGCAGTTCCACTCGTGGATATATATATATATATATATATATATATATATATATATATATATATATATATAAAAGAACTGAAAGCAGGGAATCAAACAGAAACTTACTTGTACATCACTGTTGATAGCAACACTATTCACAATAGCCAAAGGGTAGAAACACTTTGTTTGTTTTACAAATAGTTTATTGTCAAGTTGGTTTCCATATAACACCCAGTGCTCATCCCCACAAGTGCTCCTCCTCCATTAACCATCTTCCCCCTCCCCCCATACCCATCAGTCCTCAGTTTGTTTTCAGCATTCAAGAGTCTCTCATGGTTTGCCTCCTCCCTCTCCCCCACCATTTCCCCCTTCTTCTCCCCCATGGTCCTCAGTTAAGTTCCTCCTTATCCTCCTATACGTGCAAACATATGATATTTGTCCTTCTCTGCCTGACTTATTTCGCTCAGCATAACACCCTCAAGGTCCATCCATGTTGCTACACATGGCCAGATTTCATTGTTTCTCATTGCCATATAGTATTCCATGGTATAGATAAACCACATCTTCTTGATCCATTCATCTGTTGATGGACACTTAGGCTCTTTCCATGTTTTAGCTATTGTGGAGAGTGCTGCTATGAACATTGGGGTACATGTGCTCCTATGCCTCAGCATTTCTGTATCCCTTGGGTAAATTCCTAGCAGTGCTATTGCTGGGTCCTAGGGGAGTTCTATTGTTAGTTTCCTGAGGAACCTCCACACTGTTTTCCAGAGGGGCTGTACCAGTTTACATTCCCACCAACAACGTAGGAGTGTGACCGAAACAACGCTTTGGGTAGATAAACAAAATGTGCTATATACATACAATGGAATAGTTCTCAGCCATAAAAAGGAATGAAATCCTGATACATGTATATGGACCTTAAAAACATTGTGTGTGTTCCTAGCTCCTGGCATGGAGTTCCTAAAATCCTGTTTTATCTTGTTTTATGCTGACTCTCAGTTGGGTATGGTGGCAGAAGGCTAGGTAGCTTCAGGATGGGGCTAGTTACCAGAAAAACTATGTGATTAGAGGGTTAGAACTTTCAGTCCCAACCCCAACCTCCAAGGAGGAGAGAGGTCAACCAGTGGCCAAGTCAATGAATGATGCCAAGATGAGGCTTGGGGGAGCTTCTGGTTGGTGAACTGATCACATGCTATAAAGGCGGGGCACCCTGAGAGAACACGGACACTCCGACGCACCCCCCACTCCTAAACATTGTCCTCTCCCATTTGGTTGTTTCTGAGGTGCATCCTTTACAATAAAATTGTTAAGTATGGCATTTTCCTGAGTTCTAGGAGTTGTTCTACTAATTACCCAACCTGGGGAGGGCAGATGGAAGGGGAGGAGGTCATGGAGACTTCCGAATTTGTAGTAGACTAGGAAGAAGTGGGAGTAGCCTGGAGGCCCTATTTGCTGCCTGCATCTGAAGTGGGGGCGGCCTTATGGGACTGAGCCCTTACTTTGTACGGTCTGTTAACTCCTATAGTGCCAGAATTGAATGGAATTATAGGGAATCCAGCTGATGTCAGTGATTATAAAACTGGCATTGGAACTATGTCATCTGGTATCAGAAAAGACATCAAATAATTTTGCTAAGTGAAATAAGCCAGACTCAAATGGGTAAACATTGTGATTCCACTTATATAAGATACCTAGATTAGGCAAATTCATAGAGACAGAAAAAAACAGATGTTACCAAGGGCTGGGGAAAGTGGGGAATGGAGAGTTATTATTTAATGGATACAGAGTTTCTGTCTGGGATGATGAAATAGTTTTGAAAATGAATAGTAGTGATGGTCCCACAATACTGTTAATGTATTTAAGGCCAATGAATTGTACACTTAAAATGGGCTAAAATGATAAATTTTGTTACATACATTTTACAATAAAAAGGTAACAAAAGTATACTTAAAAAACAGTAATCACATACAAAAACATATCTCTTATCCTTGTAAATATTATTTCAAAGGTTCATAAATGCTATAAACCTCACAGGGTCTCAAATTTAAATCATTTAAAAGCATATGTATGATCCTTTAAGCAAAATACGAGTTTCAGAGTCCACAATGATAACATCAAGTATGCAGGGAGAGCAGAAATTGGAAAATTCTTTGTAAGAATTCTAAGGGTAGAATGCCAACTAACAAATGCAGAGTAACAGAGTTAGAAGATCACACTTTTGAAAACCTAGTAGGAATTACTTCAGGAAATAGTCAGTTCAAGAATGCTGAAATTGGTGGGTGCCAGTTTGATGAGACACATATATTTACGTAGTCTCAAAGTATCTCTCTGTAAACTTAATACAAAGGAAATTTTTACAGGGAAGAAAGCTGCTGGGTGCCATTTTAACCAAGTGATCAAAGTTACTACCATTGCTAATGACACAAACCCACATTATGTGCCCCGCGATGTGAAACACTTGAAAAAGCACGGCATCATTTACGTAGTATTTCTGGAATAATGCCTACCCTGAGTCAAATCATGACAAAAGTATCAGAGAAAAACAGAGTAAAGGCTATCTACAAAATGAATAGTCTGTCTTCTCCAGAAACGTCAGTATTGTTAGAGACAAAGAAGGGCTGGGGAATCGTTCCAGACGAAAGCTGACTAAAGACAGAGGAAAACTAAAGGCAGTATGTGATCCTGCTATGAACCATGCATCAAGAAGAGAAACTTATATAAAAGATATGGAGACAACTGGTGAGATGTGAATCCGGTCTTAAGATCAGATAATACTAGGTATCAGTGATAAATATCCAGACTTTGACCATTGCTCTGTGATGCTATAAACAGACAGCTTTATAATCGAGAAGAAAAAATTAGAGAAAACATCTAACTATATAGGTATATAATAAAAACACATAGACATATATAATATCTATATAATATATACGTGGGAGGGGGAGAGAGATGGGGAGACGGGTGAAGAGAATAAAGCAAATGTAACATAACACTTGGCCAATCTGGGTGGAGAGTATATGGCAGTGCTATGCACTACTATTGGAACTTTTCTGTAAATTTGATATCGTTTCAAAGTTTAAGCTTTTATAAAAAGGATATGAAAACTCTATCACAGAAGTAGGCCAAGTTCATGTGTCTGGAGAGTCCCCAGTTTTCCTTCAAAAACAGTGAATAACCCTGTTTCCGTTATTACTTGTGTTTCTATACTTACTCGTATTTCCTCATTCTCCTAAGTGGCATTTAAATTCAAACAGCAAAGTTAAAGATCACATATTGAGCGAGACAGGACAGCTTCCAGTCAGGGGCATGGCTTGAAGTAAAGTAGTCAAACTTAAATACTGTAGACAATAATAGCTTTTGCCCGATCAGCAATGAATATTGTTCTTTATTCCATTTTTAAAACCCAGCAGTGGCCCCAAAACATTATTCTCATTTGTTTTATAATCATTTATTCATTCATTCTGGAAATGCTTATCGATTTTCAAAAGAACCCTGCTCACTGCTAGAGGGGAAAAGGCTGCAAATAATCATTAATTGACTCTTTTCATTGAAACTGAAATAAAAATATATTTATTATACTAGAAAGTAAGGTTTACTCACTGTGGCTGAGCCAGATGAATATGGTTGTAGGTAGAAAATGTATAAACAGTAAAATAAAAAAATTAGTTTGAAGAAAATGTCATGTATGTAATTTCACAAGAAAATGAATTTCCTTCAGCTTTGCTTTTATTTCATGTTGCTGAACTGTATATACACCACACATATCATACATATATGCTTGTTATACAAAAATGTATACAAAAATCCAAGTAATTCAATATCGAAAAAAGGGAGAGGGAGATACTGCGTTTGATTCCTGGTACTCTTCTGTTTAAATACTTCTCAAATTCAGATTTCAAGGAGACAACAAATTGAAAGCCACGGATTCATTTTTCAGAAAGCCTGTGTTCACATAAGCTCGTCCTTCAAGCACACGTTTGCCAGAACAGTGGGCCACAGGGCTGACTGCGCAGTCACTGGAATGCGCCCTGGTGCTGAGCAGGGGCTGTGCTCTGCTGCTCCGAATTTACAGAGTCAGCTCCTAACGGGGACCGTGGAGCCCAAGAGGGACTTCCACCCACCCTCAAGGCCACGTCACAGCACACACACCCTCTGCGGTCTGCCCACAGATTCTTGTAACGACGTAATACTCAAAAGAATAATGACTAGAAATTGTACTTTTCCTAATTTGTTATTCAATTTGAAAAACATTGTCCTTGGCAACTTGACATCATACCTGGAGAAATAATTTAAAGATCCTAGGGAGCAAATATATACATAATCTTCTAAAAAGTCTTGGTATTGTTTAATTCAGTTATAATTTCAGTTCTACGGTTCTCAATCACAGCAAATATAAAGAATTTAAAATAACACTCCTCCACATAGTATTATTATGTTTTTAAAAAGTGAATTGCCAAGGCACCAACACATTATATGATTTGCCCAAGGTGAAGAAAGGAATGAGGGGCAGATAAAAGAGTGTTTCTTCTCTGAATTATGCCATCTTGCAAAATTAGCCCAATGCAACAGATACAGAAATTAGACACATTATTTAGGAATGTTTGTTTAACCTAAATTGCTGTTATTAATAAACTTAGTTTTTAAAATCTATACGTTTATCATACATTATCAGGAATTCATAAAAGAAACCTCATTTCCTGAATTATTAGGCATGTAATGAGTTACTGCTTACATTTGACACAATTGATTGCGAAACCAAAATCAATGATACAATTTTAAACCAACAAGTTCAGCAAAAGTTGCTTAACATTTTTTAAAAAAATATTAATTATAGAACCTACAAAATTTAGAAGACGGTACTATAGACACAAACATACTAATATAAATGTATTAAATCATCTTCGAGTTGATCTTTTGTTTTCTATGAAAGCGTTCTAACAGAGCACTCATAATGTTTCCCGGTATTCTTTGGTGTTTATCAATCAAAGCTTGAAGAGCATTCTTTGTCTATTAAGAAAACAAAAGAAAAGCCGTTATTCTTTTGGTTCTCAAAATAGATCATTCATTTTGCAAAGATTTTAATATACTACTACTTTCAACAAGTCCTCCCTCATTTGGCACCCCTCCCTCCTCGAAATTAACGCCTTCCTTCTCTGCACACCCACAGCGTCGCTCTGGTACTTTCTCGGTTGGAAACGCAGTTCATGTTGCACGGCTATTTTGTTACACGGCTATTTTCTACACTAGACTGTAAGCTCCTTAAGACACAGCTTCGTCTTTCTCCAACACTGAGCACAGCAATGCTTCGCATACAGTAAGCTCTAAAAAGAATGGAGGGGGAAAAAATCAGAAGAAAACAAGTCGGAGGACATTTTTCTAGGGGGCAGGTGGGAAAGGAAGTTTTACTCCTTTCTACCCATGCAAGTATCTCTGTGTGTGTTTCATCACATACACACAACTACATCACGCAATGCAAGGGGAAAAAGTGCTGCTACGCTTTTAGTTCCCTGCCTCAATTTCTGGACAGTTTCTTTCACAGGACTTGCAGTCACAGCAATGGAAAAGCCAATGGGATATAACTGGGAGTCTCCTAAAACAATTGGCTTCCCATTAAATTCATGACAGACTTGAATAATTTTTACTTCTTTTTTTTTTTTTTAATTTTTATGTTTTTTTTTTAATGTTTTATTTATTTTCAGAGAGAGAGAGAGACAGCGTGAGCAGGGGAGGGTCAGAGAGAGAGGGAGTCACAGACTGAAACAGGCTCCAGGCTCTGAGCTGGCAGTCAGCACAGAGCCCGACGCGGGGCTCGAACCCACAAACCGCGAGATCATGTCCTAAGCGAAAGTCGGACTCTTAACCGACTAAGCCACCCAGGCGCCCCGAATAATCTTTACCTCTAAGCCCGCTTGCGGCTAAGAAAATATTTGTGCATGCACATAATGCATGCATGCACAAGCATACATACGTCCTTTTAGATGGTACCCTTTAAAAAAATTTTTTTTTTTTATTTCTAGGAGAGAAAGAGAGAGAGACAGCGTGAGCAGGGGACGGTCAGAGAGAGAGGGAGTCACAGACTGAAACAGGCTCCAGGCTCCGAGCTGGCAGTCAGCACAGAGCCCGACGCAGGGCTCGAACCCACGAACCACGAGATCATGACCTAAGCGAAAGTCAGACGCTTAACCGACTAAGCCACCCAGGCGCCCCTAGATGGTACCCTTTTAATAAGCCTTCTTATGATTCATCTTAGACCTTCATCCCTTTATTTTGGTAAAATGGTTTTTATTTAAATTCCAGTTAGTTGACATATCGGGTGATACTGGTTTCAGGTGTACAATGCGGAGATTCGACACTTGCGTGCGTCACACGGTGCTGGTCATGGCGGCCCCCACCACCTGTCTCCCCTCTGGTGACCATCGGCTTGTTCTCTCTAGTTCAGAGTCTAAGCTTCGTCTTTTTAAAATATAATTTAATAAGTCCTAGCCCAAAGATGTATTTTAAAAATAGGCCTCTCTAAACCCCAAGTTTTCATATCTGTGAAAGGAGAACTAGTTCATACACTTATTCTAAGGGTTAAATGAAATTTCAACCATGTCCTCAGCTACCAGGCAGTGACCAAAAGTGCCTAATACAGGTTGTCTCCTGTGAAGGCTATTCTCTATATTTTATTCATTTATTTAGAAAACAGGAGATGCTTTGGAAGCTATAACATTCGTGAAACAAGTCTCTAATCTCAAGCTCGTAACTGTGGGTCAAGTACAAAGTAATAAAAAATCTAAGACTAGTTGTAAGATGTGTCTACCATCTGAGATGGGAAAAGAAGACATTTGGAAGTTCAGACTTGAGAGCCCATTTGGTGGGCAGTGACCGGGACGGACACACGAACCAGGTACCCAACCCAGCTGGTCTGGGCCCCCGAGGACGAGTACCGTTTCAGGGACAGAGAAGACGAGAATAGGAGCCAAATGACCAGAGGACAACCACCGCCTAAGGAATGGTGAGTTCGGGAACCTGGCCGGACTTTCAGGTACGTGTTCTGAAGCTGGGAGGTGTAAGGCTCTAAAATCATAATTGAATTACATCATGAAGGGTGTCAAACACCAAGTGAGAAAGCACAGACTTTAATATGAACTGAAGTGTCAAGGAAGCGTTTGGGGCAAAGAAATACCAGGCCAACACGTTAAGAAAGGACAACTCTATCAAAATCACCAATGATACCCTTCTGTCACCAAACCCATTCTTTTTTTTTTTTCTTTTTACTTAGTGTGTGTGTGTGTGAGAGAGAGAGAGAGAGAAAAAGAGAGAGAGAGAGAGAATGTATTTATTTTGAGAGAGTGTGAGTGTGCCTGCCAGGGTGGGAAGGGCAGAGAGAGAGGGAGAGAGCGAGAATCCCAAGCAGGCTCTGCACTGTCAATGCGGAGCCCAACTCAGGTCAGATCATGACCTGAGCCAAAACAGAGTCAGATGCTTACCTGACTCAGCTCTGTTCAGTGACATTCTTTTAATCTTACGTGACCTCTCAATCGCCATTGGTCTTGCTTCTGGAATTCTCGTACTGCAGGAAAATCTAGGTTTTCTCCTAGTTTTCCGGCTGCTCCTTTTCAATCCCCTTTGAAGATTTATAATCCCGAAATCTGGCACTGACTGACTCTTCAAAGGTTCGGTAATCTTTCCCCTTTCCACAACTCTAATTCCCTTTCGTGTGCTGCCGACTCCTCAGTTTGTACGTCCAGCTCGCTCAGCAGGATACGGGTGCTCGAGAGAACTCCTCTTGAATGTTTTAAAGGCACCTCAAATCCAACATGCTTAAGACCAAACTAACATTCCTCCCCCCTCATACTTTGCCCCTTCCTTCGTTCCTTCTCTATTTCAGCAAATGACACGCGCATGAATCTAGCCAAGGAAGCCCAAACCTAGGAGGCATCTGTAACTCCTGCTTCTCACTAACAAGAGCCAATCCATCGGCACATCGTTTACTTCACCTCCCAAACTCACCTCTACTCACTTCTCTCCATCTTCTTTTCACCTTTACACGTATATGATATATGCATGTGTATGTACATAAACCCGGATTTCTAAGTATGTGTGGATGTGCGTATGAGACTACAGAGAGAGGGTTAAAGAGACAGACAGAAACAGACACTGTAAACACTGAAGCAACAATAGATTAAGACTGAGAGAACGTTCAGGAAATATCCCAATGCCCTCTTGAGCATTAGCACAGTATATTTTAATTTAGATTTAGATAGTGCTCACAAAGTAGTTCTCCACAATCAAATGCCGGAACAATCTATCACCCATTTTTTAAATGAGGTTTCTTCTACCTTAATTTGGATGCTAGTAATTTTGAATCCAGGGGTCATTATCCTATAGTTTATGCTTGTATTATTAAGAAGTGAAGACTGGAAAATCATGACAACATATTACAAAAGGAAAATTTCAAGTGTTCTTTATTTCAAGTATATTTTAGTTCAATAATGATAACTTTCAATCAAAAATACGAACTATGTATTTAAATAAATTCCCCCAAGAAATGCTACCCTGCTTTGGCAGACTACTTGTTACTTCAGGTACTGAAAATAAAGCACAATAAGTCACTGGAGATGATAACTGATGAATTTCAATGATTCAGAAGGGCCTTTGCTTTCTTACTTAAATTGGTAAGTTTTCACTATATTTATATGTTTTAATATATAAAATACCCACCTCTACCAGTGACATGAATGTGAGTAAATTCTGCTCTCACATGAAAAATCAAGGCACTGGAATTTAACTATCAGTAATATACTTTCCTTAACTGAGGAAAATAAGGGAACAGGATTCATTTAATTTGAAACCTAAAAGAAATGCCTAAGCTCACTCAGTTCCCTTTCTCTGTTCTATGAATAAGGAAGCCGGCACCTGGGGGAGAATGTACTTTTCTAAAGTGATACTGCTGCCTAGTGGTAGCGTGAGGATTAGAACCCAGATCCCTCAACTTCCATGCCTGGCTTTCCCCCCTCTTTCTCTGTGACCTTCTATTTTGTCCATAAAAATACATGGTATTTGTAAAAGGTGTTCCTAACCAGCTCTGACCCACTTAAATCGTAACAGGTAGGAAGGAAGGAGTTTTCAAAGAACAGAATAAAAGTCACTCATACCCTAGAGGAGAACAGACAGCTCAGGGGCAGCAAGGAAATATGTTACACTAACGATGAAGTGCACGCAGGCAGAAGCGGCATCGCTGGGTAAGGTCTCACCCCCGGGTGAGGCTCCGGGAGCCGCATCGGTGGGGCAGCCCTTCCGGAGCAGAGAGGAGTCATGTCATGTGGAGAGCAGGTCCTGACTCTAAAAACCAGTGTCACAGAGATTTGTTTCCAGGATGAAGGAGGGCAATAAGCTCTGAATTCATATAATGAACCAGCATTCGTATAACTGAAGGTAAGTTTTCTTTTATTTTCTCTTAAAAAAATTTTGGTAATGTCTATTTATTGAAAGAAAGAGAGACAAAGAGTGAGCAGGGGAGGGGCAGAGAGACAGGGAGACACAGAATCCGAAGCAGGACCCGGGCTCCGAGAGGTCAGCACAGAGCCCGACACAGGGCTCGAACTTGCAAACCATGAAATCATGACCTGAGCCAAAGTCCCGCACTTAACCGACTGAGCCCCCCAGGCGCCCCTGCAAGTAAGTTTTCTGAGAATGAAGTTCAGAGACACATAAGCAAAGACAAAGGCACATAATGTTTCCTTACTGCTACCCTTTGTGAAACCTCCTCCACGTCAGCTGCTTGGTAGGAACAGTGTCACCTAATGTCCCGCTGCTGAGCCCCAGTACGCTGGGATAGAGTATAGTCCTTCCTCCTCTCTGCCAACCAGGCCCCTCTCTTTCGGGCCATCCTATGGGAGGCATACTGACCCTGTCCCAGTAAAGTCCAGGGTGGCCGTGTGACTCCACTGGCCAGTAAAATGTCAGTGGGAGGGGCACCTGGGTGGCTCAGTAGGTTAAGTGACTGACTCTTGATTTTGGCTCAGGCCATGGTCGTGTGGTTAATGAGTTCAAACCCTGCATCGGGCTCTCTACTGTCATCACAGAGCCTGCTTCGGGGCCTCTGTCTTCCTCTCTCTGCCCCTTCTGTGCACTCTCTTTCTCTTTCTCTCTCAAAAATAAATAAAGATTATTGGTCAATTATATCTTGATAAAGCAGGGGGGAGGGAAGAATCTTGCATAACTCATAAAGGAACCATAATAAAAAGTTGATGGATAAATATCAGAAAAAGAAAAAAAATGGGTAGTTGGTTTTCAGTGGGTGTGGAGATTGGAGGCTGGCTGCACACGTGAACATATTTAGCACTACTAAGCCATACTCCTAAAAATGGTTAAGTAATAAATGTTATAGGTCTTTTACTACAATTTTAAAAACTTAAAAAAAAAATCACACTATACATACCTAAGGCTGGTATCAAAGTCATAATCAAAACACACTCACACCGTTTTCCAGATGATTCAATAAAAGCCTTTCCACTCAGGGGTTTTACGTAGTTTCATACTTTCTGAAGACGTGACTGCTGAGTGGTCTTTTCTCAGCCTCATCTTCTTTATCTCCTTGCGGGATGAGTCTCACTGATCATCCCTATTATCAAACATCCTCACCTGCTGACTTCACTCACACAGATGTCCTTGTTTCCACCTCTCGTCTCTTCCCTTCCCGTCATCTCTGGTCGTCGTCCCTGGCACGGCCCCCATGTGTTACCTGTCCTCCGGTCCACCCTCATTCTTCTTCGTAGTCTAACCTGCTTTGTAAAGCTCATGACCTCACTAACTGTCTCGTGCCGATAACTTCTAAATCTTCATCATCAAGTCTGACTTCTCTCTCAAACTCCAGTACAGTATTTTTAAAAATGTACGTATATAAATATATATGTACATATCCTGCAGGTAGCTACAGAAGTAATTTTCAAGTCTGGTATGTTCTATCTCTATAAAACATCTCAGAGCTGTACCTTGCTCTCTCTTCCAGGTAGATAAAGAAGTCACTCTGTGATTCATTCATTCATCAAAGATTTATTGAGATCTGATTAAATGCCTAACTGTGTTGGGAACTGGAGACCCAAGAATTCACAGCACGGGCCCTGCTCTTAAAGAGTGCACTCATATTTACAAGTATCTAAGCAATCACAATTGCTACAGTCATCTTCATTGCAGAGAAACCGATTATACATCTGTTTGTTTTGGCCACGTAACTTTGAATGAAACTGATATGAGCCACTCCCAAACAGAGGCCTATCCTAGCTGAAATGTATCTGGTAGACAAATTCCCTAGTCTAGTAGTTAAAGGCCTAAAAATGTGGCTCCTACTTACTAATCCAGTAGCATCTCAACCAAACCCTACCCACTAAGCTACTGATTGCACAAGTTTATTCCACAGCTATTATTAAGGGCTATTCCAGGAAAAACAAGGAGGGTTTAAGTCAGGTAAGACTGGGAAATGTTTTCTGAAACAAAGTTAAATAGACTTGATTGTGGGGCCTCTTCCTGGAGGAGAATTTATTAGGCAATCTTTTCCAACTATGCTCTTCTAACCAACACTCCTGGTATATGGTCAACTCCCCTACAACCAGGTCTTTGTTCATACTCTTCCTCCAGCCCCAAGTCCACATGACCAAGTCATGCCCTTCTTTCAAGACCCACCACAAATGCCCTCATTCCAGGAAGCTTTCCTACTTTTTCCTTCACAAAGCAGTCTTTTTCCCCGCTGAGCTTCTACTGGTCTCGCTCAAAATCAGCCTCCATACTGCTTCCAGTGATTTTCCCAAACGCAAACCTATTACATCATTCACCTATTTTCAAGAGCACCCCCCCTACTTTCAGGAAACAAAATCAATTATAGGCCATGATAGTCCCAACCATTCCTGTGTTTCTAGCCTCATCTCCTATAATACACTTTGTAGCTATACAACACTACCCCCAACTCTCCCAAGATTTTCTGCTATTTCATAACCATCCCTTTATACATGCAGTTTCCTCTACCTCATTACGCTTTGTCCAGCTAATGCCTTGTCTCTCAAAACTGAATTCAAGCATCACCTCTCTCAAGAAGGCATCCCTGCTCTAACTTAGATGATCTTCCCTTAGTGCCTCCATGATGCCCTAAGACAGCAGGTCTCCATTGAGTGGGATATCTAGACCATACGGAAAGGTCTAGAGCCATTCTTCATTATCACGATGAGTGAGGGATGTGGATGGGGAGTGCTCCTGGCACCCAGCGAGCAGAGGCCAGCGACGGCGGTGGTGCGCCTCCTGGAGTGCGCAGGCAGCACCGCACATCAGGCTGGCTGGAAGCACACCGCTGTAGGGACACAGGACCGTGTAAGCGCGGATTCGGGTACTTAGCTCCCTCACGAGACTCTAAGTTCCTAGGACAACAGGACTCCCTGGTGTTAGCAGTGTTAATATCCAGCACTCACGAAGCACTTACTATCTGCCACCTGCTGTTCTAAACAACAAGCCTGTATAACCAACCTCACGTCATGCTCAGGGCCAACTATGAGTGGGATCTATGCCCTTCCCGCTTCTGCACACTAACAGAGTGAGCTGGGGACTCCCTGGGGTCACACAGCCAGCTGCGGAGCTAGGAACAATCTGATTTCATAACCCTTAAACACTGTGCCATTTTCCTCCCAAGGTATTTCTATCAAATAAGAACAATACTTTCTTTTTACAGAGGTCAAATCTTTCTTTTGATCACATTCTTCTGAACATCACTTATGAAACTTCTTAATTACCAGTGCCAAGAGCCCCAACTTCAGCACTTCTGACATTTTAACATGAGTAGTTCTTTGTCGTGGGGGCTTACCTAGGCGTCGTAGAATGTCTACCAGCATCCCTGGCCTCTACCCACTACTGCAAATGCCAGTGGCACCACCACCTCCCAAGGTCCTGCCTGTCACGACAATAAAAAAAGTCTCAAGATATTACCAAGTGTCCCCTAGGGGAAAATATCACACCTGATCTAGAACACGTGGGTACAATAAATTACTGAAGTGATTTTTAATACAATACTTAAAAGTAAAAATCTGTTCAAAGATTAAGAAAAAAACAATAATTTACCTTTTCAGCTAATTCTTCTGCTGTTATCTTTGGATCATAGGGAATAGGATCACCTAAATAGGTGCGTAACTTCACGGGAAAACCTCCATACATCGGAGCAAATGGATAGCGGAATTTTTCATAAAGCCACCTAAATAACCCTGTTTTCAAAAGGTAAACAAATGATTTTAATGGGTTAAATATTCTGAACGAATAACTGTAACTTCAAATTAATTACGTAAGGCTTAGAGGGAGGTGGCAAACAGTACCACCTCCAGGCAATTAATACAATATATGTTTTTTTAAGATAAGCCCGTCATCACTCGTAACGAACGCAGCACACTAACGTGACATGCTAATAACAGGAGAAACGGGGGTGGCCAGAAGCTTTATGAGGGCTCTGCGTTTTCTGCCCAAGTTTTCTGTGAACCTAAAAGTGCCCCCCAAAATAAGGTTTATTAATTTTTTAAAAATGAGCTTTCATAAACAAGAGAATTTAAAAACGGCAAACCAATTATTATTATTATTACAAAACAAAGGGTAATGACTGTAACCCAAAGCTAGAAGCTAAAACGTCTAGAGACTCACAAAAACAGACTTATATGAAGAAAAGAAAAAAGAGAAAAGGGTAAGATAAATTCACATAATCATGAAACTAAAATGCACCAATAAACCAGGTAAAGAAAAAAATATTATTGTAAATTAAGAAAACTGCAGAGTAGCAGAGAATTACTAATGCTAGTGACCAAGTATGAAACTCAGCAGGATTGAAACTGGTAATAATGTAAAATAAACTGATGAACTAAGTCAAGAAGAAAGTCAAAAAGCAGCCAACGGTAATTTTTAAACCACTTTATAATTTAGGAAACAAAATTAGGAATAATTTTTGGTATGCAAGTTAAATTCTGAAGAAATGACCGGAAAGAAAATTAGAAGAAATAACTCTACTTTAAGAAATAATTGACAACAGCAGTTAACTATCACATTACTTTCCACTTTACATTTGAAAAAAAGAAGGGGGAGGAGGTAATACCTAAAAAAATGTAATAGAATGTCAACAATATACCAATATTAGACGTAAAAGAAACAATAGAAATTTGCAGTTCTTCAAGAGGAGATTTGTGTGTGGATAGGAACAATTAACTCTAGCTAGGAATATAGAATATAATCAATTGAATATAATATATAAACCACAGGGTATAAAAATAAACTATGAAAATCTCAAAGTAAGAAGGAAACCACAGAGAAATTGCAAAGAAAAAGCACATCTAATTGTTGTCATCCCTCGAACTATGCTCAAAGCTTATTTTGTTACCCATAAATTAAAGTTAGGCAAAAAGAACTTAACAATATACACGTTTCATGGTCCAAAATCTCTTAAAAAGCAAAACACAAGAAGTAACAAATGAACCAAAGCAGATGATACATTCTTAGGTTGTTAATCAATTATCATGCATTTTTAAAGCTGAAACTTATTCAGCAGTGAGTTAGGAAGATAGTCTGGGTAATGGGTACATTTGTTCTAAACCTCAACGACATGGTTCAACCCAGGAAATTAGAGAACTCACGATAGTTTTAAGCCCACAACATAAGAGCTTCAGTATGTAGATGAGATTCTCAAAAAAAAAAAAAAAAAAAAAATCTAACATCTAAGAATTGCCATTACTTAGAAAGAGTTATCATTTAGACTTTAGAAAAGCATCTAAAAAATATATCCATTATCTAAGGTATTAATTCAAAAAGATTTCTTACAGGGTTCAAAAGCCCAAATATTTAAACTAACATATTCTAAATATTACATTATAATTAGAAAAACCATATGAATCAGAACTTACTTGTTCCTCCAAGTGATCTAAATCCTTCTCGAATATTTTGTGTAAACATAGGAATAATGGGCTAGAGAGAATTTGAATTAAAAAGTAAATATATTGATCCATTCGATATCACCATTGAATCAGTAATGCAAACTTGTGGGGGCCTGTTTAAGATTATGAAAATGAGGTATTTTTAAAATAAAGGTTTACTTTTATCACTAGTATGATTCATCGGACTAAATTTAACTCGATCATTTGTAAAAATAAAAATTGGAACTACTACCCTCTAGTGGCAATATATAATATTTCACTTACCAACTTTCCTATCATTCCATATAAACCCTTGAAACTCAAAATAAGGATTACCAAAAACATTAATTTCGTTAAACAAAATGAACGTGGTAAAATGATTTTACTGGTCCACTGAGTAGTATGCTCACTGGAGAAAGCTACAAAGCAGAGGTTCTCTGTATGGAGAAATTTATATAAATTTAAATGACCAGTTTTGGGAAGATGCGGTCATAGAATTACTGAAACACCTTTTTTTGTGAGCTTATTAAATCTAAGAATGTTCAACATCAGTGAAAAGTATAAAACTCACTGCAAAAAATAAAAAAGGAAGAGCACATATATAAAGCAATTCCTTTTATCATTTTAGAGAATTTCTGCTCACAGAAGTTTAAGGTTTTTATTTTCTATAAATATCACTGATTAAGCATGATTTTTTTTAAGCGGAGATCTTAACTAAATGTCTTAAAACAATGATGAAATAGCAAAGGATCATGTAAGGAGGTTATGCTATGGTGAAACTGAAGTACATAAAAAACGGAATGAAAGCACTTTAACATGCACACAAAATACAATGAATTAAATGATGTTTTAGAGGGGAAAAAACCTGAGCATCACTTTAATTCCAGTCTACCATGAGTATTTGCCTGATACAGAGTTACCTGCCTTGGCAAGCAGGGTTTCAGATATTTAATAAGCTGACATTTAAAAAGCCATTCTTGGGGCGCCTGGGTGGCTTAGTCGGTTAAGCGTCCGACTTTCGCTTAGGACATGATCTCGCGGTTCGTGGGTTCGAGCCCCACGCCCCACGTCGGGCTCTGTGCTGACTGCCAGCTCAGAGCCTGGAGCCTGTTTCAGTCTGTGACTCCCTCTCTCTCTGACCCTCCCCTGCTCACGCTGTGTGTGTCTCTCTCTCCTAGAAATAAATAAAACATTAAAAAAAATTTTTTTTTTAAATAAAAAGCCATTCTTGGGGTGCCTGGGTGGCTTAGTCGATTAAGCATCCAACTTCAGCTCAGGTCATGATCTCACGGTTCGTGGGTTCGAGCCCTACGTCGGGCTCTATGCTGACAGCTCAGAGCCTGGAGCCTGTTTCGGATTCTGTCTCCCTCTCTCTCTGACCCTCCCCTGCTCACGCTGTCTCTCTCTCTCAAAAATAAATAAAACATAAAAAATCTTCTAAAAAGCCATTCTTATTATCCGTGGGGAACAGTAAAATATGGTGGCCTTTCTTCATAAAACCTCACATACAACCACTGATCACTTATTTATTGCATCTCTCCCTCAACAGGAGGAAGAGCCCTACCAGCAGGGACACTGTTCTGTTCACAGCTGCCTCCCCAGCACCTGGAACAGTGCCTGGACTAGACGAGGTGCTAAAACAAGGTGCAATGGATGAATTACTGAAGGGATGAATACACAGAACAGAAAGGCAATGCCTGCAGTGGATTAGTTTGTATTCTCTGAACACAAAATGTCAGTAACAGGCAGCAGCAATCTTAAAACCAGTCAGGAAAAAAAGAAGTCGGGTAAAGAAAAGCACTTCCGTGGAAGAACTTAAAGTTTCACGGTGTTAATTCACAGAGCTAAAACATAAAACAAAGTACACTGACTCTTTGGTAAAAAAATTTAGATTGTGATCTAGGAAACCACCACTAGTTTTGTGAAATAAAGTGACTGGCTGACAGTCTAATGTTTCAGAGAGTTGTGTCTTTAGAGTTGAGAACATAAAACGCCCCGAAAGGAACAGAAACCTTTCAGCTCAGATGCAAACCCTTGTCTTCTCTGACCAGTGCTGCTGGATTTATGTCTACTGAGTACAAGAAGCCCTAAGTTTGTGCTGGAGCATGCACTTTATGAGGACCCTCCAGGTTACATATCATCCTGTAAACAGCCTACTCTCCAGACGCTGGGTACATCTAGAACCTACTACACGGGAAAATGCTTACCCTCGCAGCCTCAGTATTCCAGGCTATAGCCTGGGCATACGGGTTCTAAATTTGCAGTCAAGCTTACAGCCTTCAAACCATAAGCACTGCTTTATTACAACTTGATACCACAGTATAATTATTCATTCCTTTCCGTGTGCACCTTTTGTATACAAGGTACTTGCATAAGTAACCTAGAATTAAATTGTTTGCATGAATACGGGTGTCTCTGTGTGTATGTGTGTGCATGGGTGTGTGCAAGAGAAACAGAGTGTATTTTGTTAAAACTAGTCTTGGGGAATCAGTTGAATATGGCCTGACAATGTGAACTTTGCCACTAAAAGTAAGGGAACACCACTGGACAAAATACTTAACCACGTCTAAGCCTCAGGCTCTTCAAAATGGGAATAATAATTATCCAACCTCAAAGGTTATTTTGTGGATGAAGATAATACACAGTTAACAATTTTATTAAAACAAATGTTATTTTCTTCCACATCACTTATTTGTTTTCTAACTTGAAGAAATGGGCCAGTATTTTCCCAAGCTATTTAGATATGAAGCTACCTAAAAATTCTTATCAAAGTGCTAACTCCCAGGAATTTCACAAAATGAGTGATTTGGATCATATTAAAAAGCCGGTAACTTTCAGGTAAGCCTTAAATATTTTTTTACCAGTATTTTGTAAACTTGAATTAACAGTCTAGATTTTTTCCCCCACAATTTTAACGTAGTTATTCCTATGACAGTCTTAAGTTTTGACTCGAAGTTTATGAGGATTCCGTGAGCACGGTGTGGGGGGTGGGGGTGGGTTCCCGGTGGGATACACGGACCGTTCACAGCTCTGTGCACAAGCGACCGAAGGAGCCCCGCCCCGTGAGCGGGAGGCGCCGAGCCTGCGGGCCCGCGGACCCCGTGCGGCGCGCGGTCAGGGACGGCAAGGGCACCGGCCGTGTGCAGGTCTGCCCTGCGCGCGCCGCTCTGCTGTGTGCCCGGGTCCCTCCGGCCCTTCACCCCCCTGTGCCTGGGTCGCCTCATCCGCAACATGGGAATGGCTACCTGCTGTCACCTGCTGACTGTACAGGAGTGCCGGCATAAAGCCTTCGGAAGCACTAGAACACGTGGGGGTGATGCAACATTTATCAAACGTTTAATACTATTTTGTGAGTCGACAATGTTAAAGGTTTTTGTTCTTAAAAAAGACTGTTGCTAAAAAATTTTCCCCAAGTTTTATACAAAAACCTTAATTAGATTAATCTGGATTATCTTAATTAATTATCTAGAAACTCTACCAAAGATTGAAAACAACAGCTCCTTTCTCTCTATAATTTCTTTCTTTCAGGCCTTCTTCCAGGCAATGTTCCTTAAATCTGTGAAGTTAAGGATGAGAAATTAGAATCTCATGACCAATTCAATTCCAAATCTATTTTTGTCATTTGGATCTTAAAGCTTTACAAGAAATAATTCTTTCAAATGAAAATTAAACTATCTTTGATTAGGCTTTTAGCTTTTATCATTGCTTTCATAGATATTACATTCATTACCATTAACTTTTGTACAATGGTGCATACATCCTTCTGTGCTTTATATTATTCATATATTCTAAAATTTTGTTCTATACATCAGTGCCTTAGACTTTTTGGGAAATAGGGCGCCAGGATGGCTCAATCGGTTAAGCATCTGTCTCTTGGTTGCCGCTCAGGTCATGAATCTCACAGTATATGAGTTCAAGCCCTCGGGCTCTGTGTTGACAGTGCAGAGTCTGCTTAGGATTCTCCCTCCCTCTTTCTCTTCCCCTCCCTCACTCGTGCTCTCTCTCTCTCTCCAAAAATAAATAAGCTCATGAAAAAAAAGCTATATACCTTTAAAAAAAAGAATCTTCAGAAAATAAAATGTGCTATAATCTTCCGTATCACTAATACTATTAACAAAAACTCCAAATGTCCTTTTCTAGTGGTGCTTAATATTGTGTTAAAAAAACCAACTCAATTCAATTCAAAGAGCCTACCTGATGCCAGTCACTGCAGGTGATCTTGTCCTCAGGGAGCTTATAATCTACTGTAGGACAACAGTGTTTCAATGTTTGTTATCTATTACTAACCAGGTGGGCGACTGCACTAACTCTTATTCTGGGACCACATGACTAGTGCACCACAGCAGTAACTTCTAGTAGTTACATGTGCACGTGCACAGGACAAACTAAAGCTCAATGCATTTTATTTTAATTCTGCAATTAAAAAAAAAAGGAAAATCCCATTCTTCTTCAAACACTTGTCTTGGGTTAGAATGAGTCATCCATAATCTCTTCCTTTTTAATCAAGAGCCTGTACTTGCAAGATGAACAGGCAAGCTAAGGGTGCACACTGGTCCCTGCGTGGCAGCAGTGGGTACACAAAACACAGGCAATACTGGCAGCAGGCTCTAACTGCCGGGCCTGGAAAAAGACCACCACCCTGTCAAAGGTACTACCATGTCTTTTTCTGACAGACAATCTACAATGAAAACAGAAAACAAAAAAGAAACATTCCATAAGTAATATGTAAGTGTTTCACAGGATAAAGTACAATATGGAAACCAAAAAGGTGAGAAACACTTTCCAAAACAAAAGGACAAAATGGCATTCAGATTCTCTGGTCTACTAAACAGAATAATTACAGGGGATCCCAGAGGAACACGTAATTTTGTTGACTAATTCTTTCATAAAAATCTTTTTAAAAGACCTAAGTTACACTAGTATCTATTTCTCATCTTTAATACAATCAGAGAGAGAGAGCTGATCACATTTGCTGATAAAAAAAACAATAGAAGCTATGCATTATTCGACTCATATGATTATAATAAATTGGTCACAGATAAAAGAACTGCAATGAAACCAACCAACAACCATCACTAAAAATATGCCAATTCAATCATACCAAAGGATTAAAATACATAGAACTGAATTGATTATACTTTTGAAAAAGGTATGACTGAAGGACGACAAAAAGTTTTACAAACCTGGTTAAAAGTCAGATTGTGAAATGCAAAATAAAACTTTGCTGGATATTTGCCAAATTTCCAGACTGATCTGAAGGTGACATCCCATGCACAATTTCTCTATTGCTACCTTACAAAGAGTTATGTACACTAATTTTTAAGTAGTGCAATTAAAGCATCTCAATTCTTATGTACTCTGGCTCACTATGTAAGCATTTATTTTAAATTCAACCTAGCTTTACTTTAAGAATTAGTTTTATACAACTCACCACTTTTGCATCAATTGCAACCTGAGCGAAGCCTTTACGATTACCCCAAATGATGTTGTAGGTTTCATCACTAATTAGGGCTTCTCGAACTCCACCTGGTGAAATAGCTAACAAGTGACCACTCCTCAGAATTTCAACACATTTTTCTCTTGGTCCATGTAGAGCACAAAACACATCAAGTAATAAACTAAACCCTGTAAGAAACATTAGCATGAAGATATATCTTAAGTACTTCTTGTCCAATTCTTCAAAACAAACACATTTACAACCCACATAACTTAAGATCTACACTTAAATCAGTAAATTCCTTTTTTTACTTCTTTTTAGATCAACAAGAATTCTTAAGGTTTACGTAAGATTAATATTGCTGGTAAAGTAATAGCTACTGTGACTTACTAACCACCTCCTACTGATCACCTCCTCAGTGATCACCTACTACTAAGGCTACTGTACATATTCAAACTCACAAAAAACAATGAAACAGGGATTCCGGTCCCCATTTTACAGACAAAGAAAGTTGGCTTAGAAAGTATCTTGCTCAAAGTCACACACCTAGCAAATGGCAGGGCAGAGATTCCGGTCCGGGTATGTCTAGTCCAAAGCTCCTTCCACTGCATCTCATGGCCAAACACTGTCTACAGTATTTATTAAAGCCATCAGAAATGATATCCCATCAGCAATCACAAATCTAATCTTCCTTTAATCCTATAAGAAAGAGAATCACTCAAGAGAATGTAACTCTGACTATGCTTAGCCCTACCAAAATTGGGAAGCCATAACCAAATCCATTGAAATTAAAAGTTAGATGATGTTAATCTCACAATTAGATTTTTTAAATCAATAATAGTAGCAAAATTATTAAGAGGTTTTTTTTAAGAGTTTTTAATATAGTGAGTATTTAATTCAGTTAACGGCCAATTCCTGGTCTTAATATACACAGTTTTTCAAAGCACAACTATTTATGGATGAAAGAAACAATCCTGTTAGTAACTAAATATTTGAACCAAATCCTACGTTGGAACTCTAGAGGACCGATGTTAGTGTATACATACATTATTCTTGAGAATGGAAAATTGGGTAGTGAAAACTCCAGACTAACCAAATTTTTCACAGGTTTAAAGATCTGAAGCAAGATTATAAATATTATTAAGATTGAAAGAATATTCACCCCCATTATATTAAAAGCTCCCTGATTTAATTAGATACATTTTCATAATGGGTTTCATAAATTTCAAGATCATAAAGGGGAAATTTCAAGCCAATTGCTAAACAAAAATATTCACATTATGTGTAAAAAGAAAAACAATGCAAGCAACCTAATGTTCCATAAGAGAAAACTAGTTAAGTCAATGTTTTAGTCATACCTTAAAACTATTCTTTATAAAGCATGGTACAATGTTAATGCTAACATCACAATTTTAAAAAGAAGAACACAAAAGAGACTGCATAACATGTAAAATTATGCAAATTAAAAACGAAGTACAATAAATCAAAATGATAACTGGTTATGTTAGCGTGGTAAGATTCTAATGACGCTCTCCTTTTCTCTAGTTTTCAAATTTATTATAGAGTGATCACAATTACTTTCTAAAGAATAATCTTTCCTAGCCAACTTAGTTTACTTATACAGAGTACAAACGGCTTCTTAGTGACACAGGACACCCAAAACATCAACCATGCCTATGAAAGGCACTGTCACTTAATTCACTGCTTGGTGTTTGGCTATTCAGTTGATGGGCGGCTTTTGCTTTTATTTTTCCAGAGAACATACGATAAACTTTGTTGGTTTATTTCTGGTGATTCAGTGACTAAAGAAAATAAGATTTATTACCAATGAGTTTATTTTAGAATGGCTTTTTAAAAACTGTTTGAAATCATTCAGTTCATTAATCTTTTAAAGAAGTTTGTATAAAGCCTTTACAAATGGTTAAGAAGAATACGGTCCTCAACTTTAAGAATTTTAAGTCTAGCGGGCAAGTCAAGTATGATAAAGACATATAGACTCATAGGACAGGATTAGTGAAGCAATATTATTATATGAAGACAAAATATATCCTGGCTGCTTTTTAAAGTTTGATTTGCTATAATACTGACAGTAATCAAACTCTAATTACTGTGAAGTTAAACTCCCAAAATCAGTATCTCATGGGAAAATCCATCCTATGCAAAATCAGCTATTTTTCTCTGTCAAAATATAAATTAATTGCTTGGCAAAGTTACAGTTTATTTATTTTTAAGTGGAAGTTCAGGATTTAACTTAGACAAATAATAACAAAATACCTGTTAATAAGAAAAAAATTAGGTGACATTTTCGACCATGTCCTTATATTAAGATATATTACATAAATCAGATAATTAGATACTCCCAAATTAGAGTCCTAAGTGTGTTACCCTAAAAAGGCAAAAAGCTTTTCCAAATGATACTAGAGATCTCAAGGATACAGACTTATTAACATAATGCTCATGTTAATATCACTGTCCATAGTCAAAGTTTACCTGGGATTTTAAAGACAAAGTGATCGGCCACTACTCGGCAAGTCCTGCCTTTATGGATAAAAATTTTGGCCATGAAGTAGTAAAAATCTATGGGAATAGCTCCATGATAAAAAATTATAAGTGCTGGTCCTTCTTCTGGTATTTTTTCCATCCCATGAACTTCATAACCTGTTAGAAAGACAAAATACAGATGCAGATGCTTAAAATACAGTGATGAGTTTATTTACACTGAAGGATGGTTACTAACTCAGAAACTCAGTCTTTTCTTATTGAAGTGCATGAGCCTTCCTCTTTCCCTCTTTGCACAAATCAGTCCCACGGCCATTAGGTGGTCCACATCAAAGTCTGGGGTAGAGGGGGGCCGGGAGAGCATGCTGCAGCCCAGGCAAGGTGAAGAGGGCACCCACACGAGGTGGCCCAGAGTGGGGAGTCAGAGCCCAAGCAGAGTTGTGAGCACACCCCCAAAGGAAACAGCCTAGAATGGGGAGCTGGGGTATGGGCGGGAAGGGAGGGAAGCCAGGAGCCGGGACAAGCATGGGCTCAGAGGACAGCAGTCAGATACTTCAGTGGCCAGTACGTGCGTCAGCCTGAGTTGGGTAACGATGGCCTCCCTGAGTGGCTTAGGATGGTGGCAGTAATGGGAGCTTGATTAAATATAGGAGGACTGGTCAAATGAATCTACACATTAAGGGTAACGTGAGCCAGGTTTCTCACTGTTGGAGAAGGAGGCTACAAAAACAGAAAAGTAGAAAACTAGAATCAGTTCTAGCCATAAGAGAACCTCCTTCCCACCCTAAAAAGCAAGAACAAGCAGTGTGTCGGAAAGCTGAGGTCGCTCTCTCCATCAGGTGAACTGAGAGCTCTGAGCCCCTCTAATGGGAGATGAACTGAGTGCTGGAGAAGCCACAGGTGTCCTGAAAGTAAGCAAGAAGAAAATAATGGCCATGTTAACAAGTTTAAAGGTCAAGGGCAGGTGACCACTGAATGCAGAATCCACACGCACGCACTCAGCAACAGGCCTCAGTGGGTGCCGACAAGGAAAGGCGCGGACGCCGGAGGCAAGAGACCTGCAAATGGCCTTGAGAACAAAACCCCACTTGCTTCTTGGAAGCTTCTCTTGGAAAACCAAAACCTGACACCGGGAGAAGTGCAAGACACTCTTCCATCCCTTCCAGGGAACGGGCACACACCAAGGCATCTGATGCCGGAAAGGCCTGAGCTCACTCCCCTTCCTCTCCCCCTTGCCTCCCCCTGCATCGCACTCCCAGGGAAAAGTCTAGTGCTGGGGGAGGGGGGGTAGAAGCCAGAGGATCCGCCCCGGGGGGCAGACAGCAGGCCCGGGTTCTGACTGACATCAAGGAGAGATCTGCTTCCCCTGGAAGGAAAGGCAAGAAGCTGGCTGCCGGCCCCACATCCCCCCCACCTCACCCCCCCCCCATGTAGGGCAGAGTTTGCCTGTTGCTGGACAGATGAAAAAGAACGCTGAGAAAGCCTCCCAGCTGGGCCTCAGGCACTCAGGGGCAGAGCCTGCGAGCGTCCTGGGCACACCAGGGACAGTGAGGAGTGCCCTCCCCTCCACCCCACCGCCAGCCTCACGCGCAGTGACAGGGGCAGCGACGTTGCGGCGGGGACACCGACGAGCACCCTCCGGCACCCCAGGCCCGCACTGCGCAGGGGTGGCAGCAGGATTCTGACTTGGGTGCTGAACTGAAGGTCCTTCAGCCACAGCAGCAGCACACAGCTCCAGTCCAAAACAGAGTAGGCCGAATTCTGTGCCTCCCCACTCACTACTGGCCTCGCAGAAAAAGGTCATTTTGCAGTTACAAATACTCTTTACCTCATTCTCTACTTTCTTTTTCAAGCAATGCCCAGGATTCATGAATAGAAATCATGAAACATACAAAACAGCAAGAAAAAAAAAGTGCACTGTCAAGAGAATGTTTAATCAGGAGAACCAGACCCGAAAGTTTGTCATCAGACAGTAACTTTAAAATAACCATGGCTAATATCTTAAAGAATTTAGTGGATAAATAAACACATTATGTACTCAGATTAGAAATTTCAGCAGATAGAATGACATTATAAAAAACAATGAGTCAAATGGAAATCTAAATACTTGAGTGAGATCTAAAGATTAGTAAATATATCAATGTTAACTTCCTGATTTTAATGGTTTTACTGATGTTAAATAGAAGAACTTCCTTGTTTGTAGGAAATATACACTAAAAGTGTTAAAGAGAGGCAAACATATGCACTTATAGTCAAATGATGTAGGAAAATAAGTTCTTTGTATAAGACTTGGAATATTAATTTTTAAAAAGTCTATGAATAAAAGCAACAATCATTATTGCTCTCTATGGAAACACCATGTAAGATCTTAGAATCATATAATCTGTAAGATAAAAAAGAACCTTTGGGTTCCAATCTAACAGGCATATTAAAAGACTATCATTGGTTGTTAATCAAGGCTATCCAAGGAGTCACACATCTCTAAAACATCAAGCACACTTGACTGAAAGCACTAGCTTTTAAAACACAATCTGGAGCCTTCTGTGTAAGCTTGAGACAGAGTAGTTCAATGGGAGGAGATAAGTCCTGTTAACAACCAGGCTGTAAAAGGGGTAATGAGCAGATAAAGGGGAGTAGTGAAGAGGGCTACGGTAGGAGACCTCAATTAAGTTGCAGCTTCCCTGAGATAATACAATCTAGAGTAAAATTTAACAGTGAGTCATAAAATAATTCCTTGAGTGCTCGCTTCGGCAGCACATATACAAAAATAGTTCATTGATTAAAAACAAGAAAACTCTTAAGAAACTCTTGAGTCAATGCAAAATAAAACACCCATTTCAACTGTTGTATACAAATGGATAAGTTAATAATGTTGCAAACTTTTATTTTATTCTTTAGAAATTCCCCCTATCTTATTCATTAAAAACAAAAGTGATTTTATAGAATCTAACTGCATGCAGGGAAAAAAACTGTGATGAGACATTCGAACTTGATGTCAAGGAAACATTTCTCCTGTAGTACAGGTGAAATTAAAGACGCATGCCACCCTTGTCATTCCTTCTTGCCACGCTATAAACCCTACTCCAAGTCTCCGTAAGGAGGCGCAAGAGTTTCAGCATGGGAAGTAAATGACTGGATGAAAGCTGGTGGAAATGGAGAGGGGGGTGATCTCGGGAAGCTTCCTTCTAATATGCTTCGGTTCAAGGTTGGCTTCCTGTCCATCTTTTGTCTCCTCTGACAGCTGAAGAGATTAGCCTGTCTACTGCTCTTTACACTGCTACCAACCAGCAACACATTTTTCAAGGCAATCCTGTGCTGTTGGTGGATGTGGGGAATACAAAAGACTTAGGTAAGCTCCACCTATGCTTCAGAGGAAAATACCGTGCATATTTCATCACAAGACTTGGAACTTACACTCTGAGTAGCAGATGAAATGTCATCATGGCTCTAGTCATAACATCTGTTTTTCCTTCCCATCTCACTGCTGTCAGGTGCCATTACAGACCTCAGCCTCAGCTGGCCCCAGCCAAGAGAAAAAGCCTACTGAACAACCAATGAGTCAATACACACACACACACACACACACACACACACACACACACACTGCAGTATTATTCAGCGATCAAAAAGGATGAAATCTTGCTATCTGCAACAATGTGGACGGAACTAGGATGTAGTATGCTAGGTGAATTAAGTCAGAGAAAGTTTATGACTTCACTCATATGTAGACTTCAAGAGCAAAACAGATGAACATAAGAGAAGGGAAGCAAAAATAAGATAAAAACAAAGAGGAAGACAAACCATAAGAGACTCTTAAATACAAAGAACAAACAGGGTTGCTGGTGGGGTGCTGAATGGGGGAATGGGCTAAATGGACAAGGGGCATTAAGGAGAACACTTGTTGGGATGAGCACTGGGTGTTATATGAAGGGGATGAATCACTAGATTCTATTCCTGAAATCATTATTACACTATATGTTAACTAACTTGGATTTAATTTAAAAAAAAATAATAATAGTAAAAAATTTTAAATTAAATTGAAAAAAGACTCCATCAAAAAACTATTAAATAAATTCAGTTAAATTGCAGGATCAGAAGCAATATACAGAAATCTGTATATTGTGTTTCTGTACACTTATAACAAACTATCAAAAAGAGAAAATAAGAAAACAATCTCTTTTATAAATACATGAAGAAGAATAAAATACCTAGCAATAAATTTAACCAAGGAGGTAAAAAGACCTATACCCTGAAAACTGTAAGATTTTAATGAAAGAAACTGAAGACACAAATAAATAGAATGATATCCCATACTCGTGGCTTGGAAGAACTAATATTGTTAAAATGTCCATACCAGCCAAAGCAGTCTATAGATTCAATGCAATTACTATCAAAATTTCAATGGCATTTTCCACAGAAATAGAACAAATAATCCCATTTATATGAAACCAAAAAAGATCCTGAAGAGCCAATGCAATCATGAGAAAAAACAAAGCTGGGGGCATCATGTTCGCTGACTTCAAACTATATTACAAAGCCATAGTAATGAAAACAGTATGGTATTGAAATAAAAAGAGACACACAGATCAGTAGAACAGAACATAGAGCCCAGAAACGAACCTACACATATCTGGTCAATTAACTTTTGACAAAAGAGCCAAGAATACGCCATGATGAAAGAACAGTCTCTTCAATAAACAGTGTTTGGGAAAACTCGACAGTCACACTCAAAAGAATAAAACTAGATAGACTACTATCATCTGCATACAAAAATTAGTTCAAAGTGGATTAAAGATTTGAATGTTAAGACCTGAAACCACAGAACTCCTAGAAGACTGACTAGGCAGTAATAAGCTCCCTGACATCAGACTTGGCAATGATCTTTTAAATCAGATTCCAAAATCAAAGGCAACAAAAATATACAAATGGGACTTTATCAAACTAAAAGCTCCTGTACAGCAAAAGAAACCATCAGCAAAATGAAAAGGCAATGTACTGAATGGGAAAAGATATTTCCAGACAATATATCCGATAAGCAATTAATATGCAAAACACAAAATCATACAACTCGAAAAATAGCAAAAAAAAAAAAAAAAAAACCACCCAAAAAACCAGAGGAAAATGGACATAAAAAATGGACAGAGGATCTAAATAGCTGGCCAACAGGTACATGAAAAGATGCTCATCACTCATCATCAGGGAGATGCAACTCAAAACCACAATAAGATCTCACCTAACATCTGTTACAATAGTTATTATCAAAAAGTCAAGAAACAATAAGTGTTCACAAGGGTGCAGTGTGCTGTTGGTGTGAATGTAAGTTAGTGCAACCAGTATGAAGTATGGAGTATCCTCTGAAAGGTAAAAATAGAACTACCGTACCATCCAGCAACTTCACTTTGGGGTGTTTATCCAGAGAGAACAAAAACACTAATTCAAAAAGAGACCTGCACTCCCATGTTTAGCACAGTATTATTTATAATAGCCAATATATAAAAACAAAGTGTCCACGAATGCAATGGATAAAGAAGATACTGTGTGTGTGTGTGTGTGTGTGTGTGTGTGTGTGTATACACACACAATGGAATACTACCCACCTATTAAAAAGAATGATAACAACATTTGTGACAACGTGGATGGATCTTGAGGGCATTATGCTAAGTAAAATAAGTCAGAGAGAGAAAAATAAATCTCGTATGATATTGCTTATATGTGGACTTTAAA
Organism: Proteles cristata cristata; assembly: GCA_017311185.1. Taxonomy (NCBI): domain Eukaryota; kingdom Metazoa; phylum Chordata; class Mammalia; order Carnivora; family Hyaenidae; genus Proteles; species Proteles cristata. The sequence goes on along the minus strand of JAESUZ010000067.1, from coordinate 1,085,551 downwards.
AAAACAACAAACAAAAAAACCAAGCTCACAGATACAGAGAACAGATTGGTGGTTGCCAGAGGCAGGAGGTAGGGGGTAGGAGGTGGGAAAAATGGCAAAAGTGGTCAAAAAATAGAAACTTTAGTTATAAAATAAATAAGTCATGATATACAGCGCAATGACTACAGTAATACTGTATTGTACATTTGAAAGTTGCTAAGAGAATAAATCTTAAAAGTTCTCATCACAAGAAAACAAAATTTCTATAACCATGTATGGTGATGTATTTTAACTAGACCTATTGGGGTGATCATTCCAAATATACACAAATATTAAATCACTATTGTTGTATGACTGAAACTAATGTTAATTACATCTCAATTTTTAGAAAGGAAGAAAACTATAAAGCGATATACAAACTGTTTTTGCTATTATTATTTTTTTATGTCATAAAAGAAACACCAACTTTGGTTTTTATTCCAATTCATTCCATTAGATCAAAATGTTGTAGGGATCTTTCTCAAAAAAAAGAAATCTCTCAAAAACAAGGGGGAAAAAAGCAAGCGTTTAAAGGCCAAGGGCAGAAATAGGCTCACATTAAAAGGTTCACAGTAAATAGGCTCACAATAAAATGAAGTGTGAGAAGGAAAGAGCTCTCAGGCGGCCAGGGCAGTAGAGGAGAGGGTACCCCGAAGCCATTCCGTCCCCACACAAGAGCTGTCCCAGAGGGCCTGTCGTTCATGTGTAAGACACAAGATGGAAGTCCAGAATATGAAAATCTGAAACTGTTTCTTTCCTAAAGTTTATCCCCGTTTGATTTGCTAAGAAACCAGCATTCAAACAATAAAGACTTTAGTGTAAATTCTGGAGCAGTAAATTCATTTTTAAAGTGGTTTATAATGTCTTCACCAAACAGATGAAATTAAGTGTGGTAACTGTGGTTCTAGTATTGAAAGAATAAAGTACTTGGTAATATCTCAAATGGACTCAAAAGAATGTTTTTAAAACTGAAACTGAATTTAATATTTTGAGATTGTGTATGTCTCTACATGTTTTTTTGTTTTTGTTTTGTTTTGTTTTTTTAGAGAGAGAGCATGTGTGAGCAGGAGAGAGGGGAAGAGGAAGGGAGAAAGAGAGAGAGAAAAAGAGAATCTTAGGCAGGTGCAGAGCCCAGTGCTGAACTCAATCTCACGACCCTGGGATCATGACCTGAGCTGAAACCAAGAGTTGGACGCTCAACCGACTGAGCCATCCAGGCGCCCCGTCTCTATACTTTTAATATTTCTTTCCAATTACCTAACTCTAATTCAAGGAATTCGATTTACTGTTAGCTTTAGCTCTATAGAACAATCACTGAGATGGTCTAAGGTTACCCAAAGAAGCAATTGTCCCATCAGATCAATTTTTTGAGAAATAACAAATACAATAAAAAAATGCTTCTCTGAGGGATTCTACACAGAATAGTCCTGAGGTTCCTTCTTGCTTTCCAGAATATTAAAAAAAGAGAATTAAATAATTGTACTTATATGGGGCGCCTGGGTGGCTTGGTCGGTTAAGCGTCCGACTTTCGCTTGGGTCATGATCTCGCGGTTCGTGGGTTCGAGCCCCGCGTCGGGCTCTGTGCTGACTGCCAGCTCAGAGCCTGGAGCCTGTGACTCCTTCTCTCTCTGACCCTCTCCTGCTCACGCTGCCTCTCTCTCTCTCTCCTAGAAATAAATAAAAAACATTAAAAAAATTAATAAAAAAATAATAATTGTACTTATATAATAGCAAATCATCTGGCTGAAAGCAGAAAATTTCAGTGAATTCAATTACTGACAAAAACTAAGGTTCCCCACAGTGGCGATAAACATGAAGTCCAAATATTTAACTGTGTCACTCTTAAGGCAGACATGTGATCATACCACTCATTGTTGAGAAAGCATCTGTGGGTTATCACTCTTATCCAACATCTTCAAGGCCTTCTAGAGCCCGTATTCAGAGGTATTAGTCAGATTTTTTTCATTTTTGTCATATGGACAAATGGTGGCTCCCTAAATTCACTTTACCACTTTTATGCTTCTGTTCATGTAACTGCCTCTAACTGGAATGCTTCCTGTCCAACATTTCCCTGTCTGGCAGAAGTAGCAACTTCAGAGCAGTTTAGCTCTTCCTCCCTCAACACCCCATATTCACCTGGACATCAACTCCTGTGCATTTTAAAACCGCCAAAACCTCTTAAATCACTCCCTCTTCCCATTGTTTGTTTCAAAACGCAGTCCCCTCATCTCCGGCCTACAGCACAGCAGTGCTCAGGGGGTCTGATGAGCGACACAAGCTCAGAGAAAGCAATCACAATGGCAATCTGTTGTCACTGTCCACCCAACCACTGTCCAGGGATGGGGAGCAAATTTTGAGCAGTATGGGTCCTGGGCTCAGGTCACACGGGTGACCCACATTTGTCTAACTCCAAAGTCCGTCCTCCTGGCCTATGCTACAACTTGTACTACCAATATGTCCATGCTAAGCTACGTCTGTGATTTGCAAATGCTGGCTGCAGTCGTCTAATGAGTAATGAAATCGTTTGGTGAATTACGGGTATTTTTCTCTTTTGAATAAGAAAGTAGAATAGAAAATAGAACAGATCCCGTACAGAAAGTACATACACTTCTCATGAAACAGTATATACACGTGTGTGTGTATGGGGCATTTCTTACTAGGAATAATGGTAAAAAATTTGATGGCCTAAAATTGTCTTGTAAATGTTTTGTAAATGTTAGCTATCCTGATTGCAGAGCATCTTTCTCCAATATTTGGAAGACACTAAAATACATTGTATCTTGATCATTAAGTTCAACCTAACACACCTACTATGTTCAGAGTCCCTAGCATTTTCAATATGTCAAAAGACATACCTGCTGAATACCTTACTTTTGACCTGAATCCTCAACCTGGGACAAACTCACCACAGAGCACAGGTCACAGGAGGACAGGCCTCAGAGCCTGATACCTGAGACTGTAATTGGGCTCGTCTTCCTAGCCTCCTACTGAGTCGTGGGCAAATGACAACCTTTCTGTTCCTCAATTTCCTCATAGGAAAACTGCAAAATGGAGAGAATATGTTGACTCTAATGATTCTAGGTTTTAAGAGAATTAATGTATATGTTGAACATTCAACAGTGCACGGTATACCAAATGCTCAAAGAGACTTAATAAGAATGTATGTAGTATTAAGAAGATGACACCCTGGCCTAATAAGCATGTCACTGGTACTCTCTGCTAATAGCAGCCTTATCCTTCTGTGAAACATATTTACTCGGCTATCTATTTCAAAATCTTTGCTTCCTTCTGTGTCTTTCTGTGAAACCATTTTAACATTTCATTAACATGAAATAGAAAGCACATCTTTGGTACACATCTACTGAATTTTTGTAGAGTCCTTAGGCAAAAATGATGAACCAATAATATAAAAATTGGAAGAGAAAAGCACCAAGTCCTTGATAACGGGCCACAGGAGGGCAATTTTCATGATGGCCAAACAAGAACCACCAGTGATTACATGTAAAACATCACAATCTCTCAAACGATAAAGAAAAGAATGACTATCCTGGAGAGAAACTTGTTGCTAGCTTGTTTGTTCAAGAGACATAATAACCTCTGAAATCCATTAAACAGAAAATGGGTAAATTCTGGTTTATTCAGATTATATTTAATATTATTAGTTAATAGTCATTTTCAAAAAAAAGTCTATACTAGGAAAGTCAAACTTACTTTGAACAAGATGGAATTCAACACTAAATAATTAGAGCATTTTTGAAATAGGTTGCTAAACAGTTTTAATTCGTTTCTTATTCTCAGATGTCTCACGTATGCACTTTCATATTCTAGGTTAGCTAACAGCCTACACTGTTGTATGGCTCTTTAATAAAAATTAATGTGTTGGGCAAAAAAAAAATCATTTTTAACAAGACATGTATATACCCAACGCATGCAGACGGATAAAAGGAAGCAGGGAAATACCCCTTCTACTTTTCAGCACCGATCAATGAAACGGAACGATGATACAGTCACAGTGTCACACATGTGAACACAGCAAAGTCGTCTCACTCACCGTGCCAGACTGCCGCGTGTCCGTCCCAAAGGGTCGCCACCGTCTTCCTTGCCCCGTCCCATAAATTATGAGAGTAGGCTTCTTTTAATACATTCTTCCTCTTATAAATGTGTAAGAAAATAATAGTAAGATAGAGAAGAAAGATAGTAAAGTACGGAAGTATTAAAAGTATGAGTGGTGTAAAAACCCACAAGAGATAGTTTGCAAAATTCAAGTAGTCCTCCAAGTGCTCTAGGCCAAACCACTCTTCCAGCACATGAATCAGACAAGTCAGATAGGGCAGAGAATCCTGTCCTATACCGCAGGTTTGATTTTTGTCTATCATTTTTCTTTAGGTGAAAATGACAAATTCAGTCTCTTTCTTCATTGTCATCGTAGGTCTTTAATTTTGTCTCTAGAAGGGAAAAATAATCCAATGTTATTCTCTTCACCACTGAGAAGTTTAGTTTCACTTTACATAAATACACAGAATCATTTCTTTTTTTTTTTTTAATGTTTGTTTATTTTTGAGAGAGAGAGAAAGAGAGAGAGAACCCGCTCTCAGGGGGAAGGGCAGAGAAAGAGGAAGACACTGAATCCAAAGCAGCATCTGGCTCTGAACGTCAGTCAGCACAGAGCCCAACGTGGGGCTCAAACCCACAAACTGTGAGATAATGACCTGAGCTGAAGTCAAGCGCTTAACCGACTGAGCCACCCAGGCATCCCTAAAGAATCATTTCTTAATACCAAAAAGGAGTAGATTGTCAGTGGTTAACTTTGTTGCAGATTTAAATGTGAAAATTATAAGGTTTCATTTGCATGCTCATGAAGCATGTCAGGTTTAGCTTCTGAAATAACTCACACGCTATAATTGAGAAGAAAAATAAACCTGATGAAGAATGAAATTTCGGATTGATCTTAACAATCTGACTTACATCTTAAGTGGCTCTTACTAGATGTTTGTGTCTTAAACTAGGTTGTACTGAGATAACTGTTCTTCACAAAAGAAAGCATCAATATTTGATTCAATAAAAGTAACCCAATTCTTTAGGAAACGATGACATACATTTGTGTGTCCTTTACAAGCAGGTTTACAAAAAATTTCTCTATTCTTCTGACATTATGCAATAATAAAAATTTATCAGTGTCATTTTTATCTCATAGTCACTAAAATTTCTCTTAACGTCTTCAATGACTGAAACTATAGGCATACACTTTTATGTCACTTATCTCTGAACCAGTCATTCAACTTACCAGAAATTAGGTAAATATCTTGTCCCAAGCTTCAGTGTACGTGTTCTGGAAAACACAGTATATAAATAAAAGAAAAATATGATTTTAAAAAAGATCATCATTAATATCTAGAGTTAGAATTTCCTTAAAATAAATAGCAAGAGACATTCACATATGTGTGACAAATATTACAACCCCACTCTAGTGGATTACAGTTAAATTATACTCCCATTATCAATGCTTTAGGGAGGACAGTGTTATACACTTATTTCCACTATATAAAGCCCCACCTGAGACTTTTTAAAAATTCAGAGCAAGGGGCACCTGGATGGCTCCGTGGGTTAAGCATTGGACTTAGGCTCAGGTTACAATCTTGCAATTTGTGAGTTGGAGCCCCATGTCGGGCTCTGTGCTGACAACTCAGAGCCTGGAGCCTGCTTCAGATTCTGTCTCCTTCTCTCTCTGCCCCTCCCCCACTCACACTGTCTGTCTGTCTGTCTCTCTCTCTCTCTCTCAAAAATAAATAAGCATTAAAACAAATTCAGAGCTATAAAACATTTTGCTTCTCTGGAGAAAAAGTATGAAGGTAAAATGTATAACAGACCAGTCTCTTTTTAGTAACTTTGCCAAATTATAAATTGATGGTCAAATATGATACTCAATGATATAACTATATTAGCTCTTATGATCATGTTCTCTACACAAGATTTTCTTCTTTCATTCCTATTTTCTTTGGTTCTGATTCTATTCTAAGAGATATTTTGTCTACTGCATACTCCATAATCTCTAGAAGAATCATCTCAAACCCTTCGTAGATGAGACAGGAGATAGTAAAGAAAGGGGTGGAGGGACAGGTAGAGACAGATGTACAACAGCAGTTATATGTTGTCTTTATGCCAAGATGACCTTGCCGGCTGACTTATGAGCAGGGCATTAGCAGGGCAGGCATGCTGACTTGGTCTTCCAGGGATGGGGGATTTAGTCTAATTTCCTCGTAACCAACGACACTTACTTGTAAGAAATGTGGGCCTGCTATGATAAGAGAAGGTAAACTTAGCACATGTCAAGCCCACAAGCTGGGCTTTATTTTTTTCACTGAAGTATAGTGACACACAACACTGGATTAGTTTCAGGTACTCAACACAGTGGTTTGAAAACTGTTATGTTGTGCTGTGCTCACCACCAGTGTAGCTGCCACTTGTTACATACAATGATGTGGGCTTAATTACATCATATTCTCATCAACCCATCTAAACACCTGAACCCCTATAATGTATCAGGATTTGGTCATTTAGAAGGCGATAAAACATAGCAAAGCTTACCACTTCTTAAAATGAGAGCATTCCCCTACTAAGATGGCTAGAGTCACAAAAATGGAAAGTTAAGTGTTGATGATGTGGAGAAATTAGTACTTCATATGTTGCTGGTGGGAATGTAAAATGGTGCAGCCACTGTGGAAATAAATCAGTTTGGCAGTTTCTCAAAAAGCTATACATAGAGTTATCTTATGACCCAACAATCCTACTCCTAGGAATGTATTCCAGAAAACTGAAAACATACATCCACACAAAAATTCGTATATGGATGGTGACGGCAGAATTACTCCTAATGGCCAAAAAGTGGAAACAATACAAATGTCATCAACTGATGAATGGATAAACGAAATGTGCTACACCGAACAACAGAGTATTATTCTGTCATAGAAAGGAAAGAGGTACTGGTTCATGTTACAACAGGCACGAACCTTAAAAACATACAAGGTAAAAAAAAAAAAAAAAAAAGTCAGACAGTAAAGGCTGCCTTTTATATGATTCCATTTATGTGAGCTACCCATCCAGAACAGGCTAAGCAGTGGAGACAGAAAGGTAAGTGGCTGCCAGGGGCTGGAGGGAGCAATGAGAAGTGACCGCTAATGGAAATGGAAGTGTCTTCTGGGAATAATGAAAAGGTTCCAGAATCAGATAGCAGTGATGGCTGTACAACCTTGTGAATATCCTAAAAACCATGAAGTTGTACATTTCAAGATGGTCAACGTGATGCTGACTTACACCTCCACAAAAAGAGCTCTTAAATACTGTTAATAAATTAAAAGTTATGATGGCCTCTGAAATATGTTAAAAGGAGCTTTTCCTAGGCCTAAAAACCAATCATTTTGATGATCTGACCCCACTAAACTAGTCTCATTTCCGATTTTAACAGGATCATAAAATCCTGTGATTTTAAAACCTTCTTCAGTACCTCCCCCCACTCAAAATTGGTAATAGAACTATACCTCTTGTGCTCAATTACATTTTTATGTATCACACATACTTAACACATGCAGTACAGTGAAGAGGGGCAGGGCACAAGCGCCTGTCTTCATCACAGCCCCTGAACAGCGCCCCCATGCTGCAGGACAGAACCTCCTCCAAAACGGTTGTCCCTCGATTTTGATTTAAACCCTTTCAGAACAGAAAACTCAAAAGTTGTCTGATTCCATCTTCAAAACCATCCACCAAACTGCAAAAGATCTTCCATACACTTAACCCACTGTAACTTTTCTCTACTGGACCTAGTTCTACACCACACACCTCTTCCGGTAGACACAGCACAGCTATGATTAAGCTGTGAAATCCCATTTTCTGGTCAGAATCCTTAATGCTTTTGGGGCACCTGCGTGGCTCAGTTACACGTCCAACTCTTTATTTGGGCTCAGGTCATGATCTCATAGTTCTTAAGACTGAGCCCCGCATCAAGCCCCTGCACCATCAGCACACAGCCTGCTTGGGATTCTCTGTCTCCCAGTCTCTCTGCACCCCCTGCCCCTCTTAGGCACTCTCACTCAAAAATAAATAATAAAAAAAAAAAAACCTCAGTTCTTTCAACCACTCCTCGGACCCTAGTTTCATAACCTCTCACCACTCAGGTCACTCCCCGTGACTGACTCCAGTTTGATATTGAGAGGACCAGGTACAGTAAGCCACCCGTGCCTCAACTTGCTAAATTCTGTAGAACTAGGATACAGTCATATACACACTACGCCGCATGACGCTCGGTGCCATGGAGACAGACATACAGCAGGGTAACAGGAACACGGAGATCTACAGCAGGCAACAGAGTAGGAGGGGGTTGCGATGTTATAATGCGGTAGCCCAAAAAGGACCCCTGAAAGGTACATGTGAGCAGAGACCTGGGAAGTGAGGAAGCAAACGATGTGGGAAATGTGGAGGAGAATTCCTGGCTAAAATGAAAGTAGATGCAAAGGATGTGTACTTGGCACGGTGTGAGGAGCTGCAAGGCAGCAGGCCGAGAAGAGTGACGGGAGAGCAGTCAGAAACGGGCAGAGGTAGCACCGTGGAGCTCCGTAGGCCGGCTTTAACCCGGAGTGAGATGGAGCAGGCACCAGAAGAGACAGGCTGCCCGACTTGGGCTTTAAATGACCACCGTGTTGAGAATACACTGCGCAGGGAGCAAATCAGAAGTCAAGGCAATAGCTGAAATGATGAAAATGGCTCGGACAAGGGTGACAGAGTGAGGTCTATAAGGGACCATCAGTTTCTGGATATAGAGTGAAGATAAAGCCACTGAACTGCTGATGGATGGATGTAGAATGTGAGTGAAAGGGAGAAGTCGGGAAGGACTATGTGCTATTCTGGCAATGTGGGCTTGTATTCCCGGACACTCTGCCACTTACTGTGTGCCCAAGGCAGACCCAAGACTGCTATGGTCACCACTGTTATTAACCTGTTTGAGAAAAGATGGAGTGACAGGAAGAACAGGTTTAGGAGTGGTGTCGAGATCAGGAATTGAATTTACAGCATGTTAAGATTCTGGCAGGCATCCAAGTGAAGATCGTCAACAGGCAGCTGGACACAGAGGTTAGCGGGAAGATGAGGATGAGAGAAATATATCCGGGAATTGGCAACATATGGGCTGTATGATAACCACGAAACTAAACAAAGATCCTTCTAGGGAGGAAATCTAGAATAAAAAAGAGTCTCCACAACTAAGCCTTGGGGCCCTCAACATTTTAGAAGTTGGGGAGGGCATATAAACCATGAGGAACCAGAACTCTCCTTCCACGAGTGGCACCCTGCATGTCAAAGGAAGGAAGTGGGCAAGGAGTATTCAGCCATTTCAAATGATACTGAGAGGTCTAAGAAATAATCACCGAGCACTGTGTTTACAACACAGAGACACTGACAAACCCTGATAATCAGGAACTATCTCGATATGGTGGGGATCAAAGTCAGGTGGAGTAAATTCATGAAAAAATGAAAGGCAATGAATTGGAAACAGCAAATATGGACAACTCTTCAGAGAAATGCTGACACAAAAAGGAACACAATAATAGGTGAGTATCTGGGGGGAACGGGAGTCTAAGATGAAAGAAAACAGCAGGCTTTAATACCAATGGTAATGGATCAATGGGAGAGTAAGAAACAGATGATGCAGGAGAGGAATAGTTATTGGGACCAGTCCTTGACTAGACCACAGGGGATAAATACAGCGGATAAGAAAGTGGATGGCCCAAAGAAGGCTATGTCATTAGGCTAGTAATTCATCTACTCAACATATACTTACTAAGCAAGTAGTTTGTGCTCCACACTATTCTAAACACTTGAGGATACATCAGTAAACAAAATCATATGAGAAAATCAAGGCACCTGGGTGGCTCAGTTGGTTAAGCGTCTGACTTTGGCTCATGATCTCACAGCTCATGGGTTCAAGCCCCATGTCGGGCTCTGTGCTGACAGCTCGGAGCCTGGAGCCTGCTTCGGATTCCGTGTCTCCCTCTCTCTCTGCCCCTCCCCTGCTCATGCACTCTCTCTTCTCCAAAAATAAATAAACATTAAAAAATCATACGAGAAAACATATGTAAAGCACCTTGGCCCATAGCAGGCCAACAAATACCAAACTAACAAATACCAGCTAAAGATAGACCTTAACTGTATTCATTCAAATCTGTGACAAAAACTGTGGACCAAGACAGCGCCCTAAAACCTGCCATGAGAGAACTGCCACGAGGAGACTGAGTAACAAGTTTTGAGCCGATAAAATACTTACCTTTGATAATAAGAGAAAATGGCTTTAGAACTCACTGAATGCAAGCTCTTAATTTTGCAGAAACCAGTTAAAAAGAGAAAGCCAAGTTCACTTGCCCAAAGTTACTAAATTAATTCAATGAAGAACCAAGGGCCAAAATTAAAATCCAGCTCCCCTACTTCCTACTCTGGCTTTCATTCTCTGTGATTTCACTACGCTCTCTATTACCTTAGGACTGTAACTGACTTTATACATTTTAAAATAAGAATATTTCAAAAACTAATAAATCAGAACAGAGGATTTCTTGTTTTCTGTAAAAACCTAAGGAAATAAGTCTATTTAAAAATTTGGGCGGGGGAGAATGCAAACTAGTACAGCCACTCTGGAAAACAGTATGGAGGTACCTCAAAACATTAAAAATGGAACTGCCCTACAACCCAGCAATTATACTACTAGGTATTTATCCAAGGGATACAGGTGTGCTGTTTCAAAGGGCACATGCACCCCATGTTTACAGCAGCGCTATTGACAATAGCCAAAGTATGGAAGGAGCCCAAATGTCCATCGATGGATGAATGGATAAAGATGTACTATTATATATACAATGGAGTATTACTCTGCGATCAAAATGAATGAAATCTTGCCATGTGCAACTATGTGGAAGAACTAGAGGGTATTATGCTAAGTGAAATTAGTCATTCAGAGAAAGACAAATATCATATGAGGACTTTTAGATACTAAACATAAGGGAAGGGAAGCAAAATTAATATAAAAATAGGGAGGGGGACAAAACAGGAGACTCTTAAATATGGAGAATTGAGGGTTGCTGGAGGGGGTGTGGAGGGGGGACAGGCTAAATGGGTGAGGGGCTTAAGGAATCTACTGCTGAAATCATTGTTGCACCATTTGCTAACTAACTCGGATATACATTTTAAAAAATAAATTACAGAAAGTTAAAAAAATTTTTTTAAAGTTTTTATTTTATTTTCGAGAGAGAGAGAGAGAGAGAGCATGAGCAGGGGAGGGTCAGAGAGAGAGGGAGATACAGAATCCGAAGCAGGCTCCAGGCTCTGAGCTAACTGTCAACACAGAGCCTGACACGGGGCTCGAATCCACAGACCGCATGATCATGCCCTGAGCCAAAGTCAGACGCTTAACCGACTGAGCAAACCCAGGCGCCCAGAATAAACCTATTTTTTATACACCCATTATCAGTACGTTTAGCACCATGGATGGCAGCAGATCTATTTCTTACTTTCAGTATATAAGCCACATTGAGGATCCACTGAAAATGCCAATTAAACACTCACTGAAATAAAATTTTTCCCTTTTCCTTTCTGAATTTTTAATAATTGTTTAACAAGGGGTTAGGACTCAGTTCTAGCGGATAAGCATTCGACTTCAAACCATCAGTAAAACTTAAGTTTATCTAGTATCTCAGTTAAAACATGTGGCAAGCCTAGTCACTTTATCTTTAAAACAATACCTTTTAAGGGGCACCAGGGCTGCTCAGTTCATTTAAGTGTCCAACTTCGGCTCAGGTCATGATCTCACCGTTTGTGGGTTTGAGTCCAGCATCAGGCTGTGTGCAGACGTTTCAGAGCTTGGAGCTGCTTTTGATTCTGTCTCCTGCTGTCTCTGCCCCTCCCCCCAAGCTCGCTCGCTCCCCTCTCTCTCTCAAAAATGAACATTAAAAAAATAAAAAATAAATAAATAATTTTAAAAAGTACCCTTTAGACCTCAAGTTTCAAACTCTAGGTTCTGATATGAACTACCTTCCAAGGTTTGGGATTTTTTTTTTTCAAACCCTAGAATGTCCTTCGACTTCTAGCTAGAATCTTGCATTCTGACAATTACTGTTCTATTTTTTTTTTTCTTAACCTATCCTCACCCCCAAATGTTGCACATCCATCCTGGGGTATCTGTTACTGTGCAGCACTCTTAATGAGCCTATCTCGCACTCCAAAGTAAGGCAGCAGTAAGGATGTGGAAATAAACATTTCATTTGAAAATTAACCTATTTCTTTTTTCTTTTTTTTTTTATTTCTAGGAGAGAGAGAGACAGCGTGAGCAGGGGAGGGTTAGAGAGAGAAGTAGTCACACTCTGAAACAGGCTCCAGGTTCTGAGTTGGCAGTCAGCACAGAGCGCGACGCGGGGCTCGAACCCACGAACCTTGAGATCATGACCTAAGCGAAAGTCGGACGTCTAACCGACTAAGCCACCCAGGCGCCCCGAAAATTAACTTATTTCTATCCAACAGCAAATGCGACCATACTATCAAGGACTGTCTTAAACATCCGGGTTTTATCTCGGTGTTCCTACATTCTAAAGAGACAACGATGCCGCTTCAGCATTAACAGCACAACCAAGTCCTGAAATGCTCCAGCCACCTGCAAGTCTGAACTTGCGTCTTTAAGGAGGCTCCCTGGGCAGGCACAACGACTACCACCCGCCAAACACTCACTGCCGGCTTCGAATCCAGCAGCGGCGATCCAGTTTTCGGCCTCCTGCTTAGGTGCACATGCATTTTTCGTACGCACCAGCAGCCTGAGGACTGAGATGTGGCTCCACCGGTGCCAACCCCAGGGCCCAACGCAGAGCCTGCGCGTAAAGTCGGTACCCACTCGAACTATTAATAGCACAGGAGCGATCTGATACACGGCTTCACGTAGTCCCTCCAGCGGCGCGAGGAAGCGGGTACTGTTCACCGTTCCTGTTTGACAGATGCTCGCAAGGAGGCTCAGAAGGGTTAGGTCGCTCGCCCGGATCACACGGGCAGCAAAGGGGCATCAAACCAGGATTCCAAGCCTGACTCGTCTGGAAGCCCTGCTTAGCCACTTACTCCCGCGGCCTCTCGCGTATATACGCCCGGGATCCCCCCACAAGGCTCGATTCGGATCCCGGAACCGGAGAGGTGACCGGGCGAGCCCCGAGGCCTCTAGTGAGGTTCTGACACCTCGCCCCGCCGCCCAAGTTGAGACGAAACGAGGTTTTTAAGCGCGAGGTCGGGGGAGGGAGGGGGCCGGATGCGCGGCGGAGTGAAAGGGCTCGTTGTGACCCAGGCGGGGCCACCCCTCCCCGCCACCCGGTGCCCGAGCGGACACCGAGCCCGGCGGGAAGCCCGCCCGCCCCCGCCGGGGACTCCGGGGCTGCCTCACCGAGACTGGACTCGCGGTCCTGGCCGCTCGGAGCCCCGCGACACCGACGCGGAGCCGTGCGCCGGGCAGGGAGAACGAGACGAGCACCGACGCGGCTCGGGCGGGGGCGGCAGAGGCGGCTCGCCCTCACCCTCGAGCCGCGGCGGGAGCCCTTCGGTGGCGCCGCGACCGAGGGAAGGGGGGAAATTCCAGCGGCCCGTGTCCCTCCCCCTCCAAGAGCAACCTGTGAAGAAAAAGACGAACGTAGGCTGCAGCCCGGACCGCGTTGAGCGTGACACCGCCTGTCGCCCCGCCCCTTCCGGGGCCGCCGGGCGCCACTTCCGGCGGCAGGCCCTCAGCTCGCTCCAGGCTCGAGCAGCCCCGGGCCCGTTCCTAAACCCGTGACGTGCCCCTGGGGCGCGCCGGCGAGACCTCCTTTCGGGGTCCGAGAGCTGAGCAGAGGCGGGGGAGGCTGGTCGCGTGTCGTTGGGCGCGGGGCTTCCTGCTCCGCGGTGGGAACATGTGCTGCGAGAAGTGGGGCCGCGTGGCCGAAATGTTTCTCTTCATTGAAGACCTGGAGGAGGATTCTAAGATCCTGTGCGTGTGCTCCAGGGCCTTCGTGGAGTAAGTAGAAACGCGGTCCCCTTCATTCCTGGCACACTTCTTCCCCAGAAGTGGATTGATCTCCGAGGCGTGGCCGAAGCCGGAAGCCCTTGGGCCAGGTGGTTTCTGGAAAGAAAAGTCCTAAGAGTTCACGCAGAGGTCGCCCGTGGCCGTTAAGTGGAGTAAATCGACTTTGTAGGCTGCTGTGAAAAAAATGTGGCAGCTGGTTTGTTTCGTTTGTATACACAGAGGGGACATTTAAAAATCGGGGAAGTGAAATGTAAAGTCCCCTTAATGGATGTGACAGCTCGGGTTGAAGACTAAGAGGAGTACGTTTTGTGGGTTATCCTTGGTTAAAACCTTGAGATTTATTCAAGCGCATCTGTGCGCGTACACAGAGCTTCCGATTACCCGAGATAAAAGGTTGAACTAGAATTCCATCCGTTTTTGAGCTACACTTTTGGAAAATGTTTGGGGTAAGCGTTGCCCGACTTGGAAGATAGCCGGTGGGTGGGAAACAACGAACTAACGAATCGGATTATAGGGATGGCTGTCTTCCTATTAGTGTGTGAGTTAAGCCACTAAAGTCATTGTTTTCATCCCTAAAACAGGAATGTGTACCCCGGTGATCTCGCGGGTTTATTGTCAGATTCAACTTGCGGAAGTACATTTTATGTGTTATACTTTTAATGTAGTAGAATAATGCAGTTTGAAGAAATTCTTACTGTTTCTGTGTTTGGGGGGAGTAATCGGAAAATTAGCCCAAAAGGAAATTCAACACGATGTTTAGTTTTTAAAATGTTGCCATCTTTGCATACATGCCTGCATGTACACGTTTTCTGTGGTTCTTTCTGTTAGGTACCCTGGGAGGCACTGGGGTATAAGCCACAGCCTGGCCCTACACACTATGAGCTTACTCTCTAGCAATAGTAAGACAACTGTTACATGATTATTTAGGGAATTACAGTTGTAAATGCTACCGGAGAGAAGTACACGGGGCTATGAGAGCAAAAACCTAATCTTTCTTCAAAGATCACAGAGATTTCTTTGCAGAGTAGCATTTGAAAAGAGGTCTAAAAAGTGGAAATAAATTGGAGTATGTTTGAGGGACAGGGAGAGGGAGGGATGAGCAGAACTCTGTAAAAAGCAGATCTTAACCCAGATCTACATAGTTAGTTCTTAGCCTGTGGCCAGATTGAGTCTTGGGGCTCTCTTCTTGAAGCCTCCTTTTCAAAACAAAGAGAAAGGGAATGTGAGTTATAAACTGTAAAAAGTTGATGGGGCACCTGGGTGCCCCAGTCAGTTAAGCATTTGACTTCAGCTCAGGCCATGATCTCACATTTGGCAAGTTCAGCCCCCAAGACTGGCTTTGTGCTGACTGACACAGCTCAGAGCCTGGAGCCTACTTTGGATTCTGTGTCTCCCTCTGTTGCTGCCCCTCCCTCACTCATGTTCTGTGCGTCTCTCTCAAAAATAAATAATAAACATTAAAAAGAGTTTTAAAAAATGCAAAAAGTTGAGAAAAATTTTCATGCCATACCCCTACAAAACACTATTGCTACTAGATTGCAATTAAAGCAACTTTATTTAAAACACAATTTAAGGGGTGCTTGGGTGGCTCAGTCCAAGTCATGATCTCATGATCATGGGATGGAACCTGATGGGCTGGTGATGGGCTGGCGCTGAGCATGGAAAGTGCTTAAGATTTTCTCTCTCTCCTTCCCTCCCTCCCCCTCTTCCTCACTGGTATACACGAACACACACTCTCTCTCTCAAAATAAAAATAAATTAATAATAAATAAAACAATTTAATTGCCGTATAAATCACTAATTACTTTGAATTTAGTCTTTTTGGACCAAAATGTTCACTTTTTAAATTTTTATATAATTTCATACATATTAAAACTTGGAAGCTCTACTTTGCTCTTAGAAGTTACATTCTGAGGTCAAAATAGATAAAGAGAAAAGACTGGCTTCTTCCTTTAGATCATTTAATGGTCAGACAAATTATAACCCCTTAGAACAAAAAGAGCTTGGAAATAATGATCTTGAAATTATTTCCGGTAGAAGTCCTTAGGACTTGGAGACATGCTGGAAGTTCAGAGGCTTAATAGTGTGACCTTGACTTTCCAGGGAGGGAAAAGGTCTGTTTCACAATCTTAATACAACAGATTGTTAACAAAATTCTAGAATCGATTATTAAACTGAGCAAACAGTACCATACATTGGAGCAGAAATAGGAGATGAGCATTAGCATAGGTGCCTAATACCTGAGAATCAGCGTTGAGTTGATTCTCATACTAAGCAAGATTATTGTACACCTCTCCTAGAAGGCAGGAAATAGAACCTAATACTGTAATTAATTTTTATTTTCTGAGGACATTATATTAACATACTGCCGGGTGCCTTGTGGCTCAGTCAGTTGATCATCTGACTTTGCCTCCTGTCATGATCTCGCAGTTCGTGAGTTTGAGCCCCGCACCAGGCTCTGTGCTGACAGCTCAGAGCCTGGAACCTGCTTGGGATTCTGTCTCCCTTGCTCTCTGCCCCTCCCCTGCTCGTGCTCTGTCTCTATCAAAAATAAAATAAACATTAAAAAGTTAACATACTGTTTTATGAGCTCTAGAGTAATAATTCTGTTTCATCTGCATATTCAGGAATCCATACATTATATATATGAAGAAGACACAATCACATGAATGGTGCTCTTTAAAATAATCATCACAATGGCTCAGTAGTAACATGAAAAAATACCTTATGTTAATAAACATCTGAATACAACACATCTATACTATAATTACACTTATGTAAATATATACTATACTTACACTTATGTAAATATTTTGTGTTTATATGTACAGAGTCTAGAATAGAATATAGTAAAATGCTAAAATGATGGAGTAGATTTTTGTCACAAAAATAATTATTTAATTCTTTTGGTAGTAAATCATTTTTTTCTTGAATAAGATTTATTTATTCCTTATATATATCTGATGCTATTCATTCTTATAAAGTCTGTGCTTTTCTTTTTTTATTTTATTATTTTAAAAATTTAAATCCAAGTTAACATATAGTGTAATAATGATTTCAGGAACAGAATTTAGTGATTCATCACTTTCATATAACATCCCAATGCTCATCCCAACAAGGGTCCTTCTTAATACCCCTTGCCCATTTAGCCCATTCCCCTACCAAGCACCCCTCCAGCAACCCTCAGTGTGTTCTCTGTGTTTAAGACTCTTGTATGGTTTGTCTCCCTCTCTGTTTTATGTTATTTTTGCTTCCCTTTTGTTCATCTGTTTAAAGACTTAAAGTCCACATATGACTGAAGTCATATGATATTAGTCTTTGACTTATTTCACTTAGTATAATATACTCTAGTTCCATCCACATTGTTGCAGATGGCAAGATTTCATTCTTTTTGATTGCCAAGTAATAGTCCGTTGTGTGTGTGTGTGTACATATATACACACACTTCTGTGTGTATATATGTATATGTACTTGTGTGTGTATATATATACACATATATATATACCACATCTTCTTTATCCATTCATCCATCGATGGATATCTGGGCTCTTTCTGTACTTTGGCTATTGTTGCTAACGCTGCTATAAACATTGGGGTGCATGTGTCCCTTTGAAACAACACTCCTGTATCCTTTGGATAAATATTTAGTGCAGTTGCTGGGCCATAGGGTAGTTCTGTTTTTAATTTTTTGAGGAATCTCCATACTGTTTTCCAGAGTGGCTGCACCAGTTTGCATTCCCACCGGCAGTGCAAGAGGGTTCCTCTTTCTCCACATCCTCACCAACATCTGTTGTTGCCTGAGTTGTTAATGTTAGCCATTCTGTGAGGTGGTATCTCAGTATGGTTTTGATTTATATTCTCCTGATGATGAGTGCAGTTGAGCATTTTTTCATGTGTCTGTTAGCCATCTGGATGTCTTTGAAAAAGTGTCTGTTCTTGTCTTTTACCCATTTCTTCACTGGATTATTTGTTTTTTGGGTGTTGATTTTGATAAGTTCTTTATAGATTTTACATACTAACCCTTTGTCTGATATTTCATTTGCAAATACCTTCTCATTCTGTTGGTTGCCTTTTAGTTTTGCTGATTGTTTCCTTCGCTGCGCAGAAGTTTTTTTATCTTGATGAGGTCCCAGTAGTTCATTTTTGCTTTTGTTTCCCCTGTCTCTGGAGATGTGTCAAGAAGTTGCTCTAGCTGAGGTCAAAGAAATTGATGCCTGTTTTCTCCTGTAGGATTTTGATGGCTTCCTGTCTTACATTTAGGTCTTTCATCCATTTTAAGCTTTATTTTTGTGTATGGTGTAACAAAGTGGCCTAGGTTCATTCTTCTGCATGTCACTGCCCAGTTTTCCCAGCACCATTTGCTGAAGACACTATCTTTCCTGCTTTGTCAGAGATTAGTTAACCATTTAGTAAACCATTTTAAAATAATTTCAAACTTACAAGGATAGGTCAGAGGACTATATTCCCTGCTAGCCAGATAAACCAGGTCTCAATAGTTGACTACAATTTGCTCCATCTCTCCCTCTGCAGCCCCAGAGACACATGCCTATGCCCCCTTTCTGATGCACAGTTCCAACATAATTCCTCTTATGTTTACTTATGACTTGTCAGTCTCCTCCTGTGGAAAAATTCTTCACCCTTTCCCTCCCTTTCGTGGCCTCAACATTTTAAAAAGTGCAGACCTTACCTTCTCCTGTAGGCCAACCTTGCTTACCCTGGGTCTGTCTGATAGTTCAACAGAGCTGGGGCCGTGCCTCCTGGTCAGGAACACCACAGAAATGATCCTGTGCTGAGCCCTGCATCACATCAGCGGTCACCTTCTGTAGATCCAGGCCACCACTGGTGACATTAACATCCATTGCCTACTTATACTGGAGTCTTCCAGCTTTCTCTGCTATAAAGTCATAGTGATTCCCTTTGTACTAATTAGTGTGCTGTGGGAAAGTACTCCGGTGCTCTACCCATGCCGTTTCTGCCCAAATCCCCTACCTCTTGAGGATTGCCAAGGGGTGACTCTCTGTCTCTATCATTCTACTTGTATTAGTTGGTATTCTGTATGGAGCACTTTTCCCTTCTCTCCCATGTACTTACATTAACATGAACTCTGGCTTCTTTGTTTATTAGTAAGTTATATTTTATTACCGCCATTTATTTTGATGTTCCTGTTGCCTTAGCTTTAGCAGGTGGGGGCCTCTTGAGGTGGCTTGTATATCATTTTGATGTGTTCCTGACGTTGTTAGACCTCCTCCTAACCTCTGGCACAGAAGGTGACTCCAGCTTATCTTGTATAAGCTTGTTATCCATGCTTCAACCTATAACTGCCATTTTTGAAGGTACCTTGGTTCCTTTTAGCAGAGTGTAGTGTTCAGAAACCAAGACTTGGGTGTTCATTGTGTTCATTGCTCCTGGGCTTTCATTTCCTCTATACTCTCTCAGCAGATAGAGTCAGGCAGGACATGTCTGTGTTGTATATATGGACATAAATATGTGTAAGTGTGTAGGAATATCTTGGCTGTCATTATTCTCAATACATTTACTTATTTGCTCAGTGTAACCAATCTTGCAGTCATCTTTTTGGCCATTTCCTCCACCTGATAGGGCAGCTAGTGCCCCTTACCTCGAGTACTGACAGGCACATGGTTGGTGCCCTCGGTGCAGCTGCTGCTCTTCCCCAGCCCCAGCCCCCTCGCCATTGTCCAGGGTTCTTGGGGCCCAGTGGGCGCTGTGCCAGAGAATATTGGCACTTCATCCCCTGGCGTGTGTGCTGTCCTGCAATGAGTCATCGCCTACTTTATCTTTTATAAAGTATCAAAAAATAGGCAGGAGGATAGTGAAGTATATCGTGTATACAAGAACTTTATTTGATTGACTTTATTGTGGCTCCGTTGGAAAAAAGAGTAGTAGGGATTACTTGAAGATGGTTTTATTCTGGTAGTTCTGATGGAGCTTATTACAGTTGGATTTAATGGTAGGAAGACCAGTGCAAAATTCTCTCCTTATTTGAAGTGTCGTGTTAAAATCTTAGCAGATAGAAAACAAATCTAGAAGCAGCTATGTAAAGAAAGGCTTAATTAATCACTGTTGTTAAAAATTGTTGGGACTGGGGCGCTGGCCAGCTCAGGCCGTAGGGCATGCAGCTTCTGACCTTGGGATTCTGAGTTTGAGTCCCACGTTAGGCATCGAGCTTTCTTAAATAATTATTTAATTAAAAATTGTTGACTGAATTGTTTTCTTTGACTTATGTATTGGTTTGATAAAATATTTAAATAAGAACTTCATTGTATATTAGTCCCAAAACAACCTTTGCTTGGACTGTGACTCTCTTGTCTACTAGGCAATGATAACTTGTCCTGTTTGTAAATGGAGTAGGGTCTACATGTGGATTTATATAAGTGTAAGATAAAATCTTTATATCTCATACACGTATAAATCCCCCCCCCCCTTTTTTTTAAGTGTTTATTTTTGAGAGAGCAAGAGACAGCATGAGAGGGCGAGGGCATAGAGAGAGACACACAAGAATCCTAAGCAGTCTCCTGGCTCTGGGCTGTCAGGACAGACTGATGTGGGGATCAAACCCATGAGCCATGAGATGTGACCTGAGCCAAAGTTGGACACTTAACTGGCTGAGCCCCCCAGTGCCCCTAAATCCTTCCACTTTTATGCTCACGTCTTACAGCAAGTTTAGAGAACACTTCCTCGTTCATATATTGTAAGATCAATTCTTCCCCCAATACCAGAATTACCCTTTTATTATATTAGTAATAATTATAAATGCTTCCATATGATATATATTACCTGTCTTACATATATCGTCCTTATAACGACCTCATGAGGTACATATTTTTTCCTCTGTATTACAGATGAGGAAGTAATTAGCAGATTGCTTTTCTGTTCCTTAACATTTTAAATTAATCTATGCTACCTTGAACTTGTTTTCTTCTCAGCTTTATAATTTATTTCAATATTGACTTTAATTTTCTTCGCAGAGATCGAAAATTGTGCAATTTGGGATTAAAAGGCTACTATGTCAAAGGCAATGGTGACAATGCAGGTAATACAGCATAAAACCATATGGTCCCTTTTTGGTCAAAGTAACCATAATATTGATTTTAAAAGTAATTTGTTATAATACCATATTGATGTGTTGCATAAAATATTACAAACGACAAGCCAGTAATTACAGTCCTTATTTTTTATTATAACATGGTTCTAGAATCCTTATCGAAGCCCATCTTTTCATTTCCTGCGGCTGGCTCCTCTGTGGACCTAAAGAGCTCCTCTTTTGCTCTATGTCGCATTCCTTCCTGAGCTGTTGCCCTTAGATAAGAGCAACCTGAAATTTGAAGCTTTGGAAAGTAGAGAGCATATGTTTTCTTTTTCCAGCAAAATTGTATTGTGTTGAAAGATCCACAGAGGCACATTAAAATTGTCAAGAGTTTATTTGAGCACACATCTCTCCAAGTCAGGCAGTGCCAGCTCCCTGGATAGGAGCACCCCTCCAGAGCAGGAGTTCAGGGAGGGCTTCTTACAGAGAAGATGTAGGAGCAGAGCAAGGAAATTATTTGATTTGTGGCTTAAGCAGTGGCCTCATTTGGGGAAGCCTGCTGGCTATTTGTGATTGGTTGTTTTTAAGTTTTATTTTCTTAGATTTGAGTGCTTTGATTCTGGCTTGGGCTTTTGGTTTGCTTACTTAGACAACAATGGCCTTAGAGCCACTTCCGTCTAATGACTTCCTTGTTTATATTCTTTAACAATTGTATAAATAAATTATTCAGGATAAACGCCAAGTGAACATCCACAGTCTTCTGACTGAAGTAAAGGGCCCATCGTCTGGGTTAACTTTCCCAGATAACAAATAGAATTTGTTCTATACTTTGAGTCTTGCCTAGTTCCCTGGAAAGCATCTTGCTCTCCCTCTGCCTCCCCTCTGAGACCGCGTTTGTTCTTTCCATACAGATCTTTTTCGTTTCTTTAGATACAGTTTAGCAAGAGTTCTAGGCTAAAGTCAGCACAAGTAAAGTGTGTCATGTTCCCTTTTAAAAGTCCTTTAACTCTCACAATGATGGAACAAGTCACTGTGTCTTCAGTTGATCGCTAGGTAATGTGTTTGCTTTGTGTTTCAATGTAATGTACAAATAAGGTTTCTTTAGGCACCAGGCTCCTGTGAAATGTAAAATATGCGTTCCTGGGGCACCTGGGTGGCTCATGATCTCGTGCTTGTGACATTGGCCCCCGTGTCAGCATGAAGCCTGCTCGGGATTCTCTCCCTCTCTCCCTCTACCCCTTTCCCCTGCTTGTGCACACTCTCCCTCCCTCTCAGTCTCTCAAAATAAATAAACAAATAATACACATACCATGAAAGGAACATAAAACTTAGCACATTTGTTTTTCCTGTTTGCTCTCTCTTGAACTTTAATTGAATGGAATGGTAAGTGGAATCTCCCTTATTATTTAGGCAGAGATATTTTTTCCCCTCTTTGTTTTAGTAGAATTTGTACACAAAAGATTTCTTTATAGTATCCATTTTTGCTTTGTAAGATTCGCAGTTCTGTTGCCTACAGCCATTTAGCTGGAGTTCTGCTCAGCCCTAATTGAGTATGCAAATATATACAGTGATATTTATCTCACATTTCCAATGGCTAATGGAGCATTTGAATGGCATTTGTCCTTCTAAGGATATGATATACTGTTATCTAACTGTATTCATATAAAGCGAAACTTACTTTATTGTAATAAGCCAGGTTTTTTGGAAGACCTGGAATCAAGGAGTTTGAAAGGATCTTCCGGTTCAGTAGATTTCAGACTTTTAATACTAGAACGCTTTCATTAAATCATCTCTCCCAGAGAGTCACAGAATACAAATTCTAGTTGTGATCAAAGCACCCTCGAGGTGCCTGAAGACATACCTTTCACCTCTCTTATTACCAGCTCCTAAAATAACTCCACAAATCATCATTTGAAATTCACTGATGGTTTAGCCATATTGCATGTAGCGATATACACGTCCATGTCCCCCTTACCTCCTCAGTGCTTTGCACGGTGCAAAGTGCTCTGCCTAGCACAGAGGAGGTGCTCAGTAAGTGTAACTTGCATGGGCAGCTGGTAGCAGGCAGTCAGACTAGAAGTCGTCTCTGGATTCCTATTTGGCTGTTTTTTACTAGTCTATAACTCCTTAAAAATAGTAACGTTTGCATAATTCTGGATCTCAGTCTCCTCTTTGAAATGAGGATGATAAAACTTACAGCTCATTTTCTCTAAAACGAAGCTAACAAATGCTGTCTGTAGGAGACCAAGCCACAGAAGAGGAGGAAGGTGGCACTGCAGAGTCACAGGACAGCAAAGGCTTAGGCCTGGATGAAAGTGAACTTGATTCTGAGGCTGAACTCATGAGAAGTATGGGACTACCACTTCAGTTTGGTGGTGTATCTGCACATAAGAATTTTGAGGTGAGTAGGGGTGCCTGAGTGCCTCGGTCGGTTAAATGTCTGACTCTCGATTTCAGCTCAGGTTGTGATATTGCAGTTCGTGAGTTCAGCCCCTGTGTCAGTCTCTGTGCTAGCAGTGCAGAGACCGCTTGGGATCCCGTGTCTTTCTCTGCCTCTCCCCAGCTTGTGCACACAGGCCTGCGCGCTCTGTCTCTCTGTCTCTCTGTCTCTCTCCTCTCTCTCCTCTCTCTCCTCTCTCTCCTCTCTCTCCTCTCTCTCCTCTCTCTCCTCTCTCTCCTCCTCCCTCCCCTTCCCACCCCCTCCCAAAATCAACTTTAAAAATAAATAAGTAAATATTTTTTTTAAATTTACATAAATATAAGTTACTTTTATTTCTGTCTCTTCATTTTCTTCATAAAATATGACATGGAATTATTTTATCTCAAATCTAACACATTCAAAAATTAAGACACTCCACCTCTTTGTAAATGTACATATTTATAAATTAACCAAAACTAAAAGTTTTGATGTGTGTCTGTGTTTGATTTTTCCTCCTTGTGTAAACATAGATAGTAAAATTAACTTGTGGGTGTAACTAAAGCCCAAGATGGAGGTTTGAGGATATATTATTTAGTTTAATGGTAAAATAGACTTGGATTCTACTTTCTCTTACAGTTTATGAGGTGCATTTTATATTCAAGTTATTTCTCTTACGTAGGTGTCTATGAATACTAGAAATAAAATCAAAAAGAAAAAGAAAAAACACCAAAAGAGGTACTTAGATGAAATTATCAGAGAATCTTGGAGACAAGAATATGAAGAAGATGACATTTTGGCCTCAGACAATCCGTGTTCAGTTGAACAGTATGAGAATACCAAAACATGTAAACTTCAAACCAAAAAAGACATTGAAACTGAAAATCTTCCTGTTGAAACTACATTATGTCCAAAGCTAGAAATTACAGAGAAATGGGAAAAGTATTGGAATGAATATGGCGGAGTACTGTTATGGCAAAGCTGGCAAGAAAAACATTCAGGTCAGACGCTGTGCTCTGAACCTTGGAACATTCCTGATACAAAAGAGGAATGGGACCAACATTACAGTCAACTTTATTGGTATTATTTGGAACAGTTTCAGTATTGGGAAGCTCAGGGTTGGACTTTTGAGGCCTCAGAAACCTGTGATACAGAGACTTGTGGGCCTAAAATAGTTGACAACGAGAAAGGTGAAAATTGCATAAAAGCGGACTTGACGTCTTTTCCATCTTCATCTATTACAATTGATAGTGAAAGCTCTAGTTCAAGTGATAAAGAGCATAAAGAAATACTTGATGGGATTAGTAATATAAATCTGAATTCAGAGGAGGTGGAACAGAGCCCGTTAGAGTCTTCAGTGAGTTGTGATGGATGTCAGTTGCCAAGTGAAGTCAGCAGCAGCAGAGAATGCCCTGCTTCTGGCCAGAGTGAACCATGTCACAGAGGAACCAAGGACAACAGTTCGTCTGGGAACGGAGGCACAGACCAACCAGCTCAGGGTAAGACTGGCCAAGATTTATGCTACTATACAACAGTTAGGAAAATGAACCTACTGAGCAAAATAATGAACACTAATCCTTTATGGTAGAGTTACACAATGCCAACTACATTTTATAGGATAATATGACTTAATCCATATGTCACAAGTTGTTTGTTACCCTTTCATATAAATCAGAAGAATATTTGCAAAGGGTTCTCAAAAGTATCATTCCTTCCACTTGTACCTTGGCGGCGCATCAGTTAAAACTTGGAATTCCCTTGGGGCGCATGGGTGGCTCAGTCTGTTAAGCATCAGGCTTCAGCTCAGGTCATGATCTCACGGTCTGTGAATTTGAGCCTCACGTAGGGCTCTGTGCTGACAGCTCAGAGCCTGGAGCCTGTTTTGGATTCTGTGTGCGTCTCTCTCTCTAACCCTCCCCTGCTCGTGCTCTGCCTCTCTTGCTCTCAAAAATAGATAAAACAAAAACAAAAACAAAAGCCTTTAACTCCCTTGAGAAATTTAGAGTGGGCATGAGCTTCCAAGTGTCTGTGAAGCAAATGTACATATAGGAGGCATGTTAGAGAATGGTTCCGAGTACACAATGGATATCAGGCAAATCTGATTCTGAGTCCTATCTGGAAACTTATTTTGGAATAAATGAAGTCTTGCTCTGTAGGGAATCTCAACGGGACATGATATTAATTTATATCTGGAAGAGTTGACTTCAGGATTCTCATGAAATATCCAGGGTAAGGAACTTAGTTGACTCCAGCCTAAGTGATTGAAAACATAAAAAAAAATCTGTCATGCAAATTGGTGTGTAAAGAACTAGAGAAAGATGAAAGAAAGCCAGTGAAAGGTATGTGAAGTCAGAGGTGGTTAAGAATACTCTTGCTGGCGGGCGCCTGGGTGGCTTAGTCAGTTAAGCGTCCGACTTTCGCTTAGGTCATGATCTCGCGGTTCGTGGGTTCGAGCCCCACGTCGGGCTCTGTGCTGACTGCCAACTCAGAGCCTGGAGCCTATTTCAGAGTCTGTGTCTCCCTCTCTCTCTGACCCTCCCCTGCTCACACTGTCTCCCTCTCTCTCCTAGAAATAAATAAAAATATTAAAAAAAAAAAAAAAAAGAATGCTCTTGCTGGGGAGAAAGAGTCTAACTGATGGCAACAGGAAAATGCAAGTGGAGGAAATCTTTATAACTTCAGAATTTCCTTAGTGGCTAAGATGCCCTCTTGGCATCCTTGATGTTTGGTGCTAGAAAAGTCTAGTTTATAACATAGGGCTTTCTTCTCGGTCTCATTCCCGTGTGAAGCAAAAGGTTTTGGTGTTTATTTGCTTTGTTCCTTGGATTGCTGATCTTCATCTAGCTGAGAGTTTCCTTTAGAGAGTTACTAAAAGACCCTACCTTACTTTTTAATGTCTTTTTTCTCTGTGCTCTTCCAATGGAGCTTACCTAAGTATTCTCATTCCTTTCTATTTTGGTGTTATTTTCATCCTTTTTTTAATATGATGATTTTATGTTAGTCTTTTGACACTCCTCTGTACTCTCTCAATAACTTTCTGTGCTGATTTTGACCATAAAACTTGAATCTGTATATTGGCCAGCGTATTGGCCCCGTCTTACTACTTCGTGTTCCTCCTCTGATCATCCTCCCTTATCTTTCTGTATGTTCCCTTTGTCAAACACAGTCAGCCTCCTATTCTCTGTCTTCTGTTGTCTGTTTCCTAATTTACATTTATAGATTGGCCATTTCTGTTGCCTTTTCCCTTAATTGTATAATTGGCCATTTCTTTAGTTAGTCCCAGGGTGAGTGCCATCAGGATCAGTCTGAGAATTCTAGGTTTTAGTTTGTTTTGGACCCTCCCTTGAGATCACAACACAATTTATATATATTGCATGTTTTCTACATAAGTATATATGTTTTCTGCTACTTGTGGTTGCTTATTCTGAAATAGTCCGTGCCTACACAGAGTATCCCGTTGTCTACACTGCAGACACCTCTCCACTTCTAGTCCCACCTACTCACTTTGTGCCAGTCTGAAGAAACAAGGAACAAAGACAGGCCCATCAATTGGAGCTGCTACAAGTTTAAAAGTAGTCTTTTTAAATGATGGCGCTTGCCTTTCTGTTAACTTCCAGTGTCAGTTTAAGGGCTATGTTAGAGACAAATGTATTTGCTTCTTAATGAAGAGAAATCATTTTCAATCATTGTATTACACTGTCTTTAAAGTAGTCATTTAAGTTAAAATTCAGTCAAAATGTGATAGCTTTCACAAAAGTAACTGTGGATTAATTTGTGTAGATTTGGACAGTTATGAGGAAAAACTAGTTTTCGTTTGCTTTTTAAGTAGTTAGATCACAGAAACTTTAATAATAGATCGGCCTCACCACAGTTTTATGCTCAGACTCTGCATGTAGATACACAGAATAGGCAGATCCGGCCTGGCGCTGTGCCTGACGTGCACATACGGTTCATTGCAAGAAAGGCAGTGAGATATTTTGATAGCCTTTGTCAGAGGCAGAAGAATTGTCAAAGCAAGGAGCACAATCCACCGCCATATCTCGGCCTCTTTAGATGCTCAGGACTCTTCAGAAGCAAACACAATCAAAGAAAGACCACACCCCAACCGAGCTGACGGAGACGAGAGTGAGGAAGAGCCACCTGAACAGAAGCCCAGCAAACTCAAGAGGAGGCAAGTAACACATCCCCTCTCTCTCCACGATGTGGTAGCAGGAGCACTTGTGGCCGCGAGGGGTGGCCGGAAAGCGCGTGCTACGTCACAGTACTGCTGGTCCTGTGAGGGCAAAGATGTGACGTACTAGCCTTGGATCACGGTCAGATCCCAACTCGCCTTC
Source organism: Proteles cristata cristata (assembly GCA_017311185.1). Classification (NCBI taxonomy): domain Eukaryota; kingdom Metazoa; phylum Chordata; class Mammalia; order Carnivora; family Hyaenidae; genus Proteles; species Proteles cristata. Next base: position 1,057,679 of record JAESUZ010000067.1, on the reverse strand, counting down.
TGCCGCCAGTTTTTGTCTATAAAATGCAACCAGCGCTTCTTCTAATGAGATCATTAGGAGGACTGAGCTGGCATGTAATATATCTGACGGTAGTGCCAGGAGACGACGGCTTTTCATAATATGTCAGTAGATACGACATATGAAGGAAGTTCTGATTGTTTTCAAAAGTCTAAGTCTGTGTTATCACAGAATATTACTGCTAAAAACCACAAGTATCTAATCCAGTGCTCTTAAGCTGTAGATGGGAATGTGAGGACAGAATGAGAAGAGCTTTGCCCACAGTTACACAGCAAAGCAGTGGCAGTCCCAAGGCTAATGCCCAGACCAACCCTTCTCTTCCGGGGGCAGTGCTCTGCCAGCACACGACTGATATGTAGGATTAAAGGGGCAGGTGAAATAGGCAGGATACGGTCACATGCTAATTCTGTAAAATACAAGGACAGTATGGACATTACAGAACCTCTGACGTTACCTACAAACACTATTTCTCTGACAGGCTATGAAGTGTTCCACATAGGACTTTTATGTTCCATACAGCTTGTAGAAAAGCAGTAGGCAGACTTTGGAGGCCCGGTGACCGCCTACTTTCATAAGAGCATCCTCCATTGTGTTCCTTCTGCACTGTACACGGTGCTTGTTAATTTCTCCATTGGTGTCTAGAGGCAGAGAGACTGTGTGTACTTACACTTCTGGGACATAGTAGGTCCACCGTAAATGTTCAGTGAGCTTAACTTCATTTGTAAGAATTACTTCTCACCATTTTCTCTTACTTAGTAATGTCACCCAGGTAGTGGGGGTCACTAAGGTATCCCCAGTAAGTCAGTGATCATGGGTTACTTAATAACACTTGTATCACAACCTTATTCTTCATATATTTTTTTTGTAAGTTTTTTGGTTGGATTGATACTTCTTAGATGTTTCCTTCATTTTTAAGGAAAACTTCTAAAGATACCATTCTAGGAGATTAGTTTAAGGCTATAGCCTTTACAGGTGTTCTTCCAGATGCAAATAGAGAGATCTGTATTCGTCCCATGTTCAGGAGTATAGAGAATTACTTCACAAAGTTTAGGATTTTGTTGCTTATTGCTGTGTTCCACATACTGTTGGGTACTTTATCTTATTTGGAAAATCTGAGTAAAGTACTCATTCCTGTCTTCCTGGATCTGGGAGTGGAGCTGTGGTTGACTGTTGTGATTAGAAAGTGTGTATAGGTTGACTCTGTGTACCTTTTGGTATTTTCATTAACTGGCCATAACCCTGGACATAATGGTTTATCACTGTTTACCTTTTGTTTGTTTAGCCACGAGCTGGACATCGATGAAAACGCAGACTCAGACTTTGATGACAGTGGTTCCCTTCTGGGATTCAAGCATGGCTCGGGACAAAAGTAATTATAAATAAATACCGTCGTTTTCCCAAAGTTGTAACACTTCAGCTGTCTCAGAGTTCTCTGGTGTTCATCAGATAGCCAATGATGGTTATAGATTTGATAGCAATTGAGGTATTATAGTTAAAGCACTAACCTTTCTTGTGGAGAGATCACCATTCATTTGCTATATTCACATATGTCGTTTACTCAGTTGCATTTCCATATGATCCAGTATCGCTAAAATTTCATAGATAGAGCAGTGACTTGGTCACGATCATATTATTTCTTAGAGAGGGTTCAGGTCGAGGTTTTGAGACTTCAAGCAACCCTGACTTACTGGTACACACACATTTATCTAATCCTTATGTGTTTAATTGATTACCCTGTGTGTACTTCTAGATTGTTCTAAGATCTAGGCATATGCCTTTGAGGTTCCCCACAAGTTATTATGTGTGCCAATAGTTCATTCCTTCATACTACTGAGTAGTGTCCTATTGGGTGGATGTACCGTAGTTTCTTTAACCGTTCATCTTTTAAAAGACAGTTGGACTGTGTATGGTATTTTCCTGTTACAAATAAACTGCTATGAACATTTGCATACAGAGGGTGTATGTTTTCTCTGGGTTAAATGCCCAAGTATTAAGTATAAGAAAACTGAAGAGTTTATTGCATATACCGTGAAAACCAAACTGAGTATTTAAGGCACACTAAAGACCTTCCATTTATGTCATGTGCACCAGTGATTTACACCAAGATTAAGGTGTTTGATGTTTCTAAGGGTTGAGACTTACTTTGTTAGTTGTGAAATTTTAACTGATCCCTACATATTACACAGTCAGCAAGAAAAGAACATAGATCTCAAAGTTGACTTATAAATTGAATCCAAATTAGTTAAGAATTACATGTTCATAATACTACACATATATTTTTTAATTGTCAATTATATCTCCCTTATGGTACTTAAAGGCAGTTGCCATTCATATAATCATTTAAGGCTAAAGATCACAAAGATTAGTAATAAAAATATTTTCTCGATAGTGCCATGTTTAAATTCCTGGCAGAATTTATTTCTACCCACATGTAATTTTAGTGAGAAATTACTGGAGTGGCTGTTGCTAGTATACCTCCCTGGAGATTTACTCTGTTACCTGGGATCTGACCTAACTATTCTTCTATTTAGGATTCATAGTTGTACTTAGAAGAAAAGGATAAGGGGCGCCTGAGCGGCCCAGTTGATTAAGTGTCCGACTCTTGATTTTGGCTCGGGTCATGATCTCATGGTCATGAGATTGTGTTGGGCTCCACGCTGGGCATGGAGCTTGCTTAAGGTTCTCTCTCTTGCTCTGCCCTTCTTCTGCTCTTTTGTTCCCACTCTCAAAAAAAAAAGAAAAAGATGGATTTTTTTAAATAAAGTTTATAATATGACTAGAAGATAACAGGTGATATTTAACACTAAACTGTTCAAGAGTTTGTAAGTGCTAAATTGTATATTATACTTTAGGTTTCTAATAGTCTGTGGGAGAGGTACTTAAATAAGGCTTGATAGAGTCATAGAAGTCTTTGTAACAGATCTGTATGTTTTAAGGCAAGAAAAACTCAGATGGTTAGATCAGAAGATATTTTCTAATTATTTTGTTAATAGGGGTTTGCTTCTTTGGTAAGCTCAGATTAATTTAGATTAAGAAGTCAGTAACCAGTTTTTTTTTAATTTAAAAAAAATTTAATGTTTTTTATTTATTTCTGAGAGAGAGAGAGTGTGAACAGAGGAAAGTCAGAGAGAGAGGGAGATACAGAATCTGAAGCAGGCTCCAGGCTCTGAGCTGTCAGCACAGAGCCCGACGCAGGGCTTAAACCTAGAAACCATGAGATCATGACCTGAGCCAAAGTCGGACGCTTAACTGACTGAGCCACCCAGGCACCCCTAGTGACCGCTTTTAAAATAATTGAAGTCCAGATATGTATGTTATTAAAGAGCTTCGGTATCATCTCACCATGAGCAAAGATGATATTTCCCTGATGTACAATGGGGTTATTACATATTTTTGTGCAGTTTCTTTATTATGTTTTACTATGTAATATCTGCTTTCTGCAGTGTATAACATGTATTGATATTCCCAACTGAAGTTTCACATTTACTTAAAATTAACATACAACTGAGATCTTAAATATCTGTGCATTGGAACTTTATTTCATACTTTTGTAACTTAGAAAAGTGAAATTAAAATGGTGGCTGGTAATTGAAAAATAGTGAAAATTGCCAGTTTTATTCTCTTTTCATATAAGGAAACAAATTCATAAATCTTCAGGTTTGAGTCCTCTTCCTTTGGTTTGGTCACAGATACGGTGGGATTTCAAATTTCAGTCGGCGGCGGGTCAGATACCTGCAGAAGAATGTGAAGTATAAGTCAAAGTTCCTGGACATGAGAAGACAAATAAATATGAAAAACAAACACATCTTCTTTACTGAAGAGTCAGAAAAAACAGTTTTCAAGAAAAGCAAAGCTTTGACTAAGGTATGTATAAATTTTGTTTTATATTTACAGATAGAATCCCATTTTGTGAGCTTGACTCAAATTGTATTCAAATGGAAATCCTGTTTCTACCAGGTATGAGTGCCTAAAATTCTTTTCCCCTTGCTTCCTAAAGGCATATATCACATGAACTAAATTTGAAAAAGAGTAAGTTGGTATTTAGTAATATGAAAGGAAGATGTTTTGAAAACTATAAAGTATTTGGGAAGATAGATAAAATTGCCTTGTAAACATAGTAACAGTGAGCATTTCTCATCTGCCCCAAGGATCAGAAAGGAAGGATCCTGGAAGTCAATTTCTAGTACAGCGTTTATTGTAAGTCTTAATTATGAGGTCATCCAGAGGCGATCAATTAAACGTTACACTAACCAGTTCCTCCTAATGGCCTCATACGAATTTAGTGATTTACACTGTTAACTGAAATATTCATGTCCCCTCTCTTGGACCCTGCTATACCTGCTTTCCAAGCACCTAAAAACAAAAGTAATTAGAATAGTTTTTGCTTGGTTTGATGAGTGATAGTTTTCCATTATAGGGAGCGGGGAAAAAACACCTCCTCATGAGCAAAACGTTTATATCATTGTTATCAGTCACTTCTTCAGCAACTCCTCTGGGCAACAGAACAAAAGCTCAGATCCTGTAATGACTTTGTTTTACCCTTAAGGTACATTATCCTTCCTGACTTCAGCATCCTTCCAAAACGTGCAACAGATTTATAGCTGCCTTCGTGTTTTCCTTTTCATTTTAGATCGGTTGGTTGCTAGTGATATTTTAATATGTCAGTGGCCCTGTTTATGCCTGGAGCACATTTCCCACTTTAGGTCAGTCAGTCCTGTGGAACTTTTTACTTGTTGGAGGTGATTGTCCCTGTACATCCATCTGTAGACTGTACATCCGTCTGTAGACAAAGAGCAGAAACATACCGGCTATGTATTACCGAGGAAAAAAGAAACATGGCTCTTGTGTCCTTAGTTATCTGACTGATATGTAGGCACAGTCCCCTTGAAGAGTCTGGGTTTGTCTATGCTCATCTTCCAATTTCCTAACTCTTAGGAGGGTCATGAAGGTCTGTTAGGAAGGATATTCTTGTAGGGACACCTGGGTAGCTCAGTTGGTTAAGTGTCTGACTCTTGGTTTTGACTCAGGTCATGATCTCCTGATTTGTGGGTTTGAGCCCAATGCACTGCACTGACAGTGCGGAACCTGCTTGGGAGTCTCTCTTTCCCTCTCTCTGCCCCTCCCCCCTCTCTATAAATAAATAAGCTTAAAAATTTTTTTCTGGTTTTTTTTTGTTTGTTTGTTTTTAAAATTTTTTTTTTTTAATATTTTTATTTATTTCTAGGAGAGAGAGAGACAGCATGAGCAGGGGAGGGTCAGAGAGAGAGGGAGACACAGACTCAGAAACAGGCTCCAGGCTCCGAGCTGGCAGTCAGCACAGAGCCCGACGGGGCTCGAACCCACGAACCGCGAGATCATGACCTAAGCGAAAGTCGGACGCTTAACCGACTAAGCCACCCAGGTGCCCCTGTTTTTAAAAATTTTTTTAATGTTTTATTTATTTCTGAGAGACAGCGTGAGCAGGGGAGGGTCAGAGAGAGAGGGAGACACAGAATCTGAAGCAGCTCCAGTCTCTGAGCTGTCAGCACAGAGTCCGACGCGGGGCTCGAACCCACGAACCGTAAGATCATCACCTGAGCCAAAGTCAGACACTTAACCAACTGAGCCACCCAGGCACCCCTAAAAATTTTTTTTGAATAGCATATTCTTGTTACAAAAGTTTGTAAGGGAGTTACCTAATCTTGTTCATTTCTAAGAAATCTAGGTTTTTAGGAATCCTTTTACAGGCCCTACTCCGTTAAAGGGTAACTTGCATTCTAAGATAGCACTGCTCTTTTTCTTCAGATGGGCACTATATCTTTTTAGAGTCTGTCTTTGATGCTGAGTACAATTTAATATAAATCGTAGACTCAGCCGTTGAAGAAAGGTCCGTGTGGTTTGAAAAGCTAGTATCAGTGACAACAGTAAGTAGGTATGTTTGTAACGGTAACACCGCATAGTCTGGTTATATTGTCAGAAGCCTCTATGGAAAGCTACCAGGACTTCAGCTTTATCCTCTCAGTGCTGATTCATTACAGGAAAGTCATCACCTTGTGTTTAATCTGATATTTTCTTCCTTTTAAAGAGGTCTTTAATAAGGTCAAGGTACGTCCAGTTATGAAGATGGTGCAGTTAGCTCAGAATTACTTTTGCATAATTAGCTTGTATGATACAGCGCACTTATTGGAGCTAATAATTATGACAGCTTCTCAGGGAAGTCCAAATGGGAAAAGCATTTTGGAATTAATTCATGCTTGTGATGACTTACAATTTCAGGTAGAAAAGTTCCTAAAGTGGGTTAGTGAACCGGTGAATGAGGAAGCGCCACAGGAGGCAGCATCTCAGGACAATGTACAAGACACGTGCACAAGCAGTGATTCAGAGGAACAGGAACCGTCTGTTAACACAGGTGGTGACCTGCTGGCGACAAGCCAGCAAGGACCTGAAAAGTGTCAGGCTGTATGTGCAGCCGGGGAACCTGAAACAGCAAACAACGAAGGAGAGAGCACAGTGACGGCTCTTACAGATGAGGAAGACTGTGCCACTCGGATTACACCAGACTCTCTTCAGGCAGACGCTGCAGGTAAGACCAGATATGCTTCCACTCGCTGATGCACTTAGGTAACGTGCTTCCCTAGCTGTCAGTTATTAGTCATCTAAACCTAAGGATTCACTCCTATTTTATTTTATTTTGAGGTGGGTGGAGAGCATGCATGCACACGCAGGAGGGGCAGAACGTGAATGTGGGGCTCAGTCCTGCAACCTTAATATCATGACCTGAGCCGACGTCAGGAGCCAGACATGCAACCAACTGAGCCACCCAGGCTCCTCTCACCACTATTGATTTTAAGTGGAGAGAAGGCGTAGGAAGTGCAGCGTGCCGGTGGCTGTGATTTGGGGCCAGAACACCACACCCATGGCTGAGCAAGCGCGGTCACTCCAAGGGCTGCGCGTGGGAAGGCGAAGCGTCTCTGTTCTGCTGACACAGGTCATTACCGCTGCCTTCTTCCCCTGGGCGAAAAGTGACTTTTATCCCTCTCGAAATTTGGGATTGCCCTGCTTTTCCTTCTCATAATTCTTTTTATTTCAGGGCCTCTGGGTGGCTCGGTCAGTTAAGCGTCCGACTTCGGCTCAGGTCATGATCTATCTCACAGTTCATGCATTCGAGCCCTGTGTTGGGCTCTGTGCTGACAACTCAGACCCTGGAACCTGCTTCAGATTCTGTGTCTCCTTCTCTCTTTCTCTGCCCCTCCCCTGCTCACACTTTGTCTCTTGCTCTCTCAAAAATAAATAAAACATTTTAAAAAATAAGAAAAAAAAAGTCCATCTCTGAATGAATGAGATCCTTTTCTATTAACAGTAAAGCAGTGACCTGTTTTAATTTCCTGTAGGTCATAGGACGTTCAGATCATGTCTGGGGTCACAGGATTGACCGAGCTTAAAGTTAGGATTCAATCAGTCTGGGAGATGTTATTTTAAGGAAAGGAAGAACAATGTTGGGATCTCTATAACTGACCACATAAAGTAGTGCTTTATCTAACAGAAGTAGTAACTTTTATGCCTAGAGAGTATCTCTACACATCCCCTAACAATCTTGTGAAGTAAGTAGATAAAATGCTACTCATTCATTCCTTTCAAGGAATTAGAAATTAGAGCTTCGTGAGCCGAGGCTTCTGTCCTGAGCTCAGGGAGCTTATATGATAAGCAGTGAAATAGAGGCTGTAACGTAAAGTCTGTGCCGTTTGCCTCGTGCCCTCCTGCTGCTCTGGGGCTGCCGTTGCACGCGGGTCTGGAGCGCACTCCCAACTGTAAGCGTTCAGTGTGGCTGCACTTTTAGATAACTTCATCTGTGATTCTTTGTTTCATAGTGAGCATCTGTTTTTTTAATATTCTTTTATTTTAGCTCAAAGTAAAAAGAAGACGAAGAGGAACAAAAGGGCAATTGGCCTGCCTCCCGAAATAGCTGCCGTTCCTGAGCTGGCAAAATACTGGGCCCAGAGGTACAGGCTCTTCTCCCGTTTTGATGATGGGATCAAACTGGACAGAGGTAAAGTATATGTGATTTTTTTTTTTTGACACTGTTTTGAAATAATTTCAGACTTCCAGAAAAGTGACAGGAAGATTAAAAAAAAAAATTCATAATGTCCTTTATCCAGATCTGACTATTGGTTAACATTTTGTCACATTGCTCTATCATTTTGTCTGTGTGTGTGTTTCTGAGCCGATTGCTCCACTCCTTAATCCTGAGTGTGTGTTGTAAGAGCAAGGATACCTCCTTATGTAACGATGATAAAACTGTAAGTTTAACCTTTCTCCAATACTGTATTCTGCAGTCCAGACTCTGGTTTCATCTGTTGCCAGAATCGTGTCTTTTATGGTATTTTTTTTCCTTCCATTTGAGGATCATATATTGCATTTAGTTTTCATGTTTGTTTAGTTCCCTTTCATCTGGAATAGTTTTCAGGCACTCTTGTCTTTCTTGACTTTGACATTTTCCAAACAAAAGTGGCCAATTTTCTACCATGTCTCTCAGTTTGAGTATGTATATATTTTTAAAACTTCACATTCGGGTTTAATCTGTATTTGTAGCATTTTAGGATAGATAGCAAAAGAGATCAATAGATTAGTAAGCAGAACATCTGATGAAGAAATACCTAGTGCGGAAGATGTAATATAGTGAATTAACACTGGAAATGGAGTTCTTCCGTGAGTGCTCCTGCTGTCTTGAACACCTTCCTTAATTCAGTTCTGCAAACCAATGCTTATTTTCATATCGGGACTACCTAAACATTGGTCTTTATTAACTGTCAAAATCAGGGGGCTTGATCTGTGGTTAGAATTTTGGGTTCTGTGACCCTCTTCTAATAATTTACAAAATGTTGTGTATCGAAGAAAGTACATAGGAGTTTGGAGAAATAAGGCTGGATAAAAGCTTTTTAATTCTATAAAAGGAATTCATATTTATATTCTTCCAACAATGAGGAGCAATTTAAAGTTTTGGCAAGGAAAGGGAACAGGAAAATTGGTGCATGATTTTGTTCAGAAGGAATATCTTTCTGAAAAACATGTTAATTTCTTCTATTAGGAAAGGAAGTCAGTATCCTTTCTTCTGGAGTGGGCCTAGGTCCCCATTTCTGAAAATGGAGAGGGGTCTACTATTACTACAGGTTTGCAGCCTTTTGCTGTCAGCTTCTTGCTCCTCCTGACTCTTTGGAAATGTACAAATTTTTCCAAAGTGTCAAGTGCAAATCTGGTTCAGTGCTTCCCTGTTAGAAATAAAGTAATCAGGAAACTCAGTGGAGTTTGGGGAGCTGGCCAGTTGCATAGCTAACTTTCCATTTTCCATAATAGTCGTTAATACTTCAAACAGAAAAACTAAAATTGTGTTCAGTTATTGGAAGTGTTTTATAAAAGCATCAGGCCAGAATCGAGGCAGTTGCTTCTGTGAAAATTGGGAATGGGAATGGTACTGCTTTTTAAAACAAGCTCCATTGAACTTTTTTTTTTTTAACTAAGCTGTTTATAATCTTTTGAAAAGAGAAACTAGATCTTGCTCAGTTATATAATATGCAGTACTGTTTGCTGTGACATCTATGCTTGGGATGGCTTCCTGAAACTGCACGTCTCACAGGAGTGCTTTTCCTCTGCAGAGGGCTGGTTTTCGGTTACCCCTGAGAAGATCGCTGAGCACATTGCTGGCCGCGTCAGTCAGTCCTTCAAGTGTGATGTTGTGGTAGATGCGTTCTGTGGAGTTGGAGGAAATACCATTCAGTTTGCTTTAACAGGAAAGAGAGGTAATCAGCCATCAATGGAAGAAAGTAATTTATTGTTAGTTTATTTGAATAAAAAGTTTCATTTTGCTTCAGCCTGTCCATGCTGAGATATTATGTATAATCAGTAATCTAATGTCCAATATTCCAAATAATAATAGCAGGGCTCAGTTAAGTATCCAACTCTTTAGTTCGGCTCAGGTCATCATATCACAGTTCATGAGATCAGGCCCCACACCGGGCCTGTGCTGACAGCACAGAATAATTATGAACATTTAAAAATAATAATACTAGGTAGCATATATTAAGCCATACACCTTGTGTCACATACTGGTGTAAGTGCTTAATACGTATACACTTATTAGTCAGCAATCTTGTGAGGTGCATCTTTTATTATCTGTGTTTCACAGATAAACAAATAAATGTAATAACTTGCCCAGGATCACACAGACACAGCTTGGTGAAGCCAAGATGAATGACATTGTGTAAAACTACCAGTTGTAACATGGGAAGCCATTCCTTAGAAGAAGAGTGACAGGGAGTCCCAGCTTTGCCACTTTGATGACTTTGGACATCATTTCACCTTGGCTTAAAGGAGACCTTAAATTTAGTTCATCTCTGAAACATCTTTATCATAAGACTCTAAACATCTTTCACATAGTAGATCATCCTCGTGTTTGACTTCAGAAACACGAAAAAGAAAGCCTCTATTACTCTATATCTGCCAAAAACTATGTCACCTAGGTAGTGCGTGTGCTGTTTCCCAGGGAAAAGAAAGCTTTATAAAATTGAATGATCTGCCCAGATTGGCACAACTGAGTCATGAAGCTAGGGTTCTGATATCTCCATTCTTTCTAAATTCTTTTGAAAGTGTAGTATAATGTAACATTTAAATTTTTTTTTAATGTTTTATTTCTGAGAGAGAGAGCATGAGCAGGGAAGGGTCAGAGAGAGAGAGAGATACAGAATCTGAAGCAGGCTCCAGGCTCTGAGCTGTCAGCACAGAGCCCGATGCAGTGCTCGAACCCACAAACTGTGAGATCATGACCTGAGCCAAAGTCGAATGCTCAACCTACTGAGCCACCCAGGCGCCCCTAATGTGATATTGTAAACATATCAATTGAGTCATACTCTGAAGATGATTTTCTCCCCAGTGTCTTTCTATTATACATGTTGTTTCCATCTCAGTGAGTTACAGGTAAGTCTCATTAGTTTATATACAGTTCTTACTATTAACTAGGAAAGTGTGATTCTGGAAGCATAACATAGAAACTAACAGTGATGAAGGAAAACTTAACATGAATGTGACCCCTATTTACTCATGCTCTGGGGCATGACATTGCTTACCTTATATGGTCTCCTAATAGCCTGAATGAAAGTTTTCATAGTTATTGTAATAGGAATTATTTTCTCGTTTTCCTTGAATTCATTAATGACTCTGAAATTTCCTCTCCGCAGTTGCCAGGTAAGCCATTCCTAGAGGTCAGATCAGTGTTTATTGCATGAAAATGATTTTTCCTCAAAAGTTGTCACATTGGTCTTCATTTTGACATTGTATCATAACGTGAGTTAAAATATCTGCCCTCCAATAAAGCAACAAATAGATCTGGATATTTTTTCAAATATTATGGAAACTCTCCATATTGTAGATATGTATTTCTCTGAATATAGGTCTGGCCAAGGCTTTCTGCAGCTCAGTACCCCTTTGGTGAAGGAAAATGCCTAATCTGGGCCCCAAGCTAAAGGAAGTCTATTTCTGCCATGTTCTCCCTCATCCAACTTTCCTCACAGCGCCTGAGGGTCTTTTAATCATGCACGCTTACGGATAGCCAGCTTCTGGTAGGAGAGGGAATCAGATAGCAAACACCATGCCTCTCTGGCACTGTCGTGATCCTGCTTCTGTCTGCAGCATGTGGAATGTGGAACGGGAAGCTTAGGCCTCCTCAAGCCTGTTCAGCCTGTTCAGCATAGTGATGTCCTGTGACCCATTCCCAAACAAGCAGCCCACAGATGCTCTAATGTCAGTGGTAGGTGCTACACCATGGTAAGGAATTCAGAACATTTGAAGTATGATTATTGTGTGCTTACATATCTCTGTGTGCATTGAGATATTTATATATGTATACACATATGCACGTATAGTCATTCTTCAACTGAATATATATGAATACACACATACACATGTATGTACCCATACACATAAGAGAAAATAGCATTGTGTATAACTGGCATGCTCCCTTTGTGCCACTTATTTCCTTCCACTCAGATGGTGGTTGTCTATGCATATAGTCAGCTGAATGTGAAAGAATCCACAAAGTTTTGCATTTTGATGTTAAAGATTTTTTCCCTCTTGGTGTACTTCAAGTATCACTGCTATTCAATAGAATTTTCTATGTTGATGGAAATATTCTATCTCTGTATTGTCTAGGTATGATAGCCACTGGCCACATGTGGCTATTGAGCAGCATTTAAAATGTTGCAGTGAGATTGAGGATCTGAATTATTTATTTCAATGTAATCGATGTAAAGGTGATGGCCACATATGGCTAGTGGCTCCCATCACTGGAGAGTGCAGTTCTGTGTAATGTCACCCAGCATGGGTCAGCATTTCACTTACATAGTAGATTGAGTGCTTATATTCTGTTAGGCCTAAAAATAAAGCAGCCTCGAGGGGAATGTAGACGAAAACCTGAGAATTAACTGAGCATGTTTGATGTTGAAAGTCGTTTTTCCCGATTGAGTTTTTGGTGTTGTCGGCATATCTGTCCATCTGTCCCTGTACTACAAGTGGACAGATCGAACAGCTAAAAGGACATTTTCATCTTTTTGCTAATGAATGTTGGCTTATTTAGAACAGAAAAATAGCATTGTAAATGCATATTTTCAACATGTAGTTGAAGCTCGTATACATTGGTCAAGTGATTATTTAGTGCATTCTTTCTCAAAAGTGTTAACACATTTTGAAACCAGCATTTTCTAGAAAATAACTGTTTCCAGACACCCAAGGCATATGCATTAGGGTTCCACTTAGACCTTTCAGGTATGAAATATTGCCACTAGCATGCTGGTGCACATACAGGTACGCTGGAGGTATTTACTGTAGGACACGAGTGAGCTAAAATCAACTTACGTTTGCATTGCTAATTATGAAATTGCAGTCAATTAAATGAAAGCCCATTCGGTGAAAACATAATGCTGTCAGTTCCCTGCTTCCTAAGATGTCTCATTAAACATCATCAGCAGATGTTTTTACATTTCTTTTTCATAAAGTTGGCTCTATAGGTTTGTCAAGTGTGTTTCTATTTGCTCTTCTGTAGACGATGTCAAATTTGTCTTTGGAGGCTGTGTCATTTTAGGAACCTTGTCTTTTCTGAAATCCTTGTGTTATAGTCGGTGACCTTTCCAAGCGTGCGCTGCTCAGGCCGCCAGAGCACAGTGCTAATAAACAGGCATTTTGCTCTCAGTACATACTGTGTGACTACGTCTCTACTTGCTTTGGAAAAGCCGGCCGAGGGACACAGCTGTGAACACCAGGTCATTTAGTCCCATTTTCTTGGTACTACACAAGTGAATCTGTCTACTTAAGGTTTAATTCTTTAATTAAAGTTTTATCCCTGGTATATGTACCAAACTTCCTTGGTCTTTAAAAAAAGTTCTTAACAAAGAGAAAAAAGCAGACTGCTTAGAAGGTGAACTGCTCTGTATAACAGTGTCATTTGACTCCTCTCTTCCCACTTGTAGTGATCGCCATTGACATTGATCCTGTTAAGATTGATCTTGCTCGCAATAATGCCGAAGTTTATGGAATAGCAGACAAGATCGAGTTCATCTGTGGAGATTTCCTCCTGCTGGCTTCTCATCTAAAGGCTGATGTTGTGTTTCTTAGCCCCCCTTGGGGAGGACCAGACTACGCTACTGCAGAGACCTTTGACATTAGGACCATGATGTCTCCTGATGGATATCCTTTGGAAGGCTGACAGATTACTCAAACAGTGCTTGTAGACAGAAGGGGCTGCGTATGAATGTGTGTGTGCGCGCGTGTGTATGCACGTGTGTGTTTCAGTATAGAGAGGTTAGTGAAGTGGGGACATACCCACTAATAGCACTTGATAGGTTCCAGTTTATTTTGCCTTTTTATGTAAAAATTAAGCATGTAAAAATTAAGTGGTGGTTGATTTCCAAGAGTAATGGCAAACGTGAAGTTACATTTCCTATGGTTACTATCCAATTATATCGTTATAAAACAAGGAGTAGGAAGTATTAATTGCTTGAAATTACTGTCTTGGAAATTGGTAGAGTCCTCAAGACCTGTCCCTAGAGTCTGGGTAACCGTCCTTCAACTTTTCTTCAGCTTACACTGGCTTCAGCTAATTCTCTTTGCATCTTCCAATGTTTCCTCTCACTTCCAAGATACCGAAGCAAAGTTTTCTTTCATGATAACATTTTTTTGGTCCCTTACTTTATCTCTACTCCCAGAGGAATCATCTCTTTGACTCTAACAGGAAGCATGTTTCTGAATTGCTAATTAAAATTTAGAATGTAAATCACAGTGACCAGATTTACTTGTCTATTATTCTTTACTGGAAAGAAGTGGTATTGTGCTCTCCTGTTCTTTCTGTCCTCACGGTAATTAGGAAACGGCAGAAAGAGTATATTTCTGACTCTTGGCTACCCTCCACAAGGATAATTAGATGAACGGTTTTACCTTCTAATCTATGACCCATCTGAGTTACAAAATCTGCTAATTAATTCTCTTTTAGGTTCCTGTAGAGGATCTAAATGTGCGTCTTACTGTTACGTATCAAAATATATTTGGGTTAAGATCTAAGAATGTATCTCTGGTCAGAAATGAACTGATGTTTTTGTTACCATTCCTTAACTCCTGTCCACCTTTGAAATCTTCAGGCTTTCCCAGAAGATCACTAATAATATCGTTTATTTTCTTCCAAGAAACGCTGATATTGACCAGGTAAGCCACCACTGGAGAACTTCTATGAGTCTGTGGTATAACTGGTAGAAGAAGGATATAAGGCATTTCTTTGAGAACATATTTATGAGAAGACTCTGGCTTTCTAACTGTTACTAGAAAGCGGGAGGTGTTTGGCCGTTAAATCCATGCCTACTTCATGCACTTCATCTCCACAGCTCCTGGCGGACGTAGACACGAGTAGAATATGCTGGGCTTTTCATATGTTCCGAGAGGATGACCGCATGTGGAGTGTTTGAAATGTGCATACCTAAACTAGTCCAGATCTGTCTTCCCTGAAGCCTGCCTTGAGAACAGAGTTTAGAGTACTCCTCAAAAGAGGAGCCTAAATAGAAATATACAGACAGATGAAACCTTACTGTGGCCAGAAGCAGTTTTACCCAGAGTCTTGGATTGTGGGGCCCTTGACAATCAGTTAAAGGTCCTCATTCCATTCTTACCCTAAACACTTATTTTAATAATGTTATTTTTTTCTCTGGTAGAATTGGATTTGGTATAACTGCCTCATGAGGATTTGATGGTGTCTTTGTTTCATGTTTTTGTTGATTTGCTTTTTATAAACACTTGCTACGAAGTTGCTGCGTGATAAGCATTCTGTTGAAAATCTTGTTTTTCGTATTTTAATTTTACTAGTATAACTAGGTCTGGGTTTTTCCTTTCTCTCCTATTTGATACTCTGAGAGCTGACTCTGTCGTGCTGAACTTTTCATCTAATTCTGGAGAAATTATATCCTATTATCTATTCAGCTAAATTTCATACCACCTTTGTTCCCTTTTCTGGGACATCACTTATGTGGGTGTTAGTCTTTTATGGCTCTATTTCCTGGCGCTTTTTCTCTTCCTTTTTCTTGTAGGAGATCTGGTCTCCCAGCTAGTTTATTCCTGAGAGTATATTCCTTGTGGTTTTTAGTTCAAGTAGTATATTCTTTATACTTAAAATTTCTGAACTGATTTTGTTTTCTTTAATAATATCACTTACTGTTGTTAAAAGTTTAAATTCCTAATCTGGTCTATCCTTTCTGTATTTCATATAATTTAGAATCCATTTTGTTTTTCTCCCATGAAATACTTGTGGTCCTCACATGTCGTAGTGTATGTTGGCTACCCTCACGTAATGTGAAAGGAGACAGGCCAGGCTAGAAACTCGCGTAAACTCTGGCTGTACACTGGGGACCCTGGGAACCCTTACAAATCTGTGCCTATCTAAGCGCCACCTCAGAAATTGCTCTAACCAGGTTTTTAAAGCTGCCAGATCATTGTAACATGTGGCCAGGCAGCCAGGCCTGCCGAGCACCCCGTTAGCCCCAGCAATGACCTTATGGGATGAAAGGGGGGACTCCGCGGGGCTGCCAAACCAGGACCCATGGGCTGCGGTTCATTATTATCACCCAGCACCGTCTCAGGACACCACTCCTCGCTTTGGGAGGAGCTGAGTGAGAGCGGCATTCAAAGGCTATGTGTTGTCTTTCATCTTGGAGTGAGCTCACCGGGGTGGGAGACGGCGGCTGCCTGGGATTCCTTCCCACCCGCTCCTCCCAGCTCCTCACAGCGGGGTTCTTTTCTGCCGGCCCCAACTAGACTGCGCCCAGGCCAGAGCCCCCAGCCTCTGAAAGGCAGAGCAGACACCAAATACACGGTTAGGGGTGGGAACAGGCAGAGCAGAATTTCTGGTTCTTGTTTTCCTTCGTGCTGTCTTGGCTTCTCACAAGCACATGCCTCCTGCCTCAGGCCAGAGGCACTCCCTCCATCCTGCACACACATCCAGACCGCATCCAGACCGGGCTCCACAGGCTCCCTTTGTTCGGCGGTGTCCTTTGTAGTGTCCCTGGGTAGCCAGCAGTCACACTAGCTCAGCGGCTTCCTAGGGCTTTGGCCCTGGGGACATAAATGACAGTGCAGCCTTCTCAAAAGGGAGGGTGGGGACTAAATGTGCTGGGCCCTGGTGGGATGACTTCAGGAAACACTGATGATCTAGGGCGTCACCCGGGTTTGAAGTCCAAGAAGCTCTGATTGCAGGAGTGGAGGAGCAGGTGGCCAGAGCAGCGGGGACATGGGAGCGGGGACCTGTGGATGGTGTTCAGGTAACCAGCTCAGAAGGAGAGAGATCGCATCCAACAGACCGAGTGTAGCCTCGGCCCTGCCGCCTACTGGCTGTCTGGCCATGGCTCCGAGGCCTCAGAGAGCATGTGGGCACAGCATGTAACACCGCACGTCTGCCCCGTGGGCCTTCGGTACGTCCTGTGACGGACGAGACCCTGTTACAAGCGGTTGGCAGAGGAGTGGACATGTTACTGACACTTGAAAGAGGACCCAGATGGAAAGAGGGCGTGTTTTCTCCCGGGGACGGAGTAGAAGGTCTCCTGTCTGTCAAAGGATGACATTTAATTTATAAATACACCTCCCGGGTCACGTGGTTTTCCCGTCCTCCCATCGGAAACATACACTCTGAACAGATGTAGCCTCGCGTCACTTTGTCACGCCCTGCCCGTCTTGGCTCCTTTCCTTGGTCTTTGGAACACTGGCCCCCAGCTCTGGCTACTTACTGGAATTGCCTGAGTGGCTCCTAAATTGTGGTCAGGTGCACATCCACATCCACAACTTCCCGCAAACTGTGTGTACACGTACCGGTCAGTGGCATCGGGCGCATTCACACTGTTGTGGACCCGCCCCACCATCCGTCTCAGAAGCCGTGCGTCTCCCCAGACTGAAGCTCTGTCCTGGGAAACGCTGACTCACCGTTACTCCTGCCCCTGGCAACCCCCGGCCACTCTGCCTCCGTGAACTTGACTGATGTGCGTACCTCAGATCCGTGGAATCATACATGATGTGTCCTTTTGTATCCAGCCATCGCGCTTCATATAATGCACTAACAGTGCAGCCGTGTTTCAGCATGCGCCAGAGGTCCTTCCTTGTTAAGGCCAAATAATGCCCCACTGTGTGTGCGTGCCACCACTTACCCGTTCATCAGGGCACATCGTGAGCTGTTTGCACCTTGCGGCTGCTGTGGATGCTGCTGCTGTGGGCGCACAGTATCGATCCTGCTTTCAGTTCTTTTCGGTGTACGCCCAGCAGCAGCATTGCGGAACCAGGGTAATTCTGTGGAGCATTCTGAGGGCCCGCCGTACACTTCTCCGTGGCAGCAGCCCCGTTGGACATTCCTGCCAGCAGCTCATGGAGACTTCCAGTGTCACCGCATCCCGGCATTGGTGTTTCTGTTAGGTGTTGTGTGATTGTGACGATAGCCGTCCTGATGGGCGTGCAGAGCTGTCCCGGTGCCGGCTTCATCTGTACCTGCCTGACACCGCGTGCTGCTGGCCCACCCTCCACTCACGTGCGTCTCTTCCAGTCATTCGTCCCCTCGGTGTGCACTTTGCCAGATTCTTCCCCATCCTGTGGGTTGCCTTTTTACTCTCTTGATAGTGTTCTTAGCTGTACAAAGTTTGTAATTTTGATGAAGTTCAGTTTAGCTCTTTTTTTCTGTGTGTTGACTGTGCTCTTGGTGTCACAGTGAAGAAATTGTTACCAAGTCTAATATCATGAAATTCTTGCCTGAGTTTTCTTCTGAGAGTTTGATAATTTTAGCAAGTAGCTTTTTAAAACTACCAGTATCCTGCTTCGCCGGGAAAGATTTCGCTCTGATTTATTTTCTGGGGTGAGGACCATGCATAAATTTTTTAAAAGTCCCCAAATGATTATAATATGCTGTCAGAGCTGAGATTCTCTGGGTTAAGAGAAGGGTAATAAATAAAATGAACAAGCCTGAGCTCTTACCCTCGGGGGTTAAAGAGATGAAATTAGATCTTGTAGTCTGTCATCTCTTTATGAGCTGCAGTGTTTGAACATGAGACCAAACACTGTGTGCTGGGCCAGTTACAAGAAAAAACACTATCCCCTTGCTTCGTGCATTTTTTTTATATCAAATCTTGTATTAACCCATATTTCCCAGTCTTGTGACTCTGATCTGCATCCTGGGCTCCCAAGTAAAGTGGAGCCTGTTGATTCCGTAATTCTTATTTGCTCGTGTAAATATCAGGCTCTATATTACTAGTCTCCTAAGTGGTTATATGATCCTTATATTAAATGTTTGATGGGCCTCTCGGGGTACTTGAATGACAATAGGAAATTCACTATTTATTGCAAAAGTTACAATGGGTATGTTTTTTCTAGTTAAATTAACATTTTCCCAGGGAGAAGGTTAACTTTTTTTTCTTTAACTTGTGTTTTTGGTTTACTTCAGAAACCTGCCAAAATTAGTTCATTCACATTTTCTGCCTGCAGAGGGAGTAATGGCACTAAAGAATACCAAAAGTCAAAAAGGGAATGAGGTTTCAAGTGTGTTATATTGTTTGGTATTAAGTTTGGATCAAATTACAGAAGGAAGTCAACTTTTAAAATGAAAAAAAAATCTGTCCATTAATAGTATTTTTTAAATGGGAGAAAAGGCAGTCCTGCCAGAATGAGAGAAAGCAGCAGTACGGGTAAGTCAGCTTTTTTGTTAAGGAACATTTAGAATGTCACAGCACCCTGAACTTCCCTGTGGGCCGGGTCCCCAAAGCGTATGGGTTGTCTTTCCCCATAGAAGCGTCTGCAGAGAACAGTTAGTTTCCCATCCAGGGAGATTTGTGCCCGTGGTATTTTCTTTCAGGTAGGTAAAGTGAGTATGGACCTGGCACAGATACAGCTTGTCCGTCGTCTTTGCACGTGGAAGATGAGGCTCGTTGTGTTCTGTGTCTGGTGAACTATTTTTCTACATCCCCTGTTATCTCGGTCTCTCATTCCCGTTTTCTGTGTGAGGTTTTTCCAGGACACACATTCCCTCGTTACCCACACTCTCACTATCCAACTCGGGAACTCAGTAATTTAGAAAGTCTTTTTGTGATAGGCTCTTTGGAGGGAAGTCACAATTGGAACTTTGGAAGTGATCGGATTCAGTTTAGGGGCCCCAGGACACATGTATGTGTCTGTTCCGGTCACAGTCCAAGCTGCAGCCAGTGCTGGCTTGCAATCCACCAGACATTCTAGATACGGACAGCTTCTGTTTTAAAAAGTATGCGTGTGCGACGCGGATCGAGGTCGCTGAGCAGAGTGGGGTGTCAGTATGAGGCCCCCACCTGGGGGAGCCCTGCCTGCCGGGCACACGCTGGGACGCTGAGGGGGTGGCTGCCCGGTGACCAGGTGCAGCGCCGCCTTGTCCTTCTCTCCTAAAATGCCTGTCTTCTCTGTCACGTACCTTCCCGGTGGTCCGTGGGTGCGTACAGCCCGGGCAGCACCGAGCCGCGGCCCGCAGGACCCGCCGAGGGTGACAGTGACATGGGAGGCGGCCGTGTTGTGGGCCTCCGCGCACTGGTCTAGCTGACCGTGCCCTGCCCTTGCGTGACTTTCCCCGACACACCCTGTGGTGACAGGCAGGCCGTCCCCGCCCGTTTTATTTCCCAAGGCAGCAGGACCGTGTTTGCGAACTGACCTCATAGCACGGGCCAGTCTGACCCTGTGATTGTTTAAGTTGGGTCCTCCGGCCTAAACGTTGAGAGGCTGGAGAGCCTGAGCGAAGACAGCCCTTCCCCCCGGTGGCCCAGCGGCTCCCTCTGCAGCCAGCGCGGTGCCTGGGCGGGGACAGCTCCTGCTTGCGGTGGTCGTCACACCTGAGTTTTCATGGTCGGTGGGCAGCAAAGGAGGACCTACAGGTGACATTCGTAAACCCTTAGAGAAGAGCACAGTTAGGCACTTTAGCAGTTAAAACTATCTCTTAATATGGAAGCGTTTAGGTAATGTTATTTGGAAAAATATTATTTTAAATGTAATTTTAAATATAATTCAGTTCATGGGCATATTTAGTGTTTGTTTTTAGCAGAGTACCATAAAAATCTACCGCTGATTTCTCTGTTTTTAGTCCTAAGCTATTATAGTATCTTTTTATTTAAGAAATGAAAAATTAGGCCCTTACTAGTTCCTAAATAGTAAGAGTGAGGAGAAATTTGTGTCCAGTTCTTCTGAAGGCAGTTTCCATAGCAGAAACCAGGCACGGTGACAGCACCGTCCTGTAGCCAGAGCCGCGCCCCCGTGCCGAGTATGCAGAGTCATCGCAGCACGCGGAGGACCCTGAGTCCGCGTAGATGCCAGCAGCAGGAGAGACCGGCAGAACCAGGGACTGAGGAGCGAATGGAGAGCTGTTGAACCTGAAAACAGGCAGCTCCCGGGACTCAGCACTCAGTGCCGTCCCCTGCCCTTGCCTACTGCACAGACGCCGTCTCAGCACGTCAGGGGTCCACGGGCCCCGGGGTAGGAGGGCAGGTTGTCAGCCGGAAGCCAGGGGCGGGGACAGGAGGGGATGAGAGGTTGCCTGGTCTCCCTGCCTCGCAGTGGCGGGGCCTTGCTGAGTCCCACTGACAGGGACTCATCACCCAGAGGGACGGATCCATCTCTTACCACCGAGGTAGCCACCCTCGGAGTGGAAGCTGTGAAGACAGGGTGATGTGACGGGAGACTCAGAGGGGATGATCAGGAATCTCTGCGCGATCAGTTCTGCTCCGTTCCGGATCCAGGAGGAAAAAAGCTCAGACATCACCACAAACTGAAAGGCACTTGGTGCTGAGCTTTGTCTGCCACGGGCATCCTCTCCCTTCTAGGGTCGGTGCCCTGGTGCCGGGCCACTCCTGTTCCTAGTGACACCCGCTGCTTAGTACATACAGTGCGGGTAAGGAGACGGCCGCCCCGCTTCCTTCACTAGCTGCCTTTGCCCGGGGGTGTGTGAGCGCGGTGGCTGCGGGCGATGGTGCTGTCCTTCCCGTGGCGCCTGTGCGCCCGTTCCCCAGAGGGGCCCCACCTGGCCTCATCGCTGCAGTTGGAAAGGCAAATGAGATTCTGGACATAAGCTTCTATTTGTTTTGCTCCTTTGGATAAATTTTTTTCACTAGATGATGTAGATAAAAAATAGAAGAGTACATGGGCACCTGGGTGGCTCAGTCGGTTAAGGGCCTGACTCTTGGTTGGTTTCGGCTCAAGTCATGAACTCACACATTCATGGATTTGAGCCCCACATTGGGCTCTGTGCTGACAGCGTGGAGCCTGCTTGGCATTCATTCTCTCTCTCTCTCTCTCTCTCTCTCTCTCTCTCTCTCCCTCTCCCCTCCCCCTCTCTCCCCCTCTCCCCCTCCCTCCCTCCTTTCCCTCTCTCCCCTCTCCCCCTCTCCGCCCCTCCCCCACTTGCACTCTGTCCTCTCAAAATAAATAAACTTAAAAATGTATATATAGAAGAATGTCACCCAGTGCTACAGACAAGTCCTGTACCAGCAGCTGGGGACTTCTGGATTCTCTGGTCTGTTGTGCTTCATGTAACTCGTTGAATTTAAGAGCATTCTTCCTGTCTCCAGTATCCAGCTCTGAGGACAGGTAGGCAGCAAAGCCTAGTGAACTGATTTTTGATAGCCTTCTACTGAGAGTCATGTAAGTAAGCTCATGACGCTTAGGAGAATCTTTTTGACCTGTCACCGCTGTGCCCCTGTTGACAGTGGTGGCTTTTAAAAATCGTAGTTGTTTGAATCAACAAGTAAATATCTGAAAAAAGAAAGAAACAAGAAATGATAACTTGTGAGAGACTGAGGTAGCGTTCAAGTTATCTGAAAAACTATTAGCCAAAAAATTAAGATTTCATTCACTTATACATAAAACTCTCCTTTCTGTTTACCATATGCAGAGAAATGGAACTCAATATAAGTTTTGAGTATTCCCTGGTTTTCTGCTGATAAAAAAAGATTTCCTTTTGTCTCCCAGAGAACTGCTCATCAGAAGTGTTTTGTCCAGCTTGCTTTCCTTTGTGTGCAGTTATTAATTGGATGTCACAGAAGAACACAGGGGCAAAGGAACCATGGATAAGCCCCTTGTTTCTAACCACAGCCAGTAGTGTTTCCGATGCTTGCTGCTCCTGTCACTGCTTGGCAGAAATGCAGGGGCAGGTGGGCAGCTCAGTCGGTTAAGCATCTGACCTTGGCTCAGGTCATGATCTCATGGTTCATGAGTTCGAGACCCCTGTCAGGCTCTGTGCTGACAGCTCGGAGCCTGGAGCCTGCTTCCGATTCTGTCTCCCTCTTTCTCTGCCCCACCCCTGCTCACACTCTATCTCAGTCTCTCAAAAATGAATAAACGTTAAAAAAAATTAAAGACAAAAAACTAATTGGCAGAAATCTGTAGGCCCCATAGAAAATACTCTTTATTTTCACCAGATGTAATTTGCATCTAAGCAAGTTTTTGCATATTGCAGACATAATCGCTTCTGTGGTGTAGCAATAGGACATTTTTTTCAGTGCTCTGATATTTCTGCGCCTTATAATAAAGTTCCTGCCCTTGGTATTGATTATATATTTTTCCATTAGGATCCAGTTTAGTGGTTATTTTCTTTCATTTGTTCAGCTACCATACATATTTACTTCAAATCAGTTTGCTTTTGAAAAAAAAAATGCAGGAGTGCCTCACTGGCTCAGTCAGTAGAGCCTGAGACTCTTGATCTCGGGGTCGTGAATTCAAGCCCCGTGTTGGGCATAGAGTTTATGTAAAAAGAGAAAGGGAAGGGAGGGGAAGGGAAAGGAAAAAGGAAAAGAAGAAGAAAGGAATTAATGCACTTTTGAATGTTTAGTTGACTCTTAAATCTTTCGTTTTTATCAAAGTTAATCACCTTTCCCAGCTTTTTTATCCGTCTCTCCTTCCCCCGTCCCCAAGGAACAACTGTTATAAAATCTGGCTGATGAGGGTGACAGCCCTAGTTTCAGCGCAAACGAATGGGGATTTCCTGTGGTAAATCTAGTACACGTGGGTCATGTGCCAGAAACGTGCTGTGGAATCCAGAGTGATGACCTTTACTCTCCCCTTCCTGTCTTGCCCCCTCCTTTCCTCCTTTTTCTCTCTCTCTCAATTTATTAAACTTTAAGAAAGAGGAAGGAATCAAATAACATTTTGTCAGTTAAACCTGCTAGTGAAAAATACAGACAACTGGAAATAAAGTTTGATTGAAACAAAGTATTACTTATTGATTTGAACTACACAGTCTTTTCAACTCCAGAATCCTAACCTTTAGTTAATAAAGGTAATAGTAATCCCTATAAATAAAATATAAATAAAATAAAATAAATACCTATAGTTATGAAATAAAAATAATACCTGTAGTTGGGGCGCCTGGATGGCTCAAGTCAGTTATGCGTCTGACTCTTGTATTTTGGCTCCGGTATTTTGGCTCCGGTCATGACCTCATGGTCTGTGAGATCGAGCCCCTGCATCGAGCTCTGGGCAGACAGCGCACAGCCTGCCTGGAGTTCTCGCTCTCCCTCTGCCCCTTCCCTGCTTATACATGTGTGTGTGCGCGCTCTAGGTAGTTAAACATTTAAAAGAACTTAAAAGAAAAAAATGAAATATATACAGTTATAAAAACATGAAAAAATACAAAACCCCTAAAGTTAGAAATTTTTTTTAAAGCATTTCTTTTAATTTTTTAAATGTTTTATTTATTTCTAGGAGAGAGACAGAGAGAGAGACAGCGTGAGCAGGGGAGGGTCAGAGAGAGAGGGAGTCACAGACTGAAAGAGGCTCCAGGCTCTGGGCTGGCAGTCAGCACAGAGCCCGACGCGGGGCTTGAACCCACGAACCGCGAGATCATGACCTAAGCGAAAGTCGGACGCTTAACCGACTAAGCCACCCAGGCGCCCCTAGAAATTGTTTTTAATTAGAACACGGGAAAGTAACATTTTAAGTTTCTAAACACTGAATAAGTACAAGTTTGCTCATTGTATTTTGACACAGACCCACCTTTTCCTAGGTATTGGCAATAGTGCCACTTGTTTTTTGTCTGTCATCTGACTCTCCCACCAAGGACTTTTGTGTGTGTGTTTTTGCTACACTCCACTGCCTGAAACAAAAACCTCTGCGCGTTCAGTAAATAGTTTTTTAATAAAATAATTCATTAACCACTTTGCAACAGAGCTGGAAACCTCTCGTGTGGTGAACACATCTCCATTCCTTTTTCTATCCAAAGCACTCAAGTCCAGGCAACCCTCTAAAAAGTGGGGAGAAAGGGAAAAGAAAGTACCCCACTTTCTCAGAGATTTGTTGAGTTTTTCTTAACCTTATTTATTATTGAGAGAGAGGATGAGCAGGGGAGGAGCAGGGAGGAGGGGGACAGAGGATCTGAAGCGAGCTCTGTGCTGACAGCAGAGAGCCCATTGCGGGGCTCGAACTCATGAACCCCAAGATAATGACCTGAGCTGAAGTCAGACACTTAACTGACTAAACCCCCCTGGAGCTCCTCAGAGATTTGTTTGAATATAATTCTATTTATGGCTCACAAAATGCACTCTTTAAGGACGTGGGTAGTAGTCCTGTTTTTCAGATCCTTCTAAATTGATGGTAGAACTGGTGTTCAGATTTGCCTCTGACTCTGCTCTTGGTTTGCTGCTAGACCTGGCCTAGTAGATTTTTGCTGTGGTTTCAACTCCTCTCCTCCCCAACCACCACCACCAACTCCCCTTCCCCCGGGAAAACTTCAGCTTGCCAATGTCACTTCCTCTGAGTAAATTACTGGTTTAAAGGAACAGGAGAAAATACTGCACCCGAATTCTAACTCCTAGAAAAATCACTGTGA
Source organism: Proteles cristata cristata (assembly GCA_017311185.1). Classification (NCBI taxonomy): domain Eukaryota; kingdom Metazoa; phylum Chordata; class Mammalia; order Carnivora; family Hyaenidae; genus Proteles; species Proteles cristata. The sequence goes on along the minus strand of JAESUZ010000067.1, from coordinate 1,032,301 downwards.
AATAGTTCTATTTTAGATCAGGATGCCTTATATTGTTTAAAGCCAAAACTTTTCATTTTGCCGTTATGAAAAATCAGACTAACAGGGGCACCTGGCTGGCTCAGTTGGTGGAGCGTGTGATTCCTGGTCTCGGGGTTGTAAGTTCAAGCCCCTCGTTGGGTGTGGAGCCTACTTTAAAAAAAATTAAATGAAAAAAGAAAAGTCAGACTCGCATGAAGATACCTGTAATTGCCACTTAGAGACTAGTTGGCTACTTTTAATTTCTGTTTTACTTTAATGTACTCCTCATTAGTACATAGTGGGATGCACGAGTGCTTTTTATCGTTAGGACAGATACTGTGTTTGACCTGGGTTATCAGCTCTTCCTATTGATAAAAACACAGCCATCTTGTGTGTGTGTGTGTGTGTGTGTGTGTGTGTTTGCAGGTGGGTGTTGATGTTGATATTAACTTCTTCAGTGGGACAGCTTCTTTTAGAATGGCCTGTGGTTTCTTCCCTATTTCTGTATCTGTGACTTTTTTTCTAGGAGGAAGTTGAAATGCTTTAAAATACATACTCGTTGGTGATGCACAAAACATCTTCCCTTCTGCCAGATGCTGGTGTCGCATGTGTAACACTGCTGAGATTAGGTCTCCCAACCTCCAAGCACCTCTGCAAAATACTCAGCTTGGCTGATGAGGATCACAGAATTAGTTACTGAAACCACATCTCCTTTGTTGGAACCTGCCCCCGATATTTTGGGTATCCCTTCCAATGCTCAGTGTCTTTGAGGATCAGACAGACCCCTAGGGCTTTCCACCTGCAATGCCCTTCCCCTCAATCGTTCTCGTTGCCCCCTTGAGAAAGCTGAGCTCTGGTAATAGATTCATGGGTTTAGAAGGTGATATATGTGCTAGTTAATAAACTTGAGAATGACCAAAACTTTCTCTGTAGAACTTTGGGTACAGTCTTGCTATTTGAAGCATCCTTTTGATGTTCACTCTGTGGAGGTGGAGGGGGGTCGGTGCTTTTAGCTTCTTAATAAAAAGGTTGGTCACAAACTCTGTTTGTCTGGCAGAGCTCAAAAAGTGGGGGGTCTTAAATGCACACACACACAGGGCGCCTGGGCGACTCCGTCAGCTCAGCGTCCGCCTTGAGCTCAAATCATGATCTCCTGGTGAGTTCGAGCCCCTCAGCAGGCTCACTGCTCTCAGTGCAGAGCCCACTTCGGATCCTCTGTCCCCCGCACTCCCTCTGCCCCCCCACCCCCCGCTCATGCTTTCTCTCAAAAATAAAGAAAACATTTTAAGAAACACACAAGAGCAACAGGTGGAGGAAGTGGTTCTGGCTGGACGACAGCACAGAGGAGGACAGTGCGGAGCAGAGACCCGAGCTCTCTCAGCAGAGCGGGAGCCCGCGCGTCCTGCCCTCTGCCGTGCCCCTGGCGGTGGGGAGCGGGGCGCCGTGACTCTTGTCGAAGGCGGTGAGGTGAACAGGACAGACGCCTCCAGGGAGGGGGGCTCTTCTTTACGTTTCTGTCTTAATAAACAAAGCTGGCACTTGAGAAGGATATGTCCATTTTCTCTCCCGCTGAGGGCTTAGCTTCTGCCACTGGAGACAGTCGGTTCTGCCCAAAAACCCAGCACAGTGGCCTCACCCATCTGAGCAGACGTGTTTGAAACCAGAATTTCACCACCATACTATAGTCCTCCCCGCCTGGAAAGGAAGAGTGAACATCTGAGATGCCTCGTTATTTGAAAGACTTAAGTCGAAAGCCAGAGTCTTATTATTTGATAAAGCATTTATTTAAGTGAAGGCTTTGTTTTGAAATCATGCTTATGTTATGTGTGACTTTCTTCCATTCCTTTTTTTAGGTGGCCTCCTTAGCTGGGCCTGGAGGGCAGGTGGAAATAGAACAAAACTTTCTTAATAATAAACTGAAGACAATCACTGCTTATTTTGGGGACCTGATTCGAAGATCAGCCTCTGAATCATAACTGTGAGGTGGTATAAGGACAAATGGGTCATGTGTGGTCAGAACATTACTCAGAGGAGACCCTTGGATTTCTTTGTGTCGTCACGAATATTTTGTACCCGTGGTCTTACATCACCAATGACATGGACACTTACAGTATTTTAATTAATCTTAATGAGGTGCTTAGACATCTTTGGATAATATTAACTGTGTGCAGCCTCCATCCGGATGGCTGTATCTGAGATGGGAAAGGTGGGCCTCCCCCTGTGTTCAATGTCAAACAATGTGTGTATATGTACGTGTATGTCTATATATATTTTTTAATTGTGTATGTTTTGGCTTAACATCTTTGTGCGTAAAAAACAATTACTCTATTTTTTCTAATACAGAGAAATAAGAAAACAATGAATGAGCTGTAGTCTATCTGTCCGTTAGACCCCTGTGAGATAAGTAATGGTAAACCTTTAAGGGCAGAAACATAAACAGTACAGAAGGGTACAGAATGAAAAATAAAACTTCTACCCCTTCCCCTACCCATTATTCATTTATCTAAAGGTAACTACAGCTAACAGTATTTTATAATTCCTTTGGAAGACAGAAAAAGAATTGCACTATACTTCAATACAGTTTTTTCCCTCTCATTGATGCACTGGTCAATACTCCCCCATTTTTCACTTAATGTACTTTTTTTTAAACTATGTACATTTCACTAATGTATCTTGAAGACCTTTTCCACCTCCTTACATACATGAAGCTCTACCTCATTCCTTTTCGTGGCCATCTTCTATTCCATCACGTTGTATTAATTTAACTGGTCTCTGTTGATGGACATTTGGGCTGTTTTCAGTTTTTTGCAACTGTGAACTATTGTGGGCATCATCAAGCATTTTAATTTTGTTATCTTAGTATGTCAGGAAAATGCTATCTTATTGTTTGTATGTATTCCTTAATTATGAATGAGATTTGAGCATATTTTCATATATTTTGGTCTTAATAGTTTTCCCCATTTAAACTTAACTGTTTCTATCTTTTATTAATTTTGGGGCAATTGTTATCTTTTTCTTATTAATATACATGGATTCTTCATAAATTAACAAAAATCAACACCCTGTGTCTTCAGTGGGTGTTGCAAATATGTTTTTCCAGTTTGTTATTGGCCTTTGCTTGTTTTGTAGCTTGCTTTTTTTTTTTTTTTTTTTTGGCCATACGTAAGTATTTAACTTTTATGTAGTCAGACTTAACCAGTCTTGGACTCTGGCACTTCTGGGTTTATGTTTTTCTTGAAAGATCTTTTCCATTCCCAGAATACACATACACTGATTTAAGCTTTTTTTTTCCTAGAATTTTACTGTTTTTGTGTCTATGTTCCATCTAGAATTTGCTTTTTAACATTCTTTTGTTTTATAAATTTGGTGTGTTTTATTTTTTCTAATACATTTAATTCATTTAATTTCTTCTTTTAAAAAGAAATTGCAGGCCTCAGCACATTGTACCCATACATGTTAGCACACATACCATTAATTAGAGCTCAACATTACTTTCAGTTGTTTTTCTTTTGAGATAAACTGAAATACAATGAAATGCACAGATTTTAAGTGTATTAGTCAATGAGTTTTGATAAATACATATAGCTGTGTAACCCAAACGACTCTCAAAATACAGAACATTAGCATCACAGAAACGATTCTGTCTCAGTCAGTCCCCACCCCACCTGATGGGCACCCATTGTTCATTTTTTTCTACCATAAATGATTTTGCTAAAGTTAGTGTGTTTTAAATTCCACTGCAAAAATAATATGAAAATATATTTTGTAACAGGGGGTTTATATTCTTTTTATATTAAAATGGCAATGAAAGGAGGAATATGTGTTGCTTAATTATTCATCTAATCAGGGGCGCCTGGGTGGCTTAGTCGGTTAAGCGTCCGACTTTCGCTTAGGTCATGATCTCGCGGTTCGTGGTTTCGAGCCCCGCGTCGGGCTCTGTGCTGACTGCCAGCTCAGAGCCTGGAGCCTGTTTCAGTCCATGACTCCCTCTCTCTCTTTGACCCTCCCCTGCTCACGCTGTCTCTCTCTCTCTCTCTCCTAGAAATAAATAAATTAAAAAATTAAAAAATAATTTATTCATCTAATCAGTGTGTTCAGTTAGTTTTACAAGTAGGTAAAAAGATAGGAACACAGGACTCTGTCAGGGCTGTAGGCCCTTTATCTTTTAATAATGTGAGCGTGTGAAACATTAAACAAAACATGGCTTGGGCTGGGATGCAGCTAGAGGAATTGAAATAAATTGGGGGAATTTCTGTAAGTTCTGGAAGAATAACTTAAATAAAAACAACGTTGTTGAGGAATGGAGCAGCAAGGCTAACTTTGGTCTCTCGAAACTTCACAGTGTGTGCTCACTTGTGCTGTCGCAATAGAGCTGGTCATTAAGGATGAAATTTCATTGATTCACAACATCAAAATCTGTCACCATTCTTTGTTTTTACACTTTCTCATCACAGAACATTAGTGTACGCCTCATAAATCTGTTATCGGTTTTTAAATAATGGCAGCACTGGTCACGAACACGTGGCCTCTAGAACTTGAATATGACTTTACTCAGCCACTGGGGAAGAGATAGAGGAGTAAAAGCCAATTTCCAAAATCACCAGTTGTTTTTTAGTTTCTGTCCCTCACCCTTTCATGTACACCTTTTTTCTACAGCGTATTTTCGTATCTATATATTGTTAATATTAAAACTTATCTTTTTGAACATACATAGGAGTAGAATAGGAAGCCCAACCAAGATTCAAATACTCTTCTCCACTAATCACACACAGATATAACATTACAGACTTGTTTATACACTAGTCTTAGTGCCCCAAAGAACTTTACCGCGCAGCTCCTGTGTTCACATAAAATCTTCCCCAAAAGCCAAATATGGAACATGGATAAAAGTAAACTTTCTAGGGTCGCTTCTGATATAACAGAAACGAGGAAAATAGTGGCCCTTCTTCTAATCCAACTCTCCTTTCCTTCTTGTTAAATTACAAAACTTGAAGGATGCTTTTATAAAAGAAAAGGAGTACGCGTTTGCGTTTTCGATGTCAGTACAAAATGAACAGCTCAAAAAGAGCCACCCGTCCCCTCCCCTCCCGCCTCAAGCGCTCTGTCCCCACGCCCCTCCCACATTTCTGTGGCCAGCACCTTACTATCCTGTGCTTCCAGGCATTTCCCTACCTAATAAAGGCTCTCTGCACGTGCAGTGGGATGGGACATAATGGGATAATATTTTGACATTTGATTTTGTTTTGCGTTTAATAAACCTTACAAGTTTTTCCACATTATTACATAAACATTTGCACTACCATTTTTAAAGAGTCCCATAGTACAAATCTGAGAATTTCTTTAACTATTCCCCTACTATGAACATTTATGTTGTTCCTGGCTTTTGCAATTGCAGATGATACTCAGTGTGTATATCTGAGTAGGATCCTAGAACTGAAACTTTCAGGTAAAAAGTCATGCTTATTTTTATATTTGGTATGTCAAGTTGCCCTCCAACAATGTATATTCTCACCAACTATGCACGAAAGGGGCCACTTTTCTCGACCGTCAAGAACGTTGCATGTTTTCACTTCTTATTCTTACCAAACTGATCAACAAACTTATTTTAATTTGCATGTCCTGATCACTAGTGAGAGATAAGCAGTTTTTCATACATATTTGTTACGCAAATGCATGCGCTATTAGGCATCTGATTATTTCGCCAAATGAATAGCTAGTTGCTACACCATTTTCTATTAAATGAACTCAACTTTCTCCATTAACTTGAAATCCTGTGTGCGTGTCTGTGTCTGTGTGTGTGTGTGTTCGTGTAATTCTGTGTCTGGAATTCTTTTTGTCCCATTGATCACTTCTCCATTCCTATGCCATGTTTTTGATGACTGTACTTCTCATTGGACGTGCCAATAGTTACAAACTCCCCCATCATTTGTCCTTCAAATTTTTCTCCGTTCTTCCTGGCATTTTAGGTGAACTTAAATGTGTCGGTTCTGTGTTTAAGTCCCCTTTAGGATTTAAGATTTTCAGTTTAGGAAAAGCGATGTCATCACAACATGGAATCTTTATATCCAAAGACTTAAAATGTCCCTTTCTGATCTCTGTATCTTTCTGTAAAGGCTTTATACTTATATAAATACGGGCACTTTTCCCAAGTTTATTGCTTGGTATTTCATACTTATTGTTTGATTTTGAATGGGGTCTTTCTTGTTCTTACACTTCCTACTCGGTGCATTGTTTGCATATAACAGTGCTTTTACTTTCTTACATCCACCTTACTGAACTCTTATCCTTTCATAGTTGTTCTAACATTTCAACTGGTTCGCTTTGATTTTCTAAATCACCAGGCAAAACGCCCACATAAGAGTTTCTCTTTGCCAACATGTACGCCTTTTCATCTTTATTCTTTTCCTGTTGTATTGGTTAGATCTGCCAGGAATGTTATGATAACGGCACTTCTTGCTTTTTATTTTGCAATGAAAGGTTAGCAATTCTATTAAATGTTAGAGATTGCCTTAGAATTAAAGCTACTACTTTATCCTAGAGGGGTTTTTTTTCTTGCTCTAATAAAGTGCTAAATTATTCTTAAAATTATTCAAATTATTCAGGGCGTGTAGGTAGTGGAGTCGGGTAAGCATCTGACTTCAGCTCAGGTAATGATCTCATGGTTCATGAGTTTGAGCCCTGCATCGGGCTCTGCTCTGACAGCTCAGAGCCTGGAGCCTGCTTCCGATTCTATGTCTCCCTCTCTCTGCCCCTCCCCTGCTCACTCTCTGTCTCTCTCTCAAAAATAAACATTAAAAAAAAAGAGAGAAAAAAATTTCAAATTATTCAACCAAATGTATTTAATGATAGATCATTAAGTCTACTTTATTATAATGTAGACTGTTCAGGCTGAATGCTTTGGGGATGCTTCCTTTTTTTTTTTTTTCCTTTGTCCTAAATAACATTGGCATTATTGGTTCCTTGAACCCTTGCTTAGAACTCCGGGAAAACTGAGCCTGATACTTTTTTAAGCAAGATATTTTATTATTTTTTTTAATGTTTTATTTATTTCTGAGAGAGAGAGAGTGTGTGTGTGTGAACAGGGGAGGGTCAGAGAGAGGGAGACACAGAATCCAAAACAGTCTCCAGGTTCTGAGCTGGCTGTCAGCATACAGCCTGACGTGGGTCTCAAACCCACAAACCGTGAGATCATGACCTGAGCCAAAGTCGGACACTTAACTGACTGACCCACCCAAACGCCCCAAGATATTTTATTTTTTTAAATCATACTTTTCTTCCATTTTTAATGCTTTCATAAGTCTTTTTTAATAATTTATAATTTCTTAGAAAATACCCATTCACTAAAGAAGATTATATATATATATATATATATATATATATATACACACAATGGAATATTAGTGACTAAAAAGAATAAAATCTTAACGATTTGCAACAGCATGGATGGAACTAGAATGCATTATGCTAAGCGAAATAAGTCAGGAAAAGACAAATATTGAATGATGTCAACATTTGTGGTATTTAAGAAACAAAATAGATGAACATAGGGGAAGGGATGGAAAAATAAGATAAAAGCAGGGAGAGAAGCAAACCATAAGAGACTCTTAAATACAGAGACCAAACAGCGTGGCTGGAGGGGAGGTGGGTGGGGGGATGGGCTGAATGGGTGTTGGGGCACGGAGGAGGGCACTTGTTGGGACGAGCACTGGGTTTTTCATGTACATGATGAATCACGCGATTCTACTGAAACCTTTATTACACTATGTGTTAACTAACTTGGATTTAAATAAAATTTAAAAAAAAAAAAAGCATCCATTCCACTTAGATTTGATCTATTGGTCTATTTGTACTAAGTGGAAAATTAGGACATTAACTTTGATATTTACTTCCATTAGTTTTTTTTTTTTAATGATTTCTGTCCTAAAAAGATTGAAAAACTAGCATGAGAATGTGTACAGTTCACTCCTCTTCCGAATGTTCTTATCTCACCTCAGGCTACCCCACGGACTCTAGAGGCAGTAGCAGAGGGATCTCAGAGACCTGAAACGCCCCCCGAGGCCTCATGGGCCCAGGTCACAGCCTAACCAGGCAGGGGCAAGATGTGTTCCAGGCCCACTACCGTCGTAACGTCACCCATGCCTGCTGTCAGGAGGTAGTGATAGGTTTCTTTAACTTAGATAATTGGGTTTTTTTTGGCTTTGGTTTTTGGGGTTTTTTTACTTTTAAGAAATAATTTTATTTCTTTATTTTTTAAAATAGTTTATTATCAAGTTGGTTTCCATATAACAGCCAGTGCTCATCCCCACAAGTGCCCTCCTCCACGCCCATCACCTCCCTTCCCCCCCCCCCTCCCCCATCAGCCCTCAGTTTGTTCTCAGCATTCAAGGGTCTCTCAATGTTTGCCTCCCTCCCTCTCCCCAACTATTTTTCCCCTTCTTCTCCCCCACCGTCCTCCGTTAAGTTCCTCCTAATCCTCCTATATGTGCAAACATACGGTATCTGTCCTTCTCTGCCTGACTTATTTCGCTCAGCATAACACCCTCAAGTTCCATCCATGTTGCTACAAATGGCCAGATTTCACTCTTTCTCATTCCATCGTATAGATAAACCACATCTTCTTGATCCATTCGTCCGTTGATGGACACTTAGGCTCTTTCCATGTTTTAGCTATTGTGGAGAGTGCTGCTATGAACATCAGGGTACATGTGCCCCTATGCATCAGCACTCCTGTATCCCTTGGGTAAATTCCTAGCAGTGCTATTGCGGGTCATAGAGGAGTTCTATTGTTAATTTTTTGAAGAACCTCGACACTGTTTTCCAGAGGGGCTGCACCAGTTTACATTCCCACCAACAGTGTAGGAGGGTGCCCGTTTCTCCACATCTTCACCAGGAACTTAGATAATTATTTTAACCTAAAATTGTAGGGGCGCCTGGGCAGCTCAGTTGGTTAAGCATCCGACTTTGGCTCAGGTCATGATCTCATGGTTCATGGGTTCGAGCCCCGAGTCGGGCTCTGTGCTGACAGCTCAGAGCCTGGAGCCTGCTTTGGATTCTGTGTTTCCCTCTCTCTCTGACCTTCCTGTGCTCATGCTGCCTCTCTCTTTCTCTCAGAAATAAACATTACAATTTTTTTCAAAAAAAAAAACCACTTAAAATTATATTTGAGGGGCATCTGGCTAGCTCAGTCAGTTAAGCGTCCAACTTCGGCTCAGGTCATGATCTCACGGTTTGTGAGTTCGAGCCCTGCATCGGGCTCTGTGCTGACAGCTTAGACCCCGGAGCCTGCTTCTGATTCTGTGTCTCCCTCTCTCTCTGACCCTCCCCTTCTTGCACTCTGCGTGTCTCTCTCAAAAATTAACATTAAAAAAAACTTATAATACATCTCATTGGTAGGGTACCAGCTACACTTCATGTACTCAGTACCTACAGTAGGCTGGCAACTGACGGCTTCCGTTCGGTAGTGCACATCTAGATTTCTGGAGATTAAAAAGAGCACTTTCATGTGGAGGCTTTGGTCTCTTGTAATTAAATCTCAAATGTTTAGGAATTCAGATTTCATCCTTAGCTTCTAGGGAGACGTTAGTCATTGAAGCTGGAAAAAAATGACCGGATTTGCATTCTATTATGCAGGATGAAATACTGCACAAGCCTTCCTCCTTCCAACTGGAAAGCTGAGATTCTTTTACAGTATTTCAGATAAAAGCTTAGGAAGTCCTAAGTTAAGGTTATGATTGTTTCATTTTCCCAAATGAAGTATAATCATGATTTTTTTATCCTTTAAATCATCAGCAATAATAAACTGAGATCACAAATAGCAAATACATAGGCTGAAGGTTTTTGTAGTATCCTTTGCAGCAACTTGTGTCTGAGCCTACCCTAGCTATAGATCTTCGGTGAATTTGCTTTAATTCTTTCAGGCCTGACAGCCTCTCTCTGGGAGCTGATGAAGAACTCAGGCTCTGCAAAACCTCTGGAGAATTTGCCATTCGGGGGAATCCCTTTCAACCTGCCCCACAGTGAGGGACGGGAGAAGCGTTTTCCTTTTTTTTAAGACATATGCTCCCTTTATTCAAATTCACATTCTTTACATTACATTTCTAGAAAATAGAAAAAAAAATGCATCTCAGGGTTCATTTCCATGAGGAACTGCAAAAAGCATACAAACACAAGAAACATACTTCTTCCTAATCATTTATTAAACAATTAAGGATGCCAGGCACTGCTAGACTTTGGGAATTCACAATACTAGTGAAAACAACCTTTAAATACCAGGTTATGTCTCATCAGTTAGCAAATTAAAAGTAGTAGCATTCATCGATAGCTTGTTACGAAAAATAAGTCACTCATTCATTCACTAACTGTTCTTCATTATTTCGTTTTGGATAAGTGATGGAATGGGATCTGAGATGGCCCAGAGTGCTTTAACGCTTGCTGCCAACCCAAGTCTGTGGCGATGACTCAAGGATTTAAGTTCCAAACACGTAGTTCCTTCTTGTGGCCCCGGGGTCCATAGCTGGTCCCTGGGGGCCACAGCCCATCCCCGGCATATACAGCCCATCCCCGGGGCCGACAGCCAGTCCCTGGTGTTGACAGCCTGTCCCCAGGGTCCACAGCCCATCCCTAGGGTCTACAGCCCATCTCCGGGGTCCACAGCTGGTCTCCAGGGTACACAGCACATCCCTGGCACCTACAGCCCGTCCCCGGGGCCGACAGCCCGTCTCTGATTCTGCTGCCCTTCCTGGGCCTTCCATACTTGCATCGATTGCACTGCCTCACAGCTGTTTGTTGCCATGTTGCCTCTGGACACGGTCTTGATCCATCCCGCCTCTTCATCTTTAGCGGTCAGTCCAGTCTGGATATCCTCCCTCCGTCACTTATCTGACTCCTGAGGGTCTGCCCTTTAAGAAATACCTGAGAGAGGGGAGGGGGGCCAGGCATATACATGAAGATATTCATGACAGATGAGGAAAAATCTGAAAACAACCCCAAACGTTCGCTAAAGAGGACTGGCTATTTACATGGTGGCCATTCAGACCATGAAAACACTGACAATGTTTAAAGCTCAAAAGAATCTGTGGCGTGTGCTCTGACACCAAAGAGCGTACTTTGAGGCCCCTTCTTAGCTCTTAATCAGTGGAGGGTGGGGCTTGGGGCTCCTGTCTGCTCAGCCTGTGCATCCAGGTTGTCCTGCTCTCTTCTGGTTCAACCTGGGGACAAACTCTGGAGAGCCCTGGACAGCTGAGCGGGGGCTGGCAAGGCGTTTCAAGTTCTACCCTTTGGGATCACAGGGCACATGGGCCGTTTCTTCTCTCTGTGCCCCGAGCATGGATTCACCGCATGAATTTATTCATGCCCACAAAATTAATACCCGTGCGAGAAAAGATAGCGTTCCCTGGAATGGCCCGAAGCCCTTCTCTTGGGGCAAAATGTAAACCGCAGTTTGAAGCGATTTGGGCTCACTTCCCCAGAACTGGATTGCACAAAAAAAAAAAAAAAAGAGTTCTGAATATTGTAACATTTCTCATCAGATTCTAGTGCCGGTCTCGTCATTTGGTACCAAGGTTCTCTCGAGAGAGAAATGGATTCAAGTAGCATTTTTCCAGACAACTGTATGTCGAGGCACCAACTGTTCTGACATCTTATACTGTCGCGTATGAAAATAAAACAGGCAAACAATGTAGCACGTAAAGAGACAGAGGAACGATGGATGAAAAGCTACAAAGGGTATGAGAGGTGGACCTTTGCACTGTCGTCAGATAATCATTAGTACTTCTTAGTAACGCTGATAGTGAGAAAAACTGGCGTGCATCTTCATAAGTACTTCTCTTTGGAATTTTATGTCATTTTGCAGTAGAACCTTTTTTTTTTTTTTCCACTTATTTTGAGGCAGGGAGGGGCATAGAGAGAGGGAGATACAGAATCCCAAGCAGGCTCCACGTTGTCAGCACAGAACCCAACACAAATCTCAACTTCATGAACCATGAGATCATGACCTGAACCAAAATCAAGAGTCAGACACTCAACCAACTGAGCCACCCAGGTGTCCCTGAATAGAACCTTCTAAAGTCTTTACTGATGGACAACCTAAAGATGTCTTTAGTGTATAGTTGCTAACTAGTAAAGCAGCCTCTATGATGGCATCCCAGTGATCCCTGCTGTGTGTAAACCCCCTCCCGCTTAATGTGGAGGGGACAAACAAATAGAATTTGGCAGAAGTGAACCGGATTCTAAGATTAGGTTACAAAAAGGCGGTAGCTTCCATTGGGCCCTGTTTTTCACTCTTGGAGTTTTCTCACCCTGAGAGAAACCAGCTGCCCGGTAGAGAGGCCCATGCAGCAAGCCACCAAGGCCTGCCACCAAGTACACACACATCCCTCCCCAGTAGAGCCTTCAGATGAGACCATGGCCATAGCCAATGGCTCACCTGCAATCTCAGGAGGCACCTCGAATCAGAGGCAGTCAGCTAAGCTACACTCTGATTCCTGACTCATAGAAACCACAAGGCAAACCTGCATGTTGTTTTAACCCACTGAGTTTGGGGATAATTGGTTGCACGGCAATAGACATTAACACAGTAACCAAGCCAGACAGGCTACTACAGCCCCTTGGTTGACCACAAAAGCTTTGACTTTTTATTCATAACTTACAAGCAAGAATTTCAACTTTCTAAATAATTGGTGAACTATCTTCTCTCTACTGATTCTCACTGATAGTATCCTAGTCTAGGCCACCATCATCTCTAGCATCAATTTCTACAGTGGCCTCCTAATTGTTATTTTTGAGTCCATCCATCTGTCTTCTAACTCTACAGCCAGAGCAAGGCTTTCTACATTCCAATTCTGATTACACGTTTCCCCACTTAGCCCTCTTCCGTGGCTATTCCATCCTTCTCTGTGCCCAAAAGAAAACCCCGAGTAGCGGGGCGCCTGGGTGGCTTAGTCCGTTAAGCGTCTGACTTTCGCTTAGGTCATGATCTCGCGGTTTGTGGGTTCGAGCCCCGCATCGGGCTCTGTGCTGACTGCCAGCTCAGAGCCTGGAGCCTATTTTGGAGTCTGTATCTCCCTCTCTCTCTGACCCTCCCCTGCTCACTGTCTCTCTCTCTCTCTCTCCTAATAAATAAAAATATTAAAAAAAAAAAAAAAAGAAAACCCCGAGTATCATTCCTGAACCCTCCCTCACGTTGCCCTCATGGTAATGGGCAAACGCCTTCCCATGGCCTAGACGCTGGCACAGCTCATGCCTGCTTATCTCGGAGCCACACCACTCGCTCTCCACTCATCCTCCCATCCAGCCCTGACCCTGCTGTTCAGCCCCAGCTTCTGCACGGCTCTTCCTCAGCTAGGACATTTCCCCAACACATGGTAGTCATCTGACCAAAACCAGCTCAGCCCAGCTCTCTGAGCTCAGAGGCTTTGAGATCCCTCACCTTCCAGTCCTCTCTCACCACCCTATGTGGACCAGTCCCTTCCCTGAGTCCTTGTGACTGTCTGCACTGCTCACCCGCAGACCCCTCACACTGTCCTCTGGCAGAGTCTGAAGCCTTGAGCTGAAGACCTCTGCTAAAATGTAAAAAAGCCCTTTATTTTTTTTAACTTGTTTTTAACAGTTTTATTTTGAGAGACAGAGACAGCATGAGTTGGGGAGAGGCAGAGAGAGAGGAGAGAGAGAGAGGGAGACAGAGAATCACAAGCAAGCAGGCTCTGCACTGTCAGCATGGAGCCTTACATGGGGCTCAAGCCCACAAAACCATGAGATCATGACCTGAATCGAAACCAAGAGTCAGATGCTTAACTGGCTGAGCCACCCAGGTGCCCCAAAACCCTTCATTAATTCACAGCCTTCCGTGTCCTCAGCTGGAATGGTGAGGTTGTCGTTGTCTTTTTACTTTTATGGGAAGATGGCAAAACATTCTTCTTACAAATTCCTCCATTCAATATATGGCAAGGATTTGTAGCATCATCTAATCTTTCCATTTATAGAGATTGAGAGTGACCCACAATCACGTGATCAGTTAGTTTCAAAATCAAGAACAGCCCCTACAATTCTTGAATCTCTGACTTCTGCCCTGCACTCTGACGATCACTTCCTCTCTCTACTCATGCTCACCAATCCACTGACTTCTCCTTTCTGCCTCCGAGAAAGGCACCACCCAGCCAGCATTACAAAATACTACCTATGCCCCACCAGGGAGGTCTTTACCTAAGCATTTTCACCCTATCTGAAAAATTCACACCCAGCAGGACTCCGAACGGTAGACTCACTTTCCTAGTCTATTGATGAAAACAATAATAAAAAATTCGTGAGATTTTTGTATCCCCATGTGATTCATATTAAAGGGCTAGTTTTGAGTTTCCTTTTTAGCCTAGCTCTGTCCAACTTTTTACTGTTTGTACATAAAAGGAGAGTTTTAAAGATCAAATCTTATTATTTACTGCTTTTTAAAAGTTTATTTATTTTGAAAGAGACAACGCAAGTGGAGAAGGGGCAGAGAGAGAGAGGGAGGGAGAGAGAGAGTCTGAAGCAGGCTCCATGCTGTCAGCACAGAGCCCAATGTCGGACCCGAAACCAGGAAACTGTGAGATCATGATCTGAGCCGAAACCAAGAGTCAGGTGTTTAACTGGCTGAGCCACTCAGGCACCCCTATTATTTACTGCTTTTTAAATGATTATAAAATTTACGGTAAAGTTTTTCATTTTAATTCCTTTTTCAAAGATTTTTTTAGTTATTGAATTTGGAAGCCTGCAGTGTGATGAGTTTTTTAAAAAATTCTTTTATGTTTATTTATTTTTGAGAGAGAGAGTGCAAGTAGAGGAGGTGCTGAGAGAGAGGGAGACAGAATCTGAAGCAGGCTCCAGGCTCTAAGCAGTAAGCACAGAGCTCGACCCGGGGCTCAAACCCATAAACCGTGGGTTTTGCACTGTTGGCACAGAGCCCAACACGGGGCTCGAACCCATGAAACTCTGAGATCATGACTGAAACCAAGAGTTGGACACTTATCTGACTGAGCTACCCAGGTGCCCCATAAATGCTGGTTTATTTGCTTATTTTTGAGAGAGTGGGTATGTGCGCATGCATACAAGAGAGGGGGGGAGGGGCAGAGAGAAAGAGAGAGAAAATCCCAAGCAGGCTTTGCACTGTCAGCACAGAGCCTGACGCAGGGCTTAAACTCACAAACTGTGAGATCATGACCTGAGCCAGAATCGAGAGTCAGATACTCAAACAGCTGAGCCACCCAGGTGTCCCAGCTGGTTTATTTTTACAATGAAGAAGAGGAAGAAAAAGAAGAAAGGAGAAAAATGGGAGTGTAGCATATGGATAACCTCTAACATACACACAGTTCTTGGTGGTCAATCTCTCTCTCTAAATATAAAACACCATATGATTCCACTCGTGATGTACCTAGAACAGTCAAATTCATAGAGAGTGGAAGTAGAATGGTGCTTGCTAGGGGCTAGGGGAAGGGAGGAATGGAGAGTTATTGTTTAATGGGTGCCATATTTATGATGGAGATGAAGAAAAAGTTCTGGAGATGGATGGTGGTGTTGACTGCACAACAGTTTGAATGTACTTAATGCTACTGAACTGCACATTTTAAATGGAAAGTTTTATGTATGAAATGAAAAAATGTATATATATATATACAGAATACACCAATATGTAATATTTACTACATAATTAGGTATACATCAATATGTAGTTCGTATTATATAACTTATGTAATTCTTTTTTTTTTTTTTAATGTTTTTTTATTTATTTCCAGGAGAGAGAGACAGCGTGAGCAGGGGAGGGTCAGAGAGAGAGGGAGTCACAGACTGAAACAGGCTCCAGGCTCTGAGCTGGCAGTCAGCACAGAGCCCGACGCGGGCTCGAACCCACGAACCGCGAGATCATGACCTAAGCGAAAGTCGGACGCTTAACCGACTAAGCCACCCAGGCGCCCCTATAATTTATGTAATTCTAATTTTTAATGTAACTGTATCTGCCTCACTTCCTCATTAAGCTATTTGCCAGCCCAGCCCTCCGTCATTACAGGGAGCAGACGAGAAAATGGACGACACCAGCACTAAGTCACCATCAGGGCTGGAAAACAGCTCCACAGCTGTTCCTCTGTGGCAAACGAAATAATGTGGTGCTCACAATGGGCAGAGACGGCTCTGAAAGCTCGGTGTATACTAACTCACTGATACACAGAAGAACTTACAAGAGGGGCCCCTGGGTGGCTTTAGTCGGTTGACTGTCCTACTGTTGATTTCAGCTCAAGTCATGATCTCAGGGTTGGGGTACTGAGTTTGCATCAGGCTTGCATTGAGCACAGAGTCCACTTAGGATTCTCTGTCTCCCTCTCTATCTCTCTGCCCCTTCTTGTCTCTCTCTCGCTCTCTAAAATTAAAAAAAAAAAAAAAGCTTCTAAAAAAAAAAGAACTCTATGATATAGTATTTTGCTCATTTTTCAGATCAAAAAACTGAAGTACTGGAGAAGACTAAGTAACTTGCTCAAGTTGAAAGAGCTAGTAAATGAGGTAGCTGGGGTTTGAACCCAGGCACTCTGTCTCCAGAATTCTCGCACTCTTCTGCCCAAATGAGACTTAACAAACTAGGGATCCCTTTATACCTCAAACCTTTAAGGATACAGAGATGAGTCTAGAAATGGACCCTCTTTCTCTCTGCCTTGGTTTCTCCATCTGAAAAACAGAGATAATAATGACGCCTATTTCATAGAATGGTCAAGAGGATTACATGAGTTCATGTACATGACTTTGTAAAGTGCTCTGTGTGTCTGGCTTGTAGTGAAGACTGGTATTCATCATTGCTCTTAAGGGAAAGTTAGGAATCAAAGATGGTTGTCGTGGAGGAAAAAAACCTCTCAACAAACCAGATAGACAAGGAGCACACCTCAACATAATAAAGGCCGTATATGACAAGTCCACAGGTAACATCACAGGCAACAGTGAAAAACTGAAAAATTTTCCTGTAAGATCAAGAACCCGAGGACACCCAGTCTTGACACTTTCATTCAACATAGTACTGGTAATCCAGGCAGAGCAATTAGACCAGAAGAAGAAATAAAAGGCATCCAAGTCAGAAAGGAAGAAATGAAACTGTCTCTATTTGCAGATATCATGACATCTTATATAGAAAACCCCAAAGACCCTATCAAAAATCTGTTAGAACTAACAAATGCAATAAAGTTGCAAGATGAAAAATCAATATGCAAAATCAGTTGCATTTCTATACACCAATAACCAACTATCAGAGCAAGAAAATGGTTTTATTTACAATTGCATCAAAAAGAATAAAAGAATCAAAAGAATAAAATATCTAGGAATAAATTAAGCAAGGAGGTAAAACACCCGTACACTGACAACTATAAGACCTTGATGAAAGAAAATGAAGACACAGATAGATAGAAAGATAGCCTATACTCATGGATTGGAAGAATTAATACTGTTAAAATGTCCATACGTTTCAAAACAATGTACAGACCAATCCCTATCAAAATTTCAATGGCATTTTCCACAGAAATAGAATGAACAGTCCTAAAATTTTTATGGAACCACAAAAGACCCTAAATAGCCAAGGCAATCTTGAAAATGAAGAACACAGCTGGAGGGATCATAGTCTGTGATTTCAAACTATATCACAAAGCTATAGTAGTCCAAACAGTATGGGATTGGCATACAAACAGATTCATAGATTAATGGAAGAGCATAAGAGCCCAGAAATAAGCCCACACATATGTGGCCAGTTAATTTATGACAAAGGAGCCAAAGATATATCATGGGAGAAGGATAGTCTCTTCAACCAATGGGAAAGCTTGATGGGAAAAACTTGATAGCCACATGCAAAAAAATGAAATGGGGTCATTTTCTAATACACAAAAATCAACTTAAAAGGGATTAAAAACTTAAACATGAGACATGAAACCATAAAGCCAGATGCAAACACAGGGTGTAAGCTCCTTGAGAGGATTTGACAATGATTATTTGGATCTGAGATCAAAATAAAAAATAAATGAGACCACAACAAACCAAAAAGCTTCTGCACAGCAAAGGAAACCAACAAAATGGAAAGGCAGCCTACAGAATGGGAGAAAATATTTGCAAACCATATGTCTGGTAGGTGGTTGATATCCAAATATATAAAGAACTCCTACAACTCAAAAAAGCCAATTTAAAAATGGGCAGAGAATCTGAATGGACATTTTTCCAAAGACATCCAAATGGCCAACGGGTACCTGAAACAGTCTCAACATCATTAATCATCAGGGAAATGCAAATTAAAACCACAATGAGAAAGCGCCTCATACTTGTTAGAATGGCTATAATCAAAGCATCAAGAAATAACCAGTTGTTGATGAGAATTTGGAGCAAAGGGAATACTTGTGCGCCATTGGTGGAAATGTAAATGGGTACAGCCACTCTGGGAAAAAATATGGACGTTCCTCAGAAATGTTAGAATAGAATTAACATATGAGCCAGCAATTCCACTTCTGAGTATTTATCTGAAGGAAACTGGATCGCTATATCAAAAAGATATCTGCACCCTTATGTTCGTTGTTATTCACAATAGCCAAGATGTGGAAACAACCAATGTGTCCATCAACAGACAAACATGAGACGTATATATCCTAGAAGGAATAGAAATAAAAGGAAATCTTGCTATTTGTGCCAATATGGATGTACCTTGAAGGCATTATGCTAAGTGTAATTAGACAAAGACAAAACCACGTGATCTTGCTTATATGTGCAACCTAAAAATAAATCAAACTCGTAGATATAGAAAACTGATTGTGCCAGAGATAGGGGGTGGGCAAAATGGTTGAAAGTGGTCAAAAGGTACTTATCCAGTTGTAAGATAAGTAAGTCCCAGAGATATAATAATGTATAGCATGTTGACTGTAATTCACAATAGCATGTTGCATATTTGAAAACTGCTAGAAGAGTAAACTTTGAACGCTTTCATCACAAGGAAAAATGTTTGTAACAGTGGGGACGTGTGAACTAGACTTATCGTGGTGATGGGTGCACAGTATATATGAATATCAAATCATACTGTACACCTGAAACTAATGTAGTGTGTTAATCATACCTCAATTTTTAAAAAGAACAAAATAGCTAAGGAAAAAGGTGCTAAGAGAGTAGATATTAAAAGTTTCATCACAAGAAAAAAGAATTGTATCCACATGTGGTGATGCAACTCATTGTGGCAATCATTTTGCTGCCTATACATGTATCAAATCAACATGTTGTACACTTAACACTGATATGGTGTTATACATCAGTTATATCTCACTATAACCAATATGGTTGTCAGAATGTTAATGAGAAAATTTTTAGAGAAAGAGAGAGAGAAAGAATCTTAAGCAAGCTCCACACACAACACAGAACCTGACGCGGGGCTCCATCACACGACCCAGGGATCATGACCTGAGCCGAAATCAAGAGTCAGATTCTCAACGACTGAACCATCCCAGCTCCCCCACCATGAGAAACTTTTATTTCGGTTACATAAAAACTACCTTCTTAAAAATTTTTGTAAACTTAAATTTTCTTCTTTTTGCAAATGAGTCAAGTTAGGGGCACGAATGTTAGAGTTTTTATGACTTCTCATTTTTACAACCCAAACCCTCACCTTCCTGATCACCTTGCTTTCATCGTAAAGAAGCGTAGGTATTGGGCTTGAGGTCGTAAGATGGTAATTTGATCCAGTTTTGACAAGTGACTCAGTGTCTCTATGAAAATGGAAATAACAATTCCCGGTTCATAAAATCATCAGGAGGATAAATGAGGGGCTGGTGTAATGGAGTGATTATTGGCCTTAGAGTCATTCACACCTGTGTTGACAGCCCAGGGTCTTGCTGAAGCTCCTTTGCTTGAGAGGCTCTCATGGATATTGCAGGGCTTAACACACATCACTTTTCCAGAAATCGTGTTGCCTCAAAACATAGAACCATCATGGGAAGTTGATGAAAATGATGCTGTAGTATTGTGAAAGCACTAAGAAAATACAGGTTGTTAATTTCTTCTACTTCCTAAGCAACCCTTAAAAGTGGAATTGAAAATCCCGTTCTAAAAAAAAAAAGAGGGATCCAAGGTTAAAGGCAGTTATGGGTCCACACCACAAAACAGTCTTGAGATAGCGTCCCCGTTTGGGAACTCTGGTGGTTTCTACTGCATAGCCACTCAGAGGAGAAGGGTTCCCAGGTGGGGTCACCGCGTCGTGCCCTCAACTACAAATGTGAAAACAGATTCACCGCTATGTGCTGCTGTTTTTTTAGTTTCACTACCGGAAAAGCCTGCTTGCATGGAAAGATTTCATTCGCTATGCTTTCTGCCTTTGAGTCTGGCTAGCATTGTAAGCAGGTGTTTTTTCATTCAAAACATGTCGTGGCCCTGGTTGAAAGCCACCGCGCAACAAGTAGGCAGTACTTCTGGGAGGGCTGCGACAATTCTAGACTAACTAGGGCTATAGCCAGTCTCTAGAAATACAGCACGAAAACTTCACTCCCTGCCTGGCACACCTTATCTTGCTCATCATACACCAACCCGCTTTCAACTTCCTGTAACTAATCAAAAGATACTGGTTGACTATTTGAAATTTCTCCGTTCTTCTAGGTCAAGGGTCAGCAAACCACAGTCGATAGGCCAAAATCTGGCCCACCACCTTTTTTGTAAGGCTTGTCACATAAGGATGGTTTTTACATTTATAAATGTTTTTTTAAAGGAGAAAAGTATTTTATTTCATGACAAATGGAAATGAAATGAAATTTGGATTTCAGTGTCTATAAATAAAGTTTTATTGGAACATGGTCCGTTCATTTACATATTGCTTAGGACGACTTTTCCTGCTCCAAGGGCAGCGCTCCACTATTAGTTGGGAAGTTCCCATTACATTTAGTTTAACAAAAAAATAAATGAATAAATAAAGCAAGAAACACTTCCCTTTTAATATGACACATTCTGATGTTCCAGTAGTGCTAGAAGCTAAAAATTAATTTCAGGGTTTCATCTGTAAATATTTAGGAATTGACTCAAAGGGGGAAACCATGTTGAAAAGTACTGTATTTAATGTTTATTTTGTAAACCAGGTGCCAAATATGCACACTCTATCCTATGCCTGTCTCTGACATACTTATCCAAAAGCGGGGGAGAAACAATTGTTCTAGAATAGGCTATAAGCTGAAATGGATACTGTAGAAAATGAAGTTAGGGGATTTGTCTAACTTATTCAAGATTTAAGCAGCTGTCGAAACAATTCTCTTCACTCTCTATTTTACTTCCGTAGCAAGCCAGTCCTTATTGTTGACTGAATTAAATCTTACCTAGAGTTTCGAAGGCTTTCCTTTGCCAGTCTCCTCGGGCTCACTCAGTTGCTTTTGCCTCTGATTTTGCTGTTCCTTCCTTCCCCTACGGAAGGGTCCCCCTATGGAAGAAACCAGTCAGTGAAGAGTGTGTGTGTGTGTGTGTGTGTGTGTGTGTGTGTGTGAGTGTGTGTGTGAGTGTGTGTAGAGAAGGGATGTAACAGCCACCCCAGCTGAGTAGCTGAGTAGATCCCTGATCAACCCTTCTAACTAGCAGAAGCCATCAGAGGTCCAGAGAGAGTAACACTGTGCTGCACTAAAAAAAGTCTGGCTCCAGGGGAGTATGAATTTAAATGCAAATAAAACTCATCATGTAGATGTTCCCTGCAGGGCTCTTTTGAGTAAAGAGTTGAAAACAATGGAGCCATCGATTTTTTTGAAAAAACTGAATTCTTAAACAGATTGTGGTATGTACCCGTAGAAAAATACTACTCGGAACTATGTAGAACTATTGTAGGAATAGCGTGTAACACTCGATCGAGAAGTTGTGTGCAGCCATATGACAACCTGGTAGAACTGAATCTATTGATTTACGGGTACATTCAAGTCCCCAGTTTCAGGGCCACCTCATCTATACAGCGACTCTACACCACCAAGTTTTGCCAAATCTCTTCTGCCCCACGTCGGCATTTACTACCCGTCTCCATTTTAACTACAGCCTGCTAATACTCAAGTCTTCACAGCCTGTGTGCCATCCCCATTCCAAAGGAATAAGGGAGGGGGTGAGGGGAGAGATAAAAATCATTAAATTGCAATGGACTTATTTACTGCTTTTCACAAGCAAAGTCATTTATTCAAATGATTACTTGGACTTTCTCCCTTGATTTGAATATTTGATACAGCATCCTGGAGAGATAAAAATACATGAGGAATTTTATAGAACTTATTTAACTAGAAGGTAGCAGTTTATTGAAATAGCACTGATTTGCAGGCAGCCTGTCACCAAGAGAGCCAAGGAAGGATTTGTATGTTTAGACCTGTCAGAGCTTATTGTAGGAAGTGCATCTGTGGCTCATCAAAGCTCCGCCAGTAGTTTCTGGATCCTTAGTCTACACCATTTACTCGGGTCTTGTTAGAAAGCCAAACCGTGTTCCCACAATCCTCATATTGAACCATAAGTCCCCAGTACCCCAGACTCCGAGTGCATTTGGAGACAGGCTCTTTAAAGAGGTAATTAAGTAAAAAGGAGGTCATTAGGGTGGGCCCAAATCCAAAATGACTATTGACCTTATAGGCAAAGATTAGGACACGGATACACACAGATGACAGTGAGTGAAAACAAGATGAAGAAGGTCAACTGCAAGCCAGGGAAGAGAAGCCTCAGAAGAAACTGCCAGCACCTTGATCATGGCCTCCGAGCCTCTGGCACTGTGAGGAAATTAATTTCTGTTCCCTAGGAGCCACCCGTTGTGCAGTACTTGGCTATGACAGCCCCAGCAAAGTAATGCAGTCATTGATTGTGCACTCGGGGTGGTTTAGTATCATTTTAATCTTTTTTCCTGTTTGATACGGGTTTTTTTTTTTTAATGTAACTTGACGTGAGTACCGTTTAAAACTTCTGTGTTTGTGTGTTTTGTCCCAACTAGATGGTACGGTTCTCGGGAGCATTTCAAGCCACACCTATACAGCTCTGTGTCCTTGTAGAACTCGCTAGATGTTTACTGACTTAATCTAATAACAAAATGTGTAATGATTCTATGAAAAAAGAAGAAGTGAGAAAAGAGAGGGGGAAAGTTAGTTTGGGGTTTGACACTGACATTTCTATGTGAGTGATTCTTTTAGTTAATAGTTAACCAAGGATTGAAAACGTGCTTTAAGGCTTTACCAGATGATTTTCTTGGACCTCATGTCATGTCCTCTTCACAAGAGCCTGGAACAGAAGTGCCACCCTTGGCTCTCCTTTGCAGACGGAGGACACCGAGCTCAGAGCCATCACAGAACGTGCCAGGTCACAAAGAACCTGACGGGCTGGCCTGGAAATGCACCCGGGCTCCGGGACCCAGGAGAGGGCTCCCAATCCTGTCCTCGGCTAAATTGCAGTCACTAAACTCACCGAGACGCTGCCGGAAATCAAACTTTAGATGATCTGCAAGCCTTGCCTTTCCCAGCCAGGCCTGTTTTCAGATCTGGAATCTTGGACTGGCCTGGGGGAGCGGGGCCTCTGCGGTCACAAAGCAAAGCGTCCGGTGGCTTGTTACAATTAGGGTAAGGAGATCAAGGCCGGCGCTGATGGTGTGCGCTCACTGCAGGTTCTCAAAGGGTTCTCAGGGCAGTTTTTCTTTTTTCCATTCGTGGTTTTCCGGCCACGGTCAGAGGAGCTGTGCCCTTAGTTACAAGGCTGAAACTTCTCACTTCTCCATTCCCTGGGCTTCCTCCTGGGTGACCAGCTGGTTCACAGCTGGCCCTGTCTCTGTGGACCCCAGAAGCCACTCCAGGCAGGAGCTGTTCCCGGATTTAATGGTGCTCTGTGTCTGGGGTGGCAGGAGGGCCCCGAGGCCCCTGGCTCTTCTGGGTCCGCCCGAACTTCCTGAGAGGATGCCAGCCTCCCCCCTCCCAAACCCAGTAACCAGACGGCTACTAGCTGCTGAACACGTGGAGCAGGGGGAGGGTGTGCATGCTGATGGAGGAGACTTGGGTTTTCCTCCAAAAATTAGTCAGCTCAGTTTGGGAAACTGAATGAAACTTAGATCTCGGCCCCAGGGTCGTGGAAGGAGAGAGACCGCAGAGCTGCCCAAGGTCACTGAGAAGAGCCAATGCCACACTCCCTCCCTCCTCATGGGGGATGCAAAATAAAAACAAGGCTAAGTAGACAGGAGGCTCAAGGAGGTCCAAATGCTCTTAAAAAAAATCCAAGTCCTCCCCTCCCCCTTCCTGCCCCCCCTCACCCCCCCACCCTTGTCTTGTTTTGTTTGGTTTTCTTCCTAATTTGGAGGAAGCCATGGAGGTTATGGGTTACATTACCTTTCAGATTTCAAGCTTCAGTCTCCAGGGTCTGATCAGAAGCGCCTTTTGCAAACTTCTTAAAAAGAAAAGTCCCAAACTGTACTTGCACTTCTAGGTAAAGGCATCCAGTCCCTTCCATCTTTTCTTTTCCTAACCCAGAGGCACACACTAAAAACCCGTTGCACGGGGCCTTCTACGCGCATCTGTAATGGGGCAGCTCAGAGACCTTATTTCTACCTTAACTACTCAGCACGTTGAACCCTGTAACTGGCTCCCCTCCAGGTAGAGGTAGAGCATAGAGCGAGCGCACAGCCTCCCCTCTGATCAAGCTGGACTCATGAAAGGCTGCTGAGTGAATGAAGTCTGGGCAGGAGACGTGAGAATGAGAAGGAAGGGGGGGGTTAAAAAAAGGACACCACATGCCTTCCCACTCAGCATCTGTCTCCATGATCTGCGTGCAGAATATTCTACATAGAGAGAAGTGGGAGATACTCAGGACTGTCCAGTAAACCCTCTCTGCCCACATATCTGAAATATGCAGGAATGCACTTTAAGGAAGGGGTAATGGCACAGTGTGCTGAGTTAATCTCACAGCCTCAGGCTGAGTGGGGAGGACTCCAGGGCAGCCGTGGGGAGATAAAGGCAGGGATTGGGGGGTGGGCAGTGGCTCCAACTGCCACTCAGAACTCAGAAGGGTGAGGGAGGAGGCCAATGAAGATAAGCGTGGGTTTCTGAATGCCTTCTCTGTGGCACCCCACCCCCTACTTCCACCCTAACACCTCCCCCCACTCGATCTCTCTGATTCATTTTCAGACTCAGACCCTGGAAGCATTTCAAAGGGCAACCCCAGTGGGGTATCACGGTGTCCCTGGCATCCCTGCACGCTCCCCATTGTCACCCGCCCAACAAGGCTCCGTTGTTCCCTGTGAACCTGAACTCAGGGGAAGAGAGAACTTGGCCCAGTCGGGGGACTTTCCTGCAAAGGATAGGGCATGTCAGAATCGTTGGAATCGGACTCTGCAACCCCCTGGCTTCTCAGGAATGCCGCACACTATCTGATACAGGTGTCAGCAGCCAACACGGTTGGGGGACTCTTTGAGAGAGACACAGTGCGACTGGGGGAGGGGCAGAGAGAGAGAGGGAGATACAGAATCTGAAGCAGGCTCCAGGCTCCGAGCTGTCAGCACTGAGCCCGACGTGGGGCTCAAACCCACGAACCGTGAGATAATGACCTGAGCCGAAGTCTGGCACTTAAACTACTGAGCCACCCAGGCACTCCCATTGTTTTGTTTTCATACATCAAACTGCCTGTGATATGATTTTTGATAGCAGGAGAATGTCAAACGTTTTGCCCAACACCAACTGGCTAGTGTAGTTATTCCCTTTATTCCTGGGAAGGATAATCCTGTGTTGAATGTCCAGGCCACCCCGGATCCACTCGGGCTGAACGGTGAACAAAAGGTCCCAGGGCTGCCCCTACTTGCACTGGCCCAGGAGGGGGGACCTCCTTTCGTCATTATTGATCTATTCTCTGTTCTTCCCAAAGTTTTCCAACACGCTCTGTATCATTTGTGCCACACAGAGGGTAGTCCCCGCATTGGCTCCCATAGCCTTCGAGGTACAAACCACTGTCTGAGTGGACAGGAACGTCTCGTTCTGGGATTCCCTCCTCACCCGTGGTCCCCAGCCCAAAGCCACTTCTCTTTACTTCTCTTTACATCATCCCAAGGATTCCCGCCGGGGGCTCAAACACATGAATTTTCAGAATTCCGCATAGTATAACACAGCAGCCTGGCATTTATTAAGCAAAGGGGAGAGACAATCAAAGGAGCCACACAGAGAATGACTATAGTCACTGTCCTAAAACCAAACCAAACCAGTGGTGGTTTCTGATAGTGGTGATGATATACCCTGTGCTTCCAGAGGACAAGTTCAGGGTCCCAGGAGGCACTGCCTCAGCTCCTTCCAAGTCTGTCCAGTAGGCACGTGGCTAAGGACAACGAGCCATATGGGCACTAAGAACTCTAAATGGAAAACACATACCTGATTTCCAACAGTTCCAAAAAAGAATCCAAAATGTATTAATAGTTTATATTAATTACATGTTTAATGAAGATATTTTGGATATTGGGAGGTAAATCAAATAGATGGTTAAAATTAGGTCCACCTACTTCTTTTTGCCTTCCGGTGGCTATTAGAACATTAGTGACGATATGCGTGGCCACCATTTTATTTCCATTGGATGTTGCTTCTCAAATAATGGCCTTATCTTCTGCCTTGCAGGAGCCCTCTCCAGGGGACTTCCTTAGTTCCTTACAACAGTCCAGGACAAAAGTTCTCTGTGTCTCTCACTTCCCATATTCCTCGCATTCAATTCTGCTCTTCAGTCTGAAACAGTCACCTCATCCACAGCCAACCAAATGGACCATCATGATGGGAAAGGACCCTTTCCGATAAAAAGGAGGAGCAGACCTGTCCTGACAGCCAGTATCACCGTTCAATAATCTCAGTCCCTATCATGAGAATTACAGTATCTCCCTCAAGCATAACCCCATACCCCATCTCAGGTCTTTTCCAAAGAAAATGAAACATCCAGGATCAGCGGAACAGGTAAGAGGCTCATCTTCCTGACACACTCTATGCATCTGGCCATGTCCACATGGAAAGTTCTCATGGAATAACCTTTTTTTTTTTTTTTTCTGGATGGAGGCCGTGGCTTGCCCAGCACCACAGAGCTGAGGGAAAGAAAGGCTGACCCTAATGACCAGGGATCTTGGCTTTAATCTTGTCTAGATTTCTATCCAATTCACATTCCTACAGTGCCTCTCAAAGAAGAAAACTCACTTCCCATCCTTTCAAAGCCTGTAAAGAATAATCCTCTTACCATGAGTTACCCATAGGATAAGACTTCCCCTCCCTCTTAAGGGTTACGACACGTGGTAAGTGATGAAAGCCAGAAGTAACAAGATCTTAGGACACATCTCCATGATGCTAAACCAGTAGATCCGAAGAACAGCCACATGCCCAGCCTTATTTATGCCAAAATATCTGATGAACAGATTAAATGCTTTCACTTTCCATTCAAATCAATGGGCCTGGCATAAAGACCGCTATAGATTTATGAAAATGGTGGAGTTATCGCAAAAGGCTGTAGGACACTAGATTTATACCAGCTGCTGATAGATAATAATACGAGCACAGCCTGGGGGCAGTTCCTGATTGTTGACATTGGGGGAAGTGGACAGCAACACCCAAGTATAGACGGCTTGGCTCCTGGTAACGGACCACCTCTTCTCCAAGTGGCCAGAAGTGTTATTTCAGGAGCAGGGCATGGAGCCCACCATCTGTTAAGGTTCTGGGGGAAGCTTCACTGGGTCGTGCGTGGAAAGCACGGCAAATTAGGCAGAACTCGAGCCCAGCCATGGGACACGCCAGAGGTCACCGAACTGTCCTCCACCCCCACCCCCCGTTCCTCTCTGCTGATTGCAAGGGAAGGGCTCTGAGCTCCATGGTCATGGACGCTCCAAGGGAAGAGCCCAATGGCTCCCGGGGTGTCTGCTAGGCCTCTGCCAGGCCACTGTTGTCCCTGTGTCTCAGAAACGGGGACACATATGTGGCTTTGCTGTCTATTTTTAGTAGAAGAGGACGGTGGCTTTCCCCCAACACGTGTGTGCCTCATGTTAATGGTGTGTGAGCAGACACGCCCCAGGAAGGGGGGTACAAGGCAACCCAGGCAAGAGTTACAGCACGTAGGGAGTAACTTTAATTTTCCAAGGGCTTGAGGGAAAGGGAAGCTTGCAGATCTTTTCAAGTCTTTAGCCCAAGTGTGAAGTTTTGTTTTCAATGCTTGGAAGGCCAGAGTTCTCTTTGTAGACTTAAGCTGCACCTTGGCAGGCCAGGCCAGTGGGACGTCTGACCTCCCCCGTCACTGGCCATGCCCTGAAGGGCTCTGGCGTTCACCTGCTCTTGTCGCCAGTGTGTCCCTAGCACTGGAAAGTTCAGCTTGCACTTCCTATGTCGTGCAAAGCAGCAATGGTGGGTAAGTAAGTGAAGTTACAGGACAAAGTTACATGGATGCTAAAACAAAATAGCTTCCTTCTAGATTTCTCTATTGTCCAATTTGGGGTAATTTCTCCCTTTCTCCCTCTCTCCCTCCATTCCTTTCTTCTTCCTTCTCTCCATTCCTTTCACTTTTCCTCCCTCCCATCCCCCCTTATTTCCTTCCTTCTTGACACTGCCCTTCTTTTGCTAGTGTTCTGCACACCTACCTTGTCTGCCTGTTGAATAATCCAGGTTTGGTGTCGCCTTTGAATAATCACGCACCCCCAAACTCTTTAACTTCCTGCATCTCTTATTATGGTTTTACCTCCCACAAATGTATCTACAGTGAGAACATCATCTATTCCTAGCCCTCACCCCACATACAAGGACACTCTGTCCATTGGTTTCTGTAATCCCTGGTGTCCCTAGAGGTGGCAGGTGGCACTATGGTCCCCCATTAGCTCTGGTGGCCTCTGACTAATGTGTCCCAACCCATCACCATCTTTAAACAGTAATAGAGCAGGGGGTGAGGTCCCCATCAGGGGCTCCATAACTACAGGATTTCCTTTCCTTTCCCTTCTCAGCATCTTGGGTTGTCTCTTCCTCCTTCCCCCTTCTCCCTGAGCCCATGACCATCCTCAGGACCAGTAGGGGGTAAGTCAGTGCAAAGGGGGGATGGTTGACCCTCCACCAGCCACCTTCTCTCAGCCTCAAAGCTGGCTCATCACAGCATCCCTCTCCCTCGTCTCCCCTTCCCCACAGTGACTATTCTGTAACTCATGCCAGAAACCTTTCTCCGTCTCATGTACATGAAAAGACCAGATTTTCCAGAAAGTTCTAATTTAAAATTTTCTGTTTGCCAAGACCTAACTCCCATTTGAGAAAATAGGGCCACTTGTCCAGTATGGGAAATAATGGAACCCTGTTGTTAGTACCGGTAAATAACTCTGATTTTGTACTTTTTAGGGTCTAAGTAGATGTCGAGCAGCAAGAGAAGGAGCGAGTAACTGAGTTAAGGTGATGACTTCACATTGGACTTCTCATACTTGCTTGAGAATCTTGAAAAAGTAGCATGCAGACTTTGATTAAGAAGAAACACACGATGTGTAACATCAAAGTCTCCTCCACATAAATGGAGAGGACAAATTCTTTTTTTAAGTTTATCTATTTATTTTGAGAGAGACAGAGAGAGCGCGAGCGGCAGAGAGGCAGAGAAAGAGGGGGAATCTTAAGCAGGCTCCGTGCCATCAGCGCAGAGCCCACACAGGACTCGAACTCACAAAATCATGAGACCATGACCCAAGCCCAGTGGAAGTCAAGAGTCGAACACCCAAGCCGCTGAGCCACCCAGAGGCCCCAAAAGGGCAGATTCTTTAATGTGAAATGTTAGAGGAGGTAACAACACAAAGGGAAGCAGCAAGACCTTTTTGTTTCACTCATGAATACACTGACTCTTTTGTTTCATGCCCGCTAAGTGCTAAGCGGGCACCTTGGGAAGGCAAAGTGAATAAGGCATCCCATTTGCCATCCTGTTCAGTGTAGTGAAGTTAGTAGACACGCCTGTAAATCATTCTCTTTTGTTTTTTAATTGGAAAATAATCATTAACTTACAGGAAAGTCGCAGATACAGTATGAAGACATTTTTCTTCCATTGGTTTACACGAACTTGCCGATCCATAATAACCATGTCTCTTATTTTCTATACTGGGATGCCCTGACAGTGGGGGTCTTCTTGACCCTGGAGGGGTTGCCCCCCAGCAGGGTAGCCAGTTCCTAAAGATAACGAACCACCTGCCATTGCTCATGCTTTTCAATGCCAACCGACCAAGGCAGAGTCTGCACCTGCAACTGTGCGGGCCATCAAGCATCTGATCACCCCAAGGCAGGTACCAGACAAGAAGGACAGCTTCTCCTCCCTAGAGCCCACTGGTAATTCAGAACAGCCAAGTCCATACCTGCTTGCCCCGCCTTTGCCTCTTCCTCCCATGGAAGCCATAGTAAAAGCTCTGGTCTACATTTTCCCTTCGCCCCCTCTGCTTCTTATGGACACTGCTTCTCCTTGTGGGCCTGCGTGGGGTGGCACGGCCCCCTCCTCTTGGAAACTACAATGAACTAGATCTTCAACGGTGGTCTCTTGTTCCTGTACCTCAATAGTAATACAATCAGTTAGACCATGGTCATTTGTGACTACTTTGTGTATAATTCCTATATAACTCCACATCAACTATTAACTTTTGGAAATGAACACTGATACATTACTGCCATCCAGTCTTCAGACACCTTTTCAGGTTTGCCAGTGATCCCAACAATGTCCTTTACAGCCACAGGATCCAGACCAGAATCAGACGTCACACATAGTCACCAGGCATCTTTTGTAGCGTTTAGACCAGAATGGTTCCTTGGTCTTTCTTGCCTTTTGTGACCTTGACATTTTTTTGAGATTACAGGCCAGTTATCGTATAGGAAGTCACTCGGTTGGGTCTATCTGATGTTTTTTTCTCACAATTAGGCTCAAGAGCTGCGTCTTTGATGAAATACCACAGACGTGATGCTCTGCCCTCCGCGTATGCCATCAGCTCACGACAATATCAGTTTGCCTCCTTACTTTGGTCATTTAATGAAATTGGTGTCTGCCAGGCTTTTCCACTAAACAGTTTCTCTTCTTCCCTTTATAATTCATAACATTTTTGTGGAGAAAAAAACTTTGAAATGATGTAAATATCATAAGTCCAATTTACATATTAGCACAACTCAGTAGGTTGCAATCTGTTACCTAGAATCCATTTTAATGTGTTACTATCATCATTCAGATTGACCCAAATTTAAAAAGTTTGTGCTTTTCAAAAAAGTGTTTTAATGTTTATTTATTTTTGAGAGAGAGAGAGACAGATTGAGAGCAGAGGAGAGGCAGACACAGAATCTGAAACAGGCTCCAGGGTCCGAGCTGTCAGTACAGAGCCCGACACAGGGCTCGAACCCACAGACTGTGAGATCATGAACTGAGTTGAACCAACTGAGCCACCCACGCACCCCTGACAAATGTGTGCTTTTAAAAAGTGACCTCAATTTCCTTCTGACATGCCCTTGGACTTTTTAAAGTATATCTTTGTGTTTCTTTCTCAACGAGACATTCCAGTCTCATCTTGTACTTTTCTGGCCCCAGCCCCAGGATTGACTATGTCTCCAAAGAGCCCTGTCTCTTTTGAGAGGACGATGGTGTTTAGAAGTCAAGCCCCAGGCACTGGATGTGTTCATTTTCATGGGGGTGTCAGTGTTCCTGGCCTTCTTGGTGAGCAGAATGAGGAAGCATTGGTGTGGTATGTACCCATATGCACATGTACACATATACATTATGTGTATTTCTCTAGCTCTCTAACATGCAGTTCCATCTTTGAAAAAGGATAGGATTGGGTGAATGCTGCCAAGAGGTTTGGGGTCCAGATACAATTTAGCCTGTAATAACTCATTTACCAGAAAAATCAGCATGCTATTTGGCAAAGGTCTATATGTTCTAAATCTAGAGGACTCAAGCGTCAACTAAACAAATAGTAATGAAGTTTTTTTAAAAAAAAATTTTTTAAGAGAAAGAGAGCAAGTAATCAGGAAAGAGGGGCAGAGGAAGAGACAGAGAATGTTTTAAGCAGGCTCCAAGCCCAAGGCATGGCTCGATCCCATGACCCTGGGATCATGACCTGAGCTGAAATCAAGAGTTGGATGCTCAACTGATGGAGCCACCCGGGTGCTCCAATAATGAATATTTTTAAAAAGAAACAAAAAAAAATTATAGTTCTCCATCTTTAGTGGATAGGCTCTGTCCACATTGCAGTAGGCCGAGTCTGTTCATTGCAAGGAAAGACCTCCTTTCCTTCTAGGCTCTTTCGATAGCCCATGGGAGCTCTCTTCTCCATAATATCTGTAATTATTTTTTGGTTTTAATTTTAATTTTACTTGTGATGTCCTAAAAAAATGTCCTTTTAGAATTTAATTTGTTAAAAAGCCATTTCTAAAGACTGACCCTCATGCTAAACAAAAGCAATATCAAGAAATTTCGATTTCTAAAGAATTTCATTCTTTGTTTAAATGGATCATTAGTTCCACATCAAACCAAAAGATCCACTTTTTTTTTTCTTAACATCTAAACTGGCTTAGCATGGAGACAGATTTCTTCTTTACTTATTTCCTTCTTACTTTTTTTTTTTTTTTAATTAGTCTCCATTAGCCTGAAATGTGGCAACAACCTCAAAGTCAACCAGAATGTGATTTGTAGGGAAAAATTCTTCATCTTACAATGAATTTAAATTTTGATTTTATGGTCAACCACATAACTTATTCCTTTTCTATTCTAGTCTCTTTTTCCCTGCATGTGACACAGTGTTAGAAAAAGACCAGAGAATATTCCCTCCCACTTGGGTTTCAGTGTTCTGACCAGGCAGCACTTGGGACAGAAGGGGTTAAATAAAGACGGCAGAGGGGGCTAATTATCTCCAGAGGTCTTTATGCTCACATGCATTCTATGCTTGGTGACACAAGGGCATTATTTGATCTTGCTCTGGCCAACCATAATTTCTTTTCACCATGAGGGGTTTGCCCAGAGCGTCTCTCTGCATCAGGTTCCACTAAACGAGCTCAGGGAGGAGGACTGTGCAGTGCTGGGGCCTCAGGCTGCAGAGTTGGGCTCCATCAACCTCTAGTTGGGCCACTTGGCTGAGACTCATGATCTTGCTCCAGATTCCATCTCTTCTGCTGTAAAATGGAATCATTGCCACTGTCAGG
Organism: Proteles cristata cristata; assembly: GCA_017311185.1. Taxonomy (NCBI): domain Eukaryota; kingdom Metazoa; phylum Chordata; class Mammalia; order Carnivora; family Hyaenidae; genus Proteles; species Proteles cristata. The sequence continues at coordinate 999,182 of JAESUZ010000067.1, read as the reverse complement.
GTGCCTAGCCCATGGAGAATGTGCTAGGAAGTCAATAGTAAGGTCATGTCGAATGCATGTGGGAATCAAAGAGACAGAGTGTGGACCAAAGCCCCTATGATAGTACTTGCCAGCCCAAGAGAAGAATTGAGAAAATAGGAAAAGAGAAATACATGGCAAGTGCTATGATTTCAAGTGAAAGATCTGTAGGATGGAGGATTAAGGAATTGGTGTGAAAGAGTGGAAGTCAAAAGTTACAGGAACTGCGACTCATTTTCTTTAGATAAACCATCCCGTATCTTTGTATCGATATGGTAGATTATACGGACCGTCACACATTTCCTTTTATTCCGTCGTGCACTCTGGACAGACATCCAGTTTTCAGACCCAGCTCTGTGTCCTGGAGATGCATTTGCAACTCCCCATAAACCCCGGTGAGTCGGTCCTCCCTGGCCACTGCAGTGAGAAGCAGTTTGGGGGACACACTCCCCCAAGGTGGCCAGCAGGCACCTTCCATGTGAATAAAAGCTCACTGAACTACCCCCCGCAGCATTGGTCTCCTTCCCTTCACCAGCAACTCAGATCTGAGCTATCTTCTAAGCTCTCCTCCACACAGTCTGAAGGCACTCATCCCTTGACTGAATTAGACACAGAGGAAAGAGTTTGAAAGGTCGAATACAGAATACTTCCTCTTTCGGTCTCAAAATAAAGCATTCCTTGCATTTCCCTGAAATCTCTTCTTCCTCTTCCACCTCTTCTTCTCCTTTGAGATCGTCTAGAGAGAATTTCCCATGAGCCAAGCTCTACTAAATCCTTGCCAAGTTGAGTCTCCCTGAGGCTCAACCGAAGTCATGTTCTTCCTATTTTAAAAACCCAAACCTGAGGTTTAGTGAGTCCAGAGGTTCTCAAGCTTGGGGCGCCTGGGCGGCTCAGTTGAGGGTCTGACTCTTTTTTTTTTTTTTTAATTTTTTTTATGTTTTATTTATTTTTAGGAGAGAGAGAGAGAGAGAGAGAGAGACAGCATGAGCAGGGGAGGGTGAGAGAGAGAGGGAGTCACAGGCTGAAACAGGTTCCAGGCTCCGAGCCGGCAGTCAGCACAGAGCCCAACATGGGGCTCGAACCCACGAACCGCGAGATCATGACCTAAGCAAAAGTCTGACACTCAACCGACTAAGCCACCCAGGCGCCCCTGACTCTTGATTTCAGCTCAGGTCATGATCCCAGGGTCATGGGATCGAGCCCCTCTATTTTCCAAACTTCCCTGAGATCCTCATGGCTGACCCACATTTCAAAATTTCTTCCCCAGACATGACACTTCACACACACACACACACACACACACACACCATCTGCACACACAAATGTCTTAACACATAATTACACCTTGCACACTCATTTATGTACATACCCTTATGCACACATTCCCCCGCATGCACATACCCTTACATATGTGCAAATACCATTCCCACACAAACACCTCTAAACACATATTCTACACAGATGCACACACTTGCCCACACACATGCTCACCTCACACACACATGCACCCGGCCACTGTCTGAACACGGATGAAAGTGGAAGAAACTAGGGTTACATGTTATCATTTCATATTTCCAATGATGGGACTAAGGGAAATTTTCTCTCATTGTTAATTTTTAAAAAAAATAATGTTATTTGGCAATAAATATATGCTAAGAGGAGAAAGATCATTTCAGGTCATCTAGTCAAGAAGTTTTTGTGCTGAGGAGACATTTTAGGCAACCTAAATAAGATGGTGTCAATAACTGCACTTTAAAAAAAGGAGAAGATACCTTCGTGTGTCTTCATTTTGTTTTGCCTTTTAAAAGATTATGGAATTGAGAACATGGCCTTTGTTCTTCTTTGCTACAAAGAGAAAGTGTTACCACCCCATCTTACATGAGGCTGTTCTTCATATTCGATTACTGGTGAATCTTTGCAATTAAAATTTTTTTTAATGTTTATGTATTTTGAGAGACAGAGACAGAGCGTGAGTGGGGGAGGGGTGGAGAGAGAGGGAGACACAGAATCCGAAGCAGGCTCCGGGCTCTGAGCTATTAGCTCAAAGCCAGGCGGGACTCAAACCCACATGCTGTGAGATCATGACCTGAGCCAAAGTCAGATGCTCAACCTACTGAGCCACCCAGGCGCCCCTGAATTTTTGCAATTTAAAATATTGAAGTATTTTAGTTGAGTAAGTGCTATTGTCACTTTGCAAAACAATGGTAGCACACAGTTTCAATCAAGAGATACTATCCTCTGGCCATTTATTACCAACAACTTATGGAAGCCGAACTTCTAGAGCTTTTGAGAGTTCAGATAGAAAGCTTGAATTTGTGCTATTTCTATGTTCTGGGCTCTCACCACCTCCATGTCTGAGATTCAACTTCTTTCACTTTGAAAGGAACTGGAGTAGATACTTTTCTATTAGGACAAATATGCCTTGCTATCCTCCAAACTATGTGTTAATATTTATGAGGAGAGAAGTACTGTGCACAATAAAACCATTTCCGATGTGTCAAGTTTTATAGTGAGTCATGGATCTGTCGCACCAGATAAATATAACAGGACATCCTGTAGGCATCTTGCAGTTTTAACAATGCTTCTAAGTTTCTCTATTTTCTTTTCTTTCTTTCTCTCCTCCTTCTCCTCTTCTTCTTTTTCTTCTTCTTCTTCTTCTTCTTCTTCTTCTTCTCCTCCTCCTCCTCCTCCTCCTCCTCCTCCTCCTCCTCCCCCTTCCTCTACTCCCTCCTCCCCTTCCTCCTCCTCCTCCACCTCCTCCCACCCTCCTCCTCCTCCTCCTTCTGACTCTGCATGAGACACAAAGGCAATCAAACTTCGACCAAATACTAAAACATTTTGTAAGTCTAGTCGCAACTGTGTACAAAAGGAAAGATTGTAAAGGGGGGAAAGGAAAGAATTGTAAAGATACTATTGAATGACTATCATGTTTGATAACATCTGCAAGATAGATATTTCTTTTAGGGCAGAAATCCCCTTTCTCTTAATTTTTATTCATTTGTACTTTTTCCACCCTCATTTCCACTCTCGCCATGTGCTATTATTTTTTATTTTTATTGGGAAATAAGGAGCTTCTCTGAAAGAGAAAGGATACATAATTTTGTTCCAGCAACATGTTATCTTATACAGAGTTCCCATGTCTACTCTGAAATGGTTTTACACGTCTTCCCAATGGAATGGTGACAGAACCGTCAGACCCAGTAGACCACGCGTGATAGCCACCAATGAAAATAATCACCGGAAGAGGCGCCTGGGGGGCTCAGTCTGTTGAGCGTCCGACTTAGGCCCAGGTCATGATCTCACAGTTCGTGGGTTCGAGCCCCAGGTCGGACTCTGTGCTGACAGCTCCAAGCCTGAAGCCTGCTTTGGATTCTGTGTCTCCCTCTCTCTCCCTCTCTGCCCCTCCCCCGTTAGCACTCTGTATCTGTCTCTCAAAAATGAATAAAAACATTTTTAAAAATCTTGAAAAAAAAAGAAAAGAATCACTGGAATAGAACAAAAGTCAGCTAATAGGTATAAAAAGGATGAATAATTAAGTTAATAAATTATTATTTAGGCTTTACGTAAAGAGTAAACCTTGTGGTTTCTTTAGCACGAATAACACTGAGTAAACATTAATTGATTGAGTCGTATTTGGTTTTCACAAATGTCCTCAAATATTGTAAGCATTATATTTCATACCAAAAAGTTATAACCACCCATCTAACCCCAAAGATAATCATGCCATTAGTTAAACTTAATCAAACATTTAACTGTAGATACTAACATATGCATACAAAAGTAATCCATGACTTTGATAATTACTCTTTGTGCCATTTACTGGCTGTGTGATATTGGGAAAGTTACTTAGCCTCTCTGAGCCTTACTTTCTTCATCCGCAACTTAGGGATTAACAACACCAACAGCAAATCGTTGTTGTGAGAAGTAAATAGAGCAACATCCAGCAAGTGTCCTGCTCAGCACATGATGAAACAAGGTAATTAGTAGAGTGGAATGACCAGCCATCTCCTTAGTCAAAAAAGCCTGTATCCCATCCTGGAACCACTAAGTTACTGGCTTGATATCAGACAAGGTTTCTCTTTTTTGCCTCTCAATTTTCTTATCATGAGATGAAACAAAAATAGGCATGTGCCCCCCACCCCCACCCCGGGTGGCTCAGTCGGCTAAGCGTCTTGATTTCGGCTCAGGTCATGATCTTGCAGTTCATGAGTTCGAGCCCTGTGTCGGGCTCTACACTGACAGTGTGGAGCCTGCTTAGGATTCCTGCTCTCTCTCTCTGTCCCTCCCTTGCTCCTCTTCTCTCACTCTCTCAAAATAAATAAATAAATACTTTTTTTTTTTTAAAGGAGGGATTGCGGGGGAAAGGGGAAATGGGAGATGGGCATTGAGGAGGGCACTTGTTGGGATGAGCACTGAGTGTCGTATGTCAGCAATGAGTCACTGGAATCTACCCCCTAAACCAAGAGCTCACTGTATACACTGTACATTAGCCAACTTGATAGTAAAAAAATATAAAAAAAAAAAAATAGCAGTGAACCCCTTGCACCCTCCTGACCATTGGGAGGCAGCTACTGCATTCCCTTTCCTGACCTTGCCTGGTGCTCTGACTCAGTAACACTGACAGCTCTCATGTCCACCCCATCATTACTCCTACAGCGAGTTCATGTAACCGGTTCGTCGTCGTTTATGTTAGCGAGGTCACTGTGTCCCAGTTAGTGCAACACGAGGTGTGTGACATGGATAAACTGATCGAGAATCTGGAAACAGCATCTAGTTTTCAGAAATCTCATTGCATCTTCGAATGTCCCACTTCTTGACAGATGGGTTCTGCCAACGAGCATCTTGGACTTCAGACCTGCTGAATCTTCCGGATGCTCCCACCTGAGCCTTCTCGGGGGCAGGGGGCCCCATTTCTCATTCCTGTTTCCAGACTCATGCCACACATATGTCATCCACACATGTGTACACGTGTATACAGCTATGGTCTCTTCAACCTCATTTAATACATTGTCCTAAATTTGCATTTTTCTCTCCGTCTGTAGGCTACCATGTTTGATGACTCTAGCCTGACTGGTTCACGGTCATTTCCTGAGCCCATTGCTTTGGAGTCCCCTTCTCTTAGATCTGAAATCCAGGTGCTGCCAGAGGAATAAGTAAACATTGAAACTGGAGTTCTTACAGCCTTTGCGTTCTCTCAGGAATGTGCCCTAAACAACCCTGTACTTGAGCAGCGTTCTAAACTTTCAAGTTCAGATCACAATTCATATGGAAAGGAACTTTAGAAGATTCCGCATTAGTTTTCTGGTCCCCAGAAGGATTTCTTTGTTTCCTTTTGACAGGGGAATCTAGTTGGACTGGTTTAGAAGAGTTCATAACAGTTGAAGTTTTAATCTCCTTTTAAGACAAACCATCTACTCACCACCTCTTTTGTATGCAGATTCCCCTCAAAGGCTTTTCCTTATTGAAAGAAAAAGCTGCTTCCAAATGGCCTAAGTAAAAAATATCGTTTTATACTGCTCACATAATTTTTCCAGGTCACGGTGAATTATTTCCTCAGGCCAAATGCCCTGAACAGGCAATAAAAGTCCTCCCTCCCCCCCCAGTACGTCTTACTGTTAGAAGTATAGACTCTGAAACCTGGAAGTTCCTATAGATGCCATGTAGGCCAGCCTCTAAGCCCAAAAGTAAGTAAACCAAGGTTTCCTAGCTAATAAATTGGTGAAGCCAGAGCTGAAATAGAATTCTCGTAATTCCTGTGCGATGTTCTTTCTATCAAAGAAAGGTTATTTTTATGACCAGCTTAAATCCCAGAGAACTCAGGCTGTATGGATACATAAAAGCATAAAATTATCTTTGTATGATTCATTTTTAGTGCACTGGAGAACTCATGTATCTAACAAATATTCACTGAGCTGCACGTGTCTGGCATTGTGCTGGGCGCAGGGATAGAAAGGTGTGGAAGACGCCATCCTCAATTTAGGGAAGCTCGGGTCCTCCTGGATCTGCCTGGAGAACACGACTTGAAAATGTCATCAAGCCCATCAGCATTCGACAAGGAATGGACGATGAGGTGGATCATCACTGCAGACCAGTGGAGGTGATGGAGAGCATTGGAACACACCCTGGTTCTGGATCAGAAGACCTGAGTTGAGTCCCAGCCTTCCATTCACTAGGTATGTGACCTCGAGCAAGTCTCGTAATTTCTCTGTGTCACACTTTCTTCATTTGTAGAATCAGGGTCAGAGTAGCCAGCTGATCCTGAGGGCGGAGTGACATAACACATGCAATGTACCTTGACCAACACCTAGTACTCAATAATTGTTACTTACCTTACCCCATGTTGAAAAGCAGAAGTGGAAATCACATCTACCCTCTGTGCTTCAAAAGACTTCTTACACAGATTGGATGAAACAATGCATTTCAAAATAATTTGTAAAATATTATTATGTTTCTTTTACCACGATATTATCATGACTGCTATCTTACTCTTTGTTTCTTCCCAGTTCAAGCATTCCAACCGCTTCAATAAAATCCATCTGTGTGGTTCCAAATCACTTTCCAAAACCCACAAAGACCAGAGTAAGGAGAAGATAGGTTAAGGGAGAAGTTGTTTCCGTGTGTCTGAGCCCATTGACATTGGTTCAGTTATTTCTGTATTCACTAAGTTCCCAGAAAAGTTAGGTAGTAATTCCAGTCTTTAATCGTATCAAGAGTTTGTTTTTGTTTTTTTGTTTTATCCTCATGGAGTGTATTGAAAGACTAGCCCATATTTGTAATAAAGATATTAAGGATGAATGAAGATATTAATACTTGTGTAGTATGTAAAATTGTAAAATTGTAGTATGTAGGAAATGTAAAATTGCCAATATTCAACCTTTTTTGGACCTGTTAAAAATGGCAGCTTTATGTGGTTAAACTGAATATTTAAGAGCAGTGGTCATGGTGATGTCAGAAAGACTATCCCTTGAGACACATTTAGCTCCAAGATGGTTTCAGAACACGCACGTGAGGGCAGCTTCTAGAGCTCTCTCCAGCAATCCATTTGAGATGACACTAAGCCCAGTGTCTAGAGTAGAATGCCGAGCGGAGGGGCGCCTGGGTGGCTTAGTCGGTTAAGCGTCCGACTTTCAACTTTCGCTTGGGTCATGATCTCGCGGTTCGTGGGTTCGAGCCCCGCGTCGGGCTCTGTGCTGACTGCCAGCTCAGAGCCTGGAGGCTGTTTCAGCCTGTGACTCCCTCTCTCTCTGACCCTCCCCTGCTCACGCTGTCTCTCTCTCTCTCCTAGAAATAAAAAAAAAAAAAAAATAAAAGAATGCCGAGTGGAATAGTGGAGATGGTGGTGGCTGGGATTAGGATACGCAGCTAGTAGTGCCTGCCATGTGTTAGATGAGTTGAGTCCCTGAGGCATAGCACGGAAGCTCTCTGAATCTCAGGTCCTCACACCCAGACTAAGAAACTATGAGTGTTCTTTCGATCCAGGAAGGAAGAGTCTGGTCTCATTCCCCACGTGGTGTGCCACGCCCTTCCAGAGAAGAGTCTGTGAGTGCCTGCCCTCCCAGAGTCCGTACCACCCTCAATCCATGCTCCCAGTACCACATGCCACAAAGTCTCTGCCTAGGTGATGCTGGGCAGATCAGACGCTCAGGTCTCCTCCCCCAAGGAACACAGCACGCATCTCTCTACACGGAGAGGGGGCCAAGAGACAGCCGTCTGCAGAGATGCAGATGACATTCGGGCGTGTGGCTTAGGAAGGCCTCCCTCCTGCGGGCATGCGTGCAAGGCTGGTGGTGAGCAGCAGGGGTGAGAAGAGAAGGGGTGGGAGGCAGCACATGAGAAGGGCCTCCCACCAGCCATCGTGGTCTTCGTATCTCCGCACTCCGACGCACACTTCCTAGGGGTCTGAGAATTCTAACTTCCCAAGTCCTTCCAAAGGTTGGTTAGTTTTGTGTGCCCACTCGGCTAGGCCAGCTGCCCAGATATCTGGGCAGACATCACTGTAGATGTTGCCGTGAAGGCATTTTTAAGATGAGATTGACATCTAAATCGGTGGACTTTGAGGGAAGCAGATAATAATGTGGATGCGTTTCATCCTCCACAATGGGGATGGACTGCACTCGAGCAGTTAAAGGCCTTAGCAGCAAAGACTGTGGTCCCCTGAGAAAGGAGGACTTCTGCCCCCAGACTGTATTTGAACTTGAGCTGCAACATCAACTCTTTCCTGGTCCCCTGCACATTTCGGACTTGCTATCCTCCGTAATTACAAGAGCTGATTCCCTAAACTTCTCTCTCTCTCTCTCAACCTCTATCTCTCTGTGTGTCTCATATTATATTGATTCTGTTTCTCTGAAGAATCTGAATTCATACATGGGTTTATTTTTCAAGGTAAGACGCTAGATGTTATTTTATTTGTCCCGTGATTTACACAGACTAGACATATGAGACACGGAGTATTTGGTCCGCTCGGAAATGATCCCACAAATATTAGGGCTGAGCCTGGATCTGTCTTCAGTCCTACTTTGTGCAATACAGAGGTTCTGAGGTGTGTGCTGTAGCTAAGTGTGGAGAGCACTGCACAGATGCTCATTGCTATCAGATGGTCCAATCTTGGCATTAAAGCTACCGAGGGATCTAGGAAGGAAGGGGATAGAGGCAGTAAGTCAGGCGAAGGTCAGGGCCCTGGTTAGCAAAACCTAAAGTCAAATCTCACCTCTATTTTTCACTAGGTGTGAGGGACCCACGGGATCACGGAAAACTGCTTTTAACTCCCCTGTGACATCCTTCTCACCAAATGTAAGCCCGACGGGGACAGCAAGGGTCTCCAACATTGCTGAGAAAACCACATACATGACGTGTCTAAGCGACGTGCCCAGCTTCCAAAGCAGATCAGGACCACAGGGACCACACACTGTTTTGTTCGAGCTGCTTTAACAAAGTTCCATAAATGGGTGGTCGGAACAACAGAAACCTGCTGTCTCCCAGATCTGGAGGCCAGAGGTCCAAGATCAAGGTGTTGGCCGAGGTGATTCCTGTCCCGCCTCGGGGGATGAAGGGGCACCCTGTCTCTCTCCTAGCTCTGCAGGATTCCCAGCAACACTTTACGTTCCTTGGCTTGTACCTGCACCACTGCATTGGCACGGCACCCTCCTTGTGTGCAGGCATGCTTATCTGGGTCCACGTTTCCATTTTGTTTTTTTTTAGGAGGACAGAGTCATATTGAATTGGGGCTTCTCTTGACTTGATTATCTGCAAAGATCCTGTTTCCAAATATGTCGCACAGACGGGCAATGGAGATAAGGACCTCAGTAACTTTTGGAAGGCACAATTTAAGCCAGAACAGCCACCAATAGCTGGTTTATGCCGTGAACCAAGGCACCATGTTGCCTCTCTGGGTTCCGGCAGAGAAGTGGTGGTGGCCTCTCATGTCATACTGGCTGTTCATCTCTCAGACACATGCCCAGCAGCTGCTGCTTCTGTGCACTGGGCTTCTTGCGAAGAGTAACGAGCGGAGTCGAAACAGAAGAAACGGGCCTGGACCGTCCATCAGGAGTTCACCTTCCGGTGTAGGAGTTCCACGTGGATAAATAACAATATGAGAAGAAACATACAGGGATGCCTGGGGGGCTAAGTCGGTTGAGCGTCCGACATCGGCTCAGCTCAGGATCTCGTGGTTCATGAGTTTGAGCCCTACTCCAGACTCTGGACTCTCTCTCTGCCCCTGCCCCAGTTGTGCCCTGTCTCTCTCTCAAAAATGAAAATAAATTTTTAAAAAAATTAATGAAAAAAGACGAAGAAAGGTATAAAGTGACAACTGTCAATGAGATCTAGAGGTGGAATTTCATGGGATTTTAAGGATTGAAAACACACAGTGAATCTAAAGAAGTTTCCGTGAATCTCTGACGAGGTGGCATTTGAACTGGCCCTTGACAGATGGGTAAAAACTGGCCAGGTGAAGACGGTGGGAAAGGGGAACGTGTGGAGAAAAAAAAAAAAAAAAGACGTGAAGTTCTATGTCGGTGTGAACTAAGCAGCATAAAAATATTCTCAACAACATCTTGTATACTTCAAGTATGAGTTGGGCTTCTGTTCTTCCTTCAACCTCTTCCCCCATCTCGTCTCGTCACTTCAACGCTAGACCAGGAAACCTAACTCACTTAGACTGACTTCACAGGCCTTTGTAAGAGCTACATGTGACTCACTTCATAGTCAAGCAAACAGAATCCCGTTTCGTACAGTGTACCCAATCATCACCAAGGACCTCTTCTGATGCCCTGGGGTCATGTAAATGAGCAGTTCGGGTACAACATTGAACCAAAGCTTGAACCAAAGCTCTCCCTTGAACCAAAGCTCTCCCACTGGGTAGTAAGGCACACACATATACTCTTAAATTCTAACTGAATTCACGTGAATTCTTTCTCTTAAAACTTGGAATCTTTTCTACAATCAGATCTGAAGACTCCCTATGTAAGAACTTCACAGGGCAGTGTATTTTTAGGAGAGTGGAGCTTAACAATAGCAAATCAAAATAAACAGGACTTTGGAGGAATGCATGCCCATAAACTATTCAGATCAACAAAAAGACACACCCAAAGTCAGAAAAAAAATCATCAAACCACCCTGGGGTAAACTCTGCCTTTAAGAGGGTGGCTGAGATTTTACTGAGTGGCTTGTATGGAATATTCTGCATTTTCTGGACACTTCTGGAGGTGGAGGTGAGAGATGGAAAAGGCCACAATGAGGCCAGGGAGGTCCCCCTAACACTTCAGCTGAGCACTAGAGAGATATCATTAGTCTGTTGGTCTGGCTGCTCTGTGAAGAGAAGTCAATGGGGTCGTCTTAAAGCACACCAACACCCCCGTTGCACATAATTCGAATCTAGAGCTTTCCACGAAATACTTCTAGTAGTGGTGTCCATGCATGCACAAGAAGGGGTAATAACCAGACTATGCTATGGGGCCGGCTCTACAGAGAACTGGGGGGATTTAGCTGATGCCTCCCACCAGGGCCGAAAAACTGAAGTAGCCTTTGAAGCCTACTTCACAGGCAGCATAGACGGAGCAAGACTTTCCAAGATGGCCACCAAACTACAACCATACATACATTTATACATACATGAAAACGATAGGACATTGGTCAGTGCAGATAAAGGATGTAACTGGAATATAAAGTCGTTATCAGCTTTTCAGGAAGCCCCTCATCCGGCTGTGCCTCCACAGGACAGCTGGTTTTGGGAACGGTATCCAGCATGCCATCTTGCCGCTGGTCCATGAGGGCTCTGTGAACAGAAACGTGGACTGACTGAAAGGGTAGGAGGGTGAACGAGCGGCGGTGGCGTTACCAGACCCCGGAGGGCCAGTTCCCCGTGCAAGGCTCCGAGGGACGGCTGTGCCCACACAGAGCGTCCCAGGCTCTGTGAGGAGGAGGCCGCGCTCGTTTCATACCGCGGAAGGGGCGCGAACCTCCACGGGCGCCTCGCTGGTGCTCACGGTGGGAACGAGCTTGCGGCCCCGTCCGTGGCCGCGCGGGCAAAGGGCTCGGACGCGACCCCTGGGCCACCAGGCGGCCTGAGGCCGGTCCACGAACACGGGCAGCCTGCCCTCTCGGACAGCTGGTCTGGAGCGCGCTTCTCTGCACACGCATCCCCTGGGCCCACGAGCAGGGGCACACCCACATCCGGCCCCTTCCCCACCCCACCCCACCCCCACCCCCACCCCACCCCCACCCCCACCCCACCCCACCCCCCACCCCCAACAACATGGCCGTGCTACTTGGAGCCTCTGAGACCGGATCATGTCGAGATACCGAAGCAAGTTAACTGTGAAAACGTTTCCCTATTAATCGTCCTGCTCTGTGGCCAATGACGCATAAATAATGTCTTATGAAAACTTTTTGTTGCCTGAAAGGGATTTCAGGACTTTTCTTTTCTTTTTTAAAATTAATTCCCTGCCATCTATGAGCGTTTGTGCTACAGTCCCCGTTTTTTTGTTTTTGTTTTTGGTTTGTGTCGTTTCGCTTTCTGCTGGTAACACAGGTTTGAGTTTCCTAACGCTTAGCGTTGTCCTCGCGCACGCGCAGGTGTGCAAGTGAGTCTCCTACAGACGGGGATCCTGGCGTTGGGGGGAGGCCCTGGCGGACAGCCGGTTTCCGGTGGGGGCGACGGGCGGCGAAGCCCACTGTGGGGACAGAGGGGGTCTCCGGCATGAGACACAGGGAGAAGAGGAGCCTTGTCTAGGAAGGACGGAAGCCTCCGCTCAGGTCAGCCTCCAGCCTCGCGTGGGAAGAAGAGGCGCGCCTGGGCCTCCACCCACGGAAGCCCCCTTCCGACGCACGCGCGTGGCGGAACCAAACCCACTGGGGTGGCCTCGCTTTCGGGGAGGAGGCGAGGAGAGTTCAAGGAAGGGGGAGCGGCAGCGGGAGGGCCCAGAGGCCCCTGGGCATTGACGCGCCCCCATCCGCACCCGAGGCCCAAGCCACCTGACCAGGACGCGCCCCGTTCTGGGAGTGGGGTCGCCGGCCTCTGTTCTCGCTTCGAGACCGGCCCCACCCCCTGCCCTCTTTGTTAAATGGCTCGTTTAAAGGCGATTCGTGGGCCTGCGTCTCCCGAGGAAGTGCAGTTACACGACCAGGGTTTCAAGATCACGATCTGTACAGGCCTCCCCTGGACTTCCAGAACGGCAAGCCAGGTTGGCCCCGGGGTGGGGGTGGGGGGCCTGAGGGAGACTCTTCCTTGCAGCCCTTTCCTACCAGCACCTCCCTCCGGCTCCAGCACTGCTTCCGGACACTTGTTTCCCCCAAAGCCCACCTCTTCCTGCAGGGTCCCCGGGTACCACGTGACTCCTTACCATCGTTCCCCACCCCCACCGTCATCCAAACTGCCAGCCGTAATGCCAATAACACCCTAAGCAAGCTCTCCGATCAGACTGCATCATGGGGGGAGGGGGGGCGCCTTGGTGGCTCAGTTGGTTAAGCTTCCGACTTTGACCCAGGTCATGATCTCACGGTTCGTGCGTTTGAGCCCCGCGACGGGCTCTGTGCTGACACCCAGCTCAGAGCCTGGAGCCTGTTTCTTATTCTGTATCTCCCTCTCCCTCTGACCCTCCCCTGCTCATGCTCTCTCTCTCTCTCTCTCTCAGAAATAAAATATTTAAAAAAAACAACAACAACAGCTATATCATGGGGCACCTGGCTGGCTCAGTCGGAAGACCATGTCACTCTTAATCTCGGGGTTGGTTGTGAGTTCAAGTCCCACATTGCATGTTTGAGATTATATACAAATAAACACACACACTACATCATGAAGCTGCCCTGAAAATTAAGTGGGTTTATGCTTTTGTTTGTTTGTTTGTTTGATCCTTGCTACTTTTTACCCAAGCCCTCTACTTTCTTTGCCTGATGCAACCTAATTCAGGAAGGTTCTTTCTGTTTGAATGTGATTAGGATGCCTCCTTTGGCAAACATTACAGTGATCACTGACTCAGGCAAGAGTCATCAAATGGATGCTAAGGTAGTGGGTAAAAGTTTGATGAGGAGTAGGAAATTTCCAGAAGCAAGCTATCTCTCTACAAGATACTGATTAATTATAAAAGGAAAAACGGCGACTTTGGGGTGGAAAAACTAGGCAGACACCACCTTAACTAAGTGGTCAAACTTCCATCTCACTGGTAAGGGCAGAAATGGACGCCTTTGCCTCCTGATGACTGCGCTGGGAGGAGCTCGGCAACACTTGCCTTCAATGATGCTCCTACCAGAAATCACAGCCTGAATCTAATTATGAGGAAATATCACATAAACCCAACATGGAGCATGATCTGGAATTTTCTTTTGCTAGAAAGTATATTGGTTGGACAATTGTCAATATTTGAACGGTCTGCAGATTTCTTCTTCTTTTATTTAAGTGTATTTATTTATTTTGAGAGGGAGAGAGGGGAAGCAGGGCGGCGGGGAGAGAATCTCAAGTAGGCTCCATGCTGTCAGGACAGAGCCCGATGTGAGGCTTGACCTAACCAGCTGCAAGATCATGCCCTAAGCTGAAATCAGGAGTCAAATGCTTAACCAACCGAGCCACCCACGTGCCCAGAATGGTCTGCAGATTAATTAACGATGTATCAATGTTCATTTCCTGATAAGAGAATGTTTTTAGGAAATAGACACTGAGGAAGTTGGGGGTGAGAGGGCATCATGTCTGTGACTTACTCCCGAGCAAGAGTTGAGAAAAATTTATAGCTTCATAGAGCACAAACATGGTCAAATGTTACAGGTTGGAGAGTCTGGCAGAAGGCTCTACAGTGATTCTTTGTGGCTACTTTTGGAACTTTTCTTCAAGTCAGAAATGATGAAAACCTAAGTACATAGGTTTGTAGATACCACAAGAACACCTAGAAAGGAAGGCTGGCCCCTCTAGAATTAGAACTGGGGGCAGAGCTGATACCAGAGTGAGGAGATCAGCTTGGTTGAGGGGCTAGGCGCCATTGCTGAAGATCAGAAGGTATGGAAGGAGGGAATACAGCACTGACGGGGGCCTCCTTCTTCTGAGAGAAAACAAAAAACCGACTCATCAGCAATTCTCCCTCTTATCTCTGGACATTCCCTGTAGACTCTCAAGCCCTCCATCTGACTACACGAGACTTTTTTACACCCAGTTTACATTTTGGTCTAACTACCATCTGGCACTGTCTTGTGTATCGTTGTGTATTATGTTATAAATTTGATAGGATTCCAATCTAGATGATGTTATTGGTATCATTACCACGATTATTTAGCTCAGTTTTTAAATAATATCTCATTAGGATAGTTTGGTGATTCCTTTATAATGTGGAAGAATTGAGAAGGACTTGGTCCAGATTTAGCCCCACTTGCTTTCGGACACACTGGCGTCTGTGGTATTCGAGGTGAGAAGCCCCGACTTTACAGAAGGGATTGGAGTGCAAAGGTACAAACTTGGGCTGTGCGGTCAGACAGAAAGACAGAAGGCATTTGAATCCAGCATGTGTCATTTCAAGGTGAATTTGGGTGAGTCACCTTCCTCTTTTGAGGCCTTTTTCCTACCTACTGGGTATAGAAAATAAAGCCTGGTTATTGTGAGGACTGATAGGAGGTTTTAACATAAAACAACCTGCCCACTTTCTCCCCAGTAGTTGTGACAGAATGCCTCGGGAATCAACCTCTTCCCGGTGAACTTTGGATGAACTAGCACTCAGGCTTCTGTCTGTAAAAACCCACTGGATCCCTCCAGCCAAGGGAGTCCTTGCCTTTCTGCAACATTTCCAGTTTTTTTTTTAAAGTTTTTTCATCTTGAGAGAGAGACAGAGAGGGACAGAAAGAGCGAGCGAGGGTGGGGCAGAGAGAGAGAATCCCAAGCAGGCCCTGCACTATCAGCACAGAGCCAGATGCGGGGCTTGAACCCACAAACTGTGAGAACATGACGCTTGAAATCAAGAGTTGGATGCTTAACTGACAGAGCCACCCAGACGCCTCCGCTTGTTGTGTTTCCATCAGTGTGCCTGATATAATAGGCAGTTTAATTAGATAGAAACTTAGAAAAATGAGTGGAAAAGTTGTTTCTGGGTAAACTAAGCTGAATATTTGGAATCAGTCACAGGTAAAATGGTAAAAGCAGGGGCGCCTGGGTGGCTCAGTCGATGGAGCATGCGACTCTGGATCTCAGGGTCGTGAGTTCAAGCCGCACGTTAGGTGTGGAGATCACTTAAAAATAAACTCTTTCTCGGGCACCTGGGTGGCCCAGTGGGTTAAGCGTCCGACTTCGGCTCAGGTCATGATGTCAAGGTTCATGGGTTCAAGCCCTGCTGACAGCTCAGAGCCTGGAGCCTGCTTAAGATTCTGTGTCTCCCTCTCTCTCTGCCCCTTCCCATGCTCACGCTCTGTCTTTCTCAAAAATGAATAAACATAAAAAAATTAAAAAATGTAAAAGCAAATAATTCTACTGATTAAGGAATGATTTAGGTGTGAGCGAAGTGGCATAGAAAGTAAGAGATCGCGGGAGACGTGGCTTTGCCAGCCTTTCCTCTGCTTTCACGGCTGTAACTGGAAATCAGACATGAGGCTCATGGGTGTGGGTTAGGGAGGAAAGGTGATACAGAATGGCCAGCTGGGGATTCACAGAGGAAATGCCCTAGCATCGCATGAGAGATTGGCAGGGAAAAGAATGTGAATTCAGTCTTAGGTTGAAGTTCAAGTGAACTATTTAAGGTGCATTGATGTCACTTTTATTTCCCCACTTTAAACAGCTTTTTGATTCATTAGTCCCCAGTGCATCATGGGAGAGGCCTTTGAGTGCATTTGATTAGCAACGCTGGTAAGTAGACACCCGTCTGTGGGGCAGCTACACCCCACATTCTCCCGGGGTGCTGGTGGGAGCTTTTCCCCAGTGGGTCCCATCTCGGCCACTCATTGACCCCACCTGGGGAGCTTTAAAGTCTATGATGATTGATGAGTCACTCTCACTAGCCCCCCACTTTGATGCAATGACCTGGGTCCAGCCTGGGTAGTAGATTCTCATGTGCACCACTGGGCACCACTGATCTGCACTGTTTGCTGCGTGGGCCTCAGTCTGTGGCCATGTTTGCAAGGGTCAGATGGAGAGTCTCAGCCTCCGCTCTGCCCCTCCCAGCAAAGCCGACCAGGGCGCTCGTGCAGACGGTCTGTATGGGGCCTTGCGTTGTCTGGAAGAGTCTGGACCCCTGGATGGCTGCTCCCAGAAACGTGAAAGGTACCCGGGACAGTCACACCATGACAGTGGGATGTGCTGCGGGTCAGATGGCGAGGTGGCTGGGCTGACACGCTAGCGTGTGCTGAGGATGACCGACCTCAGCTGTAAGGGCCACGATTGGGCATATGATGTAGACTGTGTGGAAGGAAGATGCCCTAGAAGTCAGGCATTTGATTTTCCTACCAGCAGATAATGGGATGCTCTTATGCACCGTCGATTCTCATTCATGGTAGTTACGGTCTATAAAGGTGCCACAAACAATGAATTAGCTAATACTGAATCACTGATCCTGGGGGGAAGACGGGGTCCAGTAGCTGAGAGCCTTTGGCCACTGCATGTTCCTCAGTTGATTGATAAATGACCTTGTTTTATGTGTTTCTGTTTAAAGACACCTCCTTTAATGTAATCTGTTGACTCACTAACCTTGAACTCATAGTCAACACCACCATACATCATGCCCGAATGAAGCCTACCTACCACATAGGTTTCTTCCTTGAGTTATCTCACAGACTTCTGTGTTAGGAACAGTAGACAGCACTTTAGCACTACCCTTAGGAGTCATTTTCAACAGTAAAGTTACCAACAAAAAGCACACAAATGCAAAAAAACATGGCACTGAACGGAGCCCCAAAGGACACCCATTTATAGCACAAGTGCGTAAACAAGAAGAAGGAGTGTCGCCTTGCTTGATGTCTGCTGGGAACATGTGCACAGGGAGATGCCGATTTTCACTGCTCTCCTCGTGTCCACGCGTGACCTTTCCACTACTTCCTCCTCTTGTCTGGCTCAGTCACATCCCTCACCTTCTTCAAAAGCCTGCTTCCCTTGCCAAGAGGGATCTTTGTTGATTTTCAACCTGTCTCTGATCATGGGCGTCTGTACTCAGTTCCCAACTGAGGCTGCCCTCGAAACACCTCAATCCATCAATTCCTGAACCAACCAATACTAATAATAAAGTATTTTAAAGCACCTAAGAGAATTTTTAAAACAGATTTTATTTTTAAGTAATCTCCACACCCCATGCGGGGCTTGAACTCACAGCCCTGAGATCAGGAGCCACGTGTGCTCCTGACTGAGCCAGCCAGGCGCCCCCTAAAGCACCTAATAGAATTTTTGAGACATACCGTGGTAAAGGGAGAAATACAAGAAGCAACGCCTTGCAGAGAGGCTGGTTGGTTACCAGCAGCCGAAGAGAGAAAGTGACCACGTGAAGCAAAGGCAAACCGTGTTAAAAAGGACCTAAGTTTATTTTATTTAAAAAATTTTTTAATGTTTATTTATTTTTGAGAGAGACAGAGTGTGAGCAGGGGAGGGGCAGAGAAAGAGGGAGACACAGAATCCGAAGCAGCTCCAGGCTCTGAGCTGTCAGCACAGAGCCTGACACAGGGCTCGAACTCACAGACTGTGAAATCATGACCTGAGCCGAAGTCAGACAGTTAACTGATCCACCCAGGTGCCACCTAAGTCTATTTTAAAATGGAGGTGGCCCACTCCCAAGTATTCTAGAGGTCTAGAAAAGAAAGTTACCAATGAGGGCTTTAGATAAAACTTTCCAAGACACGAAACTCGCCTGAGACTCTGAGGAAAGACAAGTGTGAGGGTGGGAGGGGAAGTCTTCAGGATATATGAGTACAACCTGAGAAGTGGGAATGACCACAGATTCCCACCCAGACCCCGCCCCCACCCCAAATAGGAATAAAGAGGCAGCCTTAAGCAGGGGGCTTATATGCAAGGAGTTAGACGCCATAGGACCTAAGTGCAAGCTCAGCCCTGACTTTGTTCCTTATTGCATGAGGCATTGTACCAAAAAACACTGACAGGACATTCCAGGCAGGTTGACCAACGCCAAACATTTTGTGTCCCAATTACGCGCCTTCTGCCAGGATCTCAAGGACCCATTGATAATAGCAGTCATCGTATTAAAACAGGAAGAAAATAGTAATTTTAATTGAGGGCCAATGTATTTGAGAGGTCATCCTGAAGAAAGGTCTGGAAAACGGGCTTTCCAGTCATCAATTACTCTGTAGGATCTGTGACAGATTCCCTCACAGATTGAATACCATCCAACAGGTAACCCACCCCTCCCTGTTGGCAGGAAATGAACCGATTACATACTAGTGAGCATCATAGGTATAAGCCACCCTACCTTTTTTTGTGGTTTCGGGCAGTAGATTGCAAACCTCTGTAGTCTGTTATCTGTAATAAATGACTGATGAACAGGATTATGTGAAGGTGGCTACTTGACCGCTGGACCATGGCCTCAGGTGCAGCCGGCCTCATAAGAATCTTAATAGCCCACACTTACATGGCCAATTAATCCACAATAAAGAAGGTCAGAGTATGCAATGGGGAAAAGACAGTTTCTTCAACAAATTGTGCCGGGGAGAGTGAACGGCTACATGCAAAAGAATGAAACGGTCCACTTTCTTACACCACACACCAAAATAAACTCAAAAATGAATTAGAGACCCAACTGTAAGACCTGAAACCATAAAACCCTTAGTAGAAAACATAGGCGGTAAACTCTTGGACATCAACCGTGGCCATTTTTCTAGACATGTCTCCCGAGGCAAGGGAAATGAAACCAAAATAAACTCTTGGGACTACACGAAAATAAAAAGCTTTGGCAAAGCAAAGAAAACCATCATCAGAACGAAAAGGCAACCTACTGAATGGGAGAAGATATTGCAAATGGTATATCTGATAAGGGAATCAACATTCAAAATTTACAAAGAGCGTATACAACTCAATACCGAAAAACCAAATGATCTGATTTAAAAGGGGAACTGAACAGATATTTTTCCAAAGACGACATGCAGAGGGCCAACAGACACATGAAAAGATGCTCAACCTCACTAATCTTCAGGGAAATACAAATTAAAACCCCAATGATTCTCACGTCACACCTGTCAGAATGGTTAAACTAAAAAAGACAAGCGATCACACATGTGGGTGAAGAAGTGGAGGAAAAGGAACCCTTGTGCACTGTTGATGGGTATGTACACTGATGCGGCCTCTGATGAAAACAGCACGGAGGATCCTCAAAAAATTAAAAATAGAAATACGCGGGACGCCTGAGCGGCTCAGTCTGCTAACTGTCGGACCTCAGCTCAGGTCATGATCTCACAGTTTGTGAGTTCAAGCCCCGCATCGGGCTCGGTGCTGACAGCTTGGAGCCTGGAGCCTGCTTTGGATTCTGTGGCTCCCTCTCTCTCTGCCCCTCCTCTGCTGGCACTCTGTGTCTCTCTCTCTCTCAAAAATAGACATTTATAAAAATAAAAATAGAAATTTTTCTATTCACGTGCCCATGAACACACACACAACGGAACATAATTCGGCCCTAAAAATAAGATGAGATCTTGTCATTTGTGACCACACGGATGGATCTAGAGGGCATTATGCTAAGTGAAAGAAGTCAGAGAAGGGCAAATACCATGATTTCACTTATACGTGGAATCTAAAAAACAAAGCAAATGAACAAAGCAGGAACAGACCCATAAATAAGGAGGACAAACTGACCGTGGCCAGAGGAGGTGGGGGTAGGGAGATGAGGAAAAGAGGTGAAGCTAAGAAGCTTCCAGCTAGAGAATGAATAAGTCCTGGGGATGAAAGGCACAGCACAGGGAATAGAGTCAACTATAGGGTAACGGCCTTGAATGTGGCCAGATGGCATCTACACCTGTGGTGAGCATACACTGACAGGTAGGCTTGTTGAATCACTATGTTGTACACCTGAGACTCACGTAACATCGTGTGTCAGCTATACTTTGATGTAAAAAAAAAAAGATTAAAAGAAAAATCACAGGGAAATAAAAAAGAACATCCTAATGAAAGGTAATGGGTGTGAAGTGCTTAGCTCAATGCCTGGCACCAGATAGGCCCCATGTGTTTGCTATTATTCACACCAAGAGTAAATCTTCTACCGGGAACTATTTATTTCCTTGTAAATTCCACAGTGTGGGGTAATGCTGGGATCCCAGGGACTCTCACTGAGGCCTGGGCCTCCGCCATGGCTGGGACGAATATCTTGGATTTGCATGTGGCATCCACGGAGTTGGGACACGGGCTTGAAGACCGAGTCATTCTTTCAGCAAACGATGATTATGCACTTGCTGTGTGCTAAGCACCGTGCTGCGCGTGGGGAGGCAGAGAGAGCCGGAACGAAGGAATTGCAGCGACCGTTACTGTGCACTAAGCAAACCGTGAGCCCATTACGGGAGGCATTTCACCCTCCAGGGAACCCTGCGAGGTAGGCACCCTTATCTCCATGGTCCTGGGAGGAAGTCGGAGTTTTGAGGAGCTAATTCCAACTCCGCCTCTATCCTTCGCCCCTGCTCAACACCCTGAACATCCCCGTGTACGCCCTTAAGGAGCCTACTCTGAACCCAAAATTAGAGACTCAACATCAGCTCAGGGCATCTCCATCTCTCCCTAGAGAGCCTCAGATGTTGGGGATCAGAGCGCGCCCCCTCTGCTGCCAAGGGCACCCCACTTCCTAACACCTTGGGGAATGGGTTGGAAGAGAAGCAAAGGAGACCAAGGTTCCGGGGCCGGGCCCCCTAGAAGATCTAGGGGAGCATGTTGGGCCCCCGCGGTTCCACGCTCCCGAGCGGCACGCCAGGTCTCCGACTTTCTCGGCCTTCAAAGCTCGAGCGACGGCCACACGAAAGACCCAAACCTTGGGCAGAGGCCAAACGGTCACTTCCCCGCCCTCCCGGCGCAGTATGCAAATCCGAGCACCAGGAAGTAGCTGGGACCTCTCGGCCGAGCCCAGCGACAGCCAGTTCCTCTCCCGCCGCCCCGGGCCGCCGGCCGCTCGCTCCCCTGCCGTGGCGCCTCCGGGCCCGACGCCCCGCAGCCTCCAGCCCCGCGGCCGGCGGGGCGGCCGCGCCACCCCGGACCCCGAGCCCGCAGCCTGCCCTGCGCCGGCCCCGCGGCCCCGTCGCGCCCCCGCTCGGAACTCGAGTCACCGTGGAGCGCCGCCGCCGCCGCCCAGCAACTTTCCCCGGAGCTGGTGAGTGCCCGCAGCCGGGCGGGGCGGGGGGCTGGCCGGAGTCCCGCGCCCGGGCGGCTCCGGGCGGGGGCGGGGGTCGGCGCGGGCCCCGGCGCGGAGGGCGCCCAGATGCCTGCAGCCCGCGGGCGGCCGGGCCCCGGGAGCGCGGACGCGGGGGCGGGCGGCTCCGCAGGTGTCGCCCGCGGCGGCGCGTAGGGGCGGCGGAGGCGCGGGCGGGCGCGCGGCGGCCCCGGTGGGCGCTGGCCGCCCGCGCCCTCGGGGCGCCTCGGGGAGCCCCGCCGCGCGGAGCCGGCGCGCGGCGGGGATCCCGGCGGGGACTCCTCGGCTTGCAAAACGCGGTGTCCCCGCCCGGCCCCCCGAGGTGAGGTTTGGGGCTCGGCCCGGGCCCTGTGCCAGGCCCGCGGGCGGCGGCGGCGCTCCTCGCGGGCGTGACGTCGAGGGGCTGCGGCGGAGGCTGGTAGGCACCCTCCCGCCGAGGAGCAGTCCGGTGCCCCCGCCGGCAGAGAGGAAGCGAGAGTTATTTTAAGAATTCAGGGGTTGCCTTTCCTTCGCCCTGGGGGAAGGGTGTAAGCGTCAGTTCCCGCTTTCCGGCGTTATCTGGGCCGGGGTGGCATCTTCTCCAAGCGGTGCATTTGTGAAGTTCCTTTCTAATAGCGGACGTGGTCGTGTCCACCTGTGTGTGTGTGTGTGTGTGTGTGTGTGTGTGTGTGTGTGTGTGTGTGAGAGAGAGAGAGAGAGAGAGAGATCCCGTCATGTCCATTTCTGTGTGTGTGTGTGTGATCCCATCGTGTCCATTTCTCTGTGTGTGTGTGATCCCATCGTGTCCATTTCTGTGTGTGTGTGTGTGTGTGTGTGTGTGAGATATCCCGTCATGTCCATTTCTGTGTGTGTGTGTGTGTGATCCCATCGTGTCCATTTCTCTGTGTGTGTGCGCGCGCGCGTGCGTGTAATCCCACACCTACCCAACTTCTTTGCCGGAAACCCTAGATGAATCCGGGACTTGCAGTTTCCTAGCTGAGTGTCAGCTTGGGCCTTTTATTGAAATTATCTGTGTGGGTTTTTCCATCTCTGGGAGAACATCGTTACTTTCTGAGCTATTTCTTGCACGTAAAGCCCCAAGTACATGCACCAAACATTCCATAAATGGCGCTGTTATTTATTGCAACTACAGTGACTCCATCTATCAGAAGAGGGTTCCCTGGTCCTTTGCAGTTTGCTGATTTTAAACCTAAGACTGCATGTCTGATTCAGCCACTTGACCCTCCTACTACGTCTGCTTAATAAATACACCAGAGATTTGCCCTCTGCAATGATAGGGCCTGGGAGTCTCACTCACCCTAAGCACTAGCTGGTAAAGATGTTTGACTTTTGGTTTGTTGATGGCCCGCCTCCCCAGTCGCCTGTAGGGTTTAGAAGGACAGGTCTGCTGTCCCTGCACAGGTTAAGGTTCCTCTCCGTGCAGAGGGGAGCAAGAGTATAGGAATTGACTACATACTCAGAAGCCCTTCCTAAATGCAGTACGCTCTGCTGGGAAAGGGTGGTATTCTGTTTTCCCCGGTTTTCCTTTGGAGGTAAGGAGGTAAGTGTCTTGAGGCTTGAAGACCTTTAATTTGATCACAGGAGGCTTTTGGTGACTCAGCCTATTTGGAGGCAGAGCGGGGTAACCCTCTTCCTGAGTGAAGGGTAGAGGTCAGCCTCCGTAAGGGAAGAGAAAACAGGAACTGGAAAGCCTACGTCTGAGCCTCTCCTATTATCTCCCCGAGCTGCGATTTGGGATGAGTTGGGTTAATGACTTGTGCCATTTATTCAACCAACATTTCCTTCATAGCAGTAACTAGCGTTATATTATGCTGTGTGTATGTGTCGTCGCCTATATTCACCCCTGCAACGAAGGCTCTGTGAAAACCGCTCTGTCTTGTCCAAGATGCCAGCTAGCCCTGTGCCTGTCAGAGCCGAGATTACTGGGAAGAAGGGATGAAGTTTGGCTCAGAGTTTGGCTCCATGCAAGGTCAAGGAACAGGGCTGGTTCCTAAGGCATTGGAAACCTGCTGGCCCGCTCTGTCCTGGTTTTTGAAACAGGGATTTGAGGGGCTTTTTTAATGGTCAGGTTATCCCAGGGTCACCGTCCTAAGTGGGAATTTCTATGCAGGATCGGTTACTCGGCTGTGTCCCTGGGAGCATCGGTCTGACTTGGAAGAAAGGTCGTTTGTCCCCAATCCAAAAGACCCACTCGATGTTGCCCACGTATATGGGGCCTTGTGATACCTTCCCAACTCCCAGTGGCTTTTTTAGCAGAAAAGTGGTCCGGCAATCTTGTGAATCAAGGGTTCTCCAAGCCCCTTAGTTCTGTTATATTTGTGCTCAAAGATAAAAGACCAGTTGGTTCAAATAAATGTACACAGTTGTAATTCATACATAAGCAAATTCATGCCAAATTACATCTGTGTAAATAAGAGTATAACGTGTACACGTTTGCGGTGTGAAACCTTGTTACAGCTCACTCACACTGCTGATCTCCATGACCTCCGTGTCCTCAGGCATGGATAGTCCTTAGTTGGGACACTGATCGATGACACGTTGACGACAGAGGTGGTGTCAGACCTCTCTGGGACTCTACCTGGCAATGACGGTGCTTATATCTTCTGCTTCTTAGGAGCGATTTCCGGGAATCCCTGATTCCAGAGTCAGAAGCCTTCCTGAGCTATGATTTCATTGGAACCTCTCATGGACCCCAGGGTAGGCAGGGATGGGCACAGAAAAAGAGGTTTGGTGTCCTGTCCAAGGTTACAGGTGGTAAAGTAGCACCTTTGGGCAGAGTAGGCATCTTTTCTGGCTCCAGCTTTAGAGTCTTCCCTCACTTGTCTGCCTTTGCTCTGTCGTAGATACTCAACTGCATGAAAGAAATGATCACTTAGTAAACATTTTTAGAACAGGGAGGCCCAAAGTCATTTTCTTCTATCTCTTGGTGATTGTACTATCAAGCAGGGCACTTCAGGCATATTCGGGGAGATGAGTTTCTATGCCTTTCAGCACTGCTTCCTGCGTAGGGAGGGGAGAGATCCTATCACTGCCAAGGTGACCCCCTGTATTGGCCGTTGCCCAAGCAACTCTGGTGACTGCCTTGGGGGCTGTCGGGGCTTCTTGGTTAATATAGACCATGATCTCAGGTAATACTTTGCCCCAGGATTGTCTCCAGCTCCTGCTAGAAATGCCTCTGATGAACCAACTCTACAAGCCTCTTGTGTGGTTGTTATTCTCCTGTGTGGTTGTTATAACAGTAAGAGCATCATTTGAGTTAGGGAGATAGAGCCCATCAGATGCTCATTAAAACATACACTCCCTTTACTGAGTACCTGCTGTGAGCAAGGTGCCCTTCAAAGCCCACACTCCTCCAATAAGGCACACCTTGCCTGTTATCTTTAAAGATTGGTGACCAAGAGAAAGACATAAATGTAAGAGGAAGTCTTTTATTTTTTTTTCCCCCAGTCAGAAATATTGAAAGATTTCTTACAGTTGCCTGGTTTTCGGATACTTAAATTGTGAAATATTGAGTTCACTCTGTCATCATTTCTGAAATTTATTTTGAGTAAATTCCCATTTAGGGGAGAAGTCCAAGTGTAGAAAATAGTATAGGAGTCTGCCAGTTGAGGAATTAGAATTTTTGGAACAGCCCGGTTTAAAGACTTGGACCTTCTTTTGGACATCTTTTCTTACGTTAGCTGGACTGGGCTCTCTTGTAATTTAGACGAGAAAGTTCAAAGAACGACTTGGGGTGATGTGTTTAAAAGGTGCGTCCGCGGCACTTGGGTGACTCAGTTGGTTAAGCAGTTGACTTTGGCTCAGGTCATGATCTCATGGTTCCTGAGCCCCACATTGGGCTCTTTGCTGTTAATGCAGACACTGCTTTGGATTCTCTGTCTCCCTGTCTCTCTCTACCCCTTCCCGTGCTCTCTCTCTGAGAAATAAATAAACATTAAAAAATTTTTAAAAAATGGTGCATCCATGCTGACAAAGTTACAGGGGCCAATAAGATAATATAACCTTTGTTTTTCATTCTTGGACTTTTTCTTCAATCTTGTTTTGGGCTTCCCTTTCCCTTAGTACTGAGTAAGCAGTCAGCATTCCTTATTTGTCACAACTTTCTTGAAAGTTCTGTTGACCATCAAGATGTAGTTTTCATTTGTATAGGACTGTCCCAAAGTTTGGTTATTTGACTGTCTGTATTACCCCTCACACATTCCCTCCCAGTCTTCCTTCTCTGGCCCCCCCCCTTCCATTCTCTGCCCACCCTCTTACCAGGTCCATGAGTTATGAGTTGACATGGTAAGAGATGAGCATTTATGGCAAGGGATTATTCATGTCATTGTAACCGTCCATTTCTCATAACACTGACTTCTATAAATGATGTCCTATAAAATTATACACATGGTGAGACCTTGACAGAATCCATCGACGTCCGTAGTTCTTAATGGTGTAGGCTGTGCTCCCGGTGAGCTGTGAACCCTGGGCAGAAGTCTCCATTCGTGTAGCTCAGAGTGCCTTCAAGCCTGCCTCGCCTGCTTTGTACAGTTCACACCTCAGCCGAGCCCAGTAATGCTGGGTCTGCTCACACTCCCACCTTTCTGTGGGCATCTACACTCTACTGATCCTGAGCCCTGCTGACTGAAAGCTCCTTGCCAACGTGCCTCTCCAGTCCTTCTTCCTCTATGGGTACACAGCGGGTGTGGGGGAGGGGAGAGCTGTCCGGACTTCCTTGGGCCCAGCTGTCAACGCTGGTGAGACGACCCAGCAAGACTGGGGAGATAGGACTGAGTTTATTCTCCTTCCATCTCCCGCAATGACGTCTTCTTGGCCTTTGGGCCTTCTGGGTGCCTCAGCTCTTCCTGTTAATGTTAACCCCCATGGGGGTGAGGGGAACAGAGAAGCTCGTCTCCGAGAGACCCTCTGGAGAGGGAGGACCACTTCTGCTTTCCGCGGGGAAGCTGTGTCACAGAGAGCAGAAGTGTAGCCAGCGCCTGACAGGAGGCCCGAGGGAGGGGGCCGGCGAGGAAGTGATACTTCCTCCTGCTTGGAAGGCCCCAGACCCAGTCATTTGCCTGCAGCCCCACCTCGCTTACCACTCAACATGGCCTTTTTTTCCCCTCAGGGCTCTTTCTACCACCTTCTGCTTTGTTCATTTTCAGTTTGTCCCTGACAGAGGGGGCGGGAGGAAAGAATGAAGGCAGCCATCACTGGAGAGCTTTCCGTGGCAAAGCCCGTGGTGGCCATGTTTGAGTTCATAGCAACAGAAAGATGTACGTGTTGGTGGTCACCATCATGGAAACCATTATGAAAATCTAAGTAGGTGTTCTTTTACTGGTCAGGCAATATAATAACTTCTTAAGCTAATTATAGTGGTTCAGTTCTATTTTTAAAATTACTTAAACCCTAGCTTCATGTTAGTTTTTCGGGAGAGGGCAGTGACTTTCATATTTCTCTGACCATAACCCACATCAAGAAACCTGTTTTATCTTGTGCCTGAATGCACAACTATGTGTGTGTGTGTTGGGGGGGGAACGAAAGGAAGAAAGAAAAAAACGAATTTGGTGAAAGAGCCTCTCCTCTTAATTCGCGGGGCAGTGTGACCCAGAGTGGTCCTTTTGAGACCATCATGGTGAAGTCTAGGAGAGGGGACAATGGGTGGGGGAAGCCCAGTGATGCCACAAGCTTCTGTCTGATAGGCTTATGAAGCAAATACAAATTAAGACACATCTATACAGTGCAACACTGTAGATCTTTTTAAAAGTAGTATTAAATTGGGGCTCCTGGGTGGCCCAGTTGGTTGGGCCTCTGGCTCTTGATTTTGGCTCAAGTCATGATCCCAGGGTTGTGGGATTGAGCCCTGCATCGGGCCCCCTGCTGGGCAGAGAGCCTGCTTGGGTTTCTCCCTCTCCCTCTCTCTGCCCTTCCCCTGGTTGAGTGTGCGCGCGCGCTCGCTCTCTCTCTCAAAATAAAACGTAAAAAAAATAGTATTAAGTGACATTACTAAAATGAAAGATGTTTTTGAAAAGTTGACTCCCTATAGTGCACACCTGAAACTAATATAACCCTGTATGTTAACTATATTGGAATTAAACAACTAAAATAAAAATAAAAAAAATAAAAAGTTGAACACAAATGTGTAGGTAACATAGGATAGTATTTCTGAAGTAAAATATGCATCGGTGGGACACATAATCTGTAAGCTATGCATATGAATACTTTTTTTTTTAATTTTTTTTAATGTTTTATTTATTTCTAGGAGAGAGAGAGAGACAGCGTGAGCAGGGGAGGGTCAGAGAGAGAGGGAGTCACAGACTGAAACAGGCTCCAGGCTCTGAGCTGGCAGTCAGCACAGAGCCCGACGCGGGGCTCGAACCCACGAACCGCGAGATCATGACCCAAGCGAAAGTCGGACGCTTAACCGACTAAGCCACCCAGGCGCCCCTGCATATGAATACTTTTTATGCTAAAGTTTTAATAATGATTATTTGAGTAATGGGCGAACTCCAATTTAATGCTTTTGTACATTTTTTTTAAGAATCACTTACATGATTTTATTTTTTTTATAGTTTATTAATTTTTGAGACAGAGAGAGACAGAGCATGAGTGGGGGAGGGGCAGAGAGCGAAGAAGACACAGAATCTGAAAGAGGCTCCAGGCTCTGAGCTGTCCGCACAGAGCCCGACACGGGGCTTGAACCCACAAAGTGTGAGATCATGACCTGAGCCGAAGTCGGACGCTTAACTGACTGAGCCACCCAGGTGCCCCTGATTTTAAAACAGCATTGTAAGGAGCAATGACATGAAGCCAGTGTGAGTGTAGGGGAAAGGGAAGAGCGATCAGGAAACGTTGGGGCAAAAATGGCCATGACAGAGCTTGTTTGATATAATTGTGAGTGGACTTTTCTTGGAGAAACTCATGGTCTGTGCATCCTGTAAATAGATCTTAAAGGAGTGTCTATTTCTCATATTTAGTGATATTTAGCATGGAGCTTACCAAATGTTTCAGTTTTGCAGGAATCCTTCAAAGGCCCAAGAACTTGTAGGAGAGCCATTGGAGTCGTTTAGTGGGAAGCCATTTTTTCCCCATTACCATCAACTTCTTGCCTAGACTCTTGGCTATAAGTGGAGTTGCCAAATGATGAAGAGATAGGTGGAAGATTAACCCAGGGGCTAACAGGCACTTCCACAGAGATTAATTTGGGGCCAAAAAGTACCATTTGTTGTTGTTTCACATAATACCAGAAGCCTTAACCTTGTTGTCACTAGCAAATAGGTACTTGATCGCTGTCCTAAAGGGTCATCTTGCCCAGATTTCAATGTAAATATTCTTAATGATGGTACCACTACTGAAGAAAACAATTTTGAGTTGAGGTCTAAGTTTCTGTTGTGTTATAAGTATTTTCTGTTTGATTTAAAAGACAAATATGTCGGGGTGCCTGGGTAACTCAGTCAGTTGGGTGTCTGATTCTTGATCTCAGCTCAGGTCTTGATCTCTGGGTTGTGAGTTCAAGTGCCATGTTGGATTCTGCTCTTAAAAAAAAAAAGCGAATATATTGTAAAGCAGCAGCTTGGTGTTGGGATCATTTTTATGATCTGTAAATTAGTTTATTAAAAGCATTACCAGGGGTGCCCAGGTGGCTCAGTCTGTTAAGCATCCAACTTTGGCTCAGGTCATGATCTCGCAGTTTGTGGGTTCGAGCCCTGCGTTGGGCTCTGGACTGACAGCTCAGCCGGCTTCAGATTCTGTGTCTCCCTCTCTCTCTGCCCTTTCCCCACTCACACTCTGTCACTCTCTGTCTCTCAAAAATGAATAAATGTTAAAAAGTAAAGCACTTCCATAACTAGGAATGGCAATATTTGGTCAAAACGTCATAATTTGGCAATAATACTAGCAACTTGTGTAATCAGATAGGGCATATTGAGTAGCAGTTGTATTCAATGCCTTTGAGGGATTATTACTTTTAAATTTGAGGGGAGCTAATATAAATGGGAAAACGAAAATGGGCTTCCAAGTTAAATGGATCTGAGTTCCTATCTAGGTTCCCCTGCCTACGACTTTATGTAAGTTACTTATCATCACCATTTCGTGATGCCAGCTTTATGGTGGCAATTAATAGGGCTAACCTCAGATCTCCTAGTGTTGTTTCTGGTACACAGTAGGCACCGAATAAAAGGGAGCTCTTTTTATAGTGGACTCTGTGATTCTTTCTTAAAGGGGAGGAACTCTTCGTTCCTTCCATCAACAAACCCCTACTGAGCAAACATTTAAGTACTATTGCAGCCCAAGGAAAGTTCAGAGTCTAGCGGGGGAGTCGGTTACAAACCACCCTGCCCAGCAGTTTGCCATGTGCTGGGGAACTTCCGGTCTGCCCATGAGGTACCAGGGACTGCGGTAAGCCTAGGAGCCACCACGGTTAGCAGGATGGTCAGCATTCAAGGATGCCCCATGCAGGGGAGTGTGGGGGACAGATGTGGTGCTCAGTGTGACCCATGCCATCCTGGATGTATACACACGGTGCTCTGCAGGCAGAAGGAAAGGGCCCCCAGTGAGAGTGAGGATGAGATGCTGGAGCTGGGGGTGGTGGAGGTGGGAGGAATTCTCTAGATGGAGGCCTTTCGGGGGGTCTGCAAATGTGTGAGAGGGCCTGGGGATTCCAGAAAGGCGAGGAGCCACATCCTTAAATGAGAGGCGCGGTGGTCTAGAGAGTGACAGACCAATATGGTAATAGACACCCAGTCTCTGGCTTCAAATGACATTTTAATATGGAATATAGGGTTGTCCGTATAATCCAGGGAGCCCCACTCTGGACAGTGGACTACCTTGACTTTTTGAATTGTTCCAATTTTTCTGGATTAAAATGTATATAACAATGAAATGTTAACCAGTTAAATTTCATACGTGCCTGTGTGTCTTTTACGTTACGGTTCTGTTATTTTCAAGGTTTTAATTAAATTAATATAACCACTAAACAAGATTTAATTATAATTTCCCTTAAATTCCTTTATAAATGGATAATCTTTCAAGAGTCTAGTAGGAAAAAAATTCTGAACACTTTAGTGATGGACTCAAATGTTACATTGCTGCTATAGTTTTAAGTCTTCAAGAAAGATAAGGCTCTGCACTCCAGTCTGACAGATAACATGGCCATTCTGATGTCAAGTGTTAATCCTTGGGCTCTTGACATCATCTATCTACCTTGGTATTCCACATTGGAATATATATGTATAATTTTACATAAATATAATAAATATAAATATATAATTTTATATAAAATATATAAAATGAATGCATAGTATGTAATTGTCCATTCTGTGTGTATTTGTCTGTGTGTGTGTTTCTCTAGTCACACAGACTGGTGTGGGATTAGTAGTGATTACTGGACTTCTATAACCACAATTTATTTTTAAAATGTATATGTATTGAGTGTTGTGTGTTGGGCATTGCAGTGGCTGCTTTGGTGGAAACAAACGTTGTAGCATAAGGTTCCTGACCTGGAAGAGTTTACTGTACTCTGTTCTCTCTGGGTGGTTCACTGACCACAAGGCTGATTAAATTAACGTGCCAAGGTCCTGGGTGGAACAGTAAGCTGCTTTCTCAGGAGATCCCTGAGCACCTTCATCAGTGCCCAGAAGCCAGTATTTTTGGGAAGAAAGAAAGCAGCGTATGAGGTGGATAGAGTACGGGATGGGGAGTTATCTTTGGGCTCAAATACAGTTCTGTGCCTTCCTGCCCACAGGAGTGCTGTCAGGATGCTGGCCTTGTTAGCCTCGGGGTCCATCCACTGAAGCCTCAGAGGCTGGTTTTGAGGATTCAGGATGCAGTAGGTTCAGAACTAGCCACACGTGAAGCACAGAGCCAGTGGTTGTCATTGCTATTGTCACTATCAAACAAAAGTTTAGTAGCTATTAAAACAACAAGGGCACCTGGGTGGCTCAGGTGGTTAAGCGTCTGGTGCTTGATTTTGGCTCAATTCATGATCTCAGGGTTGTGAGATTGAGCCCCGTGTCGGGCTCTGCGCTGACAGTGCAGAGCCTGCTTGGAATTCTCTCTCTCTTTTCTCTCCCTCTCCTGCCCTCTCTCTCTCTCCCTCAGTCTCCCACCACCACCCCATGCAATTGCCCGTGCATGTACTCTCTTTCGCAAATTAAAAAAAGGAAAAAAACAAAACCAAACCCAGAAAATAACAAGTGTTGACAAGGATGTAGACAAATTGGAACTCTTGTGCACTGCTGGTCAGAATGTGAATTGGTGCAGCCACCATGGAAAACAGGACAGCGGTTCCTCAAAACGTTAACCACAGAATGACCATACAATCCAGTAACTCTGTCTCTGGATGTATACCCCCCCAACTGAAAGCGGAGTCTCAAAGAAATATCTGTACACTGTATTCACAGCAGGATTATTCACAGGAGCTGAGGGGTGTAGGGAACCTAAGTGTCCAGCGGCAGATGCACGGACAAACTAAATGTGGGTACATACAATGGAATATTCTGACGTGTGCTAAAACATGGATGAACCTTGAGAGAAGAGTATGTTAAGAGAAATAGCCCGTCACAAAAGGCCAGATACAGATCTTTCTTGACTTATGATGGGGTGACATGCAAATAAACCCATGCATTTCATACACCTAATGTACTGAACATCCTTGCTGAGCCTTGCGTAACTCAAATGTGCTTGGACCTCTCACATTAGCCAACATCCTCTAACACAAAGGCTATTTCGTACAATAATAAGGTGTTGAGTGTCTCCTGTATTGAATATGTGCTGCAAGTGGAAAACACTGTGGCTGTGTGGGTACAGATGGTGGTGGCGTATCGGTTGTTGACCCTTGGGATCGCGTGATTGCCTGGGAGCCCCTGCCAGAGTGTCGTACCATGTGCGGCTAGTCTGGGGAATGATCCAAAGTCATGATGCCAAGGACTGAATTCAGGTCATTTTAGAACCATCACAAAGTCAAAAACTCAAAGGGCACCTGGGTGGCTCAGTTGGTTAAGCGTCTGACTTTGGCTCGGGTCATGATCTCGCGGTTCGTGAGTTCGAGCCCCGCATTGGACTCTGTGCTGACAGCTCAGAGCCTGGAGCCTGGTTTAGATTCTGTGTCTCCCTCTCTCTGCCTCTTCCCTGCTCATGCTCGCTTGCTTGTTCCCTCTCTCTCTCTCTCTCAACAATAAACAAGCTCTAAAACAATTTTTAAAAATCATAGGTCAGATCCTCATAGGTCAGGGACCATCTACATTGTATGACTTCACCTGTCTGAGGTGCTCTTGGAGAAGTCAGATTCATAGAGACGGAATGCAGAACCGTGGTCATCGGGCTGGGGACGGGGACGTGGGAATACGTATTTCACAGGTGGAGAGTTGTAGTTTTGCAAAATGAAAAGAATTCCAGAGGTGGATGGTGGTGGCAGGAACACAAAGGCATGAACTTAATGCCACTAAATTGCACACTTAACCACAATTAAGATGTAAATTTTATTGGGTGTATTTTATCACAATTTAAAAAATGATTTTAGGGGCACCTGAGTGGCTCAGCTTGTTAAATGTCCGACTCTTGATCTCACAGGTATGAGACTGAGCCCACAATGGGCTCTGTGCTGAACGTGGACCCTGCTTAAGGTTCTGTCTCCCTCTGTGCCCCTCTTGCTCTCTCCCTCTCTCTCCCTCTCTTTCTCTCAAAAAATGATTTTAGAAAAGCTGCTAGATAAACGGAAATGTATACAAATTAGATGAGGGTGGTGTAGAGGCTATTTCATTGATTTTCATAAATTCTCCTTATTCTGAGATTTGCCCACCACATGAGCTGGCGTTCTTTTTTTTTTTTTTTTTTTTTTGATGGGAGGGGCAGGGTCTTTAACTCTGTCATTTCACGTAGGGCCACGTGGACTGATGGTTGACAAGATGTGGACACGCTGTGGCGTGTGAGGTGGGGGAGTGGGGAGAGCATGAGAGTGGAGACTTTCACCAAGGCGGAGGCTGGATTAGACGGTCAGGAGGGGGATTTGCACAAGCAGAGGCCTGAAGGGGATGAGGCTGGGGCGCGAAGTGGGCCTCCTCCTCCATCCCTAGAAGTTTGTAAGCACATGCTAAGCGATTCTCTCATGGGGCCCTTTAGAACGGGTTGGACCAGGGACGCCTGGGTGGCTTAGTCGGTTGAGCATCCGACTTCGGCTCAGGTCATGATCTCCGGGTTTGTGAGTTTGAGCCCTGCATCAGGATCTGTGCTATGTGGGACTCGAACCCACAAGTGCCTGAGATCATGACCTGAGCCGAAGTAGGACCCTCAACAGACAGAGCCACCCAGGCACCCCTTGAAGGGGAGCTTTTACAAGTTTTCCCAATTATCAGTGGTCTTTTTCTTTCGACTACAGTGGAACTTAACACGTAGCAAAGCAGCTCAAAGCAAACCCTCGTGTGACCACCCCCCGCACAAGAAGCAGAGCTTGACCCTCCATCTCCCTGTGCGCCCCCTGCCCCCAGATAGTACTCTCTTCGCTCAAAACCCTCTCTCATCCTGTTCCTTGTTTTAATTTAGTTCACAGCAGCGGCTTGTCAGCAATCAGGTACAAGAAACTGAAAACCAGCACAAAGCCGTTGGGTTTGGCCGATGGACAGATTTTTGAGTTGGGGTTCCGGCGGCTGCTGGCCGTCGCCCTGCCTCTGCTGCACGGCCCCAGTTCGACCCACAGCAAGTCCTTGCCCAGTTTTACACCCTGGCTACTCAGTTGCCAAAATTCCCACCTGGGTGTTTTGATCAGAGCCTTATTTCAGTACTTTTAATTCCACCGATCCTTCGTAAGGTTAAGTGACAAGAGCCATGGGCAGCTGGCTTCTGTCCCTATCACTGTGCAGTTAAGTGCATCTCTAAATGCAGATAGGAAAACGTGGCCGTGGCAGGGTGGTGTCCAGTGGCCCACGGGTAATCACACCTGCTGTGACACGGAGCCAGGCTGTGCACAGACATTTGGAAGTACTGTAACCGGGTTTGGGAATTCAGTTAGGATGCTCCTCAGCAAAGTAGGACTCCTGACGCGAGGGAGCCCAGGACCCTTATTCCCGACGGCCCTGCCTCACAGAGTTCTGACACTTACTCCTGCGCCACGATGTGACCTGTGGGATGTATTGACATGGAGTAGGGCTTCGTTCATTCATCACCCAGAAAACATTGCTTGGATACTCGGTACGACGAACACGGGTGCCGGTGAGCTGCGGTTCCAACCGTTTGCTCTAAGTAGCAGGATTGTTCCGCAAGGAATCGGGAAGTGAACGTGTTCTTAAAAAGTAGAATGAGAAGCATGAATTTGTTTCCTATGAAGTAGGAGGAGCACAGGCGGGCGGGGAGTACCGAGGTGGGGCCTTCCTGTGCGAAAGTCGCGGGTTGTGGTCTGGGCCAAGGTCCGGGAGGACCACAGGCCAGGAGCCCACGGCGTGACCGCCTGCAGCCCCAGGCCCCAGGCCACAGTGTCGGAGAGTTTCTACCCTAATGCCTGTTGGCAGCCATGATGCTACAGAAGATTCGAGGAAGGAGTAAGTCCTGGAAATGGAGGGGGGGAGGGGGGGCCAAGGAGCCTGGCCACAGCAGGAGGTTTTTTTTTTTTTTTTTGGTGAAGAAGTGTGTTCCTCAGTTGAGGATAAAAAAGAAAACGTGGAGACACAACTTGGTGGGACTCACTCATCCGGCCGAAGAATCAGGGCGTGCCCTGGTGGCGCTGTTGTAGCTGCTGAGAAGTGGGTGGCGGGAACTTTGGGGTGTCTGGGGAGCCAGTGTCAGGTCATCGTTTCAAGCTAAGAATCGGGAATTAGGTTTTTTTTTTTTAATATACATATTTTTAAGTTGATTTACTTTGTGCGAGAGAGAATCCCAAGCAGGCTCTGCACTGCCAGCCTGAACTCCGATGCGGGGCTTACTTGGACAAACCGTGAGATCCTAACCTGAGGTGAAACCAAGAGTCGGTGCTTCCCTGACCAAGCCCCCCAGGTGCCCCAGGAATTGGGTTCTAATCCACGTCTGTCACGTTCTGGGTGTAGGGCATGAGATGACGTTCCTTAAGCTCATCAGGCCTCCTCCTCCCACGTAAGTCAGCAATGACGTGTTTATTTCACACTCCATCCCATTGCTGCAAGGATTTCACCTCCCATCCAATGACGTGATACACCTGAACGTTCTCGGAGAAACCCGACTGCCCACACGCTTGTGGCTACTGTTTGGGGTTCAGCTTCAGTCCATCTAGCCTTTTCTTCCTCTTTAGGCAAGAGGCAAAGGGAAAACATTTTCTTTTATTATTAGGTGGTTCTTAAGCATGAGAGGTAAAGCACTTAAAAAAAAAAATTTTATAGGTAAAAAGCGAGAGGGAATAAAAACGTTGCCTAATTTGGTTGAGGCCACTGTCAGGCTCCCTTACTGGGACTGAAGTAACCCGCTTGCAGGACAGAAGTGAAGTAACTGGGGAGCACTGTGCCCTGGCCAGAAAGTGGGTGCCATCCAGGCTCTGTCCCCCTCAAACCCTCCAACCGGCCTTAGAGCAAACTTGGCCTTTCTCCTTCCGACAGGGAGATGAGGCGCACCTGTTGCTACTTTGGTTTTGATTCGTGTGATTCTTATCATGCCGTATAAATGAAAGTCCAGATTTTAGGCTAATGAACGTTGAGTCTTCTCTGTTGTATCTTCTTTTTTTAAAATTTTAATGTTTTTTATTTATTTCTGAGAGAGAGAGAGAGAGAGAGAGAGAGAGCGAGCAGGGGAGGGGCAGAGAGAGAGGGAGACACACAATCCGAAGCAGGCTTCAGGCTCTGAGCTGTCAGCACAGAGCCTGACGCGGGGCTTGAACCCACAAACCGTGCGATCATGACCTGAGCTAAAGTCGGACGCTTAACCGACGGAGCCACCCAGGCGCCCCTTCTCCGTTGTATCTTAAAAGAAATTTTTTCCTTCTAATAATAGAGCACATGATGTTCGAAGTCTTACTACATTAAAAACACCTTGACCTCAAGAACGAGCTTTTCGGATGCTAGGCAGACCTCCAAGTTCACCTGTGGTGTTTATGAGGGTCTTGACCCCCCCTCCCCCAAGTTCTAGCCATAATCCCCTACCCAGCCCTACTCATAAAATTGCCTTTTCTATCTTGGATTTCTCCCTTCTGACAAAAATCCTGCTATTTCATATGTACTCCAAAATATTTCCAAATCCCTTTAGTGTGGAGATGTAGCACCCTCAGCCATCAGAGTAACTTTTTAAGGTAAGCATTTTTATTTTGAAGAAAAATTTTAACAAAGTTAAAAGAACAAAGATTTATTTATTTTATTCTTTTATTGCATTTTTTATTTATTTCTGAGTGACAGACCGAGCATGAGCGGGGGAGGGGCAGAGAGAGGGAGACACAGAATTCGAAGCAGGCTCCAGGCTCCAAGCTGTCAGCACGGAGCCCAACACGGGGCTCGAGCTCATGAACCGTGAAATCATGACCTGAACTGAAGTCGGTCGCTTAACCAACTGAGCGACCCAGACGCCCCAAAATGAACAAAGATTTAAATGAAAGTATATTTGGTGTTAAGAAACAATTGAAGGGTTTTGGTCCTTTTTTTTTTTTTTTTTAGTCGACTTTTAACATTTTGCTATAGAGTTCTGTGATTGAATAAACACGTGGATTCCCTTGGCCAGCATCACACTATGGACACAAAATGTTTCTATCACCCTGGAGCCCAGCAAGTGCCGATCTGTTCTCTGTCACTAGAGTTGGGCCTTTCCCAGGATGTAACATAAATAGAATTCTCTTGTATGTGGCCTTTTTTACAGTGTGGCCTCCTAAGCTGCAATTCACGTACCATATAATTTACCCATTTAAAGTATGCAATTCAGTGGTTTTTAGTACATTCACAGAATCGAGCAACCATTACTACAGTCAACCTGAGAATATTGTGTTCACTCCAAGAAGAAACCCTGTATCCAGGAGCCGTCACTCTCCATTTCCCCCAAGGTCCCTAAGTCCACCTTGCCCAGGGCACCCAACTAATCTACTTTCTCTTTGTATAGATTCCAGGCATCTGCTTTTAATGATATTTTGTGCATGGCTTTTGATGTTTCCCGGACTGAACGGTTTCCAGTTTTACTAATTTGACTTTGCAGGATTCCAAGGTGTAATTCCTAATGCGATTTCTATAAAGCTTAATGTTGGGGGGGCAGGGGGAAACCTTTGGTGTGTTTTATACTCAAAACAGTTTTTCTCTTTAGGGCTTCTACTTAAAACAAATAGAGGTGCTCCCCCAGGGGAATCCTCTGAGCTTGTCAAGAGCTGTGTTATTCACACGGGGAGTCCTGGAAAGTTGGGCTTTAAATTCTGAGGGTGACTGGGGCATCTTGTCCTCTATGTGCTGCTGCTAGGTTTCCTGTGTGGGGATGTGGGCTCTGGGAGCCTCAGCTAGAAAATGGACATGACCATAGCTTCTCATGGTCTCTGACTAGCACCAAGCCTGTGATATTGCAGTCAGTGTTTCTTAGTCATTCTCCTCTTTGTGAGGGGTAATGTCCTGTAGGGACAATGGACAGAGGTCCCGGTCACATGACCTGGCTCCACATTTACATGTATAAATTCTCCCTGTTGGAGGTACAATCGTGGGCAAGGCACTTGACTTCTGGTCATTTCCGTGTGGCCATCTGTTGTGTGGCGATTAATTATAGAAGGTCTCTGGAAGTTTAGCTGTGATCATTTATGTGGATATCCTCCGAGCATAATAGAATCTTAACAAATATTTAATATTTGCTTCTCTTTTTGATAAAGTAATCATTTTTGGCCATCAGAATCTTCAGGGAGCTTATACAGTGCAACTGTATGCGAATGACTGAAAAGATTTTGCATGCTTGGATTTGAGCCAGCACCGCGTTAGGAAATGTTTGTTAAAGCTTAGGAGCGCAGCGTATCGCCAAGAGGGAAAGGATGTTTGGATGAGTGATGGACAAAGGAGGAGCCCACACCAGGGTGACTTCAGTTTTCCATGCATTGCTTCATCTCTGCAGGGAGCTCAAGGGACTGTCTGGCCCTTAGGGCCTCAAATCCGGACAGTCGTTCTGGCTGCTAGCCAATGAATGAGACGAGGGATCCAATTTGCAATCATTTTCTTAGACCCAAGACTGATGTATCAGGACCAAAGAGGAAAAGGAGCTGGGAGTGAGGAGTCGTGGGGCAGAAAGGCACGCAAGCTTCTCTCTCAGCTGCACGAGTCTTATAATAATGCCAGCACAGTTAGTACTCGGTTTTACTCTTGTATCAAGCAGTCTTTACCTTCCCCAGAAAATACAATAGCGGGTTTACTGAATGTGTGTCTGGTGTCAGGTCACCAGTTCCTTACAAGGGGTGTTACTAATATTTTTGTTATTGGTGAGGAAACCAAGGCTTAGAGCTAATAAATGAAATGGTCCTTTAGCTACTAAGGAACCTTAGCCAACTTGCCCCCAGACTGGTGTGTTTTTCAGGCATACCTTGGAGGTACTGTAAGTTCGGTTCTAGATCACTGCGACAAAGCGCATGTTGTAGTCAAGCAAGTCAGATGAATTTGTTAGTTTTCCAGTGTGTATAAAAGTTATATTATACTGTAGTCTCTTAAGTGTGTAGTAGGATTACGTCTAAAAAGACCATGTCATAGCTTAATGAAAAAAAAAATACCTGATTGCTAAAAAATGCTAACAATGCAAGATCTCAGCAAGTCATAATCCCTGATCACAGGTCACCATAACAGTATAATAATAATGATAAATGTGATAGAGACATGAAATCAGCAACTGCAGCTGGAAAAAGCCAAGTGCAATAAAATGAGGTATGCCTGTATCTAACCTTGAAAGGTTATTTAAAAAAAATTATGACTATAATATGTGGAAGGTAATGTCCTTGACTTTAGTTTGTGAGGTTGACTTTATACATTTACTTAAGTGAAAACCCGGTATGATTGCTCCTGAGAGATTAATAATAAAAATGATGCCGCAGACATTTTTTTGAGCACACACTGTGGGTCCTTAACACTTGCTAAGTTTTTATTCATATAATCCTCACAACAGCCTTTTGAAATTAGTACAGGTATCATCCCCTTTTGCAGACAAATAAAAGTTAATTAACCACAGTGTCCAATGGCTCTGCTTGGTGGTGCTGGAACTTGAACCTTGGAAGGCAGGCTGTCAAGCTCAACTCCACAATTCACGAATCTGATGTCTAACTGCTCTGCCTTGCGGAAGACAGAAGCCCAGATGCTAAAAACTGGTCAGAGCAAGAGAATGCCCCCAATTTTGCCAGTTTGGTGTGATTTTTCTTTTTTTTTCTTTTTTCTTTTTTTTCTTTTACCACGGTCACAGCTTGAAAAGGTGAAGAGCAAATAAATTCAATGAAATCATACCAAACTTTAAACATCATGTCAAGAGTTTAGAGCGTGATCAGGATTAAGCCAGTTGCATTTATCCGCATTAACTTCAGCGAGTAACTGAATTTAATCTGTTATAGTTGTCACCCTTTGCTGGGAAAGAATAATTTTCCTCTTCCGCTAAAGCAGAGCAATATTTGTTTTATAGCTAAGACTGACTTGTGATTAGATTAAGCCTTTTCTTTGGTATGTATCTCACATTTTTCTTTTGCTAATTACTTACGTAGCTTGCATTTTTCTTCCCAGTATCGCACACTCGCTAACACTTTACCTTAAAATGCTGCTAGTAAAGCCTCGCAGTTCGAAAAGTTAAGATTGTAGTTAGATTACTAATGGCACTGGGGATGATAATCGGCCAAGAACTTACGGATGAGGCAAGTTGTAGAGCCACCTCGAGCTCATTCCCTTTTGCTTTATCTTTGTGACATTTGTGGCCATGTGTCCAGATGCCTGGGCCAAACCACTTTATTCCCTGGGAGGCAACTCTACGCCCAGCACCTTTGCTCAGCACTGGGACACTCCGTGACCGAATGTCTCCTGTTTGGTTTATAAATGGATTTTTCCATTTCTGAATGATGGCTCTCTGAAAAGACATTTCAAGAGAAACGGGTAAGACTTCAACTTTCCCTTTACAAAGGATAATGTATTGGAATCCCTCCACTTTCTTTCATTACTGGTATGTGGGGTGATTCTTTGAGTAAAACCCCGCATTCGTCTTGATGAAATCAGAGTGAGCCGGAGTGTTCTGACATTGACCTTAACAGAAAAGGCGCGGTCTCCTCTCCTCTCCTTGCTATCATTTCAAGGGGCCCTTGCGCCCCCATCTTGGGCTGGTGCAGGCTCCCTGTTTGGTATATGTTGTGGTCTGACCAGAACCACGTCCAGTGACTTTCCTGGACGAGTAGTCCCCAAACATGGTAGCCGCAGGCGTGGGGTCAGGCACAGGTGCTGTGTTACGCTCGCTTTCCGTGGGGATGAGAGCATTGGCGAGGGAGACTTGGGTCAATATCTTTCATGCCGATTCACAAGGAGCCCGGGGAATACGCTTAAATAAACGCCATCGACTGACAGTTTGGAATCATTGCTGGGCCTGTGAGAACCTTTGTGAACCTGATCCGGAGGTTGGGAGCAGCTAGGAGAGAGCTGGCTGGCTGAAGAGCTTGCGCTAAGTCATTATCTGGTTCCTGCCTCCACCAAACAGGTGAGAGGAGCCGAAGCCAAAAAGGGGCATTAGGACCCTGCCCAGGGCACTGACGGGTTCATTACTAGACTCACAGAAGGAGCCAGAGGGGGAGTTGGTGATCTTCTGTCTGATGCATTTAAAAACTGGCTCCCATTGATAGGAATGGAAAGGGCCATCACGTAGGAGCAAATAGGAGAGGGGAGCCTTACTCTGAGGTATTTCTTTCACGTCCTCAGAAAAACAAAGTGAGCTAATGGGGAACACTGAGAATTATAAGGCTTCCGTATGCAAGACTTGCGGGACACAGTGAGCAACGATGAAGTGAACTTGATCAGGAGAACAAGGATGAACTGAGTGAGTTGTGGTTGTGACTGCCCGTGTTTCAGGACATGAGCAGGTTGGAAATCTGTTGCTGCTGTTAAGTTTTACTTTTAAGATCAGGAGATTATTTCCTGGGAAGCCTCTGTTATTTTTGGTGGTGATAGTTGAATCTGAGTGCATTGGGGTCTGGGGAGACCGTCCCATTTGAAAGTGATTACTATCCATGTATGATCAGCCTATAGTTTGTTTATGTAGAATTGAGTGTGTTTTATCCTTTAATATAGGTTTTGAGGTTTTAAACACGAAGTGACATTGTTTTATCACTCATAAAAATATCTGTCCTTGGAGAGTTGAATATAAACAATGAGATAGAAGGACTCTTGAAATCAAGTGAAATGATAGCAATAGTTTTACAGTAGATAAATCTGAGATAAGTAGAAGTGAATTCTGTCTTTCATAAAATATACCCCAAAGCTAACACTTTGTAAATACTACCATTTTCCTTATGGCTACTATAACCAAATTTAGAACTTAATAACTTTCTATTTTTGGCTATCAGGTTTCTTTCTTTTAAGTTTATATATTTTGATGGGGCGCATGTGTGGCAGTCAGTTGAGCTTCGACTTTGGCTCAGGTCATGATCTCACGGTTCCTGGGATGGAGCCCCGTGTCAGGCTCTGTGCAGACAGCTCAGAGCCTGGAGCCTGTCTTCAGATTGTGTGTCTCCCTCTCTCTGAGCCTCCCCTGCTCACTCTGTCTCTCTATATGTCTATCTGACTGTCTCTCTCAAAAATAAATAAAAACCTTAAAAAAATTAAAATTTATTTATTTTGAGAAAGAGAGCATGGGCGAGGGAGGGACAGAGAGAGAGAGAGAGAGAAAGAGAGAAAGGGAGGGAGAGGGAGAGAGAGAGAGAGAGGGAGACAGAGAACCCCAAGCAGTCTCTGTGCTTAAGCTCTTAGCATGGAGCCTGGAGTGGGACTTGATCCCATGAACCAATAGATCATGGCCTGAATCTAAATCAAGAGTCGGACACTTAACCGACTAAGCCACCCAGGTGCCTCTGCTATCAGGTTTATAGAACAAAAATAAAGTTCACAGAAGCAAAAGTATGCTATGAAAGCCAACTCCACTGAAAATATATTGCCATTATGGGCTCTGTTTATCAATTAGAGCTTTAATTTTTCTCCTG
This sequence comes from Proteles cristata cristata, assembly GCA_017311185.1. NCBI lineage: Eukaryota > Metazoa > Chordata > Mammalia > Carnivora > Hyaenidae > Proteles > Proteles cristata. The sequence goes on along the minus strand of JAESUZ010000067.1, from coordinate 956,309 downwards.
AGTATTGTTTTTCATTTTGAGTTCAGGTATGGGGTTAGGTGGGCAGTGGATAAATTCCAGTCCCTGCCCCTGAATAAGGGCATGGAACTGTAATGCCATTTGGGATCGTTACTGTTACAGTTAGCCAGCAGGGCACCAGAAAGGAAACCATCCATGGCATTTCCATCGCTATGATCTCAGTTCTCACCTGGAGTTCGGTATTTCATAAGGGTCCTAACACGACTGGATGGTGCATTTCTTTTTCCAAAGCAGGTGAGGTTGTAGCGTAGGGTTTTTGTAACCATCTTCAACCTGGCTTCTCACTGGAATCGCTGGAGGGCATGTAAGCCTTCCCATGCCAGACTGCACCCCCATCAATTAAATGGGACTAGTGGGGAACGCAGGGTCAGTACTTTCTAGAGCTTTCCTTGAGATGCTGTTTTGTGTGTCAAGGTTGAGATCCATTTCCCTAGCTCTGGGCAGCATGGAATCTTTGGGCCGTCATAAGAACACGCTCAGATCCATGGATTAGGATGGTGCTATTACTATCTGGTCATCTTCCAGCTGAAAGTCCAACATGCTGGCGGACTTTGTGACTCCCGGAGACAGGCCGGCAAGAGCTGCCTTTCCTCCGCCTGCAAGGAAAGTTACTAGAGTAGGCACCAGCTAGGATGGTGGGCAGTTTCCTGGGGTCCGAGTGCTCCCTCCACTGTCTCCCCCACACATCTAGAAGCATCTGGAGTGGGACGCGGATAGACCGCCTGCTGGGACAGTCTCGTCCACCGAAACAGCATTGTCTAGTCTGTTTTAAGGTGTGTGGGGTCCACAGAGCTCCTGCCCCTTGGGGACTTCGGAGTCAGGCGTGACGTGTGTCCCATGTTCGGGGGGCTTGCGCCTCTTTCCCCGGGACACGGCTTTAGCGGTTCTGCGGGTGGCCCGCTGGCCTTGACTTCTGTCAGAGTGACCCACGAGGGAGGAGGGACTGTGCCTAGGACACCGTGCATAGCAGAGCGCCGTCAGGGCTCCTCAGTCGCCAGCGTTCCTTTTTCTCTCTCGTACAGACAGTAGGTTGACTGGTGTGCTTGGAAATGGGAATGTGTTTAGTCAGAGGGCCGGGAGGGTGGATCTCCACCCGGTGAAATGGGGGGCACATCACTCCATCTCGGAGCGGCTCTTTTCTTCCTCTGTTAGAATTCCTTCTCGGGATTGGTTTTGAAAGGGTATGTGAAAGTGCTCTGTTGAAAAAGAAAAGAAATAAACCCCCATTGAATCTCCAACTGAGCTGGGGTGTAAACCCCCCGCCTGAGAGAGAAGGAGCAGTCACTGGGCCAGTAATAACCCCGTGTGGCATTCATGGTGCAGTGAGCCACGGCATCCGTTACAAAAAAGAGTGATGGGGCACCTGGGTGGCTCAGCCAGTTAAGCATCAGACTTTGACTCAGGTCATGATCTCGAGGTTCACGAGTTCGAGTCCCGCGTCAGGCTCCATGCTGACAGCTCAGAGCCTGGAGCCTGCTTCGGATTCTGTCTCCCTCTCTCTCTGCCCCTCTCCCGCTCGTACTCTGAAAAACAAATAAAACATCAAAAAATAAAAATAGAAAGAAGACTGATCATACCAAATGCGGGCTAGGACGTGGGGAGACCGCAGTATGAAACGGGACAGGTACCACCGGGCACCCTTTGACAGTTTCTTGTAAAATTCAACATCCGTGTGCCTCACAGCCCAGCAGTTGCACTCCTAGGTGTTTATGCAGGAGGAGGGAGAACATGTGTCCACAAAACGTGTAGAAGGATGTAGATACACCTTTTTTTTTTTTTTTTTCATAATATATATCCGCCCCCCCCAAACCCTGGAAATGTCTTGAATACCCATTACCAGAAGACTGGTTCAATAAATGTGGATGAGAGACTCATAAATGGGGCCGCACTCCGACCAAAAAAAAAGAGGGGGGGGACCTGATACGTGGAAGAACTGGTTGAATCTCACAAACATGTTAAGGGAAATGCATCAGAAAGAAATATTGACTGATTTCATTTGCATGAAGTTCAAGGACGGTGAGCAGAGAGAGGGTGTGACTTAGGGACAGCAGGGGACTGTCTGAGCTGTTAGGAATGTTTTGTGTCTTGTGTTGGAAGGTGGGAATGTGGATGTGGCCATAGATCAAATTCGGTCTCCTCTAGCATTTAAGATCTGTGCGTTTCATTGTAAATACATATTTTGATAATGAAAATCTATTTCTCTTGATTTTTTTTTTATTGTGGTAACCTACACCTAACATTTGCCGTCTCAGCCATGTCTCCGTGTGCCGTGGCATTAGGTGCATCCATCCTGTTCTGCAGCCATCACCACCATCCACCTCCACAGCACGATTGTGCCTCAATAAGAAAAGCAAACAAGGGGGGCCTGGGTGGCTCAGTTGAACATCTGACTCTCTATTTTTTAAAACATATGTATTTATTTATTTTTAGATTTACACCCAGTTAGTTAGCATGTGGTGCAATAATTTCAGGAGTAGAACCCAGTGATTCATCGCCTATGAGTAACACCCAATGCTCCTCCCAACAAGTGCCCTCCTTAGTGCCCTTTGCCCATTTAGCCCATCCCCCCTCCCACAACCCCTCCAGCAACGCTGTTTGTTCTCCGTATTCAAGAGTCTCTGATGGTTTGTCCCCCTCCCTGTTTTTATATTTTTCTCCCCTGCCCTTCTGGTCATGTGTTTTGTATCTTAAAGTCCACATATGAGGGAAGCCATGATACCTGTCATTCTCTGACTAATTTCGCTTAGCATAATACCCTCTAGTTCCATCCATGTTGTTGCACATGGTAAGATTTCATTCATTTTGATCGCCGAGTAATATTCCATTGTGTGTATATATATCACGTCTTCTTTATCCATTCATCCGTCGATGGACGTTTAGGCTCTTTCTATTCTTAGGACTATTGCCGATAGCACTGCTATAAACACTGGGGTGCATGTGCCCCTCTGAAACAGCACCCCTGTATCCTTTGGATATACCTAGTAGGAGCATCTGACTCTTGATGCCAGCTCAGGTCATGATCCCTGGGTCGTGGGATCAAGCCCCACGTTGGGCTCTGTGCTGAGAGTGGAGCCTGCCTGGGATTCTCTGTCTCCCTCTGCCCCTCCCCCTCCCCATCCTCACACTCCCACGCTTTCTCTCTCTAAAATAAAAAAAGAAAAGAAACCCAAAGATAATATCCTATGGTAAAGTCCAACTAAGCAATAATACCTCGTGCAGCAGTGAAGGCAACCCTGGCCCTTCTTTTCGCTGTGGCCCCGAAGCGCGTTGAACATACCTAGTTGTGGTACGTGTTGGGTCTTCTCAGGGTCAGCACTGCTTTGCCCGTTTCTCCCAAGTTCCCTGAATTCCCGAGGGCAGGGAGCATCTTGTGCGTTCTCTTTCCCCTGGCATCCACTGAAGGGAGGCTTCCACGGAAGTCTGCCAAACGCCAAATGGTCCAAGTGTCAGAACTTGGCTTCGTACATTTCCATGCTTTTCTTTTCTTTTTTTTTTTAAGACATTTTATTTACGTATGTATGTATTTGAGAGAGACAGAGACAGTGCGAGCAAGGGAGGGGCAGAGAGAGGGAGAGAGAGAATCCCAAGCAGGCTCCGCACTGTGAGCGCAGAGCCCGATGTGGGGCTCGAACTCGGGAACCGTGAGCTCATGACCCGAACCGAAACCAAGAGCTGGACGCTTTCCCAACTGGAAGCGCACCCAGGCTCCCCTCCATGCTTTTCTTAAAATACGAGCCTGTGTTTTGCACAGCTGCCTCTCTGAAATGGGGAAAGTGTGAGAACTTAGAATCTTGAAATGGGGAGCATTAGTAGGACTTCCTGGAACTACTTGCTGCTGTTGAACATGTGTGTTTTATCTCCTCTCTTCCTCGTGCTGGAGTCCGCCTGTGGACTCCCACACCATGGCTTAGGTGCTTCCCTTTCTCCTGTGCCCTGTGGTTTCCTGTCCTGCCTCCACACCGTCTATCTGAACAGCACATAAGAGGGGGGGTGGCCGCTGAGCCTATTTTATTCTCCGAGCAGCTCAGAGGAGCTGAAACTAGAACTTGTGACATTTCTGAAGAAAAGCCCCGATTTCCCAGGAATGAGGAGGAGTTTAAAATAACGAGAGGAGTTACCATCCGCCGCTGTCTAAGGACCCGGACACCAGGCTTTAGGGCCGTGCCCCCCTGGCCCACAGGCACTGAGCCCCTGCTCCTCTGAGCCCGAAAGCCAAACGTAGGGTTGTATGTGATAAGGACCTCCATTCCCAGACAGCTAAACACACTTGCAGTGTTTCTACTTGTACGTTCCAGATTAGACCTAATTTTCAGTTTATATGTAGCATTTTATCTTCGGTCTCCATTAAAAATTTTTTTTAAATATTTTTTATTTATTTCTAGGAGAGAGAGAGAGAGACAGCGTGAGCAGGGGAGGGTCAGAGAGGGAGTCACAGACTAAAACAGGCTCCAGGCTCTGAGCTGGCAGTCAGCACAGAGCCCGACGCGGGGCTCGAACCCACGAACCGCGAGATCATGACCTAAGCGAAAGTCGGACACTCAACCGACTAAGCCACCCAGGCGCCCCTAAAAAAATTTTTTTAATGTTTATTTTTGAGAGAGAGACAGAGTGTGAGCAGGGGAGGGACAGAGAGAGAGGGAGACACAGAATCAGAAGCAGGCTCCAGGCTCCAAGCTGTCAGCACAGAGCCCGATGCGGGGCTCGAACCCACGAACCATGAGATCATGACCTGAGCCGAAGTCAGACACTTAACTGATTGAGCCACCCAGGCGCCCCTTTGGTCTCTAACTTTATCCATTTTCTTCACAATAAGGCTACCAGCTGATGTCAAACAAAAAGGGTTTTGCTTAAGGGCCCCTGCTGTCGGCCTCTCGTGATTTTCATCATGTTGCAGTTGAACTACACTTGTGACCTTTCTGCTTTTTATGAAGCATTCATATCAATGCTTCAGGCTTTTGGCTTTTTACTAAATTTTTTAAATTCTAGGTTTTAACATACAGGGAAACACACCAGTAAGTAACCGTATCCACGATCACCTCAAACTAAGTCACTCCTCCTGGCGGCCCTGAACTTGGAGAAGTGAGCCAGCCCTACCACGCAGTTGGCGAAAAGGTGTATTCGCTGGCTGATGGGGAGCAGTCTGCAGTTGGTGCAGGAAAGGCTGCTTAGGGATGTCCTCGTATTCCTATGGAAACCGAACGCGCGTACGTGAAGGGGAGTTTAAGGAGATGTCATTTTACAGCTGGAAACCCATTCACGTATCTGTCAGCAGATCCAGAAAGAGAGGCCGTCAAGTGCCAGGTTCAGTTCTAGATGCTTTGGACACAGTGAATAGAAGACACGGGGCTCAGCTCTAATGATGTGCGCATTGGCAGTCAGGACAAAAAGCAATATGCTAATAAGTGCTTTCAGGCAGGATGAAGGGTCCTGAGGAGGCGAAGACTGAGTAATGTGACTGAGGGCATGTTGGGTGGGGTGGCCACTTTGGCTAGATTGACTGGGGAGGGGAGTCTCTCTGAGTTGTGATCTGAATGCTGTGGGGAGGGAGAGGATGTTAGAGGGGACAGCAAGTGCAAAGGGCCTGAGGTAGGGAGGAGCTTGAGTGTCTGCCGAGAAGAGGGCCACCTCCTCGGGCTGAAGCCAGAGGCTGAGAGAGGTTGGAGAGGCAGGCAGAGGGCCCTCCCCCACCTCTCCCACCTTCTGCCATCAAGGACCCTCGAGACTGGTAAAGAACTTAGTTTTAATTCTAAATTCTGAAGAAAGCTGTGAGAGGATTTTTAATCAATAGATAGAAGGCTAGATTGTGTAGGGAAGGCAGACAGGTTGGCAGATTTAGCAAATAAAAATACAGGATGCCAGATTAAACCGAAATGTCACGCTAGCAACGGATCCTCTTTTAGTATAAGCGTGTCCCATGCAATATTTGGGATCTACTTCTACCAAAAATGACTTCCGGTGTCCGTGAAAGTCTTCAGGACACCCGTGCACGCGGGCCCCAGTGGTGGAGCCAAGGAGGCCAGGCTGAGGCTGGCTTGTGTGTGGCGATCGAAAGACTTTGCTGCTGACTTGGATTTGGGCAGTGGGAAAAAGAGGAATTGGGTTGATCTCTCGGTTTTCAGCCTCAACAGCCGACGGTGCTCTTTACTGAGACGGCGATGGCGGGAGGGTTGTGTGTGTTCAATGTGTGATGCGCACGTGTCTTCCTGAAGGGCATAGTAAACAGGAAGTGCAGACACGAAGCCTGATTCTAAGGGAGCTAAATATCACTGGTTGATGGCCCCATCCACACCGTCGCTTCCAGCCTTCTTTCCTCGTCCCCATCTGGTGTGGCTCGGCTCAAATGGGAAGAGAGGGGGGTAATTCGAAACATAGTGTGACAGGGACAAGCCACTTCCTAAGTGAACCCTTAAAATGGGAAAAACAAATGCACTTCATAGGAACCTGGAGAATATTTCCGCTTCGTTGTGCAACAGATTTGTGTGTGCCTCTTTTGCACCGGCTTCTTTGAGCGTGCATTGATAGATTTACTGAAACAACATGCTTTTTGCAATGGAGTGGTTCTGTCGGTAGTCAGGGACAGACCAAACACACTGGGCCCAGAATGCCTGAGTTACAACACGTATAAACCCAACATTACAACCAGACACTACCTACCGTGGCTCACTTGACTGTCTTCTGGAATCTTTACCCAAGTAAAATCTTTCATTTTGAGTAAAAAGCCGGGGTTCATAAGCACCGTTGCAATACTGAATTTTCTGCTAAAAAATATCTTTTTTCAAAAAATGTACTACAGGTGTTATAATTTCTTTTAAAGTGGCCATGGTTACAAATTCTTTCACCTTGACTTTGTTCTTCTATAGCATAAAGGCACTTCAGCAGATCAGCATTTTTTTTTAATGTTTTTTTTTTTTTCTAGGAGAGAGAGAGAGACAGCGTGAGCAGGGGAGGGTCAGAGAGAGAGGGAGTCACAGACTGAAACAGGCTCCAGGCTCTGAGCTGGCAGTCAGCACAGAGCCCGACGCGGGGCTCGAACCCACGAACCGCGAGATCATGACCCAAGCGAAAGTCGGGCGCTTAACCGACTAAGCCACCCAGGCGCCCCAGCAGATCAGCATTTTGATTAGAGGGGGTTTGGATGTAAAATGGCCTCCTCTCCAGAGAATGTTTTAAATCAAAATTGGATGTATTCCATGACTTTTTCTTTTTTCCCCACCCTTTCTTTAAAATTAAAAAAAAAAAATTTTTAATGTTTATTTACTTTTGAGAGAGAGGAGGAGTGCAAGTGGGGGAGGGGCAGAGAAGGAGACACAGAATCCGAAGCAGGCTCCAGGCTCTGAGCTGTCAGCACAGAGCCCAACGCAGGGCTCGAACCCATGGAACCTCGAGATCATGATCTGAGAAATCAGACACTTACTGACTGAGCCACTCAGGTGTCCCGCCCCCTTTCTATTTAAATCTTTTAGGAAGGAATTTTAGCCAAAATTAACATTATCGTGTAAGCAGTTAATAAGTTCACTATGTCATTCTCTTTCCAAAGGAACTGACGGTGTAGTAGGGGACAAAGTACCACCCGAGTCGAGTCAGTGGAGGCATTACCTGTGTTGTTTGCTACTGATGCCCTCACTCCCTATGGTTTCCAGTTCAGGGGTCTGTCAAGTGCAGGACCCAAGAATCCATTTTTTTAAAAAAAATTGTCTTTTAATGTTTGTTTAGTTTTTTGAGAGGGGGTGAGGGGCAGAGAGACAGGAGGGTTCAGAGGATCCGAAGCAGGCTGCGTGGACAGCAGCAAGCCCGATGCGGGGCTTGAACTCCCGAACCGTGAGATCCAGACCCGAGTCGAAGCCGGACGCTCAGCTGCCCGAGCCGCCGGGCGCCCCGGATCCACTTGTCACCAACGTCCCCCGGTGCTTGTGGACTGACTGGCAAGGCTGGAGCGCCGGCTCGGGCCAGAGGCTCGGAGGTGTGCTCTGAATTCCAGCTGTCTTGGCGCTATGAGTGGAGGGGCCTTTTTTTTTTTAATGTTTATTTTTTGAGAGACAGAGTGTGCGCGGGGGAGGGGCAGGGAGGGAGGGGGACGGAACGGGAAGCAGCTCCAGGCTCTGATCCGTCAGCACAGAGCCGCAGCCGGGGCTCGAACTCACAGACCGCGAGATCAGGACCCGAGCCGGACGCTCACCCGCCCGAGCCCCCAGGCGCCGCCGTGAAGGAGCCTTTTGAGAGGCTGGAGCAGAAATGGCCGCGCACGAATGTTAGTCGTGTGGGTGAGCCGCGTTGAGCGGGGTCTCCTAGCATCTCGGGCGCAGCCAGTTCCTGGGGCGGAAGAGACCGAAGGGAGGGCTGTGCTGACCCGGCAGGGGCGGGGCGGGGCGGGGGCCGCAGGTTCCGGACGCAGGTTCCTCAGCACAGGGTTTCCCACAGGACGTGGCGTTGGCAGGACGTTGTTTGAAACAAGAAGGAGCCTGCAGGGATGTTCTGGGGGGGGTCAGGTCCCAGATCTGAAGGCCCAGAGGAGGGGAGCCCGGAGGAGGGAGGGATGAGGGAAGGGGGGACCCGGGGGAGGGAGGAGGGAGGGAGGGAGGGGGAACCCGGAGGGAGGGAGGGGGAAGGGGGCATGGAGGAGGGAGAGAAGGGGGACCCGGGGGAGGGAGGGATGAGGGAAGGGGGGACCCGGGGAGGGAGGAGGGAGGAGGGGGAGGAGGGAGGAGGGAGGGGAAGGGGGGGGCTTGGAGGAGGGAGAGATGAGGGAAGGGGTGACCCCGGGGGAGGGAGGGATGAGGGAAGGGGGGACCCGGGGGAGGGAGGGATGAGGGAAGGGGGGACCCGGGGGAGGGAGGGAGGAACCCGGAGGAGGGGGAGCCGGGGGAGGCCGCAGGGTACCATCCCAGTGGCTGCTCTGCAGGGCGGCTGGGAACGAGCTGTGGCCCAGGGAGCCAGGAAGGTGGGCCACTGTGGAGGGGCACCTGCCAGGCCCCGGGGAACGAGGAAGCAGGAGAGAGAGACAGTGGCTGTTTCTGGAAAGCTCCGCAGCATGTGGCATGCAGGACGGTGGGGGTGGGGCAGTAAGGGGCCTGGGGACACAGGGATGGGAAAGCAACAGGAAGGAGAGCCCGGGCCCACGGTTTTAGTCTGGCTCTGAGGGGTAATGGGGCCCCGGAGCACGTCAGTGGGGTTCGGGTGTGCATTCCGGGGGGCATGGGCGGCCCAGCTCCCCCCACAGGCGTTTTCTGTGTCCCACATGAAACAGGCGGAGATGACCCCCTGCTTTCCTGAGAGTGTTTCCTTAAGGAGAGAGTGAAAACGCCAAGGAGAGGGGTTCTGACCCCCTGAGGAGAGAAGGGGCGGCTCCTTGGGAGCTCAGGGACGGTCTGACCACGGGTGGACCAGGCCCTGGGGGGTGGGGGGGCCATCTGCCTGTGCGGCCGAGCTCTGTGACCGGGAAGCGTGGCCTAACGCAGACCACAGGGCTCACCGTGGTGATCGTGTTCCCTGTACCTCCTTCCCGCCTGCCTCAGTCTCCCCTTGCAGACCTGAGGATACACAGTTTCAGAACAAAACCCAGGGGCCTGACCTGCCTCGTAAAGGAAGAAGGACCCAGGACGCTGCTATTCTGTCCCCTCCCCCGGCCCTGTTCACTTAGTGACCGCGCAGCCACGTTTCAAACAAACTCAGGAGAGGTGAACGAGGCTAATGGATTTGTTTCCAGGGAGTTTCAGGAACAGCTAAACTTGAAGCGGGCTCTTCGCCGTCTGCGTGTGCGCCTGGGGTTTCACCTGCTTTGAATTAGGATGATCTAATAATGTCCAGTTAGACGGGGAGAGCGCAAATGGGTTTGTTAATTAGAGGAAAACGTTGCATTCTATGATACTTCTATGAACCACAGCTTCATGACTGAGGCTCTACTCTTGTCTCAAAGCCTTATCTGTTATCTGCTTTTTTTTTTTTTTTGGAAACGTGTCTAATTTCATTCCTGTCACCCTGTGGTGGGCTGACCCGTCTCCGGCATCGAGAGCTGGGCGCTCTGAAAGTCCTTGGTGTCCGCCCGATCTTCTGTGAACTTAACATTCTGTGATCGCAGACAGCTTCTAGCCTCTGATATCCAGGTTCAATGATGTGAACTGTGTTTTATCACATCCAAGGTCGTTGAAAATCGATAGCCCCGTGAAATGAGAAGCAAACACTGAGACGGTTGGGGCTCCAGACTAAGAGCCTGAAGGCTGGGGTTCTGCTTGTCCACGTTGCTGGGTCCACGCTGCTGGACCGAGGCCATCACAGGCTTTGTCAGATGAGGGGGTTAGACTGCTTGGTCCCTGTCTCTGGAACGTTAGCAGGCAGAAGAATCCTCCACAGGGTTTGTGCAGACCAGATTGTGGCTTCACACAGGGTGTGAAGTCCGGTTCCGGTGCCGAAGGTCTGGGCTGGGGCCTGAGTATTTGCGTTTCTTACCCGTTCCCACGAGGCGCTGACCTTGCTGGTCCAGGTAACCTTTAAGTCTTCTCCGGCTCAGAAATGTTGATTCGGTAAAGCATCAAGAGGGGCCTTGGAACATTTCTCAAATCGATGTTTGAGGAGGTGTCTGCCCATTTTCTGCCCATCAGTGTCCCCGGTGTTTTCTGTGATGACTCCTTTGTGCTCCTACAGATTTCCAGGCACGGCCCTGGGGTCCTGTTTCGCTGCTCCAGCAGCTCACCCTGGCCCCCATAAAACCTAGTAGCGGCCAGCATCCCGAGGCCAAGTCATATACCCAGTGTGCAGCCTTCCTGGGCTGGGGGACGGCGCCCGGTGGTCCTCACTTTCCGCTTGTGCTGTGTACAGTCTGCAGTGTGGACTCCCGGAATTTTTTGGCAGCACGTCCTGTGGGGCAAAGGGTGCTGACCTCACAGCACGTGCTGCAGCTCTGGCTCCATTGCCTACTGCTTCTGTCCCCTTGGAAGAGTCGTGTTACCTCTCTCAGCCTCAGCTTCCTCACCTGTTAAATGGGGTTAATAGCATCTGAAGGATCGTTCTAAGGATTGAATGAAACAATCCATGTAAAGTGCTTGACACAGTACCAGGTACGTAGTAAGCGTTAAATAGATGTTAACATTTATTATCAGAGCAATGTTTACATTTTTTTTTATGTTTTTAAATTTTTTTTTTTTTTTGAGAGATTAAGAGAGAGAGACATTGTGAGCGGGGGCAGAGAGAGAGGGAGACAGAATCCGAAACAGGCTCCGAGCTGTCAGCACAGAGCCAATGCGGGGCTTGAACCCACGAGCAGTGAGATCAGAGCCTGAGCCAAAGTCAGACGCTCAACTGACTGAGCCACCCAGGACCCGGGCAACGTTTAGGTGGGAAGACAAGGTCCGCATGGGTTAGAGGTGACAGCAATACAATTATCCTGCATAAGGTATGTGCCCGGCTTTGGAAATACTACTCACTTTCACCATTAAATTGGGGGGAGGGGGAAGCGACTTCTTGCTTAAGTCTATTAAAATCTACTTTAATAATAACTGTATTCTCTCTACCTAAAAGGAAGAGGAAGCAGCACGGCCAAACAAAAAAAAAAAAAAAACATTTAAGAAAAGAACAGAACCTAGATTATGGATTCTAAAACAAATGGGTATTCAACATGCATTTATTTACTGTATTTCACAAGCTCTAAGGCAAGCATATTTTTGCATTTTAATACCTCTGAAATCACAGTTAATGACACCTTAGTAAGTTGAAGTGTAGCCATTCTGTTTTCTTTAATGGTACATAAAATAATATAAAAGTCAGTGGTATTTTAGGTTCGCAAAAACAAAACTTTCAGTAAATCAATTTGGTAATTCGAAATTCATGGTAAATTATTTGTGTGGGAGTCCCATTTGTTGGCTAGGTCTTGAGGGAAAAAAATGTGTCAAGTTGATCATTGGCTAAAGAAGTACTGATTTTAAAGCAACACTTCTCGGGGTGCCTGGGTGGCTCAGTCGGTGAAGCCTCCGACTTCAGCTCAAGTCACGATCTCACCATTCACGGGTTCGACCCCTGCGTCAGTCTCTGTGCTGACAGCTCAGAGCCTGGAGCTGCTTCGGATTCTGTCTCCCTCTCTCTCTCTCTGCCCCTCCCCTGCTCGCGCTCTGTCTCTCTTTCAAAAATAAATATTAAAAAGAAATGTTTATTTTGTTTTTTGAGGCCAGAAAGGGAACATATTGGGGAGAAATGTTGGGTGTGTTAAACATTAATGTGCTTTTAATATCAGTAAACTGGAGCTGACGAGGTTGTATTTCCCATTGTATACTGCTGAACAGCCCTATTTCCTCATTTAAAAATAGTGCTTCTCAGGCTAACCCTTCTACTACTTCTGGATTTTTTTGGATTACTTTGGGTGATTTCGAAAGATTTATGCCTGATTTTTTTTTAAATTTTTTAAATGTTTTATTTATTTCTGAGAGACAGAGAGAGAGAGAGAGAGAGAGAGACAACATGAGCAAGGGAGGGTCAGAGAGAGAGGGAGATAGACTCTGAAACAGGCTCCAGGCTCTGAGCTAGCTGTTAGCACAGAGCCTGACGCGGGGCTCGAATCCACGAACTATGAGATCATGACCTGAGCTGAAGTTGGATGCTTAAGCGGCTGAGCCACCCAGGTGCCCCTATGCCTGATTTTCAAACCTAATTCCACTCTGGAAGGGTGTGGGCATAATGTAGATCACAGAGCAGGGGGAGACATAGATTTACATCCCAGGGCAGTGGAGTAGTGCTCCCTGGACCAGCTGTTCTAGACGGGTGTCCTGTCTGATGACTCCTGGGCACCAGATGTGAAGGAAGATCTAAATCCCTCATGTGCTGAGTTCCACAGTGCCCCACCCCCCAGGAGTGCAGACTGACCTCTCTCTGTCTCTCTCCCAGAAATGTCACAGTAGTCACATTGCTCTCGAGATTGTGCAGGATCATTAAACGCTGCCTGAGGAGGGGTGTGTGTGTAGGTGGGTGTGTGCACGTGAAAAATTATCAGATAAAAGTTAAAAATTTAATTTGGGGTGATGGTTGAGGTCTGGGAGAGTTATTGCTTCGAAACTGCTCTTTAAAAGTATATGGGGCGCCTGGGTGGCTCAGTCAGTGTAGCCTTAGACTTTAGCTCAGGTCACAATCTCATGTCGTGAGTTTGAGCCCTGCGTTGGGCTCTGTGCTGACAGCCCAGAGCCTGGAGCCTGCTTCGGATTCTGTGTCTCTCTCTCTGCCCCTCCCCTGCTCACACTCTGTCTCTCTCTCTTCCTCTCTCTCAAAAACAATAAATAAACATTAAAAAAATAAAGTTCTGATCTGCTGACAATGCCCATAATATTCCATCAAACTTGTGAAGTTGAGGGAGTGAGCAAGCTGGTGCTAATGAACTAAAGAAAAGAAGGCAAGGGAAAGGGTGTCCTAAATATGCACCCGCAGGGTCATTGTCTTCCATTGACATGAAGATGTGGTATCCTCAGCTCCTGGGGGACGGCCGAGTCCTATAATATTTATGCCTCCAGCATCTCTCTTCTAATGTGTTCAACAAATGAAAATGATCGTGGATTTGTGGGTGCGTAGAACTGGGGCCAGAAGACCTGGATGTTTTGTTTGACCATTTGTTTTACAAGTGAGGAGATGGTGTGGGTCCAGGGAATGTTAGGGAATGTACTTGGGATGCTTGGTGGCAGAGGCCGTCACGGATTCCCCCAATCTCTTGATTTAAAATTCCGTATTTGTAACGGCACCCGGGTGGCTCAGTTGGTTAAGCGACCGACTTCGGCTCAGGTCATGATCTCGCGGTTTGTGGGTTCGAGCCCCGCGTCAGGCTCTGTGCGGACAGCTCGGAGCCTGGAGCTCCTTCGGATTCTGTGTCTCCCTCTCTGTCTCTGCCCCTCCCCTGCTCACGCTCTGTCTCTCTTTCAAAAATAAACAAATATTGAAAAAAAAAAAGTTCCACATTTGTCAAATATGATTACACAAGTAAGACCAAGTTAAACTAAATAACTTGTCTTCGTAGAAGTTTGTTGGGTTGCTATGGAAATTTCCTCCAGCTGGCTGTGGCAGAAATGGGGAATTATTGAAAGGAAGCTGAAGTATTGCCCAGAACTGCCCGGAACTGAACGAAGAGCTGAGCAAGCAAGGCTGCGGTGGGAAGGGGCCTGGGTGGCCTTGGGTCTCCCGCCGCCGCCACCACCGCCTTGGCCCTGCCTCCTCCCGACTCTGACTCTGCAGGGCTGGCCTCCCCTAGAGTGGCATCTGCTCACACAGGCCTTGCTGACCGATTGTCCCACCCTGAGTTTCACGGTGACTTGCTTGGAAGTTTTAAGTCCCGGATGCCCAAGGCCAGGCCCTCCGAGACTGTGACTAGCTGGTCTGGGGTAGAGCCAGGACACGTGTGTTAATTTTCAAAGCCCCCAGGTTGTTCTGAGGCAGAAACCAGGTTAAGGATGGTGGCCTTGCACGTTGCTAGAACAAATACAGCCTGTACTTTAGAACCTCTGCAGCCTAAACTAGGGTTAAAAGAATTAAAAACGAGAAATCACGGGGCGCCTGGGTGGCTCAGTGGGTTAAGTGTCTGCCTCTTGATCTGGGTCAGGTCATGATCTCACGGTTTGTGAGTTCGAACCCCATGTCAGGCTCTGTGCTGACAGGGTGGAGGATGCTTGAGATTCACTCTCTCCTCTCTCTCTACCCCTCCCCTGTTCTCTCTCTTGCTTTCTCTCTCTCAAAAATACATAAATAAGCCTTAAAAAAGGAGAAATCTAGAAAGGATATATTAAGCAACAGTAAGGCATTTGGAGGTAACCACACGGAAGTGAAATTAACAAGAGCCCTCCAGATTGGGTGCTCGCTCCCTTCTGTGGGTGCGTTACCTCCCTTAACCCTCACGGCGCCTCCCCCCACCTCCCACAGATAGGGGGCAACATCCTCATTTTCCAAGTGCATCAACTGAGCCCGAGGGGTTAAGTAACTCCCCCAGGTCCAGTAGCTTGGGATTCAGACTCAGCCCGAGCTGATGCACACACAACCATCAGGCCCAGAGGACGAAGAGTCTGAGTGGCCCATGTCCCCGTGCGGGTCGCGCCGGGGCTGCGGTGAGGGTACTCCACCTGTCCGGAGGCCAGCACACCAGTGATGTGCCCGACAGGAAGGTGTTGACGGTGGGGATACGTTCCTGAGGGCGAACACGTCCGTAAAAAAACGCTGGGCGAGAAAGGGGATCTCGGTTCTTGAAGAAAAGCAGAACCTGCTGGGGGTTCAAGGCTAATTAACGGAAATATGAAGAGTGTGAGCGTGTGAGAGCCTCAACCTAAAAGTGGTTTTGTTCAAAGAGGAGAAAAAAAAATGGTGGGGGTGGGGGGGTTACGAAATTTTGAATTCTGTCTCTTTTCGGAAATCGAGATACTGGGTAGTGTTTGGTGAGGAGAACGGGAAACCTAACTTTGAATGGTCTGTTGATAGGCTACGTCTCCTAACAATAACAGAGTAGAACAGGCTTCACAGAAGAGTCTAGAAGGCATCCCCTCTACCTGGGGGACCTGGAAACGGCCTGCTTCTAACACACAGGGATGGACAGCAGGCCTCCAAGGGTTCTTGAAGAAAGACTCTGTAATCCTTTTGGGTTTAACCATTAGGCAAATTTAGTTTCCTGGTTTCAGAAAGAGAAAACACACCCACAGAAAGAAAAACCCAGGCCCGTGGGAACGAGTGACTTCCTCCTCCTGGGGGTGCTGAAAAGCCTAATGAGCCAGTCAGAGTCCCTTTCCTGCCCAGCCCCAGCGTGAGGCCGGCTGGGGACCGCCTAGGGCCAAGGCGGGGCACTGGGACCCGGCCAGCTCAGAGGAGGAGCCGAGCACAGCGGGGCTGAGAGGTGGGTTTGGAAAACCCGGCCCCCAGGGCAGAGAAACTGGTTCAAGGCAGTTTGGTAATTCTGGGTGTTCCCAGGGAAACCGAGGCCCAGAGAGGCTGTGTTGGGCACTCTCTGCTCTTTCTCTCCCTTTCCTTAAAGGCAACACATCTTGAAGCCGGAAAAGCCTGATTCTTCATTTTTGACTCGCTTGGGGACAAATTCAGAGAAGCTGAAGCCAGGTGAAAGTAGGTATTTCTGCAGGCACAGCACTGCTTTTCCTGCCAGCTAGGTGAGCCTGTGCGGCAGGTGCGGGCAGAATGAGGTAGCAGACTCCCCGAGGGGGGGCCGGCGTGAGGTAGGGAAGGGTCTGCAGTCTGGGCCCCTTAGGTTTTAATAAAGCAAATGAGGGTAAGAATGGAGGTGGAGGGGTGCCTGGGGGCCCAGCTGGTGAAGCGTCCGACTTTGGCTCAGGTCATGATCACGATCAGTTTGTGGGTTCGAGCCCTGTGCTGACAGCTCAAAGCCTGGAGCCTGCTTCAGATCCTGTCTCTCTCTCTCTCTCTCTCTCTCTGACCCTCCCCTACTCTCTCTCCCTTTCTTTCTCAAAAATGAACTTTTTAAAAATACTTTGAAAGAAAAAGAATTGAGATGGAGATGATGGGGGGGGTCACTAGACGTTTAGAGCGGCTTTAGCTGTGAGTGAATCCGCACTCTTTTTTTTTTAATTTTTTTTAATGTTTTTTTAATTTATTTTTAGGAGAGAGAGAGAGACAGCGTGAGCAGGGGAGGGTCAGAGAGAGAGGGAGTCACAGACAGAAACAGGCTCCAGGCTCTGAGCTGGCAGTCAGCACAGAGCCCGACGCGGGGCTCGAACCCACGAACCGTGAGATCATGACCTAAGTGAAAGTCGGACGCTCAACCGACTAAGCCACCCAGGCGCCCCTGAATCCACACTCTTAAACACTCCTTAGCACGTAACAGTTTTGTTTGTGCCTAAGGCTACACAACCTTTGTTTGCTTAAGTGTGATAATGTCACTGTCATCTGCCTCCCCTTGTTTTAGGGGACAGGGAGGGAAAATGGGAAGTGACACAGTGCTCGTGAAACCTTTAACAGATGCTATTTCATTTCATCCCCACAGCAACCATTGAAGGAGGAATATTATTTACATTTTATAGACGAGGAAAATGAAGTGTAACTAATCAAGTAACTTGCTGATATTTATACTGCTGTTAATAAGTGGAGGAACAAAATTGGACCCATATTTCCTCATTCCAAAGCCCTTTGCTACTTCAGAAAAATTATTTTTTTAAGTTTATTTATTTTTGAGAGAGAGAGAGTGCGGGGAAGGAGCAGAGAGAGAGGGAGAGAGAATCCCAAGCAGGCTTTGAGCTGCTAGTGCAGAGCCTGATGCAGGGTTTGAACTCACAAACTAGGAGATCATGACCTGAGCCAGGATCAAGCGTCGACACTTAACTGACTGAGCCACCCAGGCACCCCCAGAAAGATTATTTTTTTTAAATGCAGAGATTTTCAGCCCAAATTCCTTGATTTTTTTTTGTTTTTAGTTAATGGGGGCATTTTGATAGTTTTCATGGTCTGAAATGAAAATAATTTTGGGGTCTAACATTTACGGATCATCTATTAAAAAAATAAATAGGGGTGCCTGGTGGCTCATTTGGTTGAACGTCCAACTTCGGCTCAGGTCATGATCTCCCAGTCCGTGGGCTCGAGCCCCACGTCGGGCTCTGTGCTGACAGCTCAGAGCCGGGAGGCTGCCTCCAGTTCTGTGTCTCCCTCTCTCTCTCTGTCTTCCCCTCCCCCATCACACTCTCTCTCTCTATCTCTCCAAAACAAATAAAAACATTAAAAATTTGGGGCGCCTGGGTGGCTTAGTCGGTTAAGCGTCCGACTTTCGCTTAGGTCATGCGGTTCGTGGGTTCGAGCCCCGCGTCGGGCTCTGTGCTGACTGCCAGCTCAGAGCCTGGAGCCTGTTTCAGTCTGTGACTCCCTCTCTCTCTGACCCTCCCCTGCTCACGCTGTCTCTCTCTCTCTCCTAGAAATAAATAAAAATATTTTAAAAAAAAACATTAAAAATTTTAAAAACACACAAATAAGAGTAATGAATTTTACTTACAGAATTACATCTGACTGTAACATCGAGTCCTTGGGATTTCTAAGTTCAAGTTTCTAAGTTCAGCTTTAACTCAGTAAACGGTGTTTTGTTGCTGACGTGGCAACTGGGTTCTGTGTTGGGGGGTGTGGTGGAAGCAGGTGGTCTACAAAAAGGTAGGATAAACACGGTTTCTGCCCTCAAGGAGTTTATACTCTGATCGAAAAGAGCTATGCATGCGTTCACAGATAGACAATTTAAGAGTTAACAGCATAAAATAGGGATTGACTTGGGGGCTTGTGCCTAAGTTCCAAATTGATTGTAGAGAGAAGAAATCAGAGGTGGGTACAGATGTAACCTGAGGGGACCAGGCAAGATTGGGTGTGTGTGAGGTTTAGGAGGATGCGTCGGATCTGCCTGGATGGGTATGTGCCAAAGGGCCAAGGCGGGATCGTGCTGCCATGTCCATAAATACAAGTATGTGTCCGTGAAGGACTTCTGCTTGGAGCCACACGGGAGATGGTGAGGTAGACCATCACCAGGCTGTGAGGGGCCGGGTGGCAAGTTAGAGATTTGAGATTTCATCTCCTTGGCAATAGCAGTGGTGCTGATGCGCTATGAGAGGTGATGGTATCACCCCAGTCACTATAAACATCTGGCTTTCGTTGAGCGTCTGCCCCACTTGCTCTATTCACCAGATGAACCACACAGAACACTTCCAAGAGCCCGGCCCTGTTCTCCGCTCTGGAAATACAGCGGCGCGCGGGCCTAGCAAAGATCCCTGCTCTCCTGTGAGGAGAGACGGACAGAGGCTAAAGCAGGGCCTGTGGTCTGGATGCCTGTGATACTGCTGTGGAGAAGTGTCAGTAGGGAAGTGAGCAGGGCGAGGAAGAAGGCACGTGGCCATTGTGAAACTGGGCTGTGCCAGTCCGTATGAGCTCGCCGGATTGGTGGAGTCCCAGAGGGTGGTCTGAGAGCTTGGCATCTAGGCGGACACGGCGGTAAGATGATGCGCGAAGAGGAGCAAAGCGTAGGGGAAAGGCCGATGTGCTGTAGGGCGAGCTAGGAGGCACCTGCCACAATCCAGACTCGTTATCCGTACGGTGCTGTGATGTTGGCAGTTACTCTCATGTAGGGGTTCGTAAAACAGGAGACTCCTGTGGGGAAAACCACCGTAACACACATTTTGTCCGGTCCGTGCCTTCTTTCTAAGCTTCGAAACCAAGCACAACTGTCTTGCGAAAGACAGGGCCTGACGGAGAGTTGTTTCCTACTGCGTAAAGCGTGACGCGCAGGTGGCAGTGACGACAGCTTCCGAGCCTGGCTGAGTAGGATGGTGAGAAAAAGGAGGCATTGTCACGAGGGAAGATGGGACTTCAGCAGAATATCTGTCCTGCTGTCTCCATGATCTGAGACTTTCCTCAAACGAATCGGGGCATCCTCCGCGTATGCATACTGAGAATGAGCGGTTTCTCCTTACAGCGGGGTAGGCGATACGAAGTTGAAGGTGGTGGGGGCGGTGCCAGGAGACCTCCCCCCGCCTCCCCAGGTGCACCTGGCCGGGGGGCCCCCATCCTCAGCTGTCTCTCTGCCTCACTGCTCAGGCTCACAGCACCCATCTACTCTGCCCTAACCTGCTCACCTTTTAAAGGCTACGGACCCTGAGTGTGGCAGTGATTTTTACATGGCAACCATAGGGCAGAAGAAACACAAAAGAATCCCATCTGTGTCTAGGTTGTTAGGTCCAAACTACATAATGTGTAGCAACTTTGCACAGTTTGAAAAAAACAGGACACAAACCTCAAAAGCAAAAAATACTAGTCTTAAATCATTCTTTTTTAAATTCTGTTTTTAACGCTTATTTATTTTGGGGAGGCAGTGTGTGCATGTGCACATGAGCTGGGGAGGGGCAGAGAGAGGGAGACAGAGGTTCCAGAGCAGGCTCACGCTGACAGGACGGAACTCACACAATACGAGATCACAACCTAAGCGGAAGTCGGATGGTTGGCGGACTGAGCCACCCTTACGTTATTCTTTTTTTTTTTTAATGTTTTATCTATTTCTGAGAGACTGTGTGAGCAGGGGAGGGTTAGAGAGAGAGGGAGACACAGAAGCAGGCTCCAGGCTCTGAGCTGTCAGCACAGAGCCTGACGCAGGGCTCGATCCCACGAACTGTGAGATCATGACCTGAGCTGAAGTCAGACGCTTAACCGACTGAGTCAACCAGGCGCCCCACCCTTACGTTATCCTTAAATGAACACGATTAGACCCTGACGGAATGTGTGTACCTGTGTCCTGCAGCCTCCCAACTTGTGGAATTGTATCGGACTCCACCACCCTTACTTTCTGTTCCATGTTTATCTTCATGTTTCTGTTCCATGCGGTACTTCCTTTTTATCACAGCAACCACAGAAAACCCTGTTTCACACAGATTCGAGATTGTTGAAAGGAATACAGTGCAATCTAACCTAGAAACTGTGCTGTTCGTTCTCCTGCTGTTCAAAAGACGTTTCCCTTGCAACTGTGAAATATCCCCAGTTCGCCTTGACTTCGCAACGGCACCCGGGGTGCCTTGGCACACAGTTTGGGAACTGTGACTCTGGTCCGCTCTCTACGACCTCGTCATCTTTTCCTCCATCTGATGGCGCTTCTTGGCCATACCCATTTGAAGACAGTAACTTTGGACCCAGCCATGGCCTCATTTCCTCTTTTTCACTTTTAGACTCCTGGACTGAGTTTAAAGTTACTCTCTCCAGTCTGCTTGTACTTAGTAAGTCACCATTTTGTCTTCAAGCTTAGTCCAAAGAATGGTTTCCACTTCTTCTTCCTCACGTCTTTTGTGTTTAAAGTCTGGCCCTGTGACCTCTGGTCCTCTATATTAGACTCATTGCCTGGCTTCTAACCATCACACTTTGTTGACCACGAGCTCACACAGTGCCAGGCCAGGGGGAAGACGGGCTGTCCATGCCTTCATCTCTCTTGAATACGTTTAAAGTCCACCACAACAACCCCATCGGGATGAGCGCCCGTATTACCTCGCTCCCTGTCTGTGGAAACTGAGGCAGGCTGACATTAAGGCATTGTCACAGGACAGAGCATCACATGGGTGTCCCTGGTCTCCTGGATGATGGGAAAATCCAAACGACCGCTCTGGGTAGAGGTGACTGGTAGAAACCTGTGACTCGCCATGTTTGATTTTTAATTTTACGAGCCTATTTTTATCCAAGTAAAACACTGTAGCTTTTTGTACATATTTTGGCAATAGAGAAAGAGAAGGAAAAAAAAAAACTGACCCACCATAAAAGCATAAAAGTGTTTTTGTTTCCATGTTGATTTCATTTGACCTTAATATTTCTTTCCAAACTTTTTCTACATGTGTAATCATAATGTATATAAAACTTACCTTGCTTCTTTTTAATGTTACATTATAAACAGGTTTTTTTAGTTTACTTATTTATTTTGAGAGAGAGAGAGAGCGAGAGCGAGAATCCCAGGCATCGTCCCATGAACCGTGAGATCGTGACCTGAGCTGAAATCAAGAGTCAGATGCTTAACGGAGCCACCTGAGCATTCCATAAACAGTTTTCTTTTTAAATTTAGGTATACGATTCTTTGAGCCATCCTTAAAAAACTCTTAATCACCATCAAAGAGATACTTGCACACAATTTAAAAACCAAAACAGCTGAAAGCTTAAATATAAAATAGCAGACGCCTACCCCACCTACCTAACATCCCCTCTCTGGATTTACTAGCCAGATCCAAGCATTTCCTTGTCCTTGATTTCA
This sequence comes from Proteles cristata cristata, assembly GCA_017311185.1. NCBI lineage: Eukaryota > Metazoa > Chordata > Mammalia > Carnivora > Hyaenidae > Proteles > Proteles cristata. The sequence continues at coordinate 934,579 of JAESUZ010000067.1, read as the reverse complement.
GTGGCTCTATAACAGCCCCTTAAATGGACCATGTCTTTTGTGTACCTGCTGCCACTCTTATTTTTACTTATTTGGCTTACTGAACTGTCAGTTGACCATAGTTCTGTGGGATTACTAATTGCTGATAAAATCCTGTTCACTATGAACATATATATGTATAAACTCAGGGCCCTAGTATCAGATGTGTTTTGTCTTGCCATTTTTACAAGCCTAGTTCAATTTTACTTCTCATTTATCCTAAATGGCTATAGGCATATTGCTAGGATTCACGGCTTTATTATTAAACGTTGATAGATCTCCTGTCTCTTACCAGTTATTTTCCCAAACTAACATTGTAGAAGCTTAGGAATTCAGGTGAGAAGGTTTAATGAAACACTACTGTATTTTACACCGTAATTTTTAAGGTAGAGCAGGTAAGAGCCGCCCTTGGTAATTGGAAAATTTTGGCATGTTAAGAAGGAGCATATGCAGTATATAGATGTGTGCAAATTTTCCCAGCAGAGATATTTGAAGGCAATCCTCTTCAAAATTGAGGCTCTGTTTTCTGAAATGACTCAAAAGTATATGGATTATACCTTATTCTGTCACAATACACTTTAAAAAATCAATTTTTAAAGCAGTTTTAGGTTTACAGAGTGGTTTATTGAGGGCAAAGTACAGACAGTTTCCCATAAGGCACTCATTACCCCCCACCTTTCCCCAATTATTAACATCTTGGATTACTGTGTACCTTTGTTAGAACTGGTACATTATTATTCATGAAAGTCCATGAATAATAGGGTTCACTCTTTGTACATTCTATGGGTTTTGACCAATGTATAGTGTCGTGTATCCACCATGACAGTTTTGTATGAGATAGTTCACTACCTAGAAATCCCTTGTTCAACTGTTTATTCCTTCCTCCCCCTGAACTGGTAAGCACTGATCTTCTTCCCATCTCCCTTGAACAGGGCTGTTTTACCTCTTCCAAAATGTACTGTAGTCACCATCATCCAGTATGCAGTCCTTTCATATTGGCTTCTTTCATTTAGCAAGATGCATTGACGTTTTCTCCATGTCTTTTTGTGGTTTGATGGCCCATTTCCTTTTTATTTATGAATAATACTTTTTGTATGGATATGCCTTCATTTGTTTGTACCTTCACCTACTGGAGTACTTCTTGGTTGCCTCCAAGCCTGGGCCGTTATGGATAAAGCAGCTATAAACATCCACGTCCCGATTTTGTGGGAAAGTAAACTTTCAATTCATTTGGGTAAATGCCGGGAAGTACGATGACTGAATCGTATGTCAAGAGAAAATTTAGTTTTGTAAGACACTGCCAAATGGTCTTCCCAAGCGCTGCACCATTTACGTTTCCCCAGCTATGAACGAGAGTTCCCGTATCTTCCTGTCTTCAACAGCATTTGGTGGCGGCCGTGTTTTGCATTTTGGCCATTCTAGTAGGTGTGTCGTAGTGTACATCATTGTTGTTTTAATTTGCAATTCCTTCACGATGTCTGGTGTTTAGCATCTTTCCATATGCTTATTTACCATCTGTTTAGCTTCAATGCTGTCTCGTCAGATCTTTTGGACATTTTCAAAGCGGGTTGTTTTCTTATTATTGATTTTTAAGAGTTTTTGTATCTTTTGGCTACCAGATTTTTATTCATGTTTTGCGAAGACTTTCTCCCAGTCTGTAGCTTGTCATCTTATTTTCTTACGAGTCCTTCACAGAATGGAGGTTTAAAATGTTCACAAAATTCAACTTACGGTGTTTGTTCGTGGACTGTGCTTTTGATGCTGTATCTAAAAATTGTCACTAAACCCCAGGTCCTCTAGATTTTCTCCTATGTTGTTTTCCAGGACTTTGATGCTTTCACATTTTACGTTTAGTTCCGCTTATCCATTTGGAGCTCATTTTTGTACATGATGTAGCGTCTGGGTCTACATTAACCTTTTATTTCATGTGGATGTCCAGTTGTTCACCGTTTGTTCATTTCTCCATGGAATTTCACATACTCCTCTGTCAAAGATCAGTTGACCATATTTCAGTAGGTTTGTTTCTGGGCCCTCCATTCTGTTCCCACTGAAGTTTTTCAGATGAGTTCTTGTGTTAACTTCAGTGAAAATAAAATACATTTTCATAACGGAGGGTAGGTAGAATAGCTGATTCTTCCCGTTTCTTCTAGCTTTAGCTCGTGAGGCTAGTTTACTTGTTTATTTTTAATGTTTGTTTATTTTTGAGAGAGAAGAAGGGGAGTGGGGAGGAACAGAGAAAGGGAGATCCAGGTTCTCGAGCAGGCTCCATGCTGACCGCACAGAGCCCGATTTGGGGCTCCATCTCACGAACCACGAGCCAAATCGGATGCTCAGCTGACCGAACCACCCCCGCAGCCCCGTGACCCATCTGTATTTAAGAGTAGAGTTAGGGTGATGATATACTCATGAAAAGTTTCGGGAACGATTCCAACAAACACCGGATCTCTGTGTGTGTCTTTGTGTCTTTGAGTCTCTGCGTGGTCAGGCAGAGTGGTAGACTTCTACTGGACAAGGACTCTGGCCATGCCCCTCAAATGATGGTGGAACATTAAACCTGACTCCCGCTGGTGACTGACAAAGCATTTTGTTTTACCCCAATCAATAGCAGAAAATGTCAGTGCTTAAGGTCCCTGCCAGTAATTAAAACATCTAATCTCCTGCCATATAACGTTCTTCATCAAGGGACATGTGGCTGTGTCTGGAGACATTTTTGTTACATCATGACTCATGAGGAGGCGGGGGAGAGGGTGTTACTAGCCTCTTGGGCTGAGGCCAGGGATGCCATTCACAGCCCTACAATGCACAGGACCACCCCCACAACAAATCACTTTTTTTGGTTCAAAATGCCAGTCTGCTGAGGTTGAGCAATTCTGTTGTAGAGTAGCTGATGTATTTCTATATGTGGCCTGTTTTCCTCTTCACTTCGGCCTCCAGGAAACCCACCCTTGTGTACATTTGCAGCCTACATCTAACAACTGCAGAGACTGATGGCAGGGCTAGAACATTCAGCTTCCTTAGCTGCCTTGGGCTTAGTTTCACTTTTTTTTTTTCTCCCTGATCTCCTAGTGGTTTGTATCATGCTGCATGCGCTTACATAAAGCTGCCTTAGCCCTGCCGGTGGAATAGAAATCCCTCCTTTTCTGCATTTCCAAATCTGTGTGGCTGAACTGTTGATCACAAAACTCTGAGGCTAGACACAAAGTTGAAGTTGATGATACTTCTCGGTTGGCTGTACATACAGATTTCATACTCTGCCTTTCGTTTCCTCTTCTGGTCATGTAAGGGACACATTTGATACTTAAGCTTCTCTGCTATGTAAGTTTCCATGAACTCATCTTGTTTTCATTGTGTTCCCTTTTATTGTTAAGAGAAACAAAACCAAAAAACCCCATTGTTTCAGCAATCCCCGGTTGTCTTCCTCTGTGTGAAATTGCTCAACTAAGGGTTATGCAAATCGGGATCAGCTGTGTAAGCAGGGCTACTTACTGCACACGGATCAGGGGGATGCATTTGTCATCTGCCACACACTTGTCATAAGAGGGTCAGGACCTCTGATCACTCAGAACCGTGCTTGCCTCACTCCAGCCACACCAGCTCCTTTCCTACCCCTCACCTCATTACAGTCACAGGACCTTTGCACAACCTCTTTCTTCCACCTCCAACTCCCTTCCCTCAGACCTTCCAGCTTTGCTAGGAGTCAAAGAGCGGGGGCCATGGAGGTATCAGTTGCCTCTTGTGTTCACATAGGGGTCTGAGTCATTGTTACCTCCTGAGACCTCTGATGGGTGGCTTACTTTCTCTAAGCCCACGACAGCTGAAGGAAGCTGAATGTTACAGCATGTCCTAGATGCCCACTTAGCTTTGTCTCCTGGATGTTGCACAGGTTTCCTACGTCTATTAAGAATACCCGTGATTGACGATTTTTTTCAGTTTTAACATTCATTTTTGACAGACTGAGCATGAGCGGGGGAGGGGCAGAGAGAGAGGGAGACACAGAATCCGAAGCCGGCTCCAGGCTCTGAGTTGTCAGCGCAGAGCCTGATGCAGGGCTGGAACTCCTGGACCATGACCTGAGCCAAATTGAGCCACCCAGGTGCCCTGAGTTTTCATTTTATTGATGATTTCTTTCCCTGTGCAAAAACTTTTTAGTTTTTTGTAGTTCCAATTGTTTGTTTTTGCTTTTGTTTCCCTTGCCTGGAAAGATAGGAAAATATTGCTAGGGCTGAGGTCCAAGAGTTTATTGCTTATGTTTTCTTTTGGAAGTTTTGTAAGGTTTCAAGGCTTACATTTAGGTCTTTTTTTTTTTTTTTTTAACAAAGAGTTTATTGTCAAGTTGCTTTCCATACAACACCCAGTGCTCATCCCCACAAGTGCCCTCCTCCATGCCCATCTCCCCGCTTCCGCTCTCCCTCCACACCCATCAGTCCTCAGTTTGTTCTCAGCATTCAAGAGTCTCTCATGGTTTGCCTCCCTCCCTCTCCCCCACCATTTCCCGCCTTCTTCTCCCCCATGATCCTCCGTCAAGTTCCTCCTAATCCTCCTATACGTGCAAACATATAGTACCTGTCCTTCTCTACCTGACTTATTTCGCTCAGCGTAACACCCTCAAGGTCCATCCACGTTGCTACACATGGCCAGATTTTGTTCTTTCTCATTGCCATGTAGTATTCCATGGTGTAGATAAACCACATCTTCTTGATCCATTCGTCCGTTGATGGACACTTAGGCTCTTTCCATGTTTTGGCTACTGTGGAGAGTGCTGCTATGAACATTGGGGTATGTGTGCCCCTGTGCATCAGCATTTCTGTATCCCTGGGGTAAATTCCTAGCAGTGTTATTGCTGGGTCCTTAATCCATCTTGAGTTTATTTTTGTGCATGCTGTAACAATGTGGCCCGCTTTCATTCTTCTCCATGTGCGTGAGCCTGTCCAGTTTCCTCAGTACCATTTATCGAAGACACTGTTTTCCTCATTGTGTATTCTGGCCTCCTTTGTCATAGATAAATTGACCATATTAATAGCCCATTATTTCTGGGCTTTGTATTCTGTTCCTTTGTTCAATGTGTATTTTGTTTTAAATTTTTAAAAAAGATTCTTCATTTTTGTACAAGTTTACATATATGTGTGTATATCCTATGTTTTATATGTATACTAAACACAAAAATAATATATGCATAATAAAAATACGTATTTGACAAAAATACACTGTATGTATATATATATAAATTTCTACGAAATAGAAATAGCTTTAAAAATTTTAGAATAAAGGTAACTGAGTCTATGACTTAAGGTCCTTCAAACTATGATCTATTTATCAGGAAAATCATGTTTTATATACATATATATGGAAAATTTTTAACTAGGAAAGACAAAACCAAAACTACCTGTAGTCTCATCATGGGAACACTGTGATATTTTAGGATATTTCTTCCTAGACTTTTCTCTACATCTTTTCCCGCCTCACAAAAAATGCTATTGTGCTAAATGTTCTGTATTTATGTCTCCATCTGTATGTGTGTGTGATTTCCATAGTGGCTGTCACAATTTCTGTTCTTCCCAGTAGTACACAAGGGTTCCATGTATGTATGTGTATATACATATATACACATATACATATGTATATATATATATACACACACACATAACATAATTACATATACAAATATTTATTTGTATATATACAAATACTATGTATATTAGAAAAAATATATATGTATATGGTGAAGCATCCAACTCTTCATTTTGGCTCAGATCATAATCCCAGGATTGTGGGATTGAGCCCAGCATCAGGCTCTGCACTGAGCATGGAGCCTGCTTGGGATTTTCTTTCTCCCTCTGACCCTCCCTGACTCTCTTTTTTAAAAAAAATTAAGTTACCTATTGTTACCAACTAATATTAATATAGTCCTAAGAAGATTCAGCAATCCTGTTTTTAAAAATAGAACTTTCCCTAAAAGGCATCATAGAAAGCTTTTAAAACAATTACATTTAATAACAATTGTTATACCCTAGGCTATTAAAACCACTTCAACTAATAACACACAGTTGGAAACTTAGGCTGTTAAAATCATCCCATCTAATATAAAATTATATAAACCTAGTTAAAATGTACAAAAGTTGGTAAATTGATCGTTTTCTAATTTTTCAGAGAACTGGCTATAGGTGTAATAAATTTTCAGAATGACCTATATTTTTGTATTTCAAGTATATTTCTGATTGGGTGGTATTTACACACAGTCCCCTTTAAAAAGAAAACATTCTTTTCTACAGAGCTTTGTGTAACCAGTTATTTTCTTAGAAACAATGTATTGCTGAATGGAATGTTGAGTTTGGAAGTGCACATATTTTTTGAAGAATTTTTAACGTTTATTTCTGAGAGAGAGAGACAGCATGAGCAAGGGAGAGTCAGAGAGAGAGGGAGACACAGAATCCAAAACCGACTCCAGACTCTGAGCTGTCAGCACAGAGCCTGACACGGGGCTCGAACCCACGAACCGTGAGATTATGACCTGAGCCGAAGTTGGGCGCTTAACCGACTGAGCCACCTGGGCGCCCCAGAAGTGCACACATTTTTTTATGTTTATTTGTATTTGAGAGAGAGAGATCGTGAGCCAGTGAGCAGGGGAGGGGCAGAGAGATGGTGACAGAATCTGAAGCAGGCCCCAGGCTCCAAGCTGTCGGCAAGAGCCCGATGCGGGGCTTTAACTCAGGAACCGTGAGATCATGACCTGAGCTGGAGTCAGACCCTTAACTGACTGAGCCACCCAGGTGCCCCAGGAAACGCACACATTTTAAAGGACCTTATTGTGTATTGTCAAGTTAAAATAGATCATTTACTCCCTCCTGCCAAGCCACATCATTTCATTTCATGGTGAAAAAATTAGAGCCCAGAGAAGAAAGTGGTTTTGTCCCTAATCACAGGATGGCCATGGCTGGACCCCACAACTCTGCTTGCCAGTTCCTAATTCCCTGCACCCACCAGTGTCCTCTGTGGTCTTCCAGCAAGAGTCAAATGACCCTTCAACTTCTCTAGAACCAAACATTCAGATATTTGAACTCTCACCTACTTCTTTATTGTCTTTTCTGGACTCACTCTAATAAGTGTACTGACTAAAACTGTATTGGTTTTTTAAGGTTCTGATAAATGCAGTCAATTTGCTATTTTTACGCATCATTATTTCAGAACATCTCAGTATGGGCTTAACATTATTTACGCTACACATTTATGTTATGGCTAACCGCATACCTGGACCTCCCTGCTGTGACGCATCCTGCAGCACATAATAAAAAATGCTTTCAAACCCGATAAAGACCTTGGCAAACATAAGGTGAATTCAGATGTCTCAGATTTTGGTCACAAAAACATAAAGGAAATTGTGCGAAGGGGAAGCCAGCCACGCCGCGCCATATCATCTCTTGGGGGCTGGAGGGAGCATGTTTTGAAATTGATTTGGTATTGATACAATTCACATGCCGTAAATTCACCCTTTTAAAACGTACAGTCCGGTGGTTTTTAGCAGCTTCGCAAGGTTATAAAACCATCACCGCCATCTAATTCCAGAATGCACTGCATCCTGTGTGTAGCAGGGTTGCAGAATGTACGCACTGCAGTTCAGCCGTGCAGAAACCAGGCGGAGAGAAGGCTTCACGGTCTCTGTCTCTCTTCCTCCCTCTGAGTAGCAGCACTCCAGCAAACCGCCTTGAGTTTCCCAACAGGGTTTGAATCTTTTCCAGCTTAAATAGTCCTTTTCTCCATCATCCATCCTGCCGCCGCCTCTTTAAGATCGGAGCTTCCTTCTCCCGGTTTCTGCCTCCTTCTTAGATGGTACCTGCATAGATACAGGGTTTCTGTTGTGCTGTTTGGGGAGGGGGGGAAAAGCCACAGATTCTCTCCTGGTTCTTCATGTGTCGGCTGACCTATGACTGGGCACTGCTGATTGTGGGGAGTGTTAACCCTAACAGCACCTCCAGAGCGAATGGATCACGCTGGAATCTTCCAGAACCGCTATTCCTTTAAAAGGCTCTGAGTGAGGGGAGCCTCCACCTCCTTTTCTGCTTCACCATGTATGAGGTGGGAAACAGACAGAGCCTCTTTCAGATCTACAGCCTCCTCTAGGTTGAGTCTAGGGGTATCGACCTAAAACTATTAAATGTTCTTAGTATCAATTGGTCCGTTTCCCACTTGGCCCTTAATAATAAAAGTGGGTGGGGGTGCCCCCTTAGACACAGGTTCTATCCCATTCTTACTCTTTCTAATGCTCCTCCATGCTCCTCTTTCTCACATTTTGTAACTCAGGAAGTACTTCTTATAAAGCGCCCCCCGCCTCCAGGGAGGAGCCCGACCTTTGTCACAGAGCAGAGGTGATACCCACACTGTAGAGCAGTCCTGGGCCCCGAGTTGTCGAAGACTTGCTTTTAACACGGAACCCAGAGGAAAACTCGGAGCCGGGAGTACCCGATAACCCAAACAACATTGACTTATTACCCCTAAACCTTTGGGACCTCCTATGAGAGGCTGGTCAACACCAGGGTCTCGACCTGGGTAGACCTGGGTTATCAGCTTCCTAACTGTGTCAGTAATGGTTTTCTGGGAGGTTTCATCCAGGAAAAATACCGAGACTGGTTGAAAATGATTACCATGAGCCACAAGGAGAGAAATTGTAGTTGTCCTAGTAAGGAGAATCTGGAAACATCTTTTTCAATTCTGTCTTTCTCAAAAGGAATTTAGGAAAATTGGCAAATGAAAAGAAAACTAAAGTGGGAACGGATGGAGTTGATGATGGAGCTCAGTTCTGGAGCTTTCTCCTCCTTATCCTGAGGCTCCCACTGAGCCCCCACCCCACCCCCCGTTTCTCTCTGATAGATCTGGCCTCTGTCAAAACATCTCTGAAGTCTCATTCTTGAAAGTAAAGCAAAAGGAAAAAAAAATCAAAAAGGTTTCCATTTGGGCAGCCAGTGTAAGGCTGGTAAGTAACTAACTGGTCCTGGAATGTAAGCCCGAGGCATGGAAGACATTATTTTAGGGATAAATTCCTGTGAATACCCCTGAACCAAACCCAGCCTACTTTGGAAGCTCAAGATCACTTTTTTTAAATGCTTATTTAGCTAATTTTGAGAGAAAGAACACGAGCAGGAGATGGGCAGAAAGAGAGAGAGAGAGAGAGACCCAAGCAGGCTGTGCATTACCACCGCAGAGCCCGTCGCGGGGCTCTAACTCACCAACAGTGAGATCATGACCTGACCCGAAGTCAGATGCCTAATTGACTGAGCCCGCAGGCTCTCCCCCTCTTTTTTATTAAGTGCTTAAGGTCCCTTTTGTTTGGGATTCTTATCTCTATGTCCTTGGGGCTTGTCTTGTTTTTCTTTCTCTTGTTTTTCTAAGCTCACTAATTCAGAGATAAAACACCTTAAGGGTAGGCAGCAAAGCCGTGGGTGGGTAAAAAGTGTAGCTTCGAAGCTCAGGCACCAAGGACCTTTGATAACCCGGCATAGGTTCAGCTCTGGGCTTTGCTTTCCTCATCCAGGCAACGCCAGGGACAAAGTGGGGAATTGCACATTCTTCTCTGTTCTCCCTACCCACATAGACATGTCTGGTGACTCCAGAATGACCACTTGATATTGCAAGGTCAGGCAGGGGGTCGGTAACAGAAGATTTTGGAACTCCTGACAGATCTTTGGACGAGCAATTAATTGGCTTGTTGCTGGGAAAACTCAGTGCAAATTAAAGCAGTTTGAGAGGTGCTGGTGAGGTGAAAAAAAAAAGATTTTTACTTTCTTTTTGGCTGTTGGAATAAAGACAGAGAATTTACAAGTCATAATAAGAACAAAACAGGACACCAACCCCGTTTCTTTGTAGGGTTTTTATAAAGGCTGGAAATGTAGGTTCTGAGAGGTTAGATTCTAGTAACTTTGTTTTTAAATGTGGAGATCTAGTATCGCGTGGAATTGCTGTTAAAATATTGCTTCAGATTACACAGGGGAAAATGTCATCCAATTTCCTACTTTATATATCTTTAGGCTCTGGTAGTATGAGGAATTAGTGATTTCAAAACTTTTATGTAGCGCTCGAGGAAATGATTTGTACGGACTTGAAATATCATACCTTGAAAAATATCGGTTGAAATATATATGGGATGTAATAATACCTTTTACTTCTTTATATTAAGTTTTAAAATTGTATTTACTTATTTTTGGGAGAGAGAGCGCATGAGTGAGCAAGGGGCAGAGAGAGTCTAGAGCAGGGCTCAAACTCACGAACTGCAAGATCATGACCTGAGCCGAAGTCGGATACTTAACCGACTGAGCCCCCCAGGCGCCCCGGTTATACCTTTTAAACTTAGGAAATCTGTGACAAAACCCAACGTATTACCCAAAATGTGTGTTAAATGCAAACTCGGGACTCTCACTCACTACTCCTTCCCTACTCGGCTTCTCTCTCACCGAGGGCGCCTACCCAGAAGAGGGGAGGGGCGGGGCAAGGCAGAATATGTCCATTTTGATGGTCCAGGTGGCCTGGGTGCCTCCCCCGGGGGTGAGGTGGGAGAGGGACTCCTTCCTTTCCCTGTTTGGGGTGAGGTAGAGGCTGTGCTTCAGCTACTCCTCAGCGAGCGTGTTTCTCTGGCAGTAGTGGAGGGAAAACCAGCACTTGGACCGCATTTGTGTGTTTACCACGTAAACAGCGCTTAGCAGTGCGCCGCTTTCAGCGTGCTTCTAAGCAATTTACAAACCTTGACTAATTTCCTTCATGTGATCATCATAACAATGCAATGAGCTAAATAAAATGATCTCCGTTTTTCAGAAGTCTCCTGAGACACAGAGAGGTTTGGCAACTCACCCAGGATCACACAGCTAATAATTGATGCACCGAATTTGAGTTCAGCAGTTCAGTTCTACAGTTCTGGCTCCAAAATATCTTCTAAATTCTAGTGTCTTCCTTAGGAATTTTGGAGAGAAAATTTCTGTGTAGGATCTGGTCCCTCACAAGTGGAATTCAGAACCTAACCAACACAGTGATGGGTCTTTTCTCTTTTTCTGTGGATAGGTGGATACGCTTTCATAGGGTTGGATATGGGTGTAACTATGTATATGTGTGTTTTTTCAGTCAGTAATGACTGATGGTCAAGAAAGCCCGACTTCTACATCTCTCTTTTTTTCATTCATTCAACTCTCAGAATACGTCAGTTTAACCCAATGTAATGAATTCGCCCCTGTTGACGGACCTCTAAGTTGTGTCTCTGTATAATATACATAATGTTCACGTGAATAGCTTTGTGTATCTCAAGAACAAATCCCCTAAAGCTCATACCTTAAAAATAAACGAAACCAGACAGCCATGCGAAGAGACTGGTGTGCTAACCTTAATGCGGTCCTTGCTTCACAATACGTAGCGTATGAAATCATTACGTCGTATACCTTAGGTTACACAATGTTGTATGTCGATCGTATTTCAGTAAAGCTGGAGAAAAAAAGACAAATCGTTCCCCAGGAGTAGAATTCCAAGTGGACAGTTAGTTGCTTCGTTAGTGAGTATGTGGATAATCATAAGGCATTATCTGATCTGACCAGAGGCAGCAGGGTGATAAATAAGGACTCCTACTTAGTCTTTTCTCCAAAATCTTTTTTACAAAAGATTTTAGTATTCTAAGACGCTTAAATAAGGATAAGCCAGCCGAAAGGATATTTGTTCCACTGAAAGAAATTTTTGGAAAGAAAAGTTACCCACCTCCCATTTCCTGGACGTGTTGGTAGATCACACTTTGTGCACAAATTATTTCCCAGCTGTTTGTGCCTCTTTAGACCACGTAGTCCAGCTTCTGTGGTGAAGACCCCAGGGCTGTGTTCACATATCAAACCTTGGTTATTATCATCATTTTTAAAAATGTTTATTTTTAAGAGAGAGAGAGAGAGAAGAGGCAGGAAGAGAGGGAGACAGAGGATTTGAAGCAGGTTCCAGGCTCCGAGCTGTCAGCACAGAGCCCGACACGGGGCTTGAACCCACGAACTGTGAGATCACGGTCCGAGCTGAAGTCGGAGGGCCAACCAAATACGCCATCCCGGCGCCCCTCAGTCGTTATCATTATTGACTGAAAACCACCACATATGAAATGTGCCTTCATTTACTGCTAAAAACTTGAAGATCTTGCCAACTGCATCATCCGAAGCACTTTCTGTACAGTTAATCATAAGAACCCATAGCATTTGTGCGGGAGCCTCGCCCGCCTGGGACGGGCCGCTCTACTTCCTCTTCCCTTTGTGAAAGCACCCTCCCTCCCCTGCACCCAGCTCTCCCTGCCAGGAAACCTGCAATAGCAAATCTGGTGCCCGCCATGTTACCACATCTACATTTTTCTCTTCTCCTTGGCCCGGCTTTTTCTGCTTTCATTTTATTAAACTCATTACTGTCTTTTAAAAAATTTTTTTTAATGTTTTATTTATTTCTTTTTTTCTTTTTTTTAAATATTTTTATTTATTTCTAGGAGAGAGAGAGAGAACATGAGCAGGGGAAGGTCAGAGAGAGAGGGAGTCACAGAATCTGAAACAGGTTCCAGGCTTTGAGCTGTCAGCACAGAGCCCAACGCGGGGCTCGAACCCACAAACCATAAGATCATGACCTGAGCTGAAGTCGGACGCTTAACCAACTGAGCCACCCAGGTGCCCCCTCATTACTGTCTTTTTTGTGAAAGCATTTCAGGTCCTGTTGCAAAAGAAGTAAGCTCTAAAAAGAATCTCTTCATTCAGCATCATTATTAAAGTGGATAAGACACAGGGCCCCTGGGTGGCTCAGTCAGCTGAGCATCCGACTTCGGCTCAGGTCATGATCTCTCAGTTTGTGGGTTCAAACCCCACATCAGGGTCTCTGCTGACAGCTGACAGCCTGGAGCCTGCCTTGGATGCTGTGTCTCCCTCTCTCTCTGACCCTCCCTTGCTCACACTGTCACTCTCTCTGTCTCTCAGAAATAAATTTTAAAAAATTAAAAAAAAATTTTAAGAACACAAGTTTCAAAATAGCCGTCGTATGGCAAAAGGGTTGAGCACAGACTTTCAGCTAAGCCTGTGGGTGAGGCCCGGCACCAGGGGTCAGCAGCTCTATGGCTTTGGACTGGTTGTGCAACCCCTCTGGGCCTCAGTGTACTCCTCTGTAGAGTGGGATTGGTGACACCTGCGTCATAGGGTTTCTTCGAGGAGCAAATGAGATGCTTAGAAAATTATAAATGTTAAAAAATTCTAGAGTGTGGGGGCCCCTGGGTGGCTCAGTCAGATGAGCACCTGACCTCAGCTCAGGTTATGACCTCCTGGTTTTGTGAGTTTGAGCCCTGCGTCGGGCTGTCTGCTGTCAGCACAGAGCCCGCTTCAGAGCCTCTGTCCCTCTCTCTCTCTGCTCCTCCCCTGCTCTTTGGCACACGTGCTTGCGTGTGCTTGCGCTGTCTCTTTCTCTCATTTCTCTCAAAAATAAACATTTTAGGGGTACCTGGGTGTCTCAGTCGGTTGGGCGTCCGACTTCGGCTCAGGTCATGATCTCGTGATTTGTGGGTTCAAGCCCTGCGTCGGGCTCTGTGCTGACAGCTCAGAGCCTGGAGCCTACTTCGGATTCTGTGTCTCCCTCTCTGTCTGATCCTCCCCTGCTCATGCTGTCTGTCTGTCTCTCTCTCTCTCAAAAATCATTAAAAAAATAAACATTAAAAACAATACTAAAGTGTGAGGGCGCCTGGGTGGCTCAGCCGATTGAGCTTCCGACTCTTGATTTTAGCTCAGATCATGATCCCAAGGTTGTGGGATTGAGCCCTGCGTCGTGCTCCGTGCTGAGCATAGAGACTGCTTGGGATTCTCAATCTCTCTCTCTCTCTCTCTCTCTCTCTCTCTCTCTCCCCACCCCCCTTTTCTCTCCCCCACCCAGGCCTCTCTCCACTGCCTGTCTCAAAGAAAAATAAATGAAACCAAAAAATTCTAACATACCCATCATGGTAGAGTGTAGCTCATATCACTTGCAAACATGTAACCACCATTTCAGGTTTTGTGGGGGGTGCGTTGCATTTTCTACTTTTCTGGGACCTTCCCGCGCCACAAGGAGCTGCAAGACCTGGTCTGAGTCCCTCCGCGTGTCACCGCAGGCAGCCCTCTGAGCGTTCGTGTGGGCCCGCGATGAACTAGACCCCTTGTGAGGCGGACGTCCGGCAGAGGCCACCCAGCCTGGGCCTCCAGGCCTGGGGCCGCCACGTGGGGCAGCGTCCTCATTGTTCACTGCTGCCGTGTGTGTGTGTGTGTGTGTGTGTGTGTGTGTCTGTGTGTGTGTGTGTCTGTGTGTGTCTGTGTCTGGTATCCGTGGTGACGGGCGAGGGGACATTATGAAATGAGGGTAAAGAGATGATCATCTGTGCCCTGTCGCCCCCCCTTACACATCCACCTGCTTTCTGTTTCCATCCTTCCTTCGCGGGGCCACTGCCCGTGGACAGTCGTCATCACCTCTGTGTCCAGATCCCAGAGAGGTCTGGCTCGCAGATGCCCTCCCCTGCAGCTCTCTCCCTGCCTTGATCCCTTCCCGGAAGGGGAGGTCTCCTCCTGTGTTTCCCCGAGTCACTTTCCAGGGCTCCCTGCTGACAGTCAGTCTGCTCTCCTCGGCACCACACAGAAATGCCAGCTCTCCAAGTAGTTTTCCACCCTCACCCCCTGCGCAGCACCTCCCCCACCCCGCAAGGGTTTCTAACATTTTGTATAACTTTCATTTCGTAAAGTTGTTCATAACATCCTCTTACCCCCCCTCCCCCCCACCGCCAACTTTCAATTTTGGATCTAATGAAGCCACAGGGAAACAATGAAAGAATGTCCTCACCTGGATTCCCTATTTTTTTTTAAGTTTTGCCGCCTTGGTCGCCCCTCCCCCTTCTCATTTTCATACTGGCCAAGGCGTTGTAACTTGCAGACACCATGAGCCTCTCTCCGCGTACAACTGGATGCATCTTCCAAGATCCGGACATCAGAGCGGAATTATCCTATGTCCCGTGAAACCCAGCGGTTCCCTAATATCACGTTCAAGCGTATTCAGATTTCCCCAAGGATCCCAACCTGTGACTTCCTCTATCCCCACCCCCATCCAGGATTCATTCAAGGTTCACCCACTGTGTGTCTTCAGTCTTTCCGCGTGTAATGGTCTCGTCCCCACCCCCGCCCTGTGTCCTCTTCAGAGTGTCCAGACTAGCCACACATTATGGATTTGTCTGGTCATGTTGTTCCTCTAACCTCTGTATTTCTTTTTTTCTTTTTCTTTTTTTTTTTTACAAATAGTTTATTGTCAAGTTGGTTTCCATACAACACCCAGTGCTCATCCCCACAAGTGCCCTCCTCCGTGCCCATCACCCCCCTTCACCTTCCCCCCACCCCCATTAGCCCTTAGTTTGTTCTCAGCATTCAAGGGTCTCTCAATGTTTGCCTCCCTCCCTCTCCCCCACTATTTTTTCCCTTCCCCTCCCCCATGGTCCTCCGTTAAGTTTCTCCTGTTCCACATATGAATGCAAACATGGTATCTGTCCTTCTCTGCCTGACTTATTTTGCTCAGCATGACACCCTCAAGGTCCATCCATGTTGCTACACAGGCCAGATTTCATTCTTTCTCATTGCCATGGAGTATTCCATCGTATAGATAAACCTAACCTCTGTATTTCTTATAAACTGCAAGTTAGTTCTACAGATTTCTGCTTCTGGAAATGACGGAGGTGGGTTTCTCCTCCTTCCCTTTCTCTTCTTCACCTTTCACAAGAGGGCTAGGGGGAGCCTGTAGGAAGCTGGGTCCGTTCCCCCAGCCATTCTTGCAGTGTGTACTACCCTGAGCACCTGCTCTGCACGGACAGTGTGTAGCTGTTGGGCTACTGCCCACAAGAGACGGGCCGGGAGCTCCCCTGTCAGCCTCGAGTCTGCTGGGCGCCAACCTCGAATTAACCCACACGTCATGGGATGGCGGTCACAATTAGAAAAAGAAGAGTCTAGAGCCTGAGGAATGGGCGGAGGGGTGGTCTTTTCAGTGCGATCCTTAGTGAAGACCCGTCTGAGGAGGTAACACTGTGCTTAGATCTGGAGAGGGTGGGAGAGAGGGACAGAGATGCAGAGACAGACATTGAGAGGGAAGGAGGGAGAGAGAGAGAGATGCAGAGAAAAAGACACAGAGACAGAGAGACAGAGATACGTGGCACCTGCCGGACTGGGGCAGCTTGCCAGGACTCGGAAGCGCCTGCAGCCTGGAGGCTTGGGGGTGCATCCTCAGGGGCTGGGGTGAAGTGGTGGGAGGGACCCTCCAGGGCCTCCCCTTGGCATTGGCTGTGAGTTCAGCGGTGGGCGCTGGGACGCCTTCTCCAGGCCCATATTCCCTCATTTTAACGGATGATCAGTGAAAACCGCAGTTTGGAGGGGGCGGGGGTTGGGACTGGAGAGAAAAGGACTTGCCTAGTGATGCACAGATCAAGGCTAAAACCCATCTCGCTTATTTACGGATCCACTTCAAAACCCTTCTCCATTTCAGAAACCTTAGCATATAAAAAAAGGGGGGGGCTGTTTTGAATCAAAGAAGTACTTGCTTCCTCTTTATTTTGGGAACTGCAGTTCGCTAGTTTCAGAGGCGTGACTGCCCTTTAGAGGCTTAGTATCTCACTAGTGCCACGATAAACAAGTTGAAGGTCGCGGGCCAGTGGGAAGTCTGCGGACAAGGTGCGGAGGTCGGCTGTGGCCACGGGCCCTGTGCATGATCACCTGGAGATCTTGAGAAGCCTCTTCGAACACTTCTTCCTGTGGGAGTTGTTTCCCAATGCCCACCACCTCGCCCCCGAAACTCTGAATCCTCTCCGCCTCTACTGTTCGAGTCAGTGGTCCCCAAATGGCAGTGTTTCCAAATTCCACAGACTCACCCCCCTCTCCCGCTGGGCACCCTGCCTCCAATGGCCCCCAGGGAATTTTCTGGAATGTGTCCAGGGAATCTGTTCTACTGAGTTTGATGATCCTGGGGTTCCTTTAGGTTTGGGAACCACTGCCCTCTGGGACCTTCTGATGGAGTTCATAACAGATTGTTCGTAGTGTATAGATTTGACCATGAGGCTATGCTGTAGGCAAAAGGCGTATCTGATTTCAGTTTTCAAAGTCATCTCTTTGGTCCCCGGAGTGCTTTGTGTGGTGCTCTGTATATCCCACTATTGACCATATAAACGAATAAAAGAGTTTCGCGTTCAGAAGCGTGGCTATAGCCTCGGGCACTGGTCAGGTACAAGCCCCTTCCGTCTGTGGTTCTTTCTCTGAAGTATTACGCAGTCATGGCTCGCTGATGCCATGGTTCATGCCTCTACGTCCACCGTCTCACCTGGTTTCCACACTCCCCTATTTACCAGGAAGCCCACTGGGTCCTATGATTTGGATGTTCCTATGGACATCATCTCTCCTCTTGTATCTACAGTCTTGGTGAAGGCCGCCGCCATCTTCCCAGGCCCGAAGCCACATTCAGTTGGAACCTTCTAGGTCTTCCTCATGCTTGCTTTCGGGACCTCAAGCCCCCGACTCCACCTTGCACCTCGTGTCATTGTGAAATGGCAAAGTAAGACTGACAGCTCCCCAGCCTTGCACGCAAGGTGTGCCTCCCTCTTCCTCTCAAGCCCGTGGCCTTCCCTGCCTGCTCCCTGGCTAAAAGGTTTCTCATTGTAGAACTAGTTCTCTGAAGGGATCAGCTGGAACCTCTTCCCCAAAGGAGTGAGATGCACTAGTTCCCCGAAGGGACCGTGTTATCTCAGGGTCAGTGTTTTGCATGTCAGGTTCTTCCTGGAATCGCTTTATGGACTTCGCCATGTGGCTAACATCCCTCCCATTCTGACTCACAGAGCATTTCCTTGGGGACGTTTCCCCTGCCACCTCTTTCTGCACTTGCCCGAGTTAGGTGCCCTTTCCTACGCTCTGTGCATCCTTCGTCATTGACTTGCCCCATCGTGTTGTAACTTTAACTCCCACAAGAATATGAGCATCTTTAGAGCAGGAATGAGGTCTCATTGACATAACATTGCTGCTCGATAAATCGTTGTTGAATAAATGCATGCATGAACAAGCACATGGCTACGTGAACAGTGTTCACATTTGAGTTTGTGATCTATAACAAAGACTGGAAACGTATTTTTATTCTCTGTTGATGGAGATGTTTGGGAGCTTTGAAGCCAGCTCCAGCATGGTAAAACGATGTCCTTGCTTTTCTGTTCCAACAGGAAATATGGGATGTATAAAATCAAAAAGGAAAGACAATCTGAATGGCGATGGAATAGATTTGAAGCCTCAACCAGTACGTAATACTGACCGAACTATTTATGTGAGAGATCCAACGTCCAATAAGCAGCAAAGGCCAGTAAGTAGATAGTCTCAGGGGAGCATTCCCACGGCAGGATCAAAGCATGGCGCCACAACTTAAACCCCAAATCTGTAACATGTGCATGCGAAAAATCAAATCCATTACCTGGGCCTCAAATAATTTTCGATATGCTTTGGCACTTAATCTTTTAAAGAGTTTGTAAACATTTTAGAGAGAACCGGGCCACTTCCTGCACAATAAAGGGGCCTTTGGTCGCCTTCTCACGTGAAAAGAAAATCATTTTTCATGAAACTGGTGCAAAGACCAACTCCTTATATATAAAGATAAATCTGTCTATCTGGACTTGTAGGACTGAAGGGAGGTAGTGAGATTAGTGTGGGAGTTGGGAGCAGAAGGGAATTCTGGAAATAATTTAGAAGCTAAAAGAAGTGCTAGTATGCCCTTTGGCGTGTCGTATTTTACCCATATCCTATCATTCTTCGGTTAATTCCAAACAGCACAACTTCTGAAGTTGTCATGACTTATTGTAGAGAATTGAAAGCTGAAAAAAAAATACACTGCTAATTCTGCCCCCTAAACTTGACAGATACATATGCCAGAGATTTTATGAGTGATATGCTATTCAATGCAGTTGGGAAATGCTTGGCATAGAAGAACCTAGTGCAGTATCTGATTTCATGGAAAAGAGGAACAGAGCTTTGGATAGTTGGTACCTTAAATGAACTTCATTTCAGATCTAGTATCCTTATCTAGATAGATATCTGTCTAGTAGATAGATAGATAGATAGGTGTGTGTCTGTGTGTGTGTGTGTGTATGTGTATGTAGTGCTATTCAATATATATAAATTTATTATTTATTTATTTATTTATTTATTTATTTATTTATTTATTTATTTATTTATGGAATTCCTGACCATTTTAGCTGGAAGCAGCCTATTCCAAATTAGCCCCAATGCCTTTATTAAGAATTTTCTAATTTTCTTAGTGTCTCCAGTCTCCCATGTTTTAAATATAATGCCTTGGCATTATAGAAGGGTGTTATCGTTGCCAAGCCAAAGTTTATGTATTGTCACGTATGTCAGAGTCTCATGCCATTGTTGAAATTGGCAAGTCACTGTTGGCCTTCTTAAAAATAAGTGGAGATGAAGAGTGCTTTTAATTATCATATGTGATGTTTCTAGATAGATAAATTAATGTTACACTTATATAGAGAGAAACTCAAAACGTAGGATATAGCTTTAACACTTCAGTGATTATAAATATGTATAAATATAATTAAAAATATTACACAAACAAGCATAGATGTAAAACTCTATTATATAAACATGATTAATAGGAAATAAGATGATTTCAAGAATTGGAGTCACAAATAGTTTTCTTCTCATAGACTTGAAAGATTTCAGAAAAAGCATCTGCCTTTTCTGGTATCACACGCAGTGTTTCACATGCTTTGAACGCAAGTGTTCCTTTGAAATGATGAATGAAGATGCCCTTTATTCAGAAAACACAAAGGCAAATAGCATGAACTTCCCAGTTTTCCTCTTCTTAATGTAAAGCGGGTTAAAAACCTAGTTGGAAAGCAGAAGTTCACAGATACTATATTTTAGTCTGTGCCTTCTGTGGCCACAGATGCTTTTGTTTCATGAACCTGTTAGCTTGGGCTGACCCCGTGGCTGTAGATCGCGCTCCCAGCTACCGCCAGATGTGCCAAAAATGCACACCGTGGCTTGATGACTGGGGAGCTCTGATGAGGCCGTGAGGCGGAATGGATGGAACTCAAGAACACCATGAGGAAGAGACGTTTTACAGAGAAAGAGTTAGGGCAGTTGAGTCACATATATGTGTTTCGGTCTCACAAAAAGTCTACTAAAACATTTGTAAATTAAGGACTCATTGGTATGTGACAGCTTGCTGCTTTCCAAGTGATTTAGTCTCTCATCTTCTGATTATTTCCTCTAAATCATTTATAATTGATCAGGCAGCCTAATTATGCAAATCCACATGATTAAAAAAATCAGTGCAGAACTTCTTAAAATACGTCTTCAAGGATAATACAGACCCACGATTCTCTGATACCAGGAAATACAGGCATGCCCCCTCCCCTGCCCACCCCTGTCCCCCACCCCCATAACTGGAGATTTTATGGGCTAGTTTTCGTCAGAAGTTTAAAGTTCAGTGCACACTGTTTGGGTCCCATTCCATTAAGTCACCTTAATCAAGGAGAAGAGTTGCATGATGTGTGGGTCTAGGCCTCTGACGATACTTTCCTTAAAAGGGGTCCGCTCCATGGTCACTGAGAGAAGAAGGGATTTGATTTAATTGAAGTGGCCTTCTGTCCCCCAGACCCCACCTGATAATTCACCTCCCAGCAGAAATAACAGAAGATGCCCTCTGTCCCCATGACAGACCCGGGGTCAGCCTTAGGAAGTCTGGATCCATCAGGACTGGTCATCAGCTTCTAGCGACAGAGAGCTGACCAGTTTCTGACACAAGTCTGGGAAACACGGAGATCAGCAGCCCTGGCCAGAGTGGCAGTCCCACAAAGCCACTGTCCCTAATGTCCCCGGTGTCTGGTTTCCAAGCTGAGACCCCAGCTGCCACCTGTTTCTAGGCAGAAAGAAAGGCACAAGGAAAAAGGGGAGCCGGGCCCAAAGCCCCCCCACAACCATTTTGCTTACAGACGTTCTTCCTTTCCCCACCTGCACAGAATGTTGGAGAAGTCAGAAGCATGGCCACTCAGCTGGGCACATTGCCATCACTAGCACTATTAGGGTCTTGTTACCAAGTAAGGAGGAGACTGGTGATCGGGTTAGCATCTAGCAGCCCCTGCCTCGGGCCCCGGTCACTTCCCGCCACCCCGGACAAATGACTGCTGTTAGAACGGACTGAGCTGTCTAGGTCAGGACAGAGCTCTGCAGAATTTTTTCTCTGTTCTCCTCTTCCCTCCAGCTTAATAATTTAGCAGTTCTAAACTGCTTGTACCACTGTTAGAAAAATAGTAGAACATGCAACGTGAACATGGGAAAGAAAAGCTAAACCTACAAATCCTTTTCCTAACAAATATTCTCTCCTAGGTTGCAGAGTCTCAGCTCTTACCGGGACAGAGATTTCAAACCAAAGGTATGTTTTCATAGCAACATGGTTTCTTTTCTTGACTGTCACAGGCTCTCTGGGGTAGTCAGCTTGAGTTATTTTTATTTATGTTTTTATTGTGGAAAAATACACGCAACGTAAAATTGATCACCATTGCCGTTTTTAAGCATATGGTTTAGTGGTACTAAGTACAGTCACATTGTTGTGTGGCCGTCACCACCATCCATCTCCAGAACTTCTTCATCTCCCCAGACTGAAACTGTGTCCAAATTAAACACTAGCTCCCCATTCCCTTACTCCCCTCTGCCCCTGAAAGCCACCATCCTGCTGTCTCAATGAGTTTGACTGCTTCAGGTCCCGCAACTAAATGGGATCGTAGAGCGTCTGTCCTTTTGTGTCCGTCTTATTTCACTTCTCATAACGTCTTCCATTTTAAAAAAATGTTTACTTTTGGGGCGCCTGGGTGGCTTAGTCGGTTGAGCGTCCGACTTTCGCTTAGGTCATGATCTTGCGGTTCATGGGTTCGAGCCCCACGTCGGGCTCTGTGCTGACCGCCAGCTCAGAGCCTGGAGCCTGCTTCAGAGTCTGTGATTCCCTCTCTCTCTGACCCTCCCCTGCTCACGCTGTCTCTCTCTCTCTCTCTCCTAGAAATAAACAAAAACATTTAAAAAAAAAAAAATGTTTACTTTTGAGGGAGAGAGTGGGGGAGGGGGAGGGTCAGAGAGAGAGAATCCCAAGCAGGCTCTGCGCTATCAGCACAGAGCCCGACGCGGGGCTCAAACTCACAAACCATGAGATTGTGACCTGAGCCGAAATCAAGGGTCGGGCACTTAACCGATGGAGCCATCCAGGCACCCCAGAGTTTTCTCCATTTTAAGGCAGAATACTATTCTTTGTCTGTACACACCACATTTGGTTTAACCATTCATTCAGCACTGAACATTTGGATTCTTTCCTGCTTTTAGCTTTTGTGTGTAATGTTGCTCTGAACATCGCTGAATAATTTCTTAAACACAGAGTTGGACTTAAGTATAGTTGTGGGCCCCTATGACTGGAGATAAATACTGTATCCCGTGCGTATCTTACGTTGCTTACGGTAGACCAGGGGTGCTCTGAGCCCCACTGGGCAGGAAACACCCATCGTTATTTGGTAAAATGTTTCCATCGATTGATTCTTGACAGTCTTCCTTCCCCTTCTTCATTTTTAGATCCAGAGGAGCAAGGAGACATTGTGGTAGCCTTGTACCCTTATGATGGTATCCATCCAGACGACTTGTCGTTCAAGAAAGGAGAGAAGATGAAAGTCCTGGAGGAGTAAGTACACTTGAGCACACTGTGCCTGCTGTCCCTCTCCCCAGGCCAGAGTCCTGCCCCCTCATTCTGCCTCTACCTCCTTGCTGCAAGCCGGGCCTTTGGAGGTGGGCCGAGAAAGACCAAAGGAGCTTTCCTTTTGTGTTTGGCTGGGAACACTCTCCCGGTTTCCCTCTGAGAACAGACCCTGGTCTCTTTCTTCATCCCTCTGTGTCCCCTCAAAAAGTCTGGGTCTGTGTGGAACTTGCATGTTATTTTAATGCCGTGTTTGTTTAATTTTATTGCCCAAATCCGGACTGTGTTTCTGGGTGCAGCTTGGTTTGAGTTTTAAGGTCACTGTGTTGAAGCATCAGTCGTGTTGGAAAAGCCCTGACTCGGCAGCTGTAGCCCCTTCTGTGAAGACACTCAGCCATCGTTATGTCCTTGACCTCTCTGTGCTGACTCGCGGGCGTGTGGCCCAGGCCACGGGGGCTCAGTACTGAGACTAAGGCTTTCCTGGGTATTTCCCAGTGGTCTTGCATACGCTGTCACCGTGACTCCCCAGCCACGCTGGAGGAGGGGCCCCGGAGGGAGTATAGGGTGCTAAGTGGTCAAGAGCAGGTCTCACTTACTGGTGCAGCGTGAGCCTCGGCCTGAACCTGGCTCTGCCTCTTGGTAGCTGTGTGACCGCGACAAGTCGCTTCCGCTCTGTACCTTGGTTTCTTCACTTACAAAATGAAAACAGCAGTGCCTCTGTCTTGGGGTCGATGTGAGAATTAACGTGCGTGATTCAGTACCGCACGGGCATCAGGAGGCAGCAGCCCGGTGTCCGTGCGGGTGCCATTCCCGTCTTGTCGACAGGGAGCCCGACCGTGTGTGGGGGTGTGAAGACCATCATGGTTGAGGCTCATGGGGCCCCATCCGTTCCTGCCTCCTTCCTGGGCCCCAGTCCCCTCCTCGATTCCATGCTGAGGCCAAGAACACGGGAGTGAGCCTGCCTGCTTGGCATTATTTATTTTATGGTTTTCCTTCTTAAAAAAATATTTATTTATTTTAGAGAGAAAGTGTGTGAGCAGGGGAGGGGCAGAGAGGGAGACACAGCATCTGAAGCAGCTCCAGGCTCCCAGCTGTCAGCTATGCCCTGAGGCTGGGGCTCGAACCCATGATCCGTGAGATCATGACCTGAGCTGAAGTCAGATGCCCAGCCAGTTGAGCCACCCAGGAGCCCTGAATATATATTTTTAAGTTTATTTACTTATTTTAAGAGAGAAAGAGTGGGGGAGGGGCAGAGAAAGGGAAAGAGAGAGAATCTCGGGCAGACTCCATGCTGCCAGTGCGGAGCCCAACATGGCACTCGAACCCACAAGCCACAAGGCCATGGCCTGAGTCGAAGTCAGATGCTCAACTGACTGAGCCACCCAAGCACCCTATTTTATGGTTTTCTATATCTGTCTATGAAAATTAATGTTTCCACGTTTTAACAAAGGAGTTTATGACATAGGAGCTATAGTTCATTATTCCCGTGCCTCCCGTTTCTGTAAAGGTCCTCAGGCACTTAGATGTCCGGGGGGTAAGTCATAAATGTTACTTCTGCAAGATGGGAACCACTTCCGCCAACTCTTGTTTGCATCGCGTTGGGCACAGGCACCCAGTTGCAAGCCTGTTGGCCCTTGCCTTCTTCTCTAAGCATATTTGTATTTCAGCAAAATGAAGGAATTTCCCCCTGGATCTGGGGGTTCCAGCGATCATCTCGCTCTCCCTCAGCCCCAAAACAAGCACCTTAAGACAATTGCAACTGAAGATGTGGTTTATCTATACAATGGAATGCTACATAGCAATGGGAAAGAATGAAGTCAGGCCATTTATAACAACACGGATGGAACTTGAGGGTGTTATGCTGAGCGAACTAAGTCAGGCAGAGGACAGATACCATATGTTTGCACATATAGGAGGTTTAGAAGGAACTTAACGGAGGGCCATGGGGGAGAAAAAGGGGGGAAATAGTTAAGGAAAGGGAGGGAGGCAAACCATGAGAGACTCTTGAATGCCGAGAACAAACTGAGGGCAGATGGGGCTGGGGGGAGGGAATGTAGGGTGATGGGCATGGAGGAGGGCACTTGTGGGGATGAGCACTGGGTGTTATATGGAAACCAACTTGACGGTAAACTATGAAAGAAAGACAGAAAAAAGACAACTGCAGCTCTTAAGTCCTTGGACACGACACTTTTTGATGCCTGTTTCCTTTCCAGACACGGCGAGTGGTGGAAAGCCAGATCCCTGTCAACAAAGAGAGAGGGTTTCATTCCCAGCAACTACGTAGCCAAGGTCAACACCTTGGAAACGGAAGAGTGAGTCCTTTCCTCGTCCTTCTCACGTTGTCATTTTGGGCGATTTGTCACCTTGGCTTTCATGTTTCTTCCTTTTTCTTTTCAGTTTTTACCTTTATTTATGCATTTTGAGAGAGAGCGTGTGCAGTGGGGCAGGGGGAGAGGGAGAGAGAGAATTCCACGCAGGCTCCACCCTGTGAGTGCAGGGAGCCCGGCACGGGGCTTGAACTCATGAATTCGCGAGACCATGACCTGAGCTGAAATAGAGAGTTAGACGCTTAACTGGCTGAGCCCCCCAGGCCCCCTCCCCAGTTTCTTGGCCTTTTTCCTTCCCTGGAGCATAATGTCCACAAAATGTCACACTGTCTTCTCAGGTGGTTTTTCAAGGATATCACCAGGAAAGATGCCGAAAGACAACTTCTGGCGCCGGGGAACAGTGCTGGGGCTTTTCTTATCAGAGAAAGTGAAACATTAAAAGGTAGGAAGTGGTTTAAATCCTTATAGATCCCTACTTAACAAATCATTCATAGAAACCAGTCTAGAATTCTTTTTAGAAAAAGATACATTATGTGCTGGTAGTGAAAGTTTTATAGTGTGATAACAAACTCCAATGATTAGTTTTACTACTAAAAGTAACATAGGAAACAGACATAACCATGGCCATTTCTTACCACGCTTTGTTTGCTGAGCCTCTTACATTATGATTTATAGTAAATCTTGAAACTTGAAGAGAAAGAAAATTGAAGTACCTTTTCAATGCAGCGAAATAATCAAACTGTTGTGCAGAAAGAAAATGGCACATTGGTAAGCTTCATAGCAAACAGCCATGTGTCAAGCTGACTTTTTATAGGACTTTGAAAATTACACCCTGCATAATACTTAATTTGAATTTTGCATATTTTATGGCAAAATGCGAACTACAGTGTTGCATAAGGCAGGTCTCCTAATATACAAGCATAATCTTTCCTTGTGTTTTTCCCTCCCAGGAAGCTTCTCCCTCTCTGTCAGAGATTACGACCCTGTGCACGGCGATGTTATCAAGCACTACAAAATTAGAAGTCTGGACAATGGGGGCTATTACATCTCTCCACGAATCACCTTTACTTGTATTAGTGATATGATTAAGCATTACCAAAGTAAGTAAAACCTGAGGGTCGGATAAGGCAAAACCGATGATTATGAGATGCAGGGCATCAGGCACTTTTTTATATTAAAATTCTTCTACATCACACGTCCTTTGGATGAAGCCGGAAGATCTGATTCTATAATTAATTCTAAAATCGTCTATAATTAAGTCTACATCTGAAGTCTGATTTGATCCCAGTGGATAATTATCCGGGTCCTTCCCACCTCATCCATGCTGTTTGACAGTTCATGTTCCAGAATCGTGAAGAGCAAAATGGGTATTCTTTTCACGTAGTGCATATTTTTACACCACACCTTTAAATACTTGGAATCAGGCTGCAGATTTGCAGGTGTGTGTGTGTGTGTGTGTGTGTGTGTGTGTGTGTGTGTATGCGCGCGCGTGCGCACGTGCGTGTGGTAAAGGTAATAAGGTAATGCATATGCTGGGTAAAGAAAACAGATGTGACAATGACAAGTGGCAATTCGTGGTCCTCTGTCTCCAGTGCCGCTTTTCAGCCCTGTTAAGCCAAACCTGTGAGCAGCCTCCGGGTTCATTCCCTGTGTGGTTGAAGTCGGTGGTGGACCGCGGCTGTGGGCACTGTTTATTTCTGGAACCCACTCTGAGGGGCTTTACACTGGAGGTTTGCAAATGGTACTAATGGATCAAATCAAGGCATGTTTTATATTGTCTTTCACGTAAGAATTTCCAAAGTCATGAAGAGGCAAAAGACACCCCCACAACATTTTAGGCTCGCAGACTATGTCGAACCGTCAGTGATCCCATGAGTCGTTGAAATTCCTTTGTGGGCATTGGTAAAATACAAAGTGTGCCATTTCCCAACCATTTTTATTTTTGTTCTTTCAAATCAGAGCAGTCCGATGGCTTGTGCAGAAGGTTAGAGAAGGCATGTATTAGTCCCAAGCCACAGAAGCCGTGGGACAAGGATGCCTGGGAGATCCCACGGGAGTCCATCAAGTTGGTGAAAAGGCTCGGTGCCGGGCAGTTCGGGGAAGTCTGGATGGGTGAGTCACGGCTCTGGATGGGACCCCAGGAGAAAGGCGAGCTCAGGCCACATTTTGATGCGTTTTCTCAGCCAGATGCTAAACCCTGTCAAAAATATCATTTTACTCTGTCCACTTGGCATCAAGAACTGGCCTGCAAATATGTATTTTTAAATATATTTTTTATTTATATATTTATAAATGTTTATATTTACAAATATATATATTTAGTTGAATTAGAGCTGACATTCAATATTATATTCGTTTCTGTTGCACAAAAGTAAGTGACTCAGCAGTTCTATACGTCATGCTCTGCTCACCACGAGAAGTGAAGTCACCCTCTGTCACCGTACAGCATTGTGACAATATTGGTGACTGTATCTTCCATGTTGTACCTTTCATCCCCGTGAGTAGTTTATTTTATAACTGGAGGTTTGTACCTCTTATTCCCCTTCTTCTATTTCACTCCCACCCCCCTCCCACCATAGTAACTCTCTTTTAGAATAAACGAGAGTTTATGGGTACCTGTCCATTAGGCGTCTGACTTCGGCTCAGGTCATGAAATCGCGGTTCGCGGGTTCGAGCCCCGCATCGGGCTCTGTGCTGACAGCTCAGAGCCTGGAGCCTGCTTCGGATTCTGTGTCTCCCTCTCTCCTTGCCCCTCCCCTGCTCACGCTCTGTCTCTCAAAAATAAATAAACATTAAAAAATTCAGACTAAACATTTATAAGGAAGAGGGCAGTGCATTGTTCTCATTGTTCTGTCTACTTGTTCATGATTCTCTCATGACTGGATTCTCTGGACACATATTTTAAGCGCCGGAAGTTTGCTTCCATCTCAGGGAAAATTACGTTTGGTGTTAGGATCATTCCTACTAGTGGCCATAATGGGATGCATGACACTTATTTCAGTTTCTGACCAGGAAAGTTTCTAAAGATGTTCCAGGTGCCGCCATTAATGAATCGTTCCGTACCGTTCAGTCGTGCCTTCTCAGGCCAACAAGAAGAACGCCAAAATTATACCAGTGACTTCTCCAGGGAGCTTCCCCCCATCTGTCTTTCCTAAAGTCTTTACGTTGAATGTGAATTTCTTTTTCTTTGGTGATAGAATTTTCAAAATCATTTTTTTAAAAAAAATCAGGTTCTCTTCAAGATTCTGATCGAAAATGCAGTTACTCCGGTTCAGGATAACGTGAGGTCCTATACATCTTATTGGATCACTTTTTCTGGGCCAGCTTTATGTAAGTGACAGCAGCAATGATTCCTAGGGAGAAGAAGGGGCAGCAGCGTTTACTACTGTGCAGAGCACAGAGACTCTTTCAGCTGCTGTAGAGAGGTAGGCATTGCACTTGCCCACCCAGGGGCCTGTGACGGAGAGGTTTCTCCTCCAAAATCTTGGCCCTTGGGATCTGAGTATTGCCCACGAAATCCTCTTTGTGCTGCTTTAGTCGAAGCATCTTTTTTTAAAAAATATTTTTATTTATTTCTAGGAGAGAGAGAGAGAGACAGCGTGAGCAGGGGAGGGTCAGAGAGAGAGGGAGTCACAGACTGAAACAGGCTCCAGGCTCTGAGCTGGCAGTCAGCACAGAGCCCGACGCGGGGCTCGAACCCACGAACCGTGAGATCATGACCTAAGCGAAAGTCGGACGCTTAACCGACTAAGCCACCCAGGCGCCCCGGTCAAAGTATCTTTTAAGTAGGGCAGATAGTGACCCAGCATCTGATGAATCCTCCCTGTACTGTAAGTCTGTGAGGTAAAACCTATGTAATGTAAAATCAGTTACAGCGAACAATGTTCAGTGACATTCACTACGTTCACATTGATGAGCAACCACCAACTCTGTCAGGTTCCAAAATATTTTCATCAGCCTACAAGGGAGCGCGGTACCCACTAAGTAGTCACTTCCCATTTCTTCTCCCACCGGGTCCTTGTAACCGCCATTCTACTCTCTGTCTCCATGAATCTGACTGGTCTAGGTACCTTGCGGAGGTGGAATCACACAGTATTTACCCTTTTGTAACTGGCTTTCTTTTCTTTTTTTTTTTTTTTTTTTATGTTTTTGTTAATTTTTGAAAGAGAGATAGAGACAGCGTGAGCAGGGGAGGGCCAGAGAGAGGGAGACACAGAATCCGAAGACAGGCTCCAGGGTCTGAGCTGTCAGCACAGAGCCCGACGTGGGGCTCGAACCCACAAACCGTGAGATCATGACCTGAGCTGTAGTCGGACGCTTAACCGACTGAGCCCCCCGGGCGCCCCTGTGACTGGCTTTCATCACTTAACATAATGTCCTCAAGGGTCAGCCATGTTGTAGCATGTGTCAGAATTGTATTTTTATAGCTAAATAATAGTCCCCTTTTTATTAAAGTTTTATTTTATTTATTTATTTATTTATTTATTTATTTATTTAGAGTGTATGTGTGTGCTTGTGTGCAAGCAGAGGAGGGGCAGAGAGAGAGAGAGAGAGAATCCCTAGCATGACAACATGAGTGAGGCTTGATTTCACGAGCAGTGAGATCATGACCTGAGCCAAAATCAAGAGTCGGATGCTTAGCCAACAGCCACCCACGCACCCCGGTTCTATTGTATGCATACACCACAGTGTGTTTATCTGTTTATCTGCTGATGGATATTTGGGTTGTTTCCACCTTTTGGCTATTGTGAATCGTTATGCTATGAGCATTCATGTATAGATTGTGTAGACAAATGTTCTCATTTCTCTTGGGTATATACATTTTTAAAAGGTTTTTTTTTTATGTTTCATTTATTTTTGAGAGAGAGACAGATGGCATGAACAGGGGAGGGACAGAAAGAGAGGGAGACCCAGAATCCCAAGACAGGCTCCAGGCTCTGAGCTGTCAGCAAAGAGCCTGACGCGGGACTCAAACTCACAAACTGTGAGATCATGACCTGAGCTGAAGTCGGATGCTTAACTGGCTGAGTCACCCAAGCGCCCTGGGGAATATACATTCTTTTAGGAGTGAAACTGCTGGGTGGCTTGGTAATTCTATTGTAAAGTTTTCAAGGAATCATTGAACTGTTTCTGCTCATTAAAAAAAAAAAGCCACCTACTTTATTCCCCTGAGGTATTTGTATTTATTTATTAATATCCATAGTTTAGGGGCAGGAATAGTATAAGAAACATTGCTAACCCTTCCCTTGAGTTTACCAGTTAGTAGTTTACTGTATTCACTTCATCTTTATTATACACACACACACACACACACACGCACACGCACACGTTATTTCGTTGTTATTGAACTTCTTGTGAATTAGTTGCAGGTACTGATGACTTCTCACCCCTAAATACTAAAACATGTGTCTCCTAAGAGCAGGGCCTTTATGCGCTTAGTTGACATGTCTTCAGCATCCTTTGATCTGCAGCAGTCCTTTGGCCCTTCATCCATTATGACACTGACATTTTATAGAACCTGGGTCAGTTTCGTAGAATGCCCCTCATTTGGATTTTTTCACAATCGGGCCCCCACACGGCCTTGGCGCGTGACTAGTCCCTGAGTACTCCCTCAGGGCATTGACCAGGAGGCACAAAATAGCACTTGATCCCATCGTTGCTGACGGTCTGTTTGATTTTTAATGAGGTGCACCAGACATGTCCATTGTAAATATTACTTTTGAAGTCCCTTTCGTAATCAATGAGTAATCTGGGAGGAGATTGCTCAAAATCATTTAAATATCCTCTACCCCAAAAGAGCTTTCCCCAAATGGTTTCGTTGTTACCTGCTCATTTGGGATTCTCTTCCCGCACAGAAGCCGTAGCTTGTCTAAAGAGAGGCTGCCCCTGCCCTCCTCCATGCTTCCCCAAACGTGTCTTCTCTGACCCCACCAGCCCCTTCGGGAACCAGGGTCCTGCCTTCTCCACCTGTCCATCCCAGTGCTCCTTCCTTCCGGCATTTACTATCACTCTGAATGGGGAGGGAGCTGATGGAAGTGAGCCCAATGAGATAGAAGGACGAAGGAGAGGAAGGATTGTCCGAGCTACACAGTGTCCATGGCCCCCTTATGAGCACATATTCATCGATTATCTCTTGGGCTCATTTGCAGTAATGCTGCGAGATAGGAACTATTGTCATCATTTGATGAACAAGGACCCTAGAATCAATAAGTGACTTGACCAGAATCATTCACCGTGGTGAAGAGGCCCGGCACTCCGACATCCCAGAGGCCTGGGCTCGCTTGCAAATCAGCTATTTACAAATTAACTTGATCTCATCAGTAAAATGGGCAAACAGCTATCTCCTCAGTTGCTGACCTGAAGAATGAGATGATGCACCTGACGTGTTTCCTATAGAACATGGCTCTGTGCACTCTATTTTTTAGTCTTTATTTTACTATATTTGACCGTAGCCACTAGAAGCTGTATTTTAGCGGATTTACCCCAATCTCAATGACAAATTCAAACTGTAAAGAACCCAGTTAGACTTTCCTGTGAATATCTGCTGGCAAAGGAATTGCATACTTGTCATGAAGAGAAAAGTAGAGGGCACGTAACTGAGGTGTACTCATCTGCTCTGAAGCAGTAACTCTGCATGTGGAATGATGGTATGGAATTGAGTTCCAACCTCCCTATGTTCATCTGTGAAAGCAAGAGGAAGGTATCAAATGACATGCTATTTGTCCCCAAGAGATAAAAGTTAAGATCTGCTAGTCTGGGAAGCTATCGCTTTGAGGGGAAGACACTAGAATAGTCCCCTTGTGTTTTCTTAAAATTTTCTGCAGAGCTACTAGCAAGTAGAATGGTAGCCACTTTGCCAGCTTTGCGATGGTGGTGCTCACAAGTGCCATTTGGAACTGACAAGGGGGTGAGCTAGCGGGAAGTCAAGGGCGAGGTATCAGCGCGGGGGGCAGGGGGAGGCACAGGGCTGAGCAGACCTGGTCACGGCACAGTTTTGTCCTGAGTAGCCCAAGGCTGTGCTGAAATTGTCACCTGGAGCCCAAGCACATTGGTCCTTCTGAGGTTAGGAAGACCTCGGCTTCTGATTCTAGATATTCTAGATCCTCCGGCCCGTTTCACCCCCTCCCCTGTTCACAGGCTTCCACTGGCCACATGCTAAATGTTCCCACTGATTTTTAGAGAGCCTCTTTTAGCCTGTGCCCAGGTGGTGGGAGAAACTGAAGTTTAGAAGAGACGAGAATGAGGCATTGAAAAATCGTAACTCTTCTAGACAAAGTGTTACTTTTTATTTAAACTGCTTGTAAAAAATTCATCATTGGAATAGATTTTGCTAATAATTTTATGTGTGTGGTAAAATGCACATAACATAAAATTTACCATCTTAACCATTTTTAAGTGTATAGTTCAGTACTGTTAATGGATATTCACATTATATAACCAATCCCCAAAACTTTTTTTTAAAAATAGTTTTAAAATGTTTTATTTACTTTTGAGAGCTAGAGAGAGCACAAGCAGGGGAGGAGCAGAGAGAGAGGGAGACACAGAATCTGAATTAGGCTCCAGGCTCTGAGCTGTCAGCACAGAGCCCGATGTAGGGCTCAAACTCAGAATCTGTGAGATCATGACCTGAGCTGAAGTTGGATGCTTAACCACCTGAGCCACCCAGGCACCCTGATCCCTGGGGTTTTTTTAATTAAACTTTTTATTTTGAGGGGCACCTGGGTGGCTCAGTCAGTTGAGCATCTGACCCTTGATTTTGGCTCTAGTCATGATCTCATAGTTCATGGGCTCGAGCCCCACCTTGGGCTCTGTGCTGACAACTCAGAGCCTGCTTGGGATTCTCTCTCTTCCTCTCTCTCTGCTCCTCCCCCGCTCATGTGTGCTCTCTCTCTCTCTCAAAATAAATAAACATTTTAAAAAACTTTCAAAAAAAAAATAAAAAATAAAAAATAAAAATAAATAAATAAATAAAAAACTTTCTATTTTGAGATAATTATAGATTCACATGCAGTTTTAAGAAATAATACATAAACTGAAGCACGTCTATGCAAACACTTTAACATGAATGTCTCTAAGAGCATTATTCATAACAGCTAAAGACCGTAAACAGCCCACATGTCCAGCAGTTGAATGAATACACAAAATGTACTGTTTCCATACCATAGAATATTATTCAGCAATGAAAAGGAATAACGTACTGACACATGCCACTGTCTGGGTGACCCTTGAAAACTGTATGTTAAATGACAGAAGCCAGACACAAAGGACCACATATTACGCAATTCCATCTGTGCAAAACGTTGTGAATAGGCAAATCTATAAAGACAAAGTAGATGAGTGGCTGCCTCATCTGGAGCTGGGAGATCGGGGGCGTGACTGTCAATGGTTGTGGGGCTTCTTTTGGCGGTGATGAAAATGTCCCAATAATTGATTGTGTTGCTGGACCCACAATTCTACTCAGAATTATTACAAAACCCAATGAATTATATGCTTTAAAGAGGTAAATGGTATGGTATATGAGTTCTATTTCAGTAAAGCTTTTGAGTGTGTGTGTGTGTGTGTGTGTGTGTGTGTGTGTGTGTGTGTAAATAGTACAAAGAGATCCCATGTAACCTTTGCCCTGTTTCTCCTAATGGTAACTTTGCAGAACTAGACTATGGCATCATTGCCAGATAATTGACATTGATAGTTATTTTTTATCATGCTTTTCTCCTAGTCTTGTATTAAAGAAAGGGGGGAAGGGGGAGGAGGGAGGAAGGGGATGGGGAAGGAAAGAAGGAAGGAAAAAGAGAGAAAAGAGCAAAATAGAAATTTTGACCTGGGATCTTTTGCAGATACGGTTCTAGGATTTGACCATCCAGAAGCGCTTCATTTGCTATCGAAATAACATCAATACACTGAATGCATTTAGCAGAGGAATCCTGGGAATAAGACCAAAAGAATAAATGATTGGTGACATTATGTTACGGATCAGAGGTCAAAGGATGTCCGTGGGTCTTGTTCCATCCATCCGAGGGTTGGTGTAATAGCAGGGTCTGCAATTTAGAGCTGCCTGCCTTTTCATTTTTTTATTTCTCTTCTCGTATTTTGTTTCCCAAGAGATGAGCAGGCTAGTTTTTCTCGTTGATAGAGAAAGTAGAACAAATTAAAAATTATATCACTGGTAACCAAATAAATTAATATTTTTGTGCAGCTCATAGACTGGCGGTCACATTTTATGGTCCACATTTTTTTGGTCTGAAACGCAGGAACAAATACTAGGAAGTGACCTGTTCTGGGGCAGGAGAGGGTGGGGATAAGAGAAAGGAGTTTCTCCCTCAAGCTGTTTCCTCTCATTCGTGTGATCCTCTTGACATCTGGCTTGATGACATGCTTTCCCCCATGGATTGTCGGATTCCAAGGGAACTGACTGGTCCCTGAAGCCAAAGACGATATTTCCTGTTACCACTTGATCTGCGAAGAGACTTTGTAGAAGAAAAGGAGCTTGTTTTTAATTGAATTTTGCCTGATAAATGTTCGTTTGAGCCACTTGCACTGAAATTAATCACCAGCCAAAATCAATCACATGCATCTCTTTTGAAAACTGGCTTCCATTTTGTGGTACTTTGATACTTTTTTTTTTTTTACATTTATTTATTTATTTTTGAGAGACACAGAGAGAGCATGAGTGGAGGAAGGGCAGAGAGAGAAGGAGACACAGAATCTGAAGCAGGCTCCAGGCTCTGAGCAGACGTTCAGCACAGAGCCCGACACGGGGCTCAAACCCACAAACTGCGAGATCGTGACTTGAGCTGAAGTCAGACGCTTAACTGACTGAGCCCCCCAGGCGCCTCACTTACATGCTTTTTATAGCAAATTAGTCACACCTGGAAATGGAGCTTTCTCAAAGCGTCACAGCGGCTTTCTTGAACTGTGCCAAGGTAGCCCTCTTCAAGAAATTCTGGTTTGAATGTTCATTTACTTATTTAGAGAGAGAGAGAGGAGGCACACATGTGAGTTTGGCAAGGGCAGAGAGAGACAGAGTGAGAGAATCCCAAGCCTGGTACGGTGCTCGATCTCATGAACCATGAGATATGACCTGAGCTAAAATCAAGAGTCAGATGCTCGACCGACTAAGCCACCCAGGCGCCCCCTCAAATGATTTTTTAAGAAAATCATTGTCTGTCTATAACGCCAACCCAAATCTCCATGACTAGGTTGATTGAACCTATACCCTACTGGAGAATATCTGTCTAGGTAAAGTACAATTTGATCCTTAGCGCCGAATAAAAATCATGCCTTTAGTACAAATAGGAAACCTGCCTCGGTGTGTTTGGAAGCCGTTCTTGAGCTGTGCTTAACACAACTGTTTTATTCACTGTTCATCCCAAACTCCTTATCAGCATTTTTAATATCTTCAGCAGCTGTGCTATTTCCTGACCACATTTCCCCCCCTACCCTTGGAAAGCATTTTTTTTCCTTCATCCTTTACCCATAATTTTATTTACGTAAAAGGCTCGGTGAGTTCCATTGTTTGATGCCAAAGGGAGAAGAGTTTTGTTTCTTTTGCTTTTATTGTTGGGTCATATAACCGGCAGACTGGAAAGTGCAGACAACACGAATATTCAGCATCACAAATAATTACAAAATGACAAGTAGTGCCGTGGCCACTGAGATCACAGGGTGGAAACCTGCTTCACCCAGCTGCCCCCACTTACCCTTTACCAACCACAAGCGCACCATCCCCCAAAAAGCCCACCCCCCAAAGGCAGCTGCTGTTCTGACTGCTGTGATAATTTCCTTTTCTTTATACTTTTGTTACTATGTACGCGGGGCTGTGCATCCTCAAAGATTATAGGATAGCTTGGCCCGTTTCTAAACTTTATATAAATGAATCATACCAAAACCTTTTCTTTTTTTTAAAAAGTTATTGTCAAGTTGGTTTCCATGTAACACCCAGTGCACATCCATCCCCACAAGTGCCCTCCTCCATGCCCATCACCCCCTTCCCCTCCCCCTCCCCCC
This sequence comes from Proteles cristata cristata, assembly GCA_017311185.1. Lineage (NCBI taxonomy): Eukaryota > Metazoa > Chordata > Mammalia > Carnivora > Hyaenidae > Proteles > Proteles cristata. Next base: position 898,490 of record JAESUZ010000067.1, on the reverse strand, counting down.
CATCAGCCCTCAGTTTATCTATACAATGGAATACTGCATGGCAATGAGAAAAAATGAAATCCTGTTCTTTTCTTTTTCTTTTTTTTTTTTTAAGGTTTTATTTATTTCTAGGAGAGAGAGAGAGACAGCGTGAACAGGGGAGGGTCATAGAGAGAGGGAGTCACAGACTGAAACAGGCTCCAGGCTCCGAGCTGGCAGTCAGCACAGAGCCCGACGCGGGACTTGAACCCACGAACCGCGAGATCATGACCTAAGCGAAAGTCGGACGCTTAACCGACTAAGCCACCCAGGCGCCCCATTCCTGCCCTTTTCTTAAGTCTTGCCTCTTCTGTTCCACATAATAGTCGTGAGATTCATCCATGGTTTTGGGCGTGGCTACAGTTCATTTACCTCCATTGCTATATCGTGCTGTGGTATATTTGTACTCAAGGTGTACAGCGGTTTAGCCATCAATTTCACTATTTTTAAAGGTTTGAGAGAAAGAAGGAGAGAGAGAGAGGGTGAGCGAAAGGGGGAGGGGCAGAGAGAGAGAGAGGGACAGAGGATCCGAAGCAGGCTCTGCGCCGACAGCAGCGACACTGACACGGGGCTTGAACTCACGAACTGAGAGACCATGACTTGAGCCAAAGTTGGGCACCCCACTGACTGAACCACCCAGGCGCCCCTGATTTTGCTATTTATTGATGGAACTGGACGTGTTCCGTTTTAAGCAACTATGAATGACAATTCTGCTAGGAACTTTTTTCTTCTTAATACAGTTTATTGTCAAGTTGGTTTCCATATGACACCCAGTGCTCATCCCATAAGTGCCCTTCTCCGTGCCCATCTCCCCGTTTCCCCTCTCCCCCACCCCCCATCAACCCTCAGTTTATTCTCCGTTTTTAAGAGTCTCTTTCTCTTGTAGTTTGTCTCCCTCCCTCTCCTTAACTACTTTTTTCCCCTTCCCTTCCCCTATGGTCCTCTGTTGAGTTTCTGCAGAATTGTATCTAGAAGGAGGTGGGCCCCGCATCAGCCCGGCCCGTTGGAGGGGTGTCACTCAAGATGATTGCACTTGAAAGGAGTCTGTTCTGTCAACATCCTTCACGGGCCCCTGGGAATATTATGAAAGACAAGCTTCACAGCTGAATTTCACTGATGCTCAGAAAAGAGCACAGAAGGCGGCCTTGGGGAGCTGTTCCAGTTTCTCTACCACGGTCATGTGCTCACGGCCCTCACGTTGTAGTCAGGCTTTGTGATTTTTGTCGCGCTGGGTGGTGGTTTCTTCCTATAGCCTCATTTGCATTTCTCTGGTTACTAATAAGGTTGAGTTCTCTTTACATGTTTGTCAGCCATTCGGACTTCTTCTTTTCAAAGTGCCCATTCCAGCCTTTGCCTATTTGTCTATTTTTCTTATTGATTTGTAGGAATTCTTTATATATTCTGGACACTAGTCCTTTGTCAGTTACACCTGTCAAAGAGGGTGTATTTTCTCACTATGTTTTGCCACCGATATGGTCATGTAACTGAAGATCTATGTACAAAGCTTTTTTGCATTTTATATAACTTATTTTTTGCATTTACTATTGAAGTATGGTTGGCACACAATGTTACATTACTTTCAGATGTGCAACATAAGTATTGGAGAATTCTGTACATCACTCACTGCTCACCATAGTAAGTGTGGCTACCATCTGTCACCACATAACATAATTGCAATATTATTGACTAGAGTCCCTAAACTGTGCTTATCATCTCTGCGACTTATTTATTTTGTAACAGGACGTTTGTACGTCTTTATCCTTCATCTAATATGCCCATCCCCCCCCCACACACACACACCCCACTGACCACCACCAGTTTGTTCTCTGTTGAGTCTGTTTTTGCTTTTTAGCTTGTCAGTCATTTATTTTGTTTTTTTAGATTCCACATGTAAGTGAAATCATATGGTATTTATGTTTCTCTGACTTCACTTAGCATAATGCTCTCTAGGCCCATCGATGTTGTTACCAATGGTAAAATCTCATTCTTTCTTATGACTGAGTAAATTCTATTGTGTGTGCATGCGTGTGTGTGTATCACTTCTTTATCCACTCATCTTCTGATAAGACACCTAGGTTCCTTCCATATCTTAGCTATTGTCAATAATGCAGCAGTAAACATAGGGTTGCGTCTATCTTTTAGAATTAATGTTTCCATTTTCACTGGGTAAATAGCCAAAAGTAGAATTACTGGATCATATGGTATTTCAATTTTTAATTTTTTTAGGCAACTCCATACTATTTAGAAATTTTTTATTGTTTGTTTTTGAGAGAAAGACAGAGTGTAAACAGGGGAGGGGCAGAGAGAGAGAGGAAGAACACAGAACCCGAAGCAGGCTCCGGGCTCTGAGCTGTCAGCACAGAGCCTGACGTGGGGCTCAAATTCATGAACTGGGAGATCATGACCTGAGCCAAAGTCAGACGTTTAATGAACTGAGCCACCCAGGCACCCCAAGAAACTCCACACTTTTTCCACAGTGTCTGTACCAGTTTACATTCCTATCAACAGCACATGAGGGTTCCTTTTTCTCCACATCCTTACCAACACTTGTGATTTCTTGTCTTCTTGGTACTATCCATTCCTACAGGTGTGATGTGAGATCTCATTGGGGCTTTATTTGCATTTCCCTGATGATTAGCGATGTTGAACATCTTTTCATATATCTGTTGGCCATCTGTAAGTCTTCTTTGGAAAAAAAGACTGTTCGGGTCCCCTGCCCATTTTTAATCAGATTATTTGGTTTTTCTGGTGCTGACTTGTATAAGTTCCTTATATATTTGGATATTAACCCCAGATTGGATGTATCATTTGCAAATCCCTCTTTACATTCAGTAGGCTGTCTTGTCATTTTGTTGGTTTCCTTAGCTGTGGAGGAACTGTTTATTTTTATGTAGTCCCAGTAGTTTAGTTTTGCTTTTGTTTTCCTTCCCTGAGAAGACGTATTCATAAAGTGTTGTGAAGACTGACGTTCAAGAGAGTACTGCTTATGTTTTCTTTTAGGTTTATAGTTTCAGGTCTTACATTTAAGTCCTTAATCTATTTTGAGGTTGTTGTTGTTGTTGTTAATGGTGTAAGAAAGTGGCCCAATTTCATTCTTTTGCATGTAACTCTCCAATTTTCCTGACACCATTTCTTGTAAAAACTATCTTTTCTCCATTGTATATTCTTGCCCTCTTTATCATAGATTAATTGACATTATGTAAGTATGACTTTACTTCCGGGCTTTCTCTTCCATTTCATCAATCTATGTATCTATTTTTGTGCCAATACCATCCTATTTTGATTACTGTGGCTTTGTACTATATGGTGAAATCTGATTGAAATCCCCTTTGTTGTTCCTCAAGATTGTTTTGGCTATTCAGGGTATTTTGTGGTTCCATACAAATTTTAGAATTATTTGTTCTAGTTCTGTAAAAAATGCTGTTGGCATTTTGATAGGGATTTCATTGAATTTGTAGATTGCTTTGCATACTAAGGACATTTTAGGGGCACCTGGATGGCTCAGTCAATTAAGCGTCCGACTTCGGTTCAGGTCATTATTTCATGGTTTGTGGGTTCAAGCCTCGCATCAGGCTCTGTGCTGACAGCTCAGAGCCTGGAGCCTGTTTCGGAGTCTATATCTCCCTCTCTCTCTGCCCCTCCCCTGCTCATGCTGTCTCTCTCTAGGAAATAAATAAATTATTTAAAAAAATAAGGACATTTTAATAATATCAATTCTTCTAATCCATGACCATGGCACATCTTTCCATTAGTTGTGTCATCTTCAATCTCTTTCATCAGCATTTTATAGTTTTCAGAGTATAGATCTTTTACCTTCTTGGTTAAATTTATTCCAAATATGTATTCTTTTTGATACACTTGTAAATGTGATTGTTTTCATAATATCTCTTTCTGCTACTTCATTATTAGTGTACAGAAATACAACAAAGTTCTGAATATCAACTTTATATCCTAAAACTTTTCTGAATTCATTGTTGAATACAATATTCATTATGTATAGATGTATAAATTTAAACAAATTTATAATGAGTCTTCATTTTTATTTTAATTTAAAATAAAATGTATAGATGTATAAATTTAAACAAATTTATAATGAGTCTTCATTTTTATTTTAATTTAAAAAATTTTTATCATGGAAAGTGTGCTCTTTAATCCCCATTCCCGATTTCACCCAGCTGACATTCCTCTCTCCTTTCATAACCCTCAGCTCATTCTCTGTAGTTAAAAGTCTACTTCTTGGTTTGTCTCTTTCTCTATTTTTTCCTTTGCTCGTTTGTTTTGTTTCTTAAATTCTACAAAAATATGAGTGATATCATATGGCATTTGCCTTTTTCTGACTTATTTCGCTTAGTAATGTACTCTCTAGCTCCATCCATGTTGTTGCAAATGGGTAGATTTCGTTCTTGTTTGTGGGTGAATAACATTCCACTATGGGTGTGCGTGTGTGTGTGTGTATACAAACACACATACCACATCTTCTTTATCTGTTCATCTACTGAGGGACACTTGGGCTGTTTCCATACTTTGGCTATTGTAATTAATGCTGCAGTAAACACAGAAGTGCATGTATCCCTTTGAGTTAGTGTTTTTGTATTTTGGGGGTAAATACCCAGCAGTGCAATTCCGGAATCATTGAGTTGTTCTGTATTTCACTTTTTGGGGAACCCCATACTTTCTGCCACAGTGGCTGCACCAGTTTGCGTTGCCTCCAACAGTCTGTGAGAGTTCCTTTTCCTCCACACATGTTTTCCCTAACGCTTGTTCTTTCTCACATTTTTTTATTTTGGCCATTCTGACAGGAGCGAAGTGATATGTCATTGTAGTTTTGAGATAATAAATCTTCCTGATTCAGATGCAATTGTAATGGACTTTTGTTGATGGATTTTACTTTAAGTTTACTCTTAAGAGCTGTCATTCTTAGAGAGGCCATATTGTGTGTAGTGATGCATTTAGATGGAAAGTCAATTTAATGTATTTACGATTCTATTATTTTGTAAAGTTGTAGCTTCTGAAAATGACCTCATAGAATATTCTGTCAGCTTTCTATTGTCTCGTTCATAAGTTCTAACTCTTATTTTATTTTATGTATTGCATTTTTCATTTTTCCATACAGCTCTGCAGGCTACTATTAAATACAAATCAAAGAGGAATATGAAAGGAAAAGTTTTCATAGAGCGATTCATGTTCATGATCAGAAGAAAATTAACTATGGTTGACTGTTAGCTGTAAACTGATACTTTTTCTTGCCCATTTGGAGGTGTGGAAAGAGAGACATAATTTCCTTTAAAAAATAATTCCTTTTTGGGGCACCTGGGTGGCTCAGTCGGTTGAGCGTCTGACTTTGGCTCAGGTCATGATCTCACAGTTTGTGGATTCGAGCCCCACGTTGCCTGGAGCCTGCTTCACATTCTGTGTCTTCCTCTCTCTCTGACCCTCCCCTGCTCACGCTGTCTCTCTCTCTCTCTCTCTCTCTCTCAGAAATAAATAAAACATTAAAAACAATTTTTTAAATTCCTTTTGTAAAAAAAACCCAAAAAACCCCACACATATTCATTTACAAAATTAAAATGGAAAAGAACAAAAGGAAGTAAAAGTCACTCCATAATCTACCACACAGAGATCATCCTTGTTGATACTGTTTTTTGTTTTTATTTTGTTTTTTTAATTTTTTAAACACTTTTATTTATTTTTGAGAGACAGAGTGTGAGTGGGGAGGGGCAGAGAGAGAGGGAGACACAGAATCCAAAACAGGCGCCAGGCCCCTAGCTGTCAGCACAGAGCCTGATGTGGGGCTTGAACTCACAAACTATGTTTCCATGACCCCAACCAAGTTGAAGTCTTAACCAACTGAGCCACCCAGGTGCCCATTCCTCCTTGATATTTTATTGAGTGTGCTGCTGGCCATCTCAGTATCCAGGACATATACAGATAATTATGTGACCAGACACTGTACATCACCGTTTCTTAGCGCAGGTAAAAAAGGCTGTCCTACCCCAGGTCAGGGAGCCTGCAGGGAGATTTGGGGTGGTAACCTGCTACCACTCCTCCCTCAACTTTTTTCTCGGCACTTCCCAGGGAAATCTGGAAAGAGAGGAAAGGAAAGGGGAATGTGATTATCCATATTCCTGCTTTGCCAAACCCCTGAGAAAAGACTGCCCCAGGAGAAAATCCAGCTCAGGACTAAGCACATCACTGGGGCAGGTTCCAGGAAAGTAGAGCTTCAGGGAAACTGTGTTAAGGAGTTAGTATTTCCCAGAGCACATTCCACGGGGTGTGAAAAGTGTCCCGTGGTCAAGAAAGTGTGGGAAGCCAGGAGGTTAGCCAAGCTCAGACAGGGCTCCTCAAGGCAAGGCTCTCCTTGCTTTTCGCTTCATCTCCTGGGCAGGGGAGGGTGGAGGAGGGCGAGGGAGGGTGGTGGCGGGCCGCGGTTCCCAGACATTTCAGCACAGACGCATTTGCTCACAGTCACCTAAGTCCACTCCTCTTTGACAACTTTGGGAAATGCTTATTTGTCTCTAGCACGTTGTGCTTTAAGTCAGTGTACATAAATAACTTTTTAAAATTAAAGTCTTTTTTTCCTGATTACAAAAATAATACATACTCATTGTAGAAAATTTGATAGTTCAAGGTATGGCAAACACAATTGAAATCCGTCTAATTGCAAATTGGAGAGAGCCAGCGTTTGGCATATTTTAGTGTGTTTTCTTCCAGACCTGAGTGTGTGTGTGTGTGTGTGTGTGTGTGTGTGTGTGTTTATGTTTATTGTTGTTGTTCTTGAATAAAGAACATGTTATTAATTAGAGGAAAATCTTAGTCCCCATTATGGAGTTCATATAGAATATAGAAGTTATTTTTTTAAATATTTATTTATTTTGAGATTTTATTTTTTAAATTTTTATTTAAATATTTATTTTGAGAGAGAGAGAAAGCATGAGAGGGGGAGGGGCAGATAGAGAGGGAGAGAGAGAACCCCAAGCAGGGCTCATTCCTGCAAGACTGAGATCATGACCTACCTGAGCCTAAACAAGAGTCGGACACTTCACCGCCGGAGCCACTCAGGTCCCCCGCATATAGAGGTTTCTTTAAAAAAAAATACTGCTTTATGGAAACTTTGGATTTTGGAATACTTTTAGATTTCTTTGGTAAAGATGGTACAGAGAATTCTCATACACCCTTGACCCAGACCCCCCTAACGTTCACCCTGGGAGAGAGTTTTTGTGTAAGTTTTCTTCTATCTATAGCGACGTTTCCTTTCAACTCTGCGTAGAGGTTTTGGTTTGCAGCGTGATAAAATGTGGCCTCTCTTCTACTTTCTTTCCAGGTTACTACAACAACAGCACCAAAGTGGCCGTGAAGACCCTGAAGCCGGGCACGATGTCTGTGCAGGCGTTCCTGGAGGAGGCGAACCTCATGAAGACCCTCCAGCATGACAAGCTGGTGCGGCTCTACGCCGTGGTCACCCGGGAGGAGCCCATCTACATCATCACCGAGTACATGGCCAAGGGTGAGCACCACCCCCGAGCCCAGCGCTTGTAAAAGCCGAAGCACTCCAAGAGGGAAATGTTTAAACGTTCACAGGACGTTCAGATAACTTTAGTTCTAAACTAGCATGCTCTCGGGACGCCTGGGGGGGCTCGGTCGGTTAAAGCGTCTGACTTCGGCTCAGGTCATGATCTTGTGGTTTGTGGGTTCGAGCCCCACGTCGGGCTCTGTGCTGACAGCTCGGAGCCTGGAGCCTGTTTCAGATTCTGTGTCTCCCTCTCTCTCTGACCCTCCCCTGCTCGTGCTCTGCCTCTCTCTCGCTCTCTCTCTCTCTCTCAAAAATAAATAAGCATTAAAAAAAAAAACACTTTAAAACACCATGCTCACTACTGAAAAATAAAAAATGTGGGAAAGCAAAGCATGCTTATAAACTACCCTGCCAGAAATATTTCAAGTATTATTGGAATCATAGAAATAATGTATGGTCTTTCTATTTTCTCTGCATGTGTCTTCGTGTAATATACGTATTAACCACAAAAATAGCACACAATACATAGTAGGCCCCTAATAAATATTTGTAAAAAATATGTACGTATTTCAAAGAAGAGTATTTTTGTTATACATTTAAAATGGGAATTCTTAAAATCATAAAATGAGTTCATTTTCCTCTTGAGCATTATCTAAATGTTCAGGATGTCATTTTAAAACATTAACATTTTGGGACGCCTGGGTGGCTCAGTTGGTTAAGTATCCCAACTTCGGCCCCGGTCACGATCTTGTGGTTTGTGAGTTCGAGTCCTGCATCAGGCTCTGTACTGACAGCTCAGAGCCTGGGGCCTGCTTTGGATTCTGTGTCTCCTTCTCTCTCTGCCCCTCCCCCACGCATGCTCTGTCTCTCTCTGTCTCTCAAAAATAAATATATATGTATATAGAAAGGAATATTAGTCACTCTGAGTCCTTCCAAAAAATGACGTTATTTAAAAACAAAACCCATGGGGCGCCTGGGTGGCTTAGTCGGTTAAGCGTCCGACTTTCGCTTAGGTCATGATCTCGCGGTTCGTGGGTTCGAGCCCCGCATCGGGCTCTGTGCTGACTGCAGCTCAGAGCCTGGAGCCTGTTTCAGTCTGTGACTCCCTCTCTCTCTGACCCTCCCCTGCTCACGCTGTGTCTCTCTTTCTCTCCTAGAAATAAATAAAACATTAAAAAAAAAATAAAAAATAAAATAAAAAAATAAAAACAAAACCCAAATACCTAGTCCCCATGGCTTAGGTTTCTATAGCCCAGAAACCAGGCTCAGGATAAGACTTTGTAGGAGTCTGGGGTGCCTGGGTGGCTTAGTCGGTTATGCGTCCGACTTTCGCTTAGGTCATGATCTCGCGGTTCGTGGGTTCGAGCCCCGCGTCGGGCTCTGTGCTGACTGCCAGCTCGGAGCCTGGAGCCTGTTTCAGTCTGTGACTCCCTCTCTCTCTGACCCTCCCCTGCTCACGCTGTCTCTCTCTCTCTCCTAGAAATAAATAAAAAAAATATTAAAAAAAAAAAAAAGACTTTGTAGGAGTTCAGTAAATATGTGTTGAATTCATCTGCCAGTAGCATTCAGAATCACAAATGTAAATATGTGTTTCTCCACATAATGATGCTTAGCCTTTATTATTACTGTATGCCAGTTGTTCTTGATGCCTTCCCTGGGTGATCTCACTTAGCCTTAGCAATCTCAGGGCTAAGCACCATAGTTCTGGCCGAGGATGGAGTAGCAGGACATTTATTGAGCACTTACTGCCTGCTAAGCACCATGGCACATGCTTTAAATCCGTCCTCACAAGGACCCTGACGATAGCTGGTAGGGTTGACACTTCCAGTTCTAGGAGAGAACACAGGTCTCCTTTTAGAGATGAAGCCATAGGAAGCAGGGGCGGAGGGTTATTGACCAACTTCCTTTTAGGTACAAAGCACAGTATGTTCATATGCATTCACTGAGCACCCATAGTGTGTGCCAAGTTCTGCGCTTCGGCTGGACACCGATGAGAGTGAGCCTAGCCCAGGGCCTGCTACAGGCAGGTCTGCAATGAGGGCTTAGGGGCGTCTGTCCCCGAGAAGCTCTGAAGATTTGGCAGCTACACTGAGTGTGCCGTGGTGCCGGGTACAAAGGGCTCTGAAATGCGTTGCTCTCAGACACCTGGAGCCAGAAAAACAGTGTCCACCGTCAGCCTTCCTCACCTGGACCACACACTCCATTTCACGTCAGGTCCAAGGTAGCCGGTTCGAGGGGACTGGGTACAGCCAGCTTCACGAGAAAGGCACCGTGGCCATGCCAAATTGTAAAGGCAGTCAATCTGCCCCCCTCCCCCAGTAATAGTAACGATTGTTGGACTTGTGTTCGGATTTGGTCTTGTGTGTTTGAACTACCCTGACGTGTCCCTCTATCAACAGGCAGCTTGCTGGATTTCCTGAAGAGCGACGAAGGGGGCAAAGTCCTGCTTCCGAAGCTGATTGACTTTTCGGCTCAGGTGAAGTATGAAAAACCCAGGGTGCGCGTACATTCACTCAGCCCTCCTTGCTTCCGTGTCACGATGTGCCAGGGAGAAGGCGTTTTCACTGAAGCCTTCCCAGCAGCGGTTCTGAGAAAAAGGCCTTTCGAAACACGCTTCCTTGGAGACCGTAATGGGGGTGTCACACCGAGGGTGTCTGTGCCTGTGCCGAGCTCTGGCTGGGGTGTTATCTGCCCTGAAACAGGTCAGCCTCTCAGACTTGTGTTCCCCTGCACACCAGCTGTAGAAAAACGCAGCTGAAGTTGTCACTTGGGTTTGTATTTTTGAGACACAGTCCCACGCGATGAAAGTGTCCAGCACATTCTAAATGATGCCTGGTGGTGTTTCAGTTACCAACATAAGGCCAAGTGCTTAGTATTCTTGCAAACAGAGGGACTGTATTCTGTTCCTTATCTACCCCCTTCTAGTCCTTCTTGTTGGCTGTGACTTTAGGATTCTAAGAAATACTCATTTGCAGTATTTCTAGTACGAGCCTAGAAGTTGCAGATGTGTTTAGTTTGGAATCACACGTTTCCTGAAGTCCTCCGAGGGCAGAGGGAAGTTCCCCAACACCCAGCAGTGTGCCTGGCGTGTCAGGGAAACACACGTTTGAATGAGGCCAGCTACTGGCTTTTGATAGTTTCATTGTGTCTGTGAGGCATGTTCGGTAATTCACTTGTTTGGTTTCTGAATACCGGCCATGGGTAGTTTATGCTGGGGGTGCTGTGCGTGATAAAGCCTAAAGTGGCAGAGGAGGTTTCTAGAGGTTCCAGGTAAGGGTGGCCTTTTTGATCTTCATTTCTCCTCTCTTTTCCCTCAGACCCTCTTTAAGTTGGGAAATTGATAAGGCCTTCTGGGGAGGTTGAGGTCAAAAGAATGAATTTGTGTGCTGGTGACGTACCTCAAGTAAGAGAGCGTCTACCGTCTACGTGTTCTACAGTAGAGTCTTGTACGCAGAGCTGGGGTTCAACACCTGAAGACTCGTGTGTGTCGTGGCTCTAGATCGATAGCCGTAACCACCCAGGAAGTCCTTTGCCTCTCTGGGTTAGTTTATTCACCCAGCAAATGGGAATGGTAATTCCTGCTTTAAGGAGACGTTGTTGGGGTCTAACCTAATCACAGACTCGAGCGGATATAAGCACATCAGAGCTGTTGGTAGAAGCTGAGGTCACCTTGGGGATGACAGTCCCCATCATTCCAGTAACAGTGTGCAATGACGTCCCCTGCTCAGGCCTCATCTCCTCTACCTGAACTTGGCAGTGAATTCCTTACCTGAGTAGGACATTCAGAGGTGATCTGGAGCCCCCGTGTCTAATATGGAAAGAAGCAAGATTGCCGTGGCAGAGCTGGGGGAGGGAAAGAGTCCAGCAGCCCTGACTTTGTAACCCTTTCTCCAAGCTCTGCACGCTGGCCCCTGAGAGGCTCTGTGGCACTCCAAGGTTCTAGGACCGCAGTTTGAAAACCACGGCTCTGCAGCGAGAGGAAGGCTGACCTGGATGACGCAGCGCTAGGTCCTGTGCAGATAGGGAGTCGGAAAATGGAGAAAGCAAAAGCTGATAAACTTGCATCATACTTGACATCGATTAAGGAGGGACAGTGATTTAGGCAGCCGCAGGGGGTGAGGCACTTGAGGGTGTGGTGAAGGTGCGCCGCACCTGCTTCTCAGAGAGGGAAGGGAGCTGACAGGGATTTGGAAAAGTGGGACATTTGGCCTGGAGGTCTGAGTGGTTGGAGTTCAAAAGCAACTGAGGATCTGATCCGTGCCTGCGGTTCTGTGGGATAATACAGGGTCTACAGTTACGTAGAAATTATGCGGCTCAGGGTATGTACTCTGCCTGGAGAAGAGTACATATTATTTTGTCACGTGAGTATTTTTTTGATGTTTCTTTATTTTTGAGAGAGAGACAAAGCATGAGCGGGGGAGAGGCAGAGAGAAAGGGAGACACATAATCCGAAGCAGGCTCCAGGCTCTGAGCTGTCAGCACAGAGTCCGACGCGGGGCTCGAACCCACGAACTGCGAGATCATGACCTGAGCCGAAGTCGGACACTCAACTGACTGAGCCTCCCAGTCAGTTTTTTATTTGATTTTGCTTGGCTTACTTTATGAAGCTTTATCTTGACATAGTCAGAGTTTTCTTAAGGTTCAACTCAGGGTCTCTGTACCTGTTCTTTGACTTGGTAAATTACTACTATCACTGAAAAAGGTAACTTTTTCTAGCTTACAAATGAGTTTGGGGGGCAAGAGGTGCCTCCTAAAGATTCGTAGGTGGCAAGGAAGATTATCCCAGAGCTTGTCATGGACCGTGACGTTCAAGTTGTAGGTTCCAGGGGACTTCAGTTGGCTCCCTTGTCAGCTGGGACGGAGCTGAGCTCTTCCCCCCCCTCCACCCCCCCACGCCCACCCCCCGTGACAGGCGTGGTCCTGGGATAACCAAAGCCACCACCAAACCAGTGTTGCCAGTACAGCTCCTGCAGGGCAGGCTCTTCTCTCCCCATCCAGGGTTTCTTTCCCAGCAGTGACCACTGGGTACGACTGGTGGGACAACTAATTCAAGTGCCTGGGGAGTTCGGTGTCCGTGGTCAGCAGCACCCGGGCTGTGGCCTCACGTGTGGCTCAGCGCAAAATACATTCACCAAATAGAACCTCACTTTGAGTTCATCTTTGTTCGCGGTACGGACCCCGCCCAGACTCTTCCTCAGTCCTTCCCGAGACCATACGCTGCCCCACCTTGGACTGTCATCTGCTTCATTTACTTGTGACTTGTCTTGTGGTATCGATAACGTGAGCAAAGGGCCTGAACCTGGGCACCAAGCGGGGAGGGGGGCGCCTGCTGTCCTCGGTCCCAGTCTGATACTGGCTTCCAGCTTCCTGCTGAGCCCCCTCACCACCACCACAGGGCACCATCCATCCATAGCCCCGTGGCTATGTGACCCGTCTGAAGGGATCTCTTTATACAAAAAGTCTTTTCTGATGTTTCCTTCCCTTTCCTCTCCGTCTTGTGCAGCCAGTTAGCCCCGCCACCTCTCCATAATGGATGAGAGGACTCACTAAGCTGGCCCAAGGTGACAGAGCACGGCTGGTGCCCACATCCCTAATAATCCATCCCTTCCTCTACCTTCCTCCGCGTGACTTTAGAAGAATCCATTTGGTATGTGGGCTCTGAACAACCAGCAGGCTGTCATTTGTACTTTCTCATAGTAGCATTGTCGGCGGCACCAAAGAGCCCAGGAAGACACAGTTAAATTCAGCTCTTTCACAATGAGGGACTGAGAATAGAAGTAAAGCAGTTTGCTGAATCTCGGCCCCAGAGGGATGAGGGAGGGGGAGAGGGGACAGCATGGGGACTTTCTCACAGCCTCTCCTCAGCCTCTTCTTCCCTCGTCCCACGACTTACTTCCCCAAGCTCTGCTTTCCCCTCACTGACCTCCCCTTCGGCCAGTCAAGACAGGAAGTGGGCGAGCGCACATGACCGCCTCTCGGTTCATGTGAGGGCCGATTTCATCACTTCCTGTCTCAGGATGAGTCCTAAAAAGCTCTTCTGAGCCCAAGTGTAACTCACCTTGTGCAGCCCATCTCTCTGCTCCCTCACCTCCCTCTACATTTAGTGGAGAGGAAGAAATCTCAGCTAAGGAGACTGATAAATCTAGCAATGGAGGAAAGGAAGCGATGTTATGCTCTCTGTGCTAGTCAGAAAAATCACTCCTTTGCAGAGGAAGTTTGGTACTTTCAGAGCAGAGAGATGGCATGATTCCCTTCCAGCCTTTGCCTCCTGGAAGAGAAGAAACATGAACTTGAAAAGCCAAGGGGGTTGAAATCCGTGCGGACTCCCTGCAACGGAAGCGGAAATGGAAGGGAAGACTCGTACAAACGAAAGGGGAGAAGTAGGAGAGTCACAGCAGTAAGGCGGAGGTCAGAGAGATCGTCCTGTAATTCAGGCCAAGTGAACCAAATTGGCATTTCTTGCTCTTTGGTGGTAACATCAGGATGACGGAAGCACAGAAATTAGCAAACATGAAATGGACAATGTGTATGATTAAAAATAGGAAAGTCCAAGTAACCTTTATTTCCCTCCTTGCGTTTGATAAAGCATTTCTATGTCCATTAGTTAATTTGAGCCCAACTTTCTTGAAGGCATTTTTATGGGTAGTTACCACATTCTACAGCTGAGGACGTGACCTTGGGCTTGTCTAAGGTTACAGAGCCAGTGGCTGGAATTGCTGGACTCGGTCCTGGGTCTTCTGACGCTAGATAACTTGCTCTTTCCTCTGCCCTGTCTCACACTGGGTGCGCCAAGATCAGAGCCACCCTAGGATCATTTTGTACCTGAAACTGCGCTGATACTCATTTTTACCCCCTTGATGGGCTTTGCATATCAGAATTAATGATATCTAGTTTTCTCCCCACCCCAAAATCTGTTACCAGTTTTATCACCTCGTGATCACGCTTAAATATATTTTGCCCCCTACATTACATTTAAGCCGCACTTTTTATTAGATATTGGTAAACTGAGGAAGGTAGGAAATCTGTCTGTGTCATTCTTAACCTTGTTGAGTGGGAAGGCTTTTTGCCATCAGAGCTTTTTTGAGCTTCCCCTCATCATAGGATCTGGTGACTGAGAAAACAAGGCATAGACTGGGAATCTCTTACGAGAACTCTAGGTGGGGACCCGCCAGTCTGTTGGTGGTAAATGAGGTTGCAGTGCCCGCAGGGGATTTTCCAAAGCTTCTACAGCATGCGCCAATACCATCAGGTAATGTGTCCCCTCATTCTACCTCTTCGTAAAGAACCTAAAAGATAAGTTAGGCTCTCATTCTGCCGCCCACGGCCGGCCCTCCCTCCCCTTGCCCCAGCGCAAGGGAATGAAACAACCACTCTATTTTCCAAACCTTTATTAATCAGCCCTCGACGGATAGTGTCATCACATTTCATTTACTCAAACCGGAGAAGGAATTCCAGTCGACACATCGAATCCCACTCAGCGGCAAGGGGAAACTGCCGGTCACACGCTTGGTTTGCACGGCATCAGGAGGCTAGGTCCCCTTTCCGCCCCACATTTGGTCTCACTTCTCATGCACGACTGGATCAAGGCCCAGTGTCGCCAATTCTTTATGCGGTGGAAGCCACCTCAGCTACGCTGGCTAATGGGACATGGTAGTCCCCCAGCATGCAGTACTAAGGAGCCATGGCCACTCTCTCTCTCTCTCTCCCTCCCTCCCTCCCCCTCTTCCTCCCTCTCCCCTCCCCTCTGCCAAGTGCCCCCCCCAAACAAACAAACAAAAAACTAAGGAGCCAGTGCTTGGAATGTAAATCCTAATATAAAATCTAGAGATGGGGGTTTGCTCTGCTCAGAATATGTGACACTGATGACACTCACAGAGAAGGCATTGAGCCGAGGGTTGGGAAACGGGGCCCTACTCCGGGAAGACCCTTTCACAGGCCCCACCCTCCTCCTTGAGAAGCGACAGCCATGGATTAGGTTCCTGCAGTCTGATACCCCAGCCCTAAAACTCCACGACCAAGAAAGTCTATGGACAACATCTATGTGAATCCTCACCCGAAAGCCTACGTAACAATTCCGGGTATGTTCAGAGGACCCTGGTACAAGATTTTGACCTTGCTCTCGATAGAGAAATAGGAACGTATCACAGGAAGGCGGTACCCTGGCGTTTCGCATAGTGAGCTTTGGGCCTGAGACTTGAACTTGGGCTCTGAAAACTTACCAGATGGACACATGAAACCAGAGTGACCGTCAGAATTGCAAAAGCAGACCCTGTGCCGTTTCCTCCTGAAAAAGTTGAAAGGATGGGAAACTGATTTAAAAATAGTGTAAAAGGAGAACTCTCTTTTTCCCCACTTTGCTGGGCGGGGGCGGGGACGTTTAGCATATCTGAGCAGAGGAACTATGACTGGCTGTTATTCTTGTTTTAATTTTGATGGGAAAACTTTCTAGCAGCCGGAAGAACCTTGAAGCTAATGGAAAGGGGAGCGGGGCGGTTCTTCTGGTCTGCGTGCCAGATCCGCCTCTCATCTCCGTGTTATTTTGCCTAGGGGTGGCCATTTCTGGTCACTACCGGTGTAAGTCACAGAATAATTTCCTCTCTCGGGACTCCTCGTGGAGTGTAAGGCCGGAATTAAATTGAAGTCGTTTGGCGGTGGACAGAGTTTATGACCAGCTGCTCACAATTTGGAAATGGAGATGGGAGCACTTTGCAAGGAGCATCAGAGGTCGAATTCCAATCGATCATTGTCTGGAGTCCTTGGCTCATTTTCCCCATTTCCCCTTGCCCCCTGGGGACACCTCCATCTTTTTCACCCACAAGCATGTCCAGGGCACAGCCTGGCAGATAAGTTATGGCAGTGGGCGGCACACGAGGCGTATGGGGGGGGCCTTTCTGTAGGCTGCTTTCAGACCAGTGGGCGAGGGCTCAGGAAAAGGTAGGCTTCCTGGAGGAGGTGACCCTAAGTGCCAGGGTTAGCCCTACTAGCGTGAAAGAAGTTAGATATAGGAAGGAGTCTTGGAAGGAATTTGGTGCATAAGGACCCAGAGAAGTGGAGCCAGGGGGGTGCCCATGGGGTGTGTGGAAAGAGTAGGGGAGAGGCCACAGAGCTGAGAGAGACAGTCCGGAAGTATTGTCCACTCTTGAGTTCTAAAGGAGGAAGAGTTTAACTGCTTTGTGGAAGACTGAAAGAAAGATGGCCCTAGGTCATCGATTGTAGTCACGTAGTAGAATTTGTGCCTCCACACGCACCCACGCACGCCCTCGAGGCGCCCAGCATGGACGGGAGCCAGAGGGTGCCCAGGAGCTGAAGACAGAGGCCGGCACGTTTGATCAGTTTCCGCGGGGATTTGGTCACTTTCCCAGGGAGAGTGCGTGAAGGGGGCGGAGGGCGGCCCAGGGCAGAGCCCCCGGGGAAGGACCGAGAGGGACCAGGAGGGAGGCCGGCCTGGGGACCCCCTCCGTGCCCCTCTGGGAGACAGCCCTGGAAGGAGGAGGGGGAGTTTTCCACTGGAATTTTTAAACAAGGAGGTCCTTGGAGAACTCGCTGGACCCCGTCCGTGGTGCGGTGCGGGCGGAAGCCGAATGCCCGGCCTCGTTGCCGTCCTCGGTTCCTGGCTCCGTGAATCCTTTCCTCTGTTGGCACAGCGAGCTCTCCAAACCCGGCTGGCTCTTCTTCACCCTCCTCCTCTTCCCGGCCGGTCCTCCCCCACCGTGCCCCAGCCACGCTCTGGAAACAGCTCGTTCCTATCATAACTTCAGTGCAGTTCCAGAGTCCTTATTTTCAAAAGCAAGTTCATACTGATTTTTTTTTATGAAGGAAAAAAATGAAATAAAATTTCATTTCTTTTTTTTTATTTTTTTATTATTTTTTAAATGTTTACTTTTGTGAGAGAGCACAAGCATGTGCGGGGGAAGGGCAGAGAGCGAGAGAGAGAGAGGGAGACAAGGAATCCGAAGCAGGCTCCAGGCTCTGAGCGGCCAGCACAGAGCCCGACGTGGGGATTGAACTCGTGAACCGCGTGATCATGACCTGATCCGAAGTTGGATGCTTAACCAACTGAGCCACTGAGGTACATCCACGTGTTACGCAACTGTCCCCAGTGCCCGTCTCCAGAACCTTTTCATCCTCCTGCACTGAAAGTGCCCCCCATTGGACACTAACCCCTCACTGCCTTCCCTCCCGGCCCCTGGCCACCGTCTTTCGATTCTCTGTCTCTGTGAAGGTGACCGCTCGAGGTATCTCGCCGATAGGATGATTTTGCATCCCTGCTCTGTACCTTCAATGCGTTCCCGCTACATTTGTAAAATCTGCTGGCACGTGGACCCAACTGCTTTGTTCCTATTGGGAGCCCACTGGGCTCTTCCCTATCTTAGCGCCTCTCCCAGACCCACGCCTGAAATCTATCCCTTCTGCACCTTGCCTGGCCCCACCTCCTGCTCAAGGACACCTTCCCCAAGCATCCCTCCTAAAATAATTTCCACCCCAAGCCCCACCTCACCCCATTCTTCTCTATCTTGGCCTCCTTCCTGTTCCTTTCTTCCATGACACTTACTACAATTGGAACGTTTTGGTCAATTCTTGTTTACCTTTGTATCCCCAGCTGTTAGCACAATGCCATGTAAATAAGGGGCGCTCAATACTATTTGTTGAATGACTATACTGACCAAAGTGGGGGCTGTCTATATTCAGTTTCAAACAATAAATTTTGGGGGTGGCTCAGTCCATTAACCGTCTGACTTAAGCTTAAGTCATGACATGCAGCTTATGGGTTCAAGCCCCACATCGGGCTCTGTGCTGACAGCTCGGAGCCTGGAGCCTGCGTCAGATTCTGTGTCTCCCTCTCTCTCTGCCCCTCCCACCCCCCCCCAAATAAACATTATTTAAAAATTTTAAAACAATAAATTCATTGTTCCCTGCTTCACGCAGCTCTGAAAGAGTATTTAGGAGAATATGTGTCTTTTAATGTGTTCTGGGTCACTATTCGGGTGTAGAATTTTCCTGGTACACTTTTTTCTTCCTCTTCCTCCAAGTGTGTTTACTTATGTGCACAAAACTCACTTTGTTGAACTCCATACAAGCGTGACAAGAAGAAGGAAGTAGATACAACGATCTGGGCCCTTTGTGCAAAGACAAAGAGCTGCTTTGTTTCTCCTTCTCTGTGGACTTGAGAATGCCAGGAGGGATGGGAAATAAGTGAAACATTTAGCACCGAAGCCAGTAGTGGATGCATTTAATTTTGGGCGAGGGGACGACGAGCAAGGTTTCCCTCCCGCTGTGTCATTCAGATCCTGGTGCGGCCTTTCCCCCGTTCTGGGCAAGCCCCGTGTCCGCACCCACACCTGCTGGCAGGGGCCAGGACGCTGCAATTCAAGGGACAGGGTGGCTCGCTGAGTTTTCTTCAAATGTCAGGATCCGTGGGACGCCTGGGCGGCACAGCCAGTTAAGCATCTGACTCTTGGTATTGGCTCAGGTCACGATCTCACAGCTTGTGAGTTTGAGCCCCACATCAGGCTCCATGCTGACAGTGCAGAGCCTGCTTGGGATTCTCTCTCCCTCTCTCTTTCTCTCTCTCTCTCCCTCTTTCTCTGCCCCTCCCCCACTCGCTCACTCTGTCTCTCAAAAATAAATGAACTTTACAAGATTTTTTTTTAATGTTAGGGTTTCCAGCTCTTGTAAATTATTCTGTCCGCATCTCCCATGCCTACACATAATTGGGCAACCCTCACGGTTTTACAGAACTGGCTATGAAGATCATACTGATACTTTTTGCCCATAGAAGATCCAGACAGACCTTCCATCTCCCTGCCCTCCCCTGGTCCCCCGCAGGGACCTCCAGCTTTAAGGTCCACCGTCCCTCCTTTGTGTAGCCGTCCCCGGATCCCTGGACACTCGTCACTGCCACACTTGAGCTCTGGCTCACGCTGTCGCCCTGAGCCCCCGGAGACCTTGCCCTCGTGTGTAGGGACTCACACAGGTGGCTCTTGAGACGCAGGCCTCCCTGCCTCTTGACTTCCTCTTCTCTAGGACTCTGTCGTCCCCCCTCCACTGCCCCACCCAGCCCACCGCCGGCCATGACCCAAGGCTCCACCCCCTCCACAAGTCCCCTCCGGCCCCACCTGTCCAGCCCGCTCCCTGGGACTCCACCTCCAACACGTGTAGCCCCTTCCCCGCATTTCCAGCCCAGGGACCCTCTGCCCGTTGCCACGGCTCCCCCCCCCACCCCCTCCTCGTGAGTCTCTTCTGTCCTAGCCTGGCTCCAGCCTGGTGCCTCCCCCTTTGTCACACGAGCCTGAGTCCAGCTCTTTGCTGGTTTTGCCTCCAGTCACCCAGCTGCCACCGGTGACGATGTGACACACTGGCTCTGCACACTTCTTTCTTTCTTTTTTTTAATTTTTAATTGACACCCAAGTTCGTTAACCTATTGGCTCTTCCCACTTGTAATTCAAGGCCAGGAACGGAGGTGCCTAGAACTTCTCCTCACGCTCCTAGACAGTGGTTTCTCACCTTCTCCTCTGCCCCCAGACCCAACCCCTTCCCCTTCTCTGTCTCTCTGTCTCTCTGTCTCTCTTGCAATGGACTTCCTTCCTGTCTCTTCCGCCGTCCGCAGAAGGCCCCCCATTGTGCTCAGTCCTTCCTGCATCATGCACCGGGTCCCATCCCCTCCTGCTATTTCAGGACACTGTTCTAGAAATTCTGCATTGGCGTTTGCCTCTCATTTCAGTGCCATTCTCAAAGGAAGTATAGCAAAGCCTTCCCTTTCTTCCATCTCTCTCTCTCTGGCTACCTGCACCTCTGTTTTTCTCCTCTTCTCTTCTTTTGTAAGATCAAAAAACCTGGATGGACTGGCCTCATTTTCCCCGATTCCTTTTCTCTTGCTCTTGAACTCAGCACGTTACCCAAGCGGGTCCTGGCCAGTCTGGGAGGACCCCCAGCACAGTGAGCCCAAGGACGATTCTCTGCCCCCCCTCTGGGGACCCGGCAGCCACGGTTGGTGCCCCTCTGCTCCCAAACATGCCGGGCTGCCATTCCCAGTGGCCGTTTCTTCCTCTTCTCCCAAAATTTAAGCATCGGAGGGTCCCAGAGCTCAGTCCTCAGACCTCCTCTTTCTCCATTTTGACCTCCCAAGTGATCCCATTGGAAGTGTTGCGTTACTTTCCTAGAGGTGCCATCACAAATCCCTTCCGCCTGGGTGGCCCCAAACAACGGGTTTATTCCCTCATGGTTCTGCGGGCCAGAAGTCTTAAGAAAGATGTCGGCATGGCCGTGCTCCCCCGGAAGGCTCTGGGGAGAACCGTTCCTTGCCTCTCCCATCTCCCGGTGCTCCCTGGCTTGTGGCCACAGTGCTCCACTCTGTCTCCTGCATCACAGGCCCCCTCCTCTGCATCTGTGTCTCCCTCCCCCTGCCATTCGCTTATAAAGGCGCTGGGCATTGGATTTAGGGTCTAACTCTAGTGAGATCCCCAACTAATAAAAACTGCAAGGACCCCGCTGCAAAGTAAGTCACATCCCGAGGGTCCGGGTGGTCAGGACTCTGAGGAGGACGTGCTCTGACCCACCCCAACCGTCCATACAGTGACCTCTCTGGAGTTTCTAGCCCTGGCATGACCCGCTCCCCTGAGCTAACTGCTCACTCCCATCTCCACATGGCTGTGCATCGGGCATGACAAACGCCACACTTCCCAAACTGGGCTCCCATCCCTCCCCCATCTGAGCCCACTCCCCACCCACCCACCACCTTCTCCCCTCCTGGTGGCGCTATCTGCATCCTTCTCGTCATTAGGCCCCGGCCTCTGTCTCACACACTGCATGTCCAATCCTTCTGCAAATCCGGAGATTCTCCCTCTAAAACAGATTCACATTCCTAACTCCCCCACCGCTGCCGCGCTGACCCAAGTCCCAGGCTCTCTATCGGAACAGATGACCGAGTAGCTGCCTAATTAGCCTTGTGCTCAGCTTTTGCCTCCTTCAGAGCCGATCTGTAACACCGCAGCCCGAGTGCTGCTTTGGCAACGTAAATCAGATCACCCTCCTCCTCTCCTTGACCTCCCTCAGAAGAAGAGCGAAAGGCCCCAGAGTGGCTATTTATTTATCTGCACTGCTAGTCTGGTGGTGGAGTATCCTTCAAAGGTTCCATCCTTTCTTAAATGTTTCATTCTTTTATTTGCACGGAAGCCAGTGTCACGGGGTTTCACGTCCTTGCCTTATCATGAGACTCCCCTTGAGCCCTTGTTTAAAATCTGTAGGCTTCTGGGTCCTTCTCTTGGATCTCAGTAATTAAGGACCAGAGCTCAGGACGATCTGCTGGTGTCTTAGAGTCTCGGATGAGTTCTGGAAAGCACTGCCGTGGAGAATTTGCTGAGTGATGCAGACAATCATTTTTCTAGGTCATACGTCTTCAGAAGTTAGTTGGCCCTTGGACGACACAGGAGTTAGGGTCCCTGACCCCCCAACACACACGCAGTTGAAAGTCTCTCTATAACTTTTGACGCCCCCCCCCAGTGTAACTACTGTATCAAAGCCTTACTGATCACATAAAGTCAGTTAACACATAGTGTGTACGTTATACGTATTACACCGTGTATTACCGTAAAGTAAGCTGAAGAGAAACGGTTATTAAGAAAGTCATAAGGAGGGGCACCTGGGTGGCTTAGTCGGTTAAGCATCCGACTTTCGCTTAAGTCATGATCTCGCGGTTCATGGGTTCGAGCCCCGCGTCGGGCTCTGTGCTGACTGCCAGCTCGGAGCCTGGAGCCTGTTTCAGAGTCTGTGACTCCCTCTCTCTCTGACCCTCCCCTGCTCACGCTGTCTCTCTCTCTCTCCTAGAAATAAATAAAAAAAAAAAATTAAAAAAAAAAAAAAAGAAAGTCATAAGGAGAATACATCGACAGTACCATGTACTGTATTCATCAACGTGAAACCACATAAAAGTGGACTCATGCATTTCGAACCTGTGTGGATCAAGGGTCAAGTGTACTGTTTCTTTTCCTTGTTGTGAAGCTCTGGCCAGTAGGGGGGATTTTATTTCTCTTCCTATTTTGAGTTTGTGAAGACTGGTAACTATTTCTTCCAGCCATTAGGCACAGAAGAATTCCAGCCGGTGAACACAATACTTGACAGTGCTTTCTCTTCGGATTCTGCCTTTCCGGCTCCCTCTTCCTATATCCTTAGGAAAAGGAAGATGGGCGGGTTAGGGTTAGGGCTTGTGAGGCGTCACAGAGAGCAAACCTTCACAGGCTCCGTCCATAAACACAGTTCGCTTTGGAAGCTTATTTCCAAAGGGCTGAAATGTAAATAGTGATTACAGCAGCTCTGTCTCAGGTGTATTTGGACTTGATCAGATCTCCTCCCAGACCTCTTCCAGTTTGTCGCAGGAAAAAGAAGTCAGGGATTAATTCCAGAGAGAGCCCAGGCTTTGCCCGGGAGTTCTTTGTGCCCAGCCAAACTCAGGTCCTTTAAAGTGTGTTGTTGGAGTTGAAATACAGCACGTGTGCCTCTGTGGGGTTTTTTTTTCCCCAGTCCTTAGCTGTCTGACACCAAGGATGTCTGTGCCGATGTGCTCCTTTCTGTCCACCCCGTTAGGAAGTAACCTCTGCGGGGCAGGGACGCTGTTCAGTTGCCACACACCTAGACCAGGACCAGGCTCCGAGCAGGCAGACTGGACTGAGTCCAAGTGGAAGACCCTGCCTCACAGTGACACTGGTCTTCATTCTTTTAGTGGATCAGGAGTGTCCTCTGGGTGTGGCATCCTCGTGAAGCTACAAGTGAACAGACCCTCCATTAGATTCCTAGCTGCTTTAGGTTAACCTGTGCTATACACATGCGTTGAGATGATATAAATGTGAATAGGTGCCCAGTGAATAATCCAAGAAGTCTTTCTAGGTTGATGTAGCACAAAATAAGTGTCCGCACTCTGGGAGATTCTGGGAACATGTGATCTGTATCAGATCTTTTTTTAATAGAGGTGGTTTTTCTTATTAGAAGTCAATGCAGGGGCACCTGGGTGACTCAGTCGGTTAAGTGTTCAGCTCTTGATTTCAGCTCAGGTCATGATCTCACGGTTTGAGTTTGAGCCCCACATCGAGCTCTGTGCTTACAGCTCGGAGTCGGCTTGGGATTTTCTCTCTCTCTCTCTGTGTCCCCTTCCCCTATTCTCTCTCTCTCTCAAAATAAATAATCGTTAAAAAAAGAAAAGTCAGTGCATGTTTATGATAGAAATATTGAAAATAAATGAAAAATAGCATTCAGGTGTCATTTTTCTGTCATCAACATTTTTATGTGTTCTTATGCTATATTTCAATTTTATTTATTAAAATAAGTATTTAGGGGTTTTTTTTCATGATTTTTTAAGCACTACATTGATAACAGATTAAAAAAGAAGAAAAGCCAAAGTATACTCTAGCTTGGAAACTAAAAACCTTATACCCCGATTGCTTGGTCCCAATTTTAACAATTCTAATGCCTCTTTCCAGATACCAGCATAGATTATAGTCATTCTTCCCCATCCCCATGGAAATGCATGATATGTATTAAGCTACATATGTAGCTTAACACAGCTTGGCTATTTTTTTTTTTTAATTTCTGTGTAGGATGATCCCCCTCATTCTTTTTAAAAAAATTTTTTTAAGTTTATTCTGGGAGAGAGAGTGCCTGCGAGTAGGGGAGGGGCAGAAAGAGAGGAAGAGAGAGCCAAGCAGGCTGTCAGCACAGAGCCCTCTACTGGGCTGGGTCTCACGAACCTTGAGATGGTGATCTGAGCCAAAATCGTGACCACTTAACTGATTGGGCACCCCAGGCACCAATCTTCGCCAATCTTTTATTGAAGTTGTTTTTCTCTGTTCCTGTATAGATGTCCTGTGATTTATGTAATCGCTGCCTTATTAATGGACATTTATCATTCATGTTATTTTCTGGGTTTCTTTTTTTTTTCTTTTTACTGTAAGAAACAGTGTATGTGAAGAGCCTTCTCTACACATTTGTATACTTGTGCACGTGCATGTGAATGGTAAATTGTAGGTTGTTGGGGCACCTGGGTGGCTCAGTTGGTTGAAATTTCAACTTTGTCTCAGCTCACGATCTCCCAATTGATGAGTTAGAACCCCACGTTGGGCTCTCTGCTGTCAGCGCAGAGCCTGCCTTCAGATCCTCTATCCACCCCCTCTCAAAAATAAAGAAAACATTAAAAAAACTAAAATAAAATTAATTGTGGGTTGTAGATCTACCAATAGTATGTGTACATTTTGAATTTTGATAGTTATTCCTGAAAGTCTTTTTAAAAAATGAGTGTATCTTTTGTTTCATCTCCTTGCCCAAGCTTGGTATTATTAGCATTCTCTCTATCCGATAGGTCAGATTTAGCATTCATTATTATAATTTATGTTTATTTAACATAGATGAGGTCAGGCACATTTTTCTGTGTTTATTCTTTGCAGTATATTTTTCTGGGAGCTCTTTCTTTAAACCTTTTGCTCACTGTTTTTTGTTTTTTTTTTTAATATTTTTATTTATTTCTAGAAGAGAGAGAGAGACAGCGTGAAGAGGGGAGGGTCAGAGAGAGAGGGAGACACAGCTCCGAAATAGGCTCCAGGCTCTGAGCTGGCAGTCAGCACAGAGCCCGACGCGGGGCTCGAACCCACTACAGCGAGATCATGACCTAAGCGAAAGTCGGACGCTTAACCGACTAAGCCACCCATGCGCCCCTTTTGCTCACTGTTTCTATTAGCTCATCACCATCCATTTTAATTATTCCTAAATACACATTAGATTTGTATTGTGTATGTATATGCTGTGCTGTTTGTATGTATTGGGCTGAATATTATAGGTTTTCATTTTATTATTCATTCATTCATTATTATCAGGGGCACCTGGGTGGCTCATTCGGTTGAGCGTCTGACTTCGGCTCAGGTCATGATCTCATGGTTCATGGGTTCAAGCCCCACATAGGGCTCTGTGCTGACAGCTTGGAGCGTGGAGCCTGCTTTGAATTCTGTGTCTCCCTCTCTCTCTGCCTTCCTCCATTCATGCTGTCTCTATCTCTCTGTCTCTCTCTCTAAAAAATAAATAAATATTTAAAAATTATTTTTAAATTATTCATAAACATGGATGTACCTTTACAATTTAATACTCTATTCCTAGGATTATATCATGATTTCCTTAACATTCCCTACATGTAGGTTAACATATGAAGAATCTCTAATTTTCTCTAATCTGAATAACAATACAAAATATTTCTGGGGACAAACCATAACTTATTTTGTTTCCTTACCATAGAATCCCTGCCCTTCCTCTGCCCAGTAGCCAGATAGCAAGATCAGAATATAAATGTCTTTGAGTCTCTTAACATTCATAGCTTGTTTTCACTGAGTTTAATTTGGCTTTTTTCGTTTGTTTCAAGTTTTTATTTAAATTCTAGGTTGGGACGCTCGGGTGGCTCAGTGAGTTGAGCGCCTGACTTCAACTCAGGTCATGATCTCGTGGTTCGTGGGTTCAAGCCCCGGATTGAGCTCTGTGCTGACGGCTCAGAGCCTGGAACCTGCTTTGGATTCTGTGTCCTCCTCTCTCTCTGCCCCTCCCCTCCTTGCGCTGTGTCTCTCTGTCTCTCAAAAATAAACATTTAAAAAGTTTAAATTCTAGTTAGTTAGCATATAGTGTAATATTGGCTTCAGGAGTAGAACTTAGTGATCCATCACTTGCATATAAGACCCAGTGGCATTTAGTAGAGTGAATTGTTTCTCAGTTTGAGGTGTCTGGGGGAATATCTGGGTCGGTTCACATCCCACCTTCCAGGAAATCGATATTCAAGCTCAGAAAAAAGAGCCATTGGTTTTCTCATTTCCTCCCTCAGTGGGATAAGTTGTGAACTATTTGCTTTCTTCTCTTTTCAAAGTGCTAAGCAAGAGCCTGGCTCCTTAGCCTCAGGTCAAGGAGTAGTTCATCTCGGTCACAGTAGTGCCAGCGAAATTGATGTCGAACAGGAGACAGTAAGTGAAGGAGTTTTCTGATCCCTCAGTGTGGTTAATTCACCGCCTCGTCCTGAGTGTACAGAGCTGGTGGCAACGGGGGTTGGATCTTTACCCTCTCGGGCAGCTGGGATAAGGGAGCCAGCTAGTCACACTGAGTCTGGAATTTCTCTTCTGCCAAGGCGGCTGGCAACCACTCGGCCCAGAGGGGGCCGGCCAGCCGAGAGCTGCCAGCCGGCGTGCCTGAGACCCCCTTGTGCACTGTGTGCTCTTCCTGCTACTGTCCCTGGGCTCCACGGGGACAGCTCCACTGTTTGTCATTTCACCATTAGGAGCCAAGTCTGGATTTTGGTCTATAATTAATAGTAGTCGTAATAGTAGTCGTAATAGTAGTAGTAGCAGCAGCAACAGTAACGAGAGTCATAATCTTACACTGAACATCTTTCCATTCTCCTTTCAATCTCGTCTGGACTTTACCCGGGCGAAACTAGTATCGGCACCGTTTTTGCAAAGTGGGAAACTTGAGGCTCAGCCCCATTTTGTGTAAACTCAAACTGAGTCATTCTGAAGTTTATGACACATAGTCACAACTGTCCAACTACGACCCAAGGCATCATCATCGGTAAATCCCTCTATCTCCTGCCAACCCCTAGTTGGGTGTCCCCATCGTGGCCGGGTTTATCTGCGGCTGGGTTGAGGAAAGGGAAGGAGTGACACGGGAGGAGCTCTGACTGCTTCCCAGTTTGGTTTGGTCCCGCCCGGGTGTGCAGGGGCGCGCCCATCTGATACGTGAGCTGCACCTTGATGAGTAAGCTGCCCCCGCAGGCCGGTGGGTGACAAGTGCTGTGCTGGCTGCCGTCCCTGGGGCAGAAAGCCTTTGCTGGGCTCTGGTCCTGCTTTCCTACAGTGGGAGGCCTCCAGTGTAGCTGGCGGGGGCGGGGGGTGAGGGGGGCGTGGGGGGCGGGGTGTAATATACATAAAACTTACCAGGTTTAAGTGCACAGCTCAGTGGCATTGAATACATTCATGGTGCTGTGCAATCATTACTACCATCCACCTGCACAACTTTTGTCATCCTGCAAAAATAAAACTCTGTGCCCATTAAACAACTCCCCATTCTCCCTCCCACTGGCCTTTTTTTTTTTTTTGCAACCGCCATTTTCCTTTCTGTCTCTGAATTTGACTACTTTCAGTCCATAGTAGATGAGTGGAATCAACAGTATTTACCCTTTCATGACGGGCTCAGTTGACTTTAACATAATGTCTTCAGGGTTCACCCATGGTGTGGCGTGTGTCAAAACGTCACTCCTTCTTAAGGCTAAATAGTCCGTTGTATGTACAGATCACACTTTGTTTATCCACTCACTCATTCGTGGACACTCAGGTTGCTTCCACCATTTGACTGTTGTGAATAATGCTGCTGGGAATAGGGGTGTATGCATATCCATTAGATATGGTGCAAGTATCTGTCTTTAACACCCAGAAGTGGAATTGATGGATCACAGGGCCTCCATGTTTGTGTGGTAATGATTTTAGGTATATGGTTGTACCATTTTATACTTCCACCAGCAGCGCACAAGGCTTCCAGATTTCTCCACGTCCTCACCAACACTTGTTCTTTTCTGTTCTGGGGGGTTTGTTTTTGTTTTGTTTTGGTTTTTGTCTACGGCCGTACCACCCTGAACGCGCCCTATCTCGTCTGTTTTGTTGATGTTGTTGTTTGGAGTGGGTTTTTTTCTCTGTCCATCTTTATAATAGCCATCCTAACAGGTGGGAAGTCATCTAATAAGTTTCACAAGAAAACATCTATGAGAATTTAATTGACAGATTTGTCTTCCTTTTTTGCTAAAGAAGGTGAATCTCCTGCATGGACACTTCCTGATTTGAATATGATTATTCAACGAAACATGTATCTATTGAAATCTGTCTCCCTGAAACATCATTGCATGCTGTTGGGTTGATTAAATTTTGACCAGTCCCAGGAACCTTCCGAGCCCTAAGTTTGCACATGCCAAAACGCCCTCATCCAAGAGCTCCGATGGTAGTCCGACAGACTGTAAACTTGAACTTTTTAAATTATCTAGTTGTTTTCATTTTATTTCTCTTTTCCCTCCTTTTACCTGCTCGTGAGCAGTCCACTATTTGTACCTCTTGGGAAAGGAAGATGCCAGTCTGGATGACTGGTTAAGAGCTCAGGTGGTGGGACCTGCCCACGTTGGATTAAAATCCAAGTTTATCCAGGAAAAAATGACCTTCTTCAAGACTCAGCTTCTTATCTTTACCATGAATATCGCCCGCCTCGTGGGCTTGTTTTAAGGAGTATAAATGCTTATTAGCCAGATACTCGGGCAGCGTAAGCAGTCCGTACCTGGTATCTATAATCATCACCGTCACGGCCATTATCAAAGGAAAAGACTTTACCATTTCTTAGCAGTGTTGCTTGAAAGAGAAGAATAGAGAACTTTATAATAACCCAATAAAGCTAAAACAAAATTTCTAAGAAATTTTGACCCAAACCCAGCAAGGAATGAGCTTTGGACTCCATCCCTTCCTCTATCCAAACGACAGATTAAAGACTATAGGAATCCAGTATGGAAAGGTCAAGGAATATTAATAGAGAAGTGTTTTTATAAAAGTATCAAGTGTTATCAGACACCTGCTGCCATGTTTGGAGACCAGAGGAGAGAGAATCGTTCTCACTTAAGCTTCCTCCTGTTGTCTTTATGGTCTATTTTTCTTCTGTCATTAAATGATCTTTAGGTCAGTTGGGATTAGTTCTAGCAGCTCCCTGTTATATGGACCCTTAGGTTTTACCCATTTGCTCCCCATTTGTCCCATGCCAGCTTATTAATACAATCATCATCCTCATTTCACGGGCTCCCTAGGGCTTTTGAAAGCAATTAATTATTTGAATTCTATTTTTCTCAAGTGTAGGAAGGAAACGCCTCTCTAAAGAGTGGAGTTACCAATGTCTAACAGGACAGGTAAAGCATAAGGAAACCAGATCTTGTCTTCTCTCCTGCCTCTGGGCACTCTTCTTGCTTAATTTCTCTCATTGCTGGTCTAGATGACAGATGGTTTCCAGCCGGCCAATTCTCAGACAGGTTGTATTTTCAGTTCCAGTTTCTCATTTAGGCTGGAATTTCCTGGGGCAGGTTTTAGCTTTGCTTGAAAGATCACACTGAGTCCCTCAATTAGGCTCCTTCCATTCCTTTGTCCCCTCCTCATCGGATTCAAATGCAGGCTTCTTCTCATTAAAATAAAAAATGATTCACTGAGCCAGAGAGCTTGTAACTTGCCAATTTCTCAGGAAAGTGATAGTGATTAGGACGAATGGAACACAAACGGAACCCCGGAGCAAGACTTGCAGAGCAAGGCCACCCCCACAAACCTTTTGTTATCTGTCCAAAGCATCGCTCCGATTCTCTGCTGAAAGCAGCCCAGTGTGTGTGCCCAGCAGACCATCCATTGAGCCCAGGCCTGGGAAGGCCCACCGAAGGCGCAGAGCCTGTGACGGGGAGGGAGCCCCCTGGGGGGCGGGGGGGGCGCAAGTACCGTGTGGGTGCTGGGTTGATAGGCTTCTGATGGGGCTTCTAAGAGAAACAGGAGAAGATGAGTGACCTCTGGGGTCATGGCTACCAAAGAAGGTCGCTGATAAGGATTATTCGAGCTCCGCTTTGGTATGTAAAAACATAATTGAGATTTTTCCCCCCCTCCAGAGTCGTAGTCCCCATAAAATAAGCCCATCTGATATGGAGCCAGAGGCTGTAGTCGTGAGGTGTTTCCTGCCCCAAGCAGAACTGTGCTGAGAGCCCCGAGTTGGCCACTGACAACTCACTTCGCCGTAAATGCATTTGATGATGGAGGGCCGTGGGTCACTGAGAGGGCAGGAGCCATATTGCCTTCCTCAGGGCAGCCCAGGCAGGGGTGTGGGAAGAGGGTCTGCTGAGCCGCCTGCAGTGTTCACTCCTCATTTGGGGAAAAGAAGCACAAACTCTCTACCTAAATGTTAATGTTAGACAAGAATTTAAAAACAAGTAAGCTCAGCTCAAAATGCATCTGAAAAGTTTGGTGTGATTTCCAACCTGTACCCTGGAAAAAAAACATATTTGCAAAGTAAATAGGACTCTAGATTTTGTGTTCCGTCCCCACTTTGCATACGTGTGTATACGTGCTTGTGTGCAGTAGAGAATGATGGACAGAGAGAGCAGAGGCCGTAAGCGTTCTGAAAACTCGCCGTATGCTTGTGTTGTGTTTGTGTGTGTACGCGTCCATCTGTAACATCACATCTGTAGACGTGGCTATTCCGGAACAGACACACGTTGACCGCAGTGCCCTGTAGAGGGTGCCCGTAAGGACCCTGTGAGATGCTGGGTGAGGATCTGAAACCCACTCCCAATCCAGCTCACCTGCCAACCAACACAGCCAGGTCACCTACCCTTGTGAGACATGGCGCCTTCTGATTCGCTGTGGGCCAGGGAGGGTACTGGTTGGGAGGGTTGACTCTTTCTTTTTCACACCAGCAGCAAAGCAGGCAGGCCGGTGTGTTTGGGGTCAGAGCATTTGATAACACCTTCTTTCTCTGGTTGCACATGTATTTTTAGCCCCTTCGCTTCTGCCATGTTTGAAAGCTGATCGGCAGACACCTGGTGGCCAATTTCTTTCCTTCTAGCAGCACATTCGAAGGGCCTCTGAAAAACTTGCTTGGCATGGGACTGATTTAGCACCTTCCCCTGAACTCGGAAACTGCATTTTTAATATCGCACCTGCGCCTAGAACTTTCACCAGATACTAGAAGCCTGGCATTTCACCAGAGCCCATCTGGGTTACTGGCCCAGGCTGGAATCCCAGGGCGTCACCGTCTTACTTAGTGATTCCTCTCTGCCCCTCCCAGGAGAGCAGAGCACGACACAGGCCTGCGCACTCACACCCCAAAGGCAGAAACGTCAC
This sequence comes from Proteles cristata cristata, assembly GCA_017311185.1. NCBI lineage: Eukaryota > Metazoa > Chordata > Mammalia > Carnivora > Hyaenidae > Proteles > Proteles cristata. Next base: position 867,056 of record JAESUZ010000067.1, on the reverse strand, counting down.
CATCCTATATTTCCACTGAAGGTACAAAAAGAGGAACCAAGAAGTGTACATTTGTCATGCGATTTGAGCTGAAGAACATGAGAAATGCAAAGCACAGTCAAACCTAAATCAGTTAGCTTAAAACCAGGAGCATGAAAACATTGCTAACATTATCTTCTTACGTGACTGTTCTCGTTTTAGATAATGGGGGTGCTTTTTATTTCAAATTTCCAGTGGCTTCACACCCAGATGCTCTACTACAGAGTTGGGAATTGGTTACTTGCTTTAGCCTCAACAGGCGGTTTGCAGAATTGAGGTCTCCTCGTGTTTGTACATCTGCGGGCGTGGTGTTGCGAGGCTGCCGTGGTCCAGGATGAAGAGAATCTCTTCATCTGTTTTCAAACCTAAAGATCAAATCAGAGGCGCTGGGGTGGCTCAGTCGGTTAAGCGACCGACTTTGGCTCAGGTCCATGATCTCACAGTTTGTGAGTTGGAGCCCCGCGTCGGGCTCTGTGCTGACAGCTCAGAGCCTGGAGCCTGCTTCGGATTCTGTGTCTCCCTCTCTCTCTGCCCCTCCCCTGCTTGTGCTCTGTCTCTCTCTGTCTCTCAAAACTAAATAAACATTAAATTTTTTTTTTTTAAATAGCTTACGTAAAAGCAGATGATCTGGTATCGTACATGTTTCTGCAACTTTAATGTGCATGCAAGTCACCCAGAGATCTTGCTCCAATTCAGATTCTAAATGAAGAAATCAGGATCAGAATCCAAAATGCCACACTTCTGACTCGTTCCCAGATGATGTTAAGGCCACCCCTGGCCTGAGGGCCTCGAGTGGTTCCCCACCAGAACTGCATACTGGTATCTCCTGGGGAGGCCCCACTCCTATAGATTCAGGCTTAACTGGTTGAGGGTGAGGCCTAGGTAGTGGTAGTATTTAAAAATTTTCTTAATGTTTATTTTTGAGAGAGACAGAGACAGAATGTGAGCAGGGGAGGGTCAGAGAGAGAGGGAGACACAGCATCCAATGCAGGCTCCAGGCTCTGAGCTGTCAGCACAGAGCCTGATGGACGTGGGGCTCAAACTCACAAACCGCGAGATCATGACCTGCACCGAAGTCAGAAGCTTAACTGACTGAGCCACCCAGACGCCCCTAGGGGCACAGCCAAAGATAAGAAATACTAGCCCAGGGGCACCTGGGTGGCTCAGTCACTTGAGCCGTGGCTTCGGCTCAGGTCATGATACCCCAGCATGTGGGATTGGGCTCACTGCTATCAGCTCAGGGCCTGCTTCAGATCCTCTGCCTCCCTCTCTCTGCCCCTCCCCTGCTCATGCACACTCTCTCTCTTCCTTCCTAACTTCCTTCCCTCCTCACTTCCTTCCTTCCTTCCTTCTTTCCTTCCTTCTGTCCATCCTTGATCCTTGATTCCTTCCTTCCAGATCCTTATCTTTAGAATTTCATCATATTATCCCCTAAACATCTCATGTGGATTTCCTTAAAAAACAAGTTTTCTAGTAAGTCACGAGTCACAGTTTTACCTCCCTGACTTTATGGTTTTATTTAAATCTTTGCTTCTTTCCTGCCAGAGTGCTTTGTTGTCCGGGTGCATCTTTCTGGCCATCGTGGACCCACGGTGCAGGGAGAGCTTGGGGAACCGGTTCTGTGGGCTGTTGATTAACCTGACAGCAGGGGGGTTGCTGACCTAGGGGCAGACACCCTGTTCTTTTTTTTTTTTTTTTATAGTTTATTGTCAAGTTGGTTTACATATAACAGACACATAGACCAATGGAATAGAATAGAGAACTCAGAATTGGACCCACAAATGCATGGCCAACTAATCTTTGACAGAGCAGGAAAGAATATCCAATGGAAAAAAGACAGCCTCTTTAACAGATGGTGCTGGGAGAGCTGGACAGCAATGGGCAGAAGAATGAAACTAGATCTTTTCCTCACACCATACCCAAAAATAAACTCAAAATGGATAAGGACCTGAATGTGAGAGAGGAAACCATCAAAACCCTAGAAGAGAAAGCAGGAAACAATCTCCTTGACCTCCACTGCAGCCATTTCTCATTTGACACATCCCCCCAAAGACCAGGAAATCAAGGACACCCTGTTCTTGACACCCTGGTAGTCTACCTGTATGTGTCCAGCCCTTCGTCCTGCTCTGTTTTCTCATCTCAAACACTGGAATAATGACATCCCTGTGTCTAGGAGCAAGAATTTAGTCGGGGGAGGAGTCTTAAAAAGATCCCCCACACATTAGGAAATGTCAAGACACGCAGCTGTCAAAACTCACGTTGAGATGCGATCAGTGTTGGTGAGGTTTTAGGGCTGGTGGTGGGGTTCAGAGCTGGTGGCCAAGAAAGAATTCTTGAAGACAGTTTTGTTGCGAAAAAGTGAATTTATTATAACCCCGAGACAGGACCCATGGGCAGGAAGAGCTTCCCGGGGCCGTGCAGAGTGACCCCTTATATACTGTGGAATTGGGTGAGGTAAAGTCAAGAGAAAGTTTCTTAAAGGGATTTCCATACGCTAAAGCAGACTGATGGATGACTGGAGACCTGGCTGTTGTCAGCTAAGGTTGTTTTTCTATCTAGCAACGCATTAGCATTGAGAGATTAGGCTATTGATGAGATATTTGCAAACTGATGGAGCTGGCTATCAGTTTAACCCTTTGTTTCTCTTCTTTCCTTTGTTCTTGGGCAGCCGGGAGTGCCTGAGGATTGTCACACACACATCCCACCTGGGAGAGGGGTGGGCCCTCACCTTTCCTGGGCCCTCACCTTTCCTTATGGTCCCTTATCAATTATCATTGGAGATTTGGGGTGGGGGCAGTCCTTTTAGAAGGGACTCAAAATAGCCACTGTAATTTTCCACTGTATTTATCTGTTTATTTATGTGAGAGAGAGAGAGACAGAGACAGAGAGTAAGCAGGGGAGAAGCAGAGAGAGACAGAGAATCCCAAGCAGGCTCTGTACTTTCAGCACGGAGTCGAACGCAGGGCTTGAACTCACAAGTTATGAGATCCTGACCTGAGCCCAAGCCTAGAGTCGGGCTCTTAACTGACTGAGCCTCCCAGGCGCCCCCTTCCCACTGTTTTTAAGTTTTGAATGATCAGAATAATATACATGAAAGGATTCCAGGAATGTGTAAGGTTTTTTTGGTTTTCCTTGATGGTCCTCAGTGATAGGTTACCCTACGTGGAAAGTGAGAGCCCTTTTCTGTTTTCAGATAGCAGAGGGAATGGCGTACATCGAGAGGAAGAACTACATTCACCGAGACCTGCGAGCAGCAAACGTTCTGGTCTCTGAGTCACTCATGTGCAAAATTGCGGATTTTGGGCTTGCTCGTGTGATCGAGGATAATGAGTACACGGCAAGGGAAGGTAAGCTCCTCACTGGCTTCAGCCACTTTGATATTTAGTTTTATTTTGTTTGTGTGTGTGTGTGTGTGTGTCTGTCTGTCTCTCTCTCTCTCTCTCTTGCTCCCTTAACAGAGCAATTACAATAGTCATCATTTTAAAAAGAGAACTCCCGGGGCTCCTGGGTGGCTCAGTTGGTTAAGTGTCTGACTTCAGTTTGGGTCATGGTCTCACAGTTTGTGGTTTCGAGCCTCGTGTAGGGCTCTGTGCTGACAGCTCAGAGCCTGGAGCCTGGTTCGGGTTCTGTGTCTCCCTCTCTCTCTGCCCCTCCCCTGCTCACGCTCTGTCTCTCTCTCTCTGTCTCTCAAAAAATGAATAAATGTTAAAAAAAAAAAAATAACTCCCTTGGTAAAATGTTCACAGTGTACTGTTGTTTCTGTTTGTGAGTCTATTGTAATAATTGTTTTTAAAATTATTCTCCTGATTAACTCCACACACTGTGTATAAGGTTTATAAACATTGTCATTTGTATTTCAACTAAGCAAAGGAAAAGAAAAAGAGACTTGGCAAGTGTGAAGTTCTTTGTTGTATTTGTGTATTAAAGCTCTTTTCCCAAACAAGGAAGCACACTGTACCTCACTATAGGGAAAACATTCGTGACAATAATTTTGTTTCCTGTATTCTGGTCTTTTGATTGCCAATTAAAACCTGGAAATTCTCCCACACAGAGAAGCAAATGCAATGCTGCAAAAATACACCCCTGTATCTACCCACGTTCCGTGTTCCGTATTCTACACTTACTACAACGCACAGAGAAATGTCAGCCCCCCGGTCGCTGGCACGTGGCTCTGTCTGGGGCTGCACTCGTCTCTCCGTGTCCTGTAAGGTCTGAGGACCCTGATGGCCTCACTCATGAAAGTTCAGTGCATTTTTTTGCCGAGCCGGGCACTCTCTTGACATTCCTAAAGCTTACTAAACAGGAGTTATTTCCCTGTAAGCACACGCATGCCGTTTCTGGAAGACATCCACTGGATTTACAGATCCAGCATTGACAACAGTGTCTCTTGTGTCCATCATGGCTCAGGTGGCTCCCCGCTTAGGTTGGGTGACAACTTGTCCTCACTGAAAAGGCAGGAGATGCAATAAGCCAAGTTGTTGTTATATTATCATTACCGTCCTCACCATCCAGGTCAGGCCACAGGCAGCTCTAAGGGCTCCCGGTAAGTGGGAGAGCCAAGCATCGAACCCACGGAGGCTGCCTCAGAGTACAGCAGCCGGAGCGTATTGAGCTGGTTTTGCTGAGTTTGACGATGCTGGTGCCTCACAGAAAGAGCTAACTGTGCTTGCCTGAGACGGCGGCTTAGCGCAGAGAACCTGGGCTCTAGAATTCAATAGTAGCCATTTCAGGGCAACGGTAACGTTTGCCCCGTGCCAGGCACGCAGATCGGTCCAGTTGACTGGTACCAATGCCCGGGAGGTTCTGTCTCCTCCGTTCATGGGTGGACGTGCCAAGGAGACCTAACGCAGTAAGTGGCTTACCAGGTCACACCAAGTCGGAAACGGGAGACCCGGCGTTCACAGCAGGGTGTGCTGTGCAGGACTGACCCTCCTCCCCCACCAGCCACCCTGCCCCCCTCTGCCCTCGATGCCACCCAGCCCTGTTGGGGGAGAGCAGCCTGCACCTGCATGCAGTACCTAGCTTCTCCATGGGGCCATCTGCTGTCCTTATTCTTGGTCGGATTTCCCACTTGGGCTTGACGCTACAACGAATTCCAGAATCCTGGTGTCCTGCTTCTCTCTGGGCGCAGCGTTCTGCTCCTCGGTTCCTAAAAGTAGTAATGTTTGCTCCGAGCAAATGAAGACAGCAGACCTTAACCTTTGGAGTGGGACCCACAATTCCGATTGGTGTGGGTGTAACGAGATTGTCCAGCAGACTGTGCACATCACGAGATAGTTCTATTCCGAGTAACGTGGTTTGGGTGGAGAGCATCAGAACAGCGAAGATACACTCTTTAGAGGCCGGGGTCGAGGGACAAACATGAGTGAAGAATAAATGCCTTTACGTTCCGTGTCACGTTCTTTTGTTTAAAGAGGGCTCCTTATGACATCTCTGGGAGGGTGCACAAGGGACTTTGCTTCTCACCGGGGGGTGCCCAAAAGGGACACAGGAGGGGGGGACTATTTCCAGTATAATGTTTTGTACTGTCTGTTTTGTACTGTGCGTGTGCATTATCTACTGAAAACAAATCATTAAAATCTTCCCCCAGAGAAGGAAAGTATGAGGGCTGCCTGCCGGTGACTTCTTTGTTTCAGCCCAGAGTCCCAAGTGACACAAGTCTTCTCCCGTAGGTGCCAAATTCCCCATTAAGTGGACCGCTCCGGAAGCCATCAACTTCGGGTGTTTCACGATTAAGTCTGATGTGTGGTCCTTCGGAATTCTTCTGTATGAGATCGTCACCTATGGGAAAATTCCCTACCCAGGTATCGTTTACTTACCTATTTCCATTCAAGCAATTGGCATGAGAAAAGAAGCCAAATGGTGGGAGGCATAAAAAACTAAGCCCAGATCCAGAACTTCAAAATAGCCCTTTGTGCTAGAACTTGACTGTGACTGTCTGCAGTGGAAAGTGTTCTAAAACAGGCTTCGACGCTTCTCTGCCTTCTTATTTGATTGAATGCATACTCCTTTTTTTAAAAAATTTTTAACACTCTATTTTATTTCTTGAGAGAGAGAGAGAGAGACAAAGCACGAGTGAGGGAAGGGCAGAGAGAGAGAGAGGGGACACAGAATCCTAAGCAGCTCCAGGCTCTGAGCTGTCAGCACAGAGCTGGACGTGGGGCTCGAACGCATGAATGAGCGATCATGACCTGAGCCAGAGTCAGACACTCAACCAACTGAGCCACCCCAGCGCAGCTTCCCTTTGTTTTTCTAATTAATCCCATCACTTGATGCCTGGCACCATCATAGGTGCTGCTGATCTGAGGATGGACTGGAAGCTTAGACACAGGCCCTCCCCTCCCCCCTCCCCTCCCCACCCCCATCGGGCCGTGTGCCTGACAGAGGAGGAAGCAGACAAAACAGTCAGGATTTACAGTGCTTTTTGGAGAGTTTGGAAACAGATTATATTGGGTAAAGTACTTTGGAGTCTCTGCCTCCATCTCGGGAAAGAACCGCCTCTGCTTCTCAGTGGAAGAAATTTCCAGTCTGTAACTTGCACCCATTCAGCGTCTCTAGCTTCCTAGCACCTGAAGCCCTCGCAGCCAGACTGGGCCAGCCCGTCCTTTTCCCGGGCCCGCGCCGGAATGTGCAGGAAGAAGGATTTCTCCCAAAGCCTCCACTGGATTCCTGTCACTGTTTGGCTTTTTACAGAATCGATGATATGATGAATTTAAAGTTAAACCTTTAATATTTAAATCATTCCCTCGTTCAAAAAATATCGGAGGGTGCCAGGCACCCTCGAGGTGCCCGGATGCGGTGGTCATGCCTCTGAGTCTGAGAGCTGATATCCTAGCAGGAAGAGACTGGTAAGGGTCAACGAGGCGACAGACTGTCAGAGGGCGCAGTGCGCTACGGAGTGGTTTACAGACCACGGGGGTGGGGGTGCGGGGGCGGCTGTGTGCTGTGACCCTGGTGGCAACAGGGACTCAGACATTTGAGGAGGGGCCACGGGAGAAACAGCCACTGTGTGACGTCCTGAGGCCCCGGGGTTTGGGTCCCAGTGAGTATTTGGTGGATGAATGAATAAATGACGTGCCTAACCTGTTCAGCAGCTAGATAGACACGTGTGGATGAGAAGAACGTGTGGACAGGGTAGCACCGTGGCCTTGGCGCTCCGGGTCACCCTCAGTGCTGTTTCGCATGAGCTGTAGAGGTGTCGGGGACCAGGGGACCAGGGAGGGGAGAGCCTCGGGTGGTGGGGCTGGCAGTCCCACGAAATCCTCGTGCCAACATTTCGTATTCCGACCGCCACCCTACTCTAGACGCCCAGCGACTGAAAACACTACTGTGAGATAGGGGAAACATTTTTTAAATTTATTTTGAGAGATGAAGGCAGCGTGATGGGGAGGAGCAGAAAGAGGGGGGAAGAGACGATCCCAAGCAGGCTCCGCGCTGCCAGTGCAGAGCCCCACATGGGGCTTGAACTCATGAAACCGCGAGATTGCAACCTGAGCCAAAACCGAGAGCCATTGGTTTAACCAACTGAGCCACCCAGGCGCCCCAGGGAAATATTTCTGGATGGGTCCTGATATCTGACATTATGTATCTGTATCTATAATCTGTATGTATAGAGAGAGACTGTAGATTACACGTATAATCTGACATCTGATCAGATAAACGTCTAACTTCATAAAACAATATGAGATACGTAGGACACGCTCCACAGAGACATAGGGACGAAGTCCGTGAGGCCCAGAGGAGACGCTGGCCCTGCACCACAGCACTGGCTTCCCGTAGAGCTGCTTCTGAACCCCAGGCCAGGGTACTCCCCTGCCAAATACCTTGTTCTCATTCGCTGTGCTCGATGCCCAGGATGTAAAAATATTTAGGGGAAGGAAATCATTAAAAATGGTAAAAACAATAACAACAAAAACAAACAAGGGGGGGCGCCTGGGGGGCCCAGTCGGTTAAGCGTCTGACTTCAGCTCAGGTCATGATCTTGCAGTTTGTGGGTTTGAGCCCCGAGTTGGGCTCTGTGCTGACAGCTCAGAGCCTGGAGCCTGCCTCTGATTCTGTGTCTCTGTCTTTCTCTGCCCCTCCCCTGCTCACGCTCTGTCTCTCTCTCAAAAATAAACATTAATTTAAAAAATTAAGTAAAAGACTAAGAAGTGAAATATACCAAAACGCTACTATCCTTGGGCAGTGAAATGATAGGTCATACTAATTTTCTTCTTGATAAACTTGACGTTTCTAATTTTTTAAAAATTATGTCTTTATTAAATATCTCAATTCTTGCTCAAGGAATATCTGTGCACTAAAAAATCAGGTAGTATGAAAAGACTTCTAATGAAAAATTGCCTCCCTGGCCTCATACTCCTCAAAGATATTTACTTCCACAAATTTTAGTTATTCTAATATTTGTTGCTCAGAACTCAAAGTACTATACTCATACTATTCTCTCTTAAGTAAACATTTTTCCCGATTTTACTTATCATTAAGTAAGGACATGGTCATATGGTTCTAAATTCAAGACACACAAAGAAGTCTATGGTGGAAGTGGTGTGCCTTTCATTCCTAACCTCCGGCCATACAACCCTTCTGGCCCCTTTACCCCCATAGGAACCATTATTATCAATTTCTGGTGAACTGAACATTCCAGAAATATCCATGCAGGTACATTAGAGGTGTACCCAATACACGTAACTGCTGTCACCAACATAGAACAAACTTCTGGCAATAAGAGAATAAAGGGTACAATCTTGTCAGTAAAAGTCACCTATCAACATTCTAATCGTCACATCCACATATGGGGTGGATGGTAGGAGTGTCATTTCCCGTTTGCAGTTGTCTGTGTTGAAATAGAGACACTGAGGAGGCGCATCGAAAACCACGAACTTGTGTGCCCACCAGATATAATTCAGGAAAGGGCTTTTTCTTAACACGCTTTTTAGAAAAAGGCTTTTGTACCTATTAATCATATTTTGGGGCAAATCCCCCAAATGCTGTGTTTCCAACTACTGTCAGTCCATTTCAACAGTTTTCTGTTGTGCTTTACAGTGCTTAGCCCCCTAGACTCAGAGCTGTGGGGACTGGTTTTGTCAAGGACTCTTCTTGTTCTCTCGTGGATGAGTGAGCACTGAATGACTAAAGACAGCTTATCACGGTCATGAAATTTTCAGGCATCAGAGTTGATATTCTGCTTCTAGTTCACACTTAGGACTTTTCCCAAATGGGACTTTTTCTTGAGAGACTCATGGCCTAATTGAAATTAAGTCACTACGTAAGTATCGTTCTCAAATTTGCTTATGTTGTGAATACTAGCACAGCAAAGCTTTCACCTAGAATGTGAAACAAATTCCTTCCCTGAATCTACCTCCTACATGGCTCAGCCAAAGCAGATGGGCTTCTGATCCCACCCTGGGTCTTGGATCCCGTTGTTTTTTCAACGGAAGAGCCCAGGATCTCTCTACTACATCCCTGCAATTTCATCGGTCATTATTATGTTACGCTGGGTAGTTGTCCTTTCTATTTGGAAACTTGTAGCTGTAATTCTGGGAAATCTTCGTATATGTCTTCCTTGAAACTGTGGGTTGAGTCTCCTGTCTCTTCTTCACTTCTGTCATCCTGCCTTTCTGTGCTGCTCGAAGGCTTTCTCTTCCCTCCCCCCCTTCCTTTGATGAGGTGTCCTATGGGAACGAGGGTCTGCGGTGGTCCAGGCCTACCTGTGAGCACCCTCCCGGGGCGGCATCTTCAGGCCTGTTCCCTGGGAACATTTAGTTTCTTCAGAAGAGAATTTTCCAGGGGTGCCTGGGTGGCTTAGTCGGTTAAGCGTCCGACTTTCGCTTAGGTCATGATCTCGCAGTTCGTGGGTTCGAGCCCCGTGTCGGGCTCTGTGCTGACTGCCAGCTCGGAGCCTGGAGCCTGTTTCAGCCTGTGACTCCCTCTCTCTCTGACCCTCCCCTGCTCACGCTGTCTCTCTCTCTCTCCTAAAAATAAATAAAAACATTAAAAAAAAAAAAAAAGAAAGAAATTAAAAAAAACATTTAAAAAAAAAAAAAAAAAGAGAATCTTCCAGGTCCTGCCTGTCGGGGACCAGCCTGGCCCTCAGCATTCCAGAGGGGTGGTGGGGGCGGAACTCAGTGTCTTTTCTTGTTTGCGGTTGTATTTTTTCATTGTAGCAAAATAGACACAGGGTAAGATTTACCACGGTAACCACGTTCAAGTGTACAGTTCGGCAGCAGTGAGCACACTCACATTGTCGTGTGGCCACCGCTACCCTTCATTTCCACAACTTTTTCATCATCCCAAACTGAAGCTGTAATAAGTCGCCTGCCCTCCAGCGCCCGCAACCTCTATTTTACTTTCCACCCCTACGAATTGGACAATCCCAGGAACCCCTTATAAATGGAATCATGCAGTATTTGCCGTCTTACGTCCGGCTTGTGTCTCCAGGGTTCATTCAGCTCTGGTGTGTGTCAGAGGGTCTTGTTCTCCCATCTGCAGCCGTGCTTCTAGCTCCTTCTGCCCGCACTTGACCCCCTCCTCCACCGGGGCTGGCCTTCTTGAGCGTGGGGTGTGTCGCCCTCAGTTTCTCCAGCGGTACCGTGGGCCGCCTGCCAGGCGGGTTCTAGTACAGTCTGTCTACAGCCACCAACCTCCACCGTCCATTGGTTGCGTGTTGTCCACGTCCCTGCTCTTGGCTTGGGCGCTTCTGCCCCCGGGACACAGGAGGCTCCTGGATGCACCAAATGCGGAGCTGAAGTCTCTATTTCTTGTCTTTGCGTTTTAGGATAAATTAAAGGGGGGGAGGGGGAGGGGCGGGGCAAAAGATCCTTCACTATCTTAAAAGCAAACTGTAATCCTATTTATATATGAATTTTCTAAAGAAAATAGAGGGGCTCTTTGTGGTCGGGGTTGTGTTTTGCTTTGCTCTTACAAAGAAAAGGGAGGTTTGAAATTGACAACGTTTTGTGAAGCATGTTTTTCCTGGCTGTTTCTTTCTTTCTTTTTAACGTTTATTCATTTTTGAGAGACAGAGACAGACAGAGCGTGAGCAGGGGAGGGGCAGAGAGAGAGGGAGACACAGAATCGAAGCAGGCTCCAGGCTCTGAGCTGTCAGCACAGAGTCCGACGCGGGGCTCGAACTCACGGACCACAAGATCATGACCTGAGCCGAAGTCAGATGCTTAACCGACTGAGCTGCCCAGGTGCCCCTGTTCTGGCTGTTTCTTAGCAGCCACGTCCAGCATGTGAGTTGGAATCAGGGGATTCATCTGCTGTAAATGCTCACCTTGGGCACAGGCGGTGCCTGAAAGAAAAAGAAAACAAAACCGTTGCCCTTTGGGAAGTATCACGGGGTGGGAGACTGGCCCCTGGGAGCTGCTGCTCCCGCGCTGCCACACACCGAGGGCGCCTTGTTCCTAGTCCGTTGTGGTGTCTGAAGCCACTGGACTCCCATTCAGAGGCGAGAGTCGCTGACTGTTCCTTTTCTGTTCTCCAGGGCACTGCGTTTCTCTCCTTCCTCTGCTCCTTCACCAACGTTTAACGTCTGCTAATTCCTACCCACTCCAGATTTCACTTCCTGCTCCCTCCCACCTCCCTCCCCCGGGGGAGGGGGGCATCTTCCCCCTGGCCATTTGAGGGCAAGACTCTTACTCAGCTTTGCACCTGTCAGAGCTTCATGCCAGCTCACTCCCCATAGGCAGCACCCAGTCAATGCTTGTGGCGAGAATGGAGGATGGGGTACGAAACTACTTGCTTTTTCCATCACCAGTCAATGGGTGTTCGCTCTCTTGAACCTAGAGACAGAGCAGTGGCCACATATCAGTTTTAACCTGAGGGTCTGATTGAGGTCTCCCTCCCCTCCCCCCCTTTCTTTCCTTCTTCCAGAAGACTTGTCATTCAATAGCCTTATTTTGCTTGTTGATTTACTTGTGCATTCCGATTTCTCTCTTATCCGATTATCAAGTCAAATTCCCTCAGGCAGAATGGAGCACTTCTGGCCTGTATGCATCCTGGAGAGTTCTCCAGGGTTAGGGAAACAGATGAGAATGAGGAGAGAGAAATCTGCAGTGAGTCAAGTCGGGGCCGGGCTAGAAAACCTCTTCTGGGGGCACGTTCTGACCGGTTTTTTTTATTCAGCTAGGGTTTCTCCAGGCAGAAAGCAGAAGAAAGGGGACGCCCAGGTGGCTCTGTAGGTTAAGGGTCCGACTTTGGCTCAGGTCATGATCTCATGGTTCGTGGGTTTGAGCCCCGCGTCGGGCTCTGTGCTGTGCTGACAGTACAGAGCCCGGGATTTTCTCTCTGCCCCTCACTGATTTGTGCTTTCTCAAATTCTCAAAATAAATAAATAAACTTTTTTAAAAAAGGATGAAAAAGATACTCCTAAGAAGTTTGCTGGTCCAGCTGCTGTTTTCTATCATCCTGGGTGTAATCCTTCTACCAAGATCTCAGAGCCTCACCCAACGCCCAAGGAGAAGCAAGCACAGAGATTTCAACTGAAATTTGTCCAAGCAAGCTTAATCAGTTGCAAGAGCCAGAGCAGTGCTGACACCATGTAATTTATGGAGACTAGAACCCCAGACGAATAGAGTGTTGCACACCGGTCCCTTGGCTTCAAGCAATGAGAATAAGTTGAAGTCTTTCCGTTAGAACATTCCTGAAGATAGTGTTTCAGAAGACTTGAGCAAAATTAATTCACCATGTAAATAAACAACTTTCAGTAGGTCCCAATGATTATAAGGTTCGCTTGGATCTTTCCATTGCAAAAACAAGGACTTTTCCAAAACTGAAATAATCATGTCTTCTTGCAAGGGTTTAAATCCACGCAGGGCCTCGGGTCACTGTGTCCTTAGAAAAAGAAAGGTTAGTTAAGAGCTGAGGAGTTCAAAGGTCACTGATCCTGCCCCCCCACGGTAAGAGATAAACAGAAACTCCACTCCACCAGCAAAACAAAAGGCTTCACGGAATAGCACTAGTTTTTACTACATGCAAGGGCATTCTGATCTTTTCTCTTTCATTCTGTTATAATTTATTTTTAAAAATACCAGTAGCCCCCTAAAAAAATCAATTTGTTGATCTCAAATGGGCCATGACCCACAATTTGAAAACCACTGATCAGAGACGAAATTCAAAAGAAGGTTCTGTTTCACATCTGGTCAAAGACATTTCACTTCTAGCTATCTTTTAGAATCTTCTCGGTGACCAGCACTGGTAAAACCTGTGGCTATGGAAAGGCATTGATCGTGATGAATGGAATTCCTCATATGCCAGGTATCAAATACTACATAGAAACATTCCACCTGACGTAGCTTTTTCCCTACATGCTAAGGTGTCCACAAAGTAGGGAAAACATCCAGATGTGGACAGGTACTGCTGAACGCACATCTGCCTCTGCCCCATTTCAAACATGGAGGAAAATGTTCTTTTTCTTTAAAGCTATTCTCATTATCAACGACTGACATTTGACGACATTAAAGGCAGTCCTTCTGCAGAAGTCAGTCAGAATAACGAACACTCCCCTTCCCCTCACTGGATGTTAAGACCCTGCACATTGTAGGGTCAGTGTGAGCTCTGTACTGAAGACTTTGTAGGAGGCAACTTAATGATTGGGACATTGTCCATTGGACTAGCTGATTTTAAGGATTTTTAAAAAATATTTTTTATTTATTTCTAGGAGAGAGAGAGAGCGTGAGCAGGGGAGGGTCAGAGAGAGGGAGACACAGACTCTGAAACAGGCTCCAGGCTCTGAGCTGGCAGTCAGCACAGAGCCCGACATGGGGCTCGAACCCACGAACCAGGAGATCATGACCTGAGCGAAAGTCAGACGCTTAACTGACCAAGTCACCCAGGTGCCCCCTGATTTTAAGGATGTTGACTTCCTTAAGTAAACTTATGTTGAAAAGCTGGTTTTAAAAAATATAGATGTTGGAATGTGAAAATGTACATGAGGATGATTTTTTTTTTTGGCATGTGTATTACAGGTAGAAGTCAGAAAAAATACCACAAAAGAGATTGAGGGTTAGAATTGGGTTTGAGTAAATCAGTTAAGGTCAGTCAAGTCCTTTATCCCTTTGTCACTCAAAGACCTTGCCCTGTCTTCTGCTTCTCTTGTTTGCCTGTTTTCACTCCAGCAAACCTGATGTCGTCTTGATCTTCTTTGTAGTAAAATTTATGTTATTTTGTTGCTTACCGAAACCTCCTTAGCCTCCCTACCCATTTGCTAGGGCTGCCGTAACAAAATACCACAGACTGAATAGCTCAAACAACAGAAATTGATTTTCTCACGCTTTTGGAAGCCGGAAGATGCTGGCAGATTTGGCTTTTCCCAAGGCTCCTCATTGGCCTGGAGATGGCCATCTTCTCGCGGTGTCTTCACACAGCAGTTCCTCGGTGCCCGTGCATCCCCCAGTGTCCCAATCTCTCAGTATAAGGAACATCAGGGGTGCCTAGGTGGCTCAGTTGGTTAAAAGTCTGACTTCGGCTCAGGTCATGATCTCACGGTTCATGGGTTCGAGCCCCATGTCAGACTCTGTGCTGACAGCTCAGAGCTTGGAGCCTGCTTCAGATTCTGTGTCTCCCTTTCTCTGACCTTCCCCTGCTCATGCTGTCTCTGTCTCTCTCGGAAATAAATAAAAAATTGAAAAATTTTTTTAATAAAAAAGAAAAGAACATCAGTCAGATTGGGTTAGAGTAGACCCTCAGGGCCTCATTTTAACTTGATTACCTCTTTCAAAACTATATATACATGCAGTCACATTCCGAGGCGGAGGGTTAGGACGTCAACCTGTGAATCTATCTGGGGGGTTGGGAGGAGGGGACACAGTTCGGTCCCTCACAGCTTCTGCAGCCTGCTTCAGTAACGGATGTAGGATGTAGGGAGCAGAAAGACCCCTCCAGCGCTCGACCCTCGGTCAGGTTTCTAAACAGGGCATCTCTTTCGCTTCAGGGAGAACGAACGCCGACGTGATGACCGCCCTGTCGCAGGGCTACAGGATGCCCCGCATGGAGAACTGCCCAGACGAGCTCTACGACATCATGAAAATGTGCTGGAAAGAAAAGGCAGAGGAGAGGCCGACGTTTGATTACTTGCAGAGTGTCCTGGATGATTTCTACACCGCCACCGAAGGGCAGTACCAGCAGCAGCCTTAATGCACAGGAAGTCTGGTGGCCATCGGCTGGGACGGCTGGCTGCCTCGTTCAAAAAGAAAACAGGACCACCACTGGTTTGCGCGGTGTTTCATACGCTAGGATCATCGACCGGCCCTGCTTCCTGGAAGCGAGGCCCAGTTACTCAGGAAGAACCCTCTCGACATGGGAAAGTATTCCCTTTCTCGTCGGCTGTTGCCCACCAGTAGCCGCGTGGCCTGCTCCCAGCCGGCAGTCTTGCTTCGCTAGACGGACATCTGCATGTGGCCTTCTGAGAAGAAGCCATTGGCCTCTTGTTTACAGCTCAATGTGTGACCCACAGGTTCAGAGGCCCTCGCAGCGACTCTCAAAACAGTAGCAGAACGAAACTCGTTTATAAAAAGCGAAGTAACCAGATGCATATCATGACCCTTGTTTGCGTTTTCTCTATGCTTTGGCTTATCTGTTTAAAAAAAAAAAAATTACTAATCTGATCTGTTACATGTTGCACCTGAAGTCAGTCAGCAGGTTAAAATGGTCTCTCCCAGATTGCAGTGATTCCCCTGCCCCTGATGTCTGAGACTGTTGAAGATCTTCCTTCCATGGAGACGGCTCGGAACCCCCAGACACAAAGCAGAGGAGCCGCCATGTTCTTCTGCTCTGCTCCCTACAGAAGTGTCCAGCCGCCATGTTCTTCTGCTCTGTTTCCTTCGGAAGTGTGGTTTGTGAGCGTGCAGAGCTCGCGTGTGTCCACACGTGGATCCCACCAACGGCCAGGGCTGTCCCAGACCTCCCAGGAAAGAGAGAAGAAGCAAAGGAACTGCTATTCCCTCAGAAGGAGTATTTTTCAACGGCCCAGCTCTTCAATCCCACAATTTCCTATCTGAGAGACTTTTTGGACAATGTACTTTGGGAGAACAATAAGATTCTAATCTCTGCAGAGCCTGATAAGGCCTTATAAGACATAAGTATTCTCTTTATCGCTTCCAATGATTTGAACATTATTTTAACGATGAAATGTTAATATTAGTTGTACTCAAGACAGTAAAAACCACCAGATTTGGGTCTCTTTTGTGATTCAGCAATCTTTTCTAAATTGTGTAAGGTGTGTGTGAGACTATTTATACAAGGATATGAAAGCAACAGAAGTGACTGCAAGGCTCCAATGAGCTCCTGCAGGAAGGGGGATGAGAGGTTTTGTTTACTAAATTGTTCTACTGTGAGCTTTGAATAGAAAATGCTACATCACATCGTGTTTCACTTATGCTGTTTTGTATATACCTAATGTTGCTGTTTTTTGATTTTATTTGAATACACCTGGCCCAATAACATCTCAAGCTTTTTCCTTGTGTCAAACATTTCCAACTTTCATCAGCGTAGAAATGAGTACCGATTGGGGGGAAATGAGAGGCCATTCCATACAGTTACATCGTTTAAAAAACTTGTACAAGTTCTACCTCCATTCCTTTGAGGGCTTCTGGATTGGAAAACTAGGACTTGACTGTCTGACTATCCCTTTATGGGAACCAGATAGGATTGTTTTCAAATAGGCTTAGTAGGCACCATTAGAATTTCATTTTGTGTGTGTTGCCTAGGTGTTGCATACCTAGGGGAAGGGATAAAATATTCTTCTTCCCTGTGCAACCTTTTTTAAATGTCCTTTTTATAATATCCTAAAGTTATTGACTCACAAATGCCATATTCACAAAGAGACGATATTATCACCATATGATGTCTGCACAGCCAATCACCTGACTCACCCACCTGTTCACGCTGCATTTCAGACAACACCTACGACCCAGCATGTTCTATGGAGAAGTGTAAAGAATCCCTAAAGCAAAAAGAAATCTCTAGAAAATTAGTACATTTATCTTCAACTTGTTTGTCTTCTCTCAGTTCTGTTTCCTTTTGCCATTGTACAGTCAACCTTTCCCTCCCAATTGAGTATGTGATCCTTTCCTCCATCACCTGGGGCCTCGTCACCCACTTTAAGGATGTGCTCAGGCCACATCACCCTCCGTGGATGGCAAGCTCAGTCTCTTCCCTTGTCAGTAGGCTTCCAGCTTTGTCATGACTGGCAGACAAGACGAGGAGCTGGGCAGGTGTTGGTATCATCTTAGGGTCTCCGGTGGGAGCAGAATGCCTTACGTCATCACATCCCAGCTCATTACTGGGGACTAGAAAAGCAGCATGGCCACCCCTCTCTCCTCAGATCTTGCCATTGTGCCGCAGGAGAGCTGTAAGTCACTACTTGGAAGGCTTCCCCGGTGGATACATGGTTAGCCCAGGCTTGAGAGTCACTCCCTTGCTTGGGTCCTCATCACAAAGTTAGTTGCTCAACGAAAGGCCAGCCTGCTCTTCCCTCAGATGCCCGCAGGGAGGATGGAGGAGTATGGAGGAGTATGGGAGGAAGGAAAAGGAAAAATGTGCCTTTTTCCTTTCTTATGACCCTGAAGCTCACTGAAGCAGAACTCACAGGCTTGACATGGGCGTCCTTAGTAGAAGGGACACTCGATGGAATACCTTCCAGGTTCTGTCAGAATCGCACTGGAAAAAGCAAACTGCCCAGGCCATCTTCTAGGGAAGGTAATATCCTGCAGAAGCCTTGATCCCTGTCCCGATCCCTGTCCCACAAGTGTGTAAAAGACACCAAAAGGAAGGACCATATTTATTTACTTAGGCAGTGGGTTAGATAGCTCAAGGACACTGAAGTGTAAACATAGCCTTGTTTCCAATTTTGCCTGGAAATGAGTTTATATTTACATTTCAGTGCTCTTGAGCTATCTATCCCACTGCTGATGGCTTTCCTTGTATCTTTGCCTTTTCTCGAACAAACTGTGTCGGGGAAGCAGCTGCTGAAAGGCGCTCAGTACTGAAACACCAGCATCTGGTACACTTGATTGAATTAAAGCAAATGTTCATCCCATAGCTGAGCCTTTATGGATGTTATTGCCTCCATCCACAGCCTGTTAGTTCCTTGTGTTCTCAGATGAGATCACACCACCCGTCTTTCCTCCCAGAATCCTTGTTTTCTGCTTCTGCCTAGTGGAATGGAGATTCCAGTTCTCTGTCTCCTGCATTCTGACTACCTTGGGTTCTCAGATGAAGTGTAGATGAGCCTTGCCATTCTTCCTGATGGAAATGGTGGTTATAAATATACAAAGATAACTATACACCCGCCATTGGCTCAGTGCTCTCTTTCGCACTTGGGCACATTACAAAAATTACCTGTAACTCGAACCACAACCCTTGAAGGTGTGGCCCCTGCTATCACTATTTAACGGCTGAAAACTCAGACGCATTTAAGGCCACAGGAGAAATAGGCTGGCATCACATCATGTTGTTTCCTTGTGAGCTAAATGAGAGACTTTTACTGCAGAGTCTCCTTGACTCGTTTGAGCATTCCAAGAGCACAGAGCAATCACAGATTGCTCCATTGGAGTCCACATAGGTGTGTGGGGAACTTTCTAAGTAATTTCAACTTGGGAAGAGAAGTCAAACAAGAATTCATCTTACCACTCACACCTTTTTATAAAGACAGTTTAGGGGAGCCTGGGTGGCTCAGTCGGTTGGGCATCACAGCTCAGGTCATGGTCTCAGAGTCGTGGTCTTGGGAGCATGGGATTGAGCCTCACATCGGGATCCGTGCTGAGCATGGAGCCTGCTTAGGATTCTCTCCCCCTGCCCCTCTCTCTTGCTGGCATTCCCTCTCTCTCTAAAATAAAAATAACAAAATAATAAAAATGTTAAGAAGACAATGATAAAAGCTTTAAAAAGACAATTTATGGAGACTACACTTTTCCTTTTTTTTTTTTTTTTTTGTAAGTAATCTCTATGCCCAACATGGAGCTCAAACTCATGACTTCAAGATCAAGATTGCAGAATCCACTGACTGAGCCAGCCAGGCACCCTGAGACTACACTTTTGAATAAAATATTTTAATAATATTTAGTCTTCATTTTATAACATGAAGTTGCATTAAACTGATACAATTTTATTCCACAAAGTTCTAATCTGACAGATGTATAGGAGGAAATTCTTTCGATTTAATTTCCTGTGTTCTTTTGAATCTAAATACCTCAGGTAGGAATGAGTGCCAAAAATGTCACAGGGTTCCCAAGGAGGCCACCATGTGATCTTAGGTATTTCACTTACATGTGGAAATAATAGGGGCAGTCTTGGTAGCCTCTGTCTCCAGGTCGTTGGAAAGATTAGTTAGAAATGATCGGGACTGACCAATGTTTGATGTTAGCAGAAAGCATCTCAAATCAAAGGTGGCTTTATTTAGAGCATTCAAAGTAGATACCATGTCACAGAACAGGAAAACAATATGTGAATTGATTTTATCACACGCAGGTAGGGCTTGGACAAAGATCCTTAATCCTTCATCTGCTACCCTTAAGGTCAGATGTGCTTTTGATTTCAAAATTATTTTTGATGTAACAGGTTACTGCGATAAACATACTGAATCTTGAGCGGTAAGCTTTCAACGAGCACTGGAGACGAAACCTTTAATCAAATAAAACATTTCTGCAGAAACACGCCTAAATTCATACTAAGTGAGAGGAGTATAGGCTGTAAATAGCTTCCGGTCAAGTTTTGCATTCAGATGATTTCTAAAAAAAAAACAAAAAAACAAACCCCAAAAACAAGAAACCAGCTTGGTTTTCAGAGTTTCTTGGACTTTGGAATTATCGATAGGGGATGGCCTTGTGCCCGGAGATACCTTTCAGTATCAGTGGGGTGTCCGATTCAAATTGGAGGGGGCTGGGTGTGGTTACTCAAAACCTCTTTTAGGCAGCCGAGTTGCAAGATGCAAAATATTTATGAGTCTCTTTGAAATAGCACAGTCATTAAAATAATCTGCGATCAAATTCACCTCAGGGAGGTCTGCTCCTTAGCGGTTCCAGTGGGGAAAATACCTAGTGGTTGTAATTGACCACAATTGTAATTGAGCTACCGGTGTGCTGTGGCTGCTAAAATAGTTGAAGAGTGCAGTAGTGAGTTGTCTACAAACAAAAAAAGATATTCTTGGGACACCTGGGTGGCTCAGTTGGTTGAGCGTCCGACTTCCACTCAGGTCATGACCTCACGGCTCATGGGTTCAAGCCCCACGTCGGGCTCTGTGCTGACAGGTAGATCCTGCTTCAAGTTCTGTGTCTCCCTTTTTCTCTGCCCCATCCCCACTCATGCTGTGTGTGTGTCTCTCTCTCTCAAAAATAAACATTAAAAAAAATAAAATGATTAAAAAAAAAGATGTTCTTTCATAACATGTAATTCAGACCGTGTGGAAGCCTTATGAATTCTCATATCTTAACTGCTCTGGAAAAGTCATTTTGATGTGGGCTAGGGGGTGTAGGAGAAAGAACTGGGAGCATGTCAGGTGTGGAAGTCTTGGGGCAGTCGCGGGAGGTGGGGGAGCCACACCACAGACGTTTTGACGAGAGAGATAAATGGAATAATTTTATTTTTTTTAATGTTTTATTTATTTCTAAGAGAGAGAGGGAGAGAGACAGCGTGAGCAGGGGAGGGTCAGAGAGAGAGGGAGTCACAGACTGAAACAGGCTCCAGGCTCTGAGCTGGCAGTCAGCACAGAGCCCGACGCGGGGCTCGAACCCACGAACCGCGAGATCATGACCTGAGCGAAAGTCGGACGCTTAACCGACTAAGCCACCCAGGCGCCCCAAATGGAATAATTTTAAAACAGGGGCGCCTGGGTGGCTCAGTCAGTTAAGCTTCTGACTTCGGCTCAGGTCATGATCTCATGGGTTGTGGGTTCGAGCCCTGTGTCAGGCTTTGTGCTGACAGTCGGAGCCTGGAGCCTGCTTCAGAGTCTGTGTCTCCCTCTCTCCCTGCCTCTCCCCTGCTCATGCTCTCTCTCTTAAAAATAAATATTTAATAAAATATAAAAATAAGACATTTGCTCTGTCAAAGAATTTTGAATCCTAATTGTAAGAATTTAAAATTTTTTTGTTTTATTTATTTGAGAGAGAGAGAGAGATGCAGCGTGAGCAGGGGAGGGGCAGAGAGAGAGGGAGACGCAGAATCCCAAGCAGGCTCCAGGCTCTGAGCTGTCAGCACGGAGCCCAATGCAGGGTGCGAACCCACTAACGGTGAAATCGAGACCTGAGCCGAAGTCGGTGGCTTAACCAACTGAGCCACCCAGGCGCCCCTGTAAGACATTTTATAAGTGGCTCATCGCTCCCAATCTCTTTTTCGTCCATGTACTTCACCTTAAATAAGGTGTCCTGTGGGCTAATAGTAGTCATTCAATGCAGTGCTTCACCGAACACCTCACTAAGGACAGGACATGTCGTAGCAAGTGAGGGACAGGGACGGTTGGTCTCAAGTTCCTTGCTCGAAGGAGACAAGCACAGGAATGACACAGGTAGCAAGGAAACTATCCGAAGGGGAAAGACAGATGGAAAACGTGAAGAAGACCAGACCTCGCGGCGCCCGCCCTTGGGCCCCGGTCGGCTTTGGAAGGCAGCGCCCCAGGGAGAATGGAAACTGGCTAGAGAGCTTGGTGCAGCTGCAGACCCGGGCAACCTCCAATTCTGAGACGGAGACACAGGACGGGCCAGCGCTTGCGGCCAGTCCTGGGCACACGTGCATCCCCAGACGCAGGAGCGATGACCCTCAGTAGCCACTGTCTTCCGCCCCATCGCTATTCCGAGGGATATGGAAGTATGCCAACCTTTTTTTTTTTTTAACATGAAAGTATTTCAGGGACAGAATGCTTTCCTGTTATTTCTTGCCAGAATCCTCAGAGATTGCGGTACTTTGTTGTTAATGTCGTTCAAAATGACTTTTATCCCAAAAGAAACCAGAATGCATGGATGAGAAAGAGAAGTCAAATTTGTCTCAACTGTGTAACTATAAAATACCAGCTGTTTATCAATCAACTAATTTTTATCGATTGCCTGCTGCGTGCTAGGCGTGGTGCTGCATGAGCTGGAGTGTATTTTATACCGAAGAATACGTAGAGGGCGCCTGGGGGGCCCAGTCGGTTAAGCATCCGACTTTCCTTAGCTCAGGTCATGATCTCATGGTTCAGGAGTCTGAGCCCCACATTGGGCTCCGTGCTGTCAGCGTAGAGCCCGCTTCGGGTCCTCTGCTCCCCAGCCTCTGTTTCTCTCTCAAAAATAAGCATTAAAAAAAAGAATACCTACGCGCGCGCGTCCACACACACACACACACACACCCCATAGCAATTTCTGTTATCATTAGCTTTCTCAACAGCAGCTTCCCATCTGTCAACAGCTTTAAAAATATCCAAACCATACTACAGATAGCTGCTCAGGCGTGGTAGGAAATGAAAAGGAGAGAATGAAAAACTTAGGAATCAGATTAAAACTTTCCACCCCAGAGAGTAGAATGAGAAATAAATACTTTCCTCCTTTATCGATCAACAGCGTGACCCAGAACCCCTTTCAGGAGTGAATTCAGCCCTGCACAAGCATCTAGGAGAACAGTGTGGAGTAGAAAACACTGTCTAGGGGAAGACGTGACCCCCAGGCAGGGGCAGAGGTGAGAGCTCCTAGCGCTCCTCACAGAGCAGACTTTGAAAATGGTGAGTCCCCACTAGACCCGCCCCCCCCAAACCAACATTCAACAATGTGTGCGAGGTTTAAAACCCAAAGGTGAGGGGCACCTGGTGGCTCAGTCAGCCAAGGGTCCAACTCTTGATCTCAGGCTCGTGAGTTCAGCCCCATGGTGGGCTCCACCCTGGGCGTGGAGCCTCCTTAATAAATAAATAAATAAATAAATAAATAAATAAATAAATAAATAAATAAACAAAATCTGAAGGTGCAACGCCACAGAGAAACCCCCATGTTGTTAAACCAAGTAATGCAAAACAGGGACTGAACTCTCCCCTGCGAGAGAAAAATAATTTAAAAACTTTTAAAAACTGAACAACAGGAAATGTCTCTTCATTCTCTTAATATGTTACCTCCTATCAAATGTAGAAGTCTAGTTTCTGGGGTTTTCTGGGGTTTTCACACTACTGTGTTACCTTTTTAATGAACCTCGTGGACAGCATAGGAGTGTAAATCAGAAGAGACCTTAGGGGGAAACATGAAGCCTCACTCTTCTGCCCGCTTACGAGAGCGCTTAGGAGGGTTATGTGGTCAGGGCTGTCCGGGATATAGATTCTTCTCCTCCTGCCCCTTCTCGAACAGAGTAGAAGTGAACGGCTCATACAACGTCCCTGAGTTTCCGCAAAGCAAGGAGAATGTGTACTTAGAAGGCTCTGAACTAGATGGTATGTCTACAATAAGTCTTGTGTACTTATTCAGCACATTAAAGTCTTAATCAGCACATTTTGTTGAGATGCTCAACCAGTGATCCCTTGTTTATTTGCACAGTCTGGACAGTATTTTTCCCTTTCTTTCAATGGGTTAGCCTTATATGATTTGCCCAATTTCGTAAAATCTCATTATGAATTAAGAGCTTCAGAAACATCGGGGCACCTGGGTGGCTCAGTCAGTTAAGCGGCTAACTTTGGTTCAGGTCATGACCTCGCATTCCATGGGTTCGAGCCTTATGTCGGGCTCTGTGCTGACAGCTCTGAGCCTGGAGCCTGCTTCGGATTCTGTGTCTCACTCTCTCCCTGCCCCTCCTCCATTCATGCCCTGTCTCTATCTCAAGGACAAACATTAAAAATTATAAAGAAAAAAAGAGCTTTAAAAACACCCATGCTATTATTGCACTCAGCTCAACTTCTAGAAATCTCAAATATGTAAAAATAATTAAGTAACTTGTAGACTCAAACACGCTCATTTCATCACAATTTTCATTCCAAAATATCAAAACTTTCTAAATAGCTAACTTATTCAGTCCCTATGTGTTAAAGACCTGCATCCAGAATTATGCAATACACCAAGGATATTTATGGGCTAATTTTAATCAATTAGCAGGAAAATTTAATTGATTATGTACATTTTCTTTATTATTTTTTAAAGTTTTTTATTATTTATTTATTTTGAGAGAAGAGAGAGAGAGAGTGCGAGCAGGGGAGTGGCAGAGAGAGGAGAGAGAGAGAGAGAAAGGGAGAGAGAGAGAATCCCAAGCAGGCTCCGCACTGTCAGCACAGAGCCCCTTGTGGGCTTGAACTTGTGAACTATGAGATCATGACTTGAGCCAAAATTAAGAGTTTGACCCTTAACTGACTGAGCCACCCAGGTACTCCTTATGTAAAACATTTTAATGAGGCAGAAAAATGTTCATAATGTATAATTAAATAGAAATAACTCAAATATGAAATTATTTACAAAGAATGATTAGACTTATTTTTTAAAAAAAGAAGTGTTGAAAAGTATGCAAAGTATGAAAAAAAGAAAAAAGAAGGCACTTTGGGAGAACACACTCAAGTCATAAAGATTGAATTATGCTTTTTTTCTTTACTTTTATCTATCTTCCAATTTTCATTACTATTATTTCAGTAATGGAAAAGAGAAATGCTCACAGAATAATCGAGCTAAATACTATTTGTAGACCAAACAAAAATCTATTAAAAAGCAAACAAGAGGCTTAAAAAAACCAACTCACAATGATGGTTGTATGTCAAAGGGACACAGGAACCAAATGAAAGGGCTCCCAAGGGCCGAAGCTGGAAGAATTTGAGTCCCAAATAAATAAAGTAGGATTGGATTTACTTTAGTAAAAATTCATGAGTCCACACTGGTATAAATAAATAATTCAACAAATGAAAAAATGGAAGAGAAGAGAAAATTCTTCCATGCAGAGAAATTCCAAATAATTTACGTAGATGTTGCGCCTTCACCCCTTAAGTGTTCACTGTGCATCGCGACTTCCTTCCGAAGAGCACAGCATGGGAAGGGAGGAAAAAGGTAACGCGAGTGAAGAAGCCTGACAAACGTTGCCCCAGCCAGGTGGTAAGAGTCAACATTATTGGGGCTCCTGGGTGGCTCAGTCGGTTGGGCGTCCGACTTCGACTCAGGTCATGATCTCTCAGTCTGTGAGTTCGAGCCCCACATCAGGCTCTGTGCTGACAGCTCGGAGCCTGGAGCCTGCTTCGGATTCTGTGTCTCCCTCTCTCTCTGCAGTTCCCTGCTCACTCTCTGTCTCTCTCAAAAATAAATAAACATTAAAAAAAAAAGAGTCAACATTATCAACAGTGACTCGTCCCATTGACAGTGTGTACCCTTAATGTGATAAAATGGCACTCGAACCTCCGCAGTCCTCCCCCCCAAATCCATAACCCCAGTCTAATCATTAGGAAACATCAGACACACTCTGATGCACGGACAGCTTATGAGACACCCACCCAGTAACATCAGCATCTTCATGGTCATCAAAAATGAAGACCGTCTGAGAAACTGTCACAGCCAAGAGGAGCCCAAGGAGACGTGAGGACTTCATCTAATGTGGGGTCCTGGATGGGATCCTGAGGCAGAAAAGGGACATGAGGTAAAAGCTAAAGAAGTCTCAATAAAGGGTGGACTTTAGTTAATAATAATGTGTCAGTATCCACTCATTAGCTGTGACAGTTATACGTCACTAGGGGAAACTGGATGCAAGGTATACAGGAACTTGCTGTACTATCTGTGGAATTTTTCTGTAAATCTAAAACTCTTCTAAAAATAAAGTTCATTGGCAACAACCACAGAAAGGTAAACGAATCCTATGAGTCAGCTTCTGGTACCAGGAAGCCATGAAGAGTTACCGTCCCGTCATTTACCTTTACCTAACATCGTACTTAGAGTTACATTATTCAAGAAGTCCACGTTTGTTTCAACTGTAGATGCTTATTCCCAAAGTTAAGACCTCATTAAAGACAAAAGGCAAAGGGAACATTTTTATCTGGCTTTTGGAAAACACGAGATAGCAAACCAACCGCTGACAACAGGCTTTTAAAAATTTAGCGTTCCGGTCAGTTCCTTCAGGGGACAGCGCCATCTTGTGTTCAGTCACGTAAATGACCCAATGGTGGTTCCGGTTCCCTCTCTACGGGCTGCAGTACATCACCTGTATATTTCAAGCTGAAAAGAACAATGAAATGGAAATGTATCTCCACCCCACACCCCCAGGAAGGGCTCATAATCTCAAACAACCCGGGCAATCAAATTGAAATAAGCTCGTTACCTTTACAACTTCAGCCTTGAATCTTTCTGTTTATAAAATGTCTATGTCTGTTTTTGAAAATTCAGTCCAAAAATAATGTGTATGAAAGAGATTCTATCAGAAATACAAACTCATGAAAACGTATAAAAACGTATAAAATAACTTACTCCTTATAAAACGGCAGATCTGAATTCCAGCTGTCAGTTCTAGAAACTGCAAAGCTGTGACAAGTTACTATTGTGTTAACTTTAATCCAGCACATACATAAAGTCCCCTTGCTTAATGAGTTCATGCCTATTTTAATATGAGATTGTTCTTCATAAAGTTATATCTTTCTTAAGAATAAACAGTAAAAAAGGGGGAAAGTGGGCTCCATTAAAGTCTTAAATGTCTCCAGAGGAAAAACTCAAATGATTAGTTAGTATATATTGCTTTTGAACTGGAATGATTTTTCAAAATGTGTCACAAAAAGAAACAGAGCTGAAAGACCAGCACCTTCCAATTGCAAATAACCAAAGAGGTAGTTTGCCTGGAATAGAAATGGCAAAAATACACTCCGCAGCCGCAAACTTCTCTGTGCTTGGCATAGAAAATAGTGAGGCAAAAATCACTCCAGTTGTTAATTTGAATGACATTTCTTTTTCTCTTCTGACCACACAGGCATGTTAAGATAGCCCTTGAAAGGAATTATTTCCATGATACCTTGAATTATGAGGTGTGTCATTGTATTCAGAAGTCACCTCTCAGGTAAGATGGGTTTGGGGGTTTGTTTCTCAGACTTCTTTAAGATTTAGTTAGTCCAGCTTAATGGCACCGACAACAACTTAGCCAGGTTATAATTTATTCTCCTGTTTTGGTTTTTTCACATTAAAACTTCTCTTAGATTTGGCGCTTAAAAGTTTTCCCAGAACCAAACAAGTTATTGTCCAACTTAAATGATGATATCTGAGTTATGAGGTACCTACGGACAATGTGTCCCTTTTTATTGGCTGATGTTTTCGCCCTGGAAATATTAAAGTTCTCCAGCTTTAAAGCAAACCAATCAACCAATGACAGTAAGAAAACAGAAAATGTATGAAATGTAAAACATATAACAGAGAGGTATAGAGTATCTTCTCCTAAAAGGTTTAGTCCTAAGAGACCTATGTGGTAATAAAGCACAGAGCAGTCGGGCGCAAGGCTGGAGAGGTCCCCAGGATCACAGGCAGCGTCTTTCTCCTTCCAACATATACTGGGCATAATTGGGTCAAGTTCTTTGGAAACATCTGCCGGGAGTCCTAAGGGTGCTTTCTTCTCAATGGAGGCCACCACTGGACCTATACTTTGGGCCTTTTGTCCTCCAAAACAGGATTCCCTTCAGCTCTCTTTCTTGCTCTCTCGAAAGGTGAGTGTGAGCCCTTCCCACTTTAAGAATTTATCACAGAGAAATAGACATCATGAAATAAGAAGTCACAAAGTCCACCCATGGTGGTCCCTGGTCCTCGAGTGTCCAAATCCCCAAAGGGGCTCCTGCTCTCCCTTCAAGTTCTCCTGAGAGAGAGAGGTTTCAATGGATAACCACCCCCCGCCCCAATATCAAAAGCGCTGGTGGATTTAGTAGAATTTTCTTTGAGAAAAATCTTTTCATAATGGTTATAAGTTGGTTTAAAAGCAGATAAAAGTTATAGGCAATAAATGCATTTATTTCCTTGTTGATCAAATGCAGTAGGATCTGTTTTAAGGCATCTCTTTGCTATTTTGGTGTTTGTTGCACAGTGGCTTCAGAAAAGCCTTTGCAAAATTTTATACATAACTGTAATTATAAAGATACCCCTTAAGGGTTGAGTGGATTTAAAACATTTTAATGACTTTCAGTGACACTTATAGGTGAGTTGAGGTCACAGAGATTTATAAGTGGTTGAAGGCTGGCCTGTACGTCACTGCAGGTGTGAACACATTCCCCACCGACTGCCCAGGCAGATTAATGACCAAGGCAGATTAATGACCAAAAATTTCATTAAATTTTTGAGTAAAAGTGAAAAAAAAAAAGAAACAATCTCCCTCAGGAATCTCTTCAAAGTTGCAATTAAATTGTGCCATGATTTAAAATTTCTCTAATAAATTTCAGCCCAATCCTGAGTCCCTGGGATTAATAAAAATATATAGAGATATATTATGCTATGAGTTCTGAAACTTCCTAAAGGACTGAAGAGACATTCTTAAAGAAACAAGGTGGGCATAGAAGGTGAAGAGGGGCCTGCCGGCTGGTATAATGATGCCACTCCCTACAATGGGCCAGGCAGTGACAGGGTAAGACACCATGTTCTCCAGTCCCAGCAAAATGACAAAGAGTAAGGTATGCCATAGCCCCTCTGTTGAGATGGACCTGAGGAAATGGAAGCTGAGGGCTTGGGAATGATTCCCCTTGGTTCTCAAGAAGGCCTGGTTAGGAGGATAAGAGATTTGAACACGATTCCAGATATATTTCTCTATTACAAGGCTCTAGTACCATCCTCCACAGCACCCCTGGAGGTTCAAGGAAAGTGAGAAAGAGACAAAATAACCAAGGCGATCTGTACTACTCAGTAGGGCTCCTTCTCTTTGGTCAACGAGCAGGACATCCAGACCATGGACCCCCAGTGGAGGAGACCTGCAAGAGACGTGGGGAGGAAAGGAATGGAGGCCGGGTGTGTGGGGGGGTGGGGCTGGTTTAGTTTGCTCCCTTGGCTCTCTCGCTCATTTTAAGCGAGGGTGTCTTATACTGTTTTGTTTTGTTTTGTTTTGTTTTGTTTTGTTTAATTAGCTACTTGTTGCGGCGTAATTTTTTTTTTTAATATTTTATTTATTTCTAGGGGAGAGAGAGGCAGCGTGAGCAGGGGAGGGCCAGAGAGAGAGGGAGTCACAGACTGAAACAGGCTCCAGGCTCCGAGCTGGCAGTCAGCACAGAGCCCGACGCGGGGCTCGAACCCACGAACCGCGAGATCATGACCTAAGCGAAAGTCGGACGCTCAACCGACTAAGCCACCCAGGCGCCCCTGTTGCGGCGTAATTTTAAGTGTACAATTTGTTGAGCTTTGGCATGTCTATCCTGTCTTCTAACTACTATTACAATCAAGATGTGGAACACAGAACCCGTCCCTCATGTTCCTTTGCACCTCTGTGCCCACCCCTGCCCTGGGCAACTGCTGATCTACCTTCTGTCACCATGATTTCACCTTTTCTAAAGACTCACATAAATGGAATCATAGGGCACAAAGACTTTTTTTTGCTTGGTTTTTAGAAGATGAGTTACCGTGCGGGCTAACCTGTCCCTCCCTGGGTCCCTGTTGCCCTCAGCGGTCATCGGGATTCTGGAAACTCCCTGCGCGGCATTTGCAGCCATCTTGTATCTTGCATTGCATCTTGCTGACCATCTTGCAACGTCGGTAACAGACCCTTCCTGTGCTCCATCGAGTAGACGGGGGTCTTACATATTCATCAGAAGGAAGCAACTAGATTTTCTAGGACCGTCATAGCGTAACTTGGACGACTTCTCACTCTGCCTTTCAGAGGTCTCCCTTTCTAGCCAGGCGTGAGGAGAGAAAGAAGAATCCTCACACAAGAATCTCTGAATGGTGGGAAGAGGCACTGAAAGTCATGATCGGGTTTAGATCATGGTGTGGGGAGCCTGGGAGTGGGTAAGGAATAAAATCCCACCACACAAATTGGGTTTATTTGTTTGTTTTCCTCCAAATCCTGTATGAACTTGTTTTCTTCAAGTAATGCACTCTTTTTTTTTTTTTTGATGTTTTTATTTATTTTTGAGAAAGAGAGAGAGACAGCGTGAGCTGGGGGAGGGTCAGAGAGAGAGGGAGACACAGAATCTGAAGCAGGCTCCAGGCTCTGAGCTGTCAGCACAGAGCCCGATGCGGGGCTCGAACCCACCAACCGTGAGATCATGACCTGAGCCGAAGCTGGACACTCAACCGACCGAGCCACCCAAGCACCCCAATAATGCACTCTTTAAAAGGCTTGTGTAAGTGGTCTTTCACTTTCAATGGGAAAGTAAGTGTGCTCCCATCCAGCCCAGAAGGCCATCCCCTTTCTGGGTGCTCCCTGTCCCTGGCCGTCGTTCTTTCTCATCAGTAGTCCTCCAGACCCCATCAGTCTCTGAGAAAGTCCACAACGCCTCTCTGGCTTCACCTTTAACACTGTTCTTTTAAAGTTTATATATTTATTTTCAACCAGGACTGGGAGAGGGGGGAGAGCATGAGTGGGGGAGGGGCAGAGAGAGAGAATCCCGAGCAGGCTCCAACTATCAGCTTGATATGGGACTCGATCTCACAAACGGAGAAATCATGACCTGAGCCGACATCAAGAATCAGACGCTTAACTGATTGGGCCACCCAGGCGCCCCTCCTTTCACACTTTTATGTACAGCACACACATCAGATCCAAATGCAAGACAGACGTTATCTTTCTCAGCCTAATGCCTTATGCTGATAGACGGGAACCTTAAATTGCAAAGGATTGTTTTTCTAATTACAAGGGATCACAGAAATCTCACCCCGTCGTGGTGCTTGGGCTGAGGCTTAGAAAAATGTCGTCGTATCTCAAGGTAGCTACAGTTTGTCTAAAATGAACATAGTTGCTCCAACTTCTAAAAAAATTAGTGTTCGCAGGATACACCTTTCTTGATTGTTTTACTTTTCATGTATCTGAGTGTTTCAAAGTTTAATGCATTGACAGAAAACCTGAGGTATGGTAAGGGCAATAAGCAGGAAACGATTTCCATTAAAAAGGTAGTTTATTACTCACAGGTCCTAGGAAGAGGGGCCACGCCAGGCCACAGGGGGCCACCCGGGGGAGCATCAGGGTCAGGCAAGAGGCAGAGAGAGGGGGGAACTGTTGGTGACCGTTTATTATGCTTTTTCAGCACAGAAATGGCAAGAAAGGGCAAATAGGCTTCGGATTGGCTAGTTTGAATAATTTCAGTGGGCTCTGGGGCGCCCGGGCACCTGGCCCTGATAGTTACAACAGGGTGATAATGACTCAGTGTGAGGAGATGAAAGAGGTGGCCAGGAGTGTGGACTCTGGATTGATCAGCTTGTATTTACAAAGTAGGCTCTGGGGCACCTGGGTGGCTCAGTCGGTTGAACATCCAACTTTGGCTCAGGCCACGATCTTAGAGTCTGTGAGTTCAAACCCTGCGTCCAGCTTTGTGCTGACAGCCTGGAGCCTGCTTGGGATTCTCTTTCTCCCTCTCTCTCTCTCTCTCTCTCTCTGCCCCTCCCTTGCTTGCATTCTCTCTGTCTCAAAAACAAATGAACATTAAAAAATTTAAAAAGCACTCTCCACTTGGGGGAGAGCGATGAAGGAGGCAGGAAGTCGAGGAGAGGTAACTAAGGTATATTATTGGGTTGCCTAGAAACAGGTCAATCACATACGTATAGAGCAGATGTTAAAACACAGAGTTTACTAAGCTAGAAACATGGTTAATACCCCGAGTCTTAATTTTTAAACTGAGTTGGATCTCTTTAAAATTTAATGTTTATTTATTTTTGAGAGAGAGAGGGAGAGCATGAGTGAGGGAGGGGCAGAGAGAGAGAGACACACACACATGGAATCCAAAGCAGGCTCCAGGCTCCGAGCTGTCAGCATAGAGCCCGACATGGGGCTCGAACTCACTAACAGGGAGACCATGACCTGAACCAAAGTCAGACGCTTAACCGACTGAGCCACTCAGATGCCCCAGACCATTTTTTTTTAAATGTTTGTTTGTTTGTTTATGAGAGTGAGCACAAGCTGGGGAGGAGTGGAGAGAAGGAAGCACAGAATCCCAAACAGGCCCCAGGGTCTGAGCTGTCAGCAGGGCTTGAACCCACCCAGGCACCCCTGGATCTTTTTTTAAAATGCAGTCTGACAGTCTCTGTTTTTTAACTGGTATGTTTAGACCCATTTAAATTGCTTGTCAATAGAGCTAGATGAACATCTCCCATTTTCGTAAATGTTTTCTATTTGCTGCATTTGTACTGTTTCTACCCCCACCCTTCCACCTTCTCTGGTTTGAAATGAAGATTTTATTTGATCTCATGTAATCTCTCTTCTCTCATTTAATACTTCTTTTTTTAACATTTTATTTTATTTTTTGAGAGACAGAGACAGCGCATGAGCAGGGAAGGGGCAGAGAGAGAGGGAGTCACAGAATCCAAAGCAGGCTCCAGGCTCTGAGCTGTCAGCACAGAGCCCGACACGGGGCTCGAACCCTCAGACTCTGAGATCATGACCTGAGCCTAAGTCGGGGTTCAACCGACTGAGCCACCCAGGTGCCCCTCATTTATACTTCTTAAAAATAGTTTAGTGGTTGCCCTAGAGTTTGCAATATACCTTACAACTACTCTAAGTGCATGATCAAATAATACTATACTGCCTCACGCAAAGTGCAGATACCTTATACTAGAATCTTCCAAGCCCCTCCTCCATCCCTGTGACATTGCCGGCATGCATCCTACTTGTCCATTTGCTGTGAACAACCGACATGTTGTTCTAATTCCTTAAATTTTTTAAACTTTAATGTTTTATTTATTTCTAGGAGAGAGAGAGAGACAGCGTGAGCAGGGGAGGGTCAGAGAGAGAGGGAGTCACAGACTGAAACAGGCTCCAGGCTCTGAGCTGGCAGTCAGCACAGAGCCCGACGTGGGGCTCGAACCCACGAACCGCGAGATCATGACCTGAGCGAAAGTCGGATGCTTCACCGACTAAGTCACCCAGGCGCCCCTGTTCTAATTCCTTTAAACAGTTCTCCTTTAGAGCAGTTAAAATAAGAAAAAGTAGGGGCACCTGGGTGGCTCAGTTTGTTAAGCATCCAACGTTGGATTTTGGTTCAGGTCATGATCTCACAGTTTGAGAGATGGATCCCCACATAGGGCTCTGTGCTGACAGTGTGAAACCTGCTTGGGATTCTCTCTGTCTCTCTGCCCCTCTCTCGCTTGCACTCTGCCCCTCTCTCTCTTCCGAAACAAACCATAAATAAACCTTTTTAAAAATAAGAAAAAGTAAAGAATTTCTTTGCCCTTATTTATACGTTTTCTAATTTTCTACCTTTCTTCTGTAGATCTGAGTTTCTGACTTCTATCGTTTTCCTTTGGCCTGAGGACTTTCCTCTCACCTTCCACAGTGGGTGGGTCTGTGGGCAATGAGTTCCCTTTTCTGTATTTCTCTTTCATTTCTGAAGGCTGATTTTGCTCCATCTAGAGTTTGGGCAATTTCATATTCAATCGTCAGCACTTTAAAGATTTCCCTTTACTCTTCTTGCTTGCATGGTTTCTGAGAAGTCAGCTGTAATTCTTATCCTTTTTCTTCTAGAGGTAAAATGTTTATCCTCACTCTGATGTCTTTCAGTTTTCTCTTTGTTTTTGGATTTCTGCAGTCTGAATATGATATGCCTTGCTGTAGATTTCTTGGTATTTGACACGGTGTCTTCTGAAATTCTTGGATTTGCGGTTTCGTGTCTGTCGATCCGACATTCCTCCAGATATTTCTTCTGTTCCATTCTCTCTTCTGTTTTATCTCTGACATTCCAATTATGTGTATGGTATACCTTTTATCATTTCTTTGTAGTTCTTAGATGTTCCTCCACTCTTTTCTTCTCTTTGAATTTCAGTTTGAGAAATTTCTATTGACCTACCTTCAAGGTCACTGATTCTTCCCTCAGCTGTGTCTAGTCCACTGAAGAGCCCATCAAACAGATTATGTTACTGTGCTTTTTTTTTTTAAATTTTTAATGTTTTATTTATTTCTGAGAGAGAGAGACAGCATGAGCAGGGGAGGATCAGAGAGAGAGAGGGAGACACAGAATCTGAAGCAGTCTCCAGGCTCTGAGCTAGCTGTCAGCACAGAGCCTGATGTGGGGCTCGAACCCACAAACTGTGAGATCATGACCTGAGCTGAAGTCAGACTCAACCGACTGAGCCACCCAGGCACCCCTATGTTACTGTGCTTTTGACGTCTAGCAAGTCCTCTTGATTTTTCTTTAGAGTCTCCATCTGTATGTTCATATTACTCATCTGTTCATGTACGTTATCTACTTTTTCCATTACAGCATTTGACATATTTAGTATGATTATTTTTAATTGCCTTTCCAATAATTCCAATATGTTGATCATATCTGAGCTTGGTTCTGATGCTTGCTTTGTCTCAATGTCTGTGTTTTTCTTGTCTTTGGCACACCTTGAAAACAGTGTTTTTGGAAGTTTGATATGTTTCATCTAGAGTAAGAACTGAGGTAAAAGGATATTTGTTTAAAGATATATGTTACCCTGGCCAAGAATTGGGCTGTGTTTAGGGTTTGATTCAGCAAGAAATGCTAGAGACTTCACAGTCTTCCAGTGGGTTTGGGTTTTCCTCCCTTCTTGGTTTTGGGTCTTTCCTTTGTTTTTTTCTTCTTTTTTAATGTGTATTTATTTTTGAGATAGCACAAGCAGGAGAGGGGCAGAGAGAGGGTGACAAAGGATCCGAAGCACAGAGGACAAACGATGTGTTAGCACAGAGCCCATTGTGGGGCTTGAACTCATGAACCATAAGATCAGGACCTGATCCCAAGTCAGATGCTCAACTAAGCTACCCAGGCACCCCTGGGTCTTTCGTCTGAGCTGCTATGTCTTCGAGCTCTCTCACTCCATCAATTATGGAGTTCCTATCCATTATGACTGGATACTATATACTAATACTATAGCTATTATTGCTGTTAACATCGTGATAGACTGTGGGGGAAAGATCCTTCTCTAATTTTGTAATTAAGTCATCTTCAGTTGTCTCGTCTCAGAAGGGAAGTCTCAGAAGTGTCTCTGTCCCTTTTCCCTGAGCAGAGCTTTCCCCCTTCTTTTCTTTCCTAGAGTTCAGCATCTCTAGGTATTGTCCATGAAATCCTTTCCCCTGTGGACTATGAACTTATGTACTTGTTTTTTCTCAGGTGCAACAGGAAGGCTGAAGTAGCCTGGGGTGACACATTTCCTTCCTCAGGGAGAATAAGGTTTCAGAATTGTCTCTTCAGTCCTTCCCCTTGGAGGTCAGTCCCTTGTCAGAGAGAAGAATCTGGGAGGATTTCACTTTGGCAATTGTTTCTCTACTCCTGATAATTCACTCCTGGTCCTTGGAGGAAAGACCCATGAACATCCTGTGACTGTAGCCCCCGGGAGTTTTTCACTCCCTTCCTAGACTGTACTTGGCCTCCAGTCAAATTGTCAATGTTACTGTTTAAATATTCCCACCAGCCTGGCGCTTCCCACGGGGAGACTGCTTGGGATTCTCTCTTTCCCTCTCTCTCTCTGCCCCTCCGCAGATAGGCATCTGGCTACACCTGCTCCAGCATCTTTCTGGTTGCGCCTCACTCTCCAGACTCAGGGGGAGGCGGTGTGCCCTGTGACCTCAGTTCTATGACGGCTTAAAGAAAATTCTTTGACTTTTCAGTTTGCCTGGCTTTTTCTTGTCATAAGGGGAGGGCCTAATGACTTTGGAGCTCTTTCTGTGTTAGAGAGAAATCACTCGAACATCAGCCATTTAAATCACTACGACAAGGTTGGCTCTTAAGAACGTTGCAGCTGGGAAATGAAAAACAAAGAGGAAAACCAACTCTTCTGGCTGCAGTTGGTTTTCACAGGGCCATCTGAAGCAATATTTGAGAACCAGATGGAGAGTATCTTTGAAGTGGGCTTAGGAATTAAACAAGCAGAAGTGAATCTATGAACAGGGGAGTGACCTTATCCCTCAGCATCCAAACTAGAGCATTTTCAAGAGTAAAAGGGAGAAATGTCATTAATTACATGGGAGATAAAGACATAAACCAGGAGTGTCCCTGACAAACCATGATACAAGGCCAATCTTACTCATAGCCAAAGTCTTATCATAAAAGACAGTAAAGGCCAGGAGATTAGTTTGAAGTAACTCCTTTTTCTCTTCACTATGACTCTCTATTGCATCCATAGTTTGGGGTGTCTCCTGGGTTTGCAGGGCTGGGTACATTGATTTAAAAGTGAAAAATAAGTTAGCATCTGTCATGTATTAGAACTCCTTTTTAACAAAAAGCTGGTTTTATTGAATGTTCCTAGACTCTTTGCTGTAGCCACTTTAAAATGAAAATCCTAACATTTCTCCAAACTTGTTATGCCAATATTCTCAGATCGCTAGTCTGAATTAAAACAACAGAAAGTCCTTTCGTGGTTACGAAGGATATCATTCCTACTAGTTGGGGGTTTATAACCATAGCTGGAAACTAGCATCACATCCACGCAGAATCATGGGAAAACTATTTCCCTTCAATATAGTCCCAGAATTCTAGAATTTCAAAGCTGAAGGGGACTTCTGAGATCATTTAGTCTAAGCCTTTATAGAGAAGGCATCTGAGTCCCAGAGAGGTCACATTGCTTGTTCAAGGTCGAACAAGAGGGAAGAACAGGAATTGGAACCTACATCTTCTGATCCCAAGTCCTAGGCCCTCTTCAGTTCCACATTGTGTGTGTGTGTGTGTGTGTGTGTGTGTGTGTGTGACTTGAATGCTGCTGTGAGATTGCCAACACATACTTTGACTTTCATTCTGCCAGAATGTAATTATCAGAATCCTCTTTTGTTCACATCTTCCCTTTCATTCATGGATTTCACCTTCTAGCACTTGGCATTTTTCACAACCTATAGTGTAAACACTTAACATTGAGATCTTTCCTATTAACGGATCAAGTGAACAAGGGCACCTTGGTAGCTCAGGTGGTTGAGCCTCCAACTTTTTTTTTTTTTAGTTTATTAACATTTTACTTATTTTTGAGGGACAGAGTGGGAGCGAGGGAGGGGCAGAGAGAGGGAGACACAGAATCCAAAGCAGGTTCCAGGCTCTGAGCCGTCAGCACAGAGCCCGACGTGGGGCTCGAACCCACCAACTGTGAGATCATGACCTGAGCCGACGTCGGACACTTAAGTGACTGAGCCACCAGGCTCAGGCGCCCCAGAATGTTTCAATAATTATTTCCCCACATGAGATGTTTGTGGCTTTATATATGCCTTTTCATGTGTAAAAAAGCATGTGATTTATGAAAGCAGGTTTTAAAAGTCTTTCTATAGATGAAGTGTAAGGTTTCATTGAATT
Source organism: Proteles cristata cristata (assembly GCA_017311185.1). Classification (NCBI taxonomy): domain Eukaryota; kingdom Metazoa; phylum Chordata; class Mammalia; order Carnivora; family Hyaenidae; genus Proteles; species Proteles cristata. The sequence continues at coordinate 829,750 of JAESUZ010000067.1, read as the reverse complement.
TGTTGACCTTATTCCAAAAGTATTTTTTATTGAGATATAATTAACATATTATATTAGTTTCAGGTGTACAATTATTCAATATATGTATGTATTGCAAACCGGTCACAGCAAGGCTAGTTAACATCCATCATCACACAGTTACGAATTATTTTTCTTGTGATGAGAACTTTTAAGATCTACCCACTTAGCGACTTTCAAATATACAATACAGTTGTGTTAACTATAGTCACCGTACTGTACATTACCTCCACAGGACTCGTTTATTTTATTACTAGAAGTTTGTACCTTTTGACCACCTTCATCCACTTTGCCCATCCCCCACCCCCATGCCTGCTAACCACCAATCTATTCTCTATATCTATGGGTTCAGTTTCTCGTTTTATTTGCTTGTTATTTCTTGTCCTTTTTTTTAATAGCCATTCTAACAGATGTGAGGTAATAACTTATGTGGCTTTGATTTGCATTTCTTTTATTTTAATTCCAGTTAGTTAACATACGGTATTATATTAGTTTCAGGTGTACAATATGAGTCAATATTTCCATATATCACCTGGTTCTCATGACACATGCACGCCTCAATGCCCATCACCCATTTCACCCATCCCCCCGCCCGCCTCCACTCTGGTAACCATCGGTTTGTTCTCTATAGTTAAAAGTCTGTTTCTTGGTTTCTCTTTTTCCCTTTGCTTGTTTTGTTTCTTAAATTCCACATATGAGTGAAATCCTATGGTATTTGTCTTTCTCTGATTGGCTTATTTCACTTAGTATGATACTCTAGCTCCATCCACGTCCTTGCAAATGACAAGATTTCATTCTTTTTAATGTCTGAATAATATGCTCGTGTGTGTGTATATATATATACCCCATCTTCTTCATCCATTTCATCGGTGGGCTGCTTCCATATCCTGGCTATTGTAAATAATGCTTCTGTAAACATTGGGGTACATGTATCCCTTTGGATTAGCGTTCTTGTAGTTTTTTGGGTAAATACACCGTAGTGCAAAGAGCTGGATCATAAAGTAGTCCTATTTTTAACTTCTGAGGAACCTCCATACTGTTTCCACAGTGACAGCTCCAGTTTGCATTCCCACCAACAGTGCACAATGTTCCTTTTCCTCTGCATTCCCGCCAGCACCTGTTGTTTCTTGTGTTGTTGATTTTAGCCATTCTGACTGTAAGGTGACATCTCATTGTAGTTTTGATTTACATTTACCGAATGATTAATAATGTTGGACACTTTTTCATGTATCTGTTAGCAAGTCTGTGTCAGGTAAGTGAAATCATGCAGTATTTGCCCTCCCATGACTGGCTTACTTTGCTGAGCGCAATATCCTCGAGATTCATTTACGATGTCACCTACTCCAGAATTTCTTTTTTTTAATGTTTATTTTTGAAAGAGAGAGAGAGAAGGAGAGAGAGAGAGAGGCAGAGCACAAGTAGAGGAGGGACAGAGAGAGAGGAAGACACAGACTCCAAAGCAGGCTCCAGGCTCTGAGCTGTCAGCACAGAGCCCGACGAGGGGCTTGAACTCATGAACCGTTGAGATCATGACCTGAGGTAAGTCAGATGCTTAACTGACTGAGCCACCCAGATGCCCCCAGGATTTCCTTCTTTAAGGCTGAATAACATTCCATTGTGTGAATATACTACCTTTTAAAATATTCATCTGTCATTGAAAAAATTTAGGATGTTTCCACATTTCAGCTATTATAAATAGTGCTACAATGAACATGTAAGTGCCAATATCTCTTTGAGATCCGGACTTCAATGCTTTTGGATAAATATCCAGATTGAAATTTTTGGATCATATGGCAGTTCTATTTTTAATTTTTTGAAGGACTTCCATACTGTTCTCCAGAGTGGCTGTACCTGCTTACATTCCCACCAGCAGCACACATGCTCACAAAGACTGTGGTCTTTGATTTTCTGGATCGTGGCCATCCTAACAGATGTTGAGATGGTATCTTATTACTTTAATTTATATTTCCCAGATGATTAGTGATATTGAGCCTCTTTTCATATACCTGCTGGCTATTTATATGTATTCTTGGGGAAAATACCTATTTGAGTTCTTAGCTTACCTTTTAATGGAGTTATTGGGGTGTTTTTGCTATTGGAAATACTTTTTATATTCTCCAGTGTCTTGTTATATCTCCCACCACGGTCATGATCTGGAAAAGCCCAGTCTTGGGTCAACACAACCATCTGCTTTCCCCATCTCTAAATCTTGATCACGCAACTAGAGGTAAAGTAATAAAATGGCTTGGGTTGGTGCCATTCTAAAATCAGCCTTACCAACCCCAGATCTTTCTGTTTTCTGGTTTGCTCTCTCTCTTGGTCTCCCTTAAGCTTTTTCATACTTTCCTCATTGTCTTCAAGTACTGGACTCCGCAGTTCCCTCCTCATGTGCGCATGACTCTTCCATTCACAGAGACACTAGGTGGAATTGACACATGAGCAATTGTTGAACTTCAGGCACTAAACAAATAAACTTACCTTTCCATAGGCCTTGTCCTTCCCTTTTTCCTTCTATACAAAACAGAAAAGCATAAGGCGTCCCTCCTCTTCAAGTTAATCCCTCCCACCTTCTCATGAACCTCACCCCACCGCCTCCTCCCACGATGTCATCCTTCACCACTTTCTCCTTCTCTTGCTAACCCCTCCTCCTGTGTGTCCAACTCTTGTTTCTCTTCCCATCAGCCTTTAAATGCACCTGGAGTTCATCTGAAGGGCACGAAGCCCACTCAGCCACATGCAGCTGGCCTCTAGCCCTGTCTCTTTTATCTGTTACAGCCAGACTCTCCAGAAGATTCGTCTGTGCCCACTGCCTCCGTTCTCTCTCCCTCACATCCCCACCAGCTGCTTTGTTGTGTAAGTTTTTACTAAATCTAATGGACTCGTTTGACCCAGTTGATACCGCTCTCATCCTTGCAATGTTTTCCTTGGCTTCCCTCGTTCTGCAGTCCCCTGGTTTTCTTGACCAGGATTTGTGTTCTCCAGGTTCCATCCAGCCCACCCTGTCTCACTAGACACATGCCTCCTGGGCCATCTCATCTCTCTCTGTGACTGCAATGATTTTCGTGCTGAGGTTCCCATATTTGATCTCCTCTCCAGAGTTCTCTCCTGAGAAAGAGGTCTTCTGATCCATTTTATCCAGCTATCTACCACGTGTCCGCACGTGGATGTCACATGGCCACTTGAAACATGTCAGTCCAGCCCTCCACACCTTCCCTAGTGTTCTTTGCAAATGCTCTCCCAGCTCTCCAATCTCCACACCACTCTTCAGTTGCCTTCTTCCCCCTATTCAACCTGCTTACAAATATGATTTCCACCTTCTGAAAGCCTCTCAGTGATAGAATCTCTCCATTCCAATTCCCACGATTTTAGTTAAAGTTACAGTTGGGTCTTGTCTGGGCTCTTGAAATGTTCTGCCAGCCTTCAGGCTTCTCCCTCGCCCCAATCTATTTTTAACACCGTATCTCATCATCTTACTCTTCTGAGAAGAACCTTCTAATGTTCTCTGCTTTCTCTGAGGGTAAAGTCTGTGGTCCTTAACACAGAACGAATCCTCTGCATGACCTGATCCGTCTTACCTTTCCAGCACCATCTATCTCCTCCCATCAATCCCCGGCTAGATATTTCATCCACATCCAGTTTCACAGTCCCTTTCATAGGCCATGCTCTTTGTCACCTACGAGCTGGATCCTTCTGCCTAGAACACACCTTCACTTGTTTTCTTCCTCTTACTTGGTACCTCCTAACCCCACCTCCAGGCCCTCAATATAATACATTCTTCCTTACATTTCATGCTGCTAATGAGTCCTTGGCAAATTCCAAGTGAGTTTGGTAACACATTTAGCTTTGAGCTGTGCAAATAATAAAACAAATACTCATTGAATGGAGACCACAGTTTTATCAAAACCATATTGAAATTTACAGAAAAACACATGATTTACTAAGCATTGCCTTCATCACACAGCCCAGCTTTCTTTTTCATATGGAACCACATTGTTAATATACTCTCCGAGAATCCAGTAAAATGTTAAAAGAAATAGTACAGTTGCCAAAACCTTGCAGGGAGATTACTTCAGGAATAAAACTTCAAAGTTTGCATTTAAGAATCACAGCCCTTTTAAAGTTTTATAAGTTTTCACTATAGGACATAAATTTATTCTTCTGTGCATAATAGCAAGAGCTATAGTTACAGCCAAGCATTCTTTTCCATAGGGGCACCTAGGTGGCTCAGTCAGTTAAGCATCTGACACTTGATTTTGGCTCAAGTCACGATCTCATCGTTTGTGAGATCAAGCCCCGAGTTGGGCTCTGGGCTGACAGTGTGGAGCCTGCTTGGGATTCTTCTCTCTCTCTCTGCCTCTTTTCTGCTCACACACACACACGCACGCACGCACGCAGACACTCTGTCTCACAACAAATAAACATTTAAAAAAGCTTTACCTTTAAAAACAACCCCACAGAGATATGGTAATACTATGAACATTTCCTTAAGTAGGTTCATACTTAAGTTGAAGTCATGTTATAGAAATTTTTATTACTGAGGTGCCTGGCTGGTTAAATGTCTGACTTTGGCTCAGGTCAAGATCTCATGGTTTGTGAGTTTGAGCCCTGCATAAGGCTCTGAGCTGTCAGCTCTGCTTCAGATTCTGTGTCTCCTCCTCTCTGTCCCCTACCCCATCTCTCTCTGAAGAATAAACATTTAAAAAAAGAACTTTTTTTTACTAATTTGTTCTGTTCCTGGGATTTTTTTTTCTTAGTTTATTGTCAAATTGGTTTCCATATAACACCCAGTGCTCATCCCCACAAGTGCCCTCCTCCATGCCCATCTCCCCCCCCTTCTCCTCTCCTCCACTCCCCTCAGTCCTCAGTTTGTTCTCAGTTCCTGGGATTTCTTGAACTGTTACTTTGGATGTTAATATATCTTTACTCAGGGTATCAGTGTATCATTATTTTTTTGGCAATTGACTTTTCTATCACATTCCTAGCTACCATATCAGATCCTGCAAAAAATAATTGAAAAAACAAAATAGATGCAGGAGTGATTTGTCTTAGAGTAGGATCCAATTACATGTCCCCTGATAAACAGGGGGGGTGTGTGTAGCCCATAGCACTCTGGGCCTCTCACTTTTATACCACATAACACTGTAAAGATGTATTTATTGGGGCAAATGTAAACATACATTTTATGGGAAAATAAATACATATGTTCCATGAATATATGGAAATCTTTAAGGGAATGCATAAAGAGCAAAAGTACAGCACCTAGATTTACCTATCATTCTGGAAAATGCCCAGAAGATGAGTAATGCCCTGTGCCTGAAAGGAATGATCAAAAAGGCAGTGTCATACCTTGTGCAAAACCACAAGTGGAAAAATATGCAGTGCTGCATTGTTTATAACAATGACAACAAAACTACAATAAAAAAAAAATCTAGGTGCCTGTCAGGGGTGCCTGGGTGGCTTAGTTGGTTAAGCGTTTCGCTTAAGTCATGATCTCGCGGTTCGTGGGTTCGAGCCCCGTGTCGGGCTCTGTGCTGACTGCCAGTTCAGAGCCTGGAGCCCGTTTCAGTCTGTGACTCCCTCTCTCTCTGACCCTCCCCTGCTCACGCTGTCTCTCTCTCTCTCCTAGAAATAAATTAAACATTAAAAAAAATTAAAAAAAAAATCTAGGTGCCTATCAATGGGGTGCTAGATAAATAGGCATAAAGAGGAATCCCATGTGATTAAAAAGATTAGCATAGTTCCATAAACACAAAAATAAAATGCCTAAAATGATGTCCTGATATATTAGTGAACAAAAGAAAGGTGTGGGACATTGTGCGGGGAGGAATAGTTAAAAAATTTTTTTACTGTTTATTTTTGAGAGAAAGATGGTTCACAAAATGTTCTTTGTACTGTTCTTGCAGCTTTTATGCAAGTTTATTTCAAAAGAAAAACAAGAATCTTTAAGGGCCATGTGTCAACCTCATTTTTCTGGCATTGTCTTCCTGGTTGATTTCTCTTTCCTCAGTTTTAAGGGACAATATACTTTTTGCTCTTGTGGGTCTTGCTTCATTTTTTTTTAAAGCAAAGTTTAACGGGATTGATCTTTGAAAAAGATTTAAGCCCACAGCCCACATTGTTGACCCTCTTAGAAATGAAAATGCTTGAGACTTTGTAATGCAAATGTGCTAAATTAGAAGTGAATAATGACTAGTATGTGATTAAAAGCACCTGTCAAATGCTTACAGAAAAACAATGTCTAAAGTTTTTTCTAAAAAATATTGCGGGAGCGCCTGGGTGGCTCAGTTGGTTGAGCCTCCCAGTGCTGCTCAGGTCATGATCTTACGTTAGTGGGTTCGAGCCCTGCGTCGGGCTCTGTGCTGGCAGCTCAGGGCCTGGGGCCTACTTTGGTTTTGGGGTCTCTTGCTCTCTCAAAAGTAAACAAACATCAAAAAAAATTTTTTTAAATTGCAGTTCTGTAGAACTGTATCTTTTGCAGACTATTTTATTATGGTCTTTTCTTTGGGCTTTCAATAGGTTGAGTTCTTACTTTCCTCAAGCTTTGGCTGAAGTATTGTGCAAATGCAAGGGTTAATAAAAATAAAGGAAACAAATGTTTGGCCAGGTCGTGCCTCCTGGCTCTGTTAGCTGCATTTTCTGTGCATTCCTTTCAGTTGCAGCCACGATGCCTGGTGTGTATCTTGTCAAGCTTACACAGTCATTCAAACTGAAGTTTGTTTACTATTACTTAAGTGCAAAAGTTGTCTACTTTTTATTAACTACCTACTTTTTTTTTATTAACTGCCTACTTAAGTGTAAAAGTTGTCAGCACTCAACTTAGTTGATCTCTAATCAGAAAAAAAATATATTTTAATGTTTTATTTATTTCTGAGAGCGAGCAAGCAGGGGAGGGGCAGAGAGAGAGGGAGATACAGAATCTGAAGCAGACTCCAGGCTCTGAGCTGTCAGCACAGAGCCCAATGTGGGCCTCCACCCCACGAACCCTGTGATCATGACCTGAGCCAAAGTCGGATGCTTAAATGACTGAGCCACTCAGGCACCCCCAAATAAATGTTTTAAATCTCCTGTATTCAGGGAACTCTGTACCAGGTATGAGTGAGACAAGTTCAAGGGGCCACATTCTCAGATGCATTTTCATTTTCTGAAATTCAAATTTACTCATTTCCAAATATTGAAATAGCTCTTACTCTATGCCAACCACTGATAAGTGCATTAAAAATATTAACTCATTTCATCTTTGAGTAACTCCCTAAGGGATTTTCATTATTCTAGTTTGATTGAATGAGAAAACGAAGATACACTAATGTGAGTAACATACCTAAAGTCTCAGCTAGACAAGTGTCAAGCCAAATTTGGACCCCAGATGGCCTGGTTCGGGAGCACCTACCCTTCAGCACACTGCGACTCTGTTGTTAAGGAGAAGTGCCCTGGGTGGGGTATCTATATAAAATTGATGCTCAAGCAACTTTAATCAGTTGAATCTCAGCTCAGGACTGCAGACAGAGCAAAGACTGTTGCTTCATCTGTACCTACAGATCTCACTGAAAATTATCATAGAGGAAAACCAAGGAAAAAATAACAAAAAAGAAAATGGAAACAGATCTGTGCATTCAACAACTTTCTGGAATTCATAAAAACCAATTTAGTCAAATCCTTTGATCAAGGAATTCACATAGGAAATAGAAAAATACCATGAGACAAATGAGAAAGGAAAAACAGCACACCAAAATGTATGAGATAAAGTGAAAACAGTACAAACAGGGAAGATTATAGGTGTAAATACTTACATTAAGAAAGAAGAAAGTCTTGGATCAGTAATCTAACTTTATATTTCAACTAGAGAAAGAAAAAGAAACTCTAAGTTATCATAAGAAAGATAATACTAAAGATGAGAGCATAAACAAAATAGAGAATAGGGATATTAAAAAACTAAGAGTTGGATTGTTGAAATGGTCAACAAAATTTAAAAACTGTTAGCTAGATTAATTTCAAGAGAGAGAACACTTAAATAACTAAAATCAGAATTGAAACATGGGACTTCACAACTTATGCCACAAAACCAAAAAGTATTGGGGCACCTGGGTGGCTCAGTTGGTTGAGCATCTGACTTCAGCTCAGGTCATGATCTCATCGTTTTTGAGTTTGAGCCCTGCATTGGGCTCTGGGCTGACAGCCTGGAGCTTGGATTCTATGTCTTCCTTTGTCTCTACCCCTCCCCAACTCACACTCTGTCTTTTTCTCTCTCAAAAACAAACAAGTAAAATACTTAAAAAAACAAAAAGGATGAGAGAATACTATAAACACTTACATGCCAACAAATTGGATAACCCATAGGAAATGGATAAATTTTTAAAAATATACAACCTAGTAAGACCAAATCATGAAGAAATAAAAAATCAAAACAGACTAGCAAGGAGATTGAATCTGTAATCAAAAACCTACCAACAAAGAAAAGCCCAGGATCAGATGACTTCACCGGGGAATCTTACCAAGCATTTAAAGAATAATTAACACCAATCCTCCTCAAACAAACCAAAGAAAAGAGAATCCTTCCAGACTCATTCTATAAGGACAGCATTACCCCAACACCAAAGCCAAAGACACTGCAGGAAAACTACACACTATATAAACAAATATTAAATCATTACCTTATACACCTGAAACTATTAAGTTGTAGGTCAATTGTACCTTAATAAAAAAAGAAAACTACAGATCAGTATCCCTGATGAATACTGATGCAAAATACTGATGAATTTCCTCAACAAAATAGGAGGAAACCAAATTCATCCACATATTAAAAGGATTCTACACCATGACCAAGAGGGATTTTTTTCCTGGAATGCAAGGATGCCTCGACCCTCATATATAGGGTCAAGTGATTTTTAATCAGGGTGCCAAGACCATCACACAGTGGGGGAAAGAACAGTCTCTTCAGTGGATCCACGCTGGAAAAACTGGATTATCTACATGCAAACTTATGAAGCCATATTCAAAAATTAACTCAAAACTGATTACAGACTTAAACCACAGGGGTGGCTCAGTGGGTTAAGCTATGGCTCAGGTCACGATCTCACGGTCATGGGATTGAGCCCTGCGTTGGACTCTGCACTGATCATGGAGCCTGCTTAAGATTCTCTCTCTCCCTCTCCCTCTGCACCACACATATATGCTCTCTCTCTGGTACACACACATAGGAAAATACTTAAGACTAATATCTAAACTAAAAAATTCCTGGAAGAGAACATAGTTTCACGACACGGGATTTGGCAATGATTTCTTGGATAGGACACCCACAATTATAGGCAACAAAAGCAAAAATAGACAAATGGGACTGTATCAACCTTTTAGAAAGCCTGCACACGAAGCAATCAACAGTGAAAAGGCAACCTATAGAACGGGAAAAAATATTTGCAAATAACGTAATTCTAATAATGACTTAAATATGCAGAATATAGAAAAAACTCCTACAGCCCAACAAGAACATGTGTGACCTGATTTAAAAAAAATGGACAAATAACTTGCACAGATATTTCTCAAAAGCTAGGAAATGTGTTGTGGAGGATGTGCGGGCACTGGAATGGTTGCTGAGAATGTAAAATGGTGCAGCTGCTATGGAAAGTGTTATGGGCGTTTCTCAAAAATGAAAAATATGGTTATACCATATGATCCCACAATCCGCGCCCCCCCTCCCCCAAGTATTCACCTGAAAGAATGAGCACTGGGTCTTGAAGAGGTGTATTTCTGTATTCAATGCCTCATTATTCACACTAGTCAAAAGGTGGAGGCCACCCAAGTGTTCATGGAGGGATAAGTGAATAAAGAATTGTATATACATACAATGAAGTATTTTTCAGCCTTTACAGGGAAAGAAATCTTGTCATATGGTGCAAAAATGAAGCTGAAGGACATTGTGCTACATGAAATAAGCCAGTCACAAAGAGAAATACTGGATGATTCCACTTCTAGGAAGTATCTAAAGTAGTCAAACTCATCGACACAAAGATTAGAATGGTAGCTGGCAAGGGTTGGGGTGGGGAGAATGGGGAGTTATTCAGTGTGTACTTTGTTTTGCAAGATGGAAAACTTCTGGAGATCTGTTGCACAGCAAAGTGAACATAGCAATACTAAACTGAAAAAAAGTAAGTAATTACGAAGTAATAATTAAGAGTCCTTTAGACACTAAAAAATGTGTATATATAATAATAATATAACGTTTGGGATTTACTTAATAATAATCTGAAGGTCGGTTGGGGGAGAGGGTGAAGTTACACATGAAGACCGCCATCAGTTGACAATTCATGAAGCTGAATGGGTTCCTTATACCATTCCCTCTACTTCTGTTATGATTGAATTTTCCAGAATGGAGGCATTAAAAAAAAAAAAAACAACCCAAGATTATCAAAATGAAAAATTAAATCAATAAGTGCTAGATGAGAAAGTCAAGGATGTATCCTACCCTGTAAGATTAAAAAAGACTCAAAAAGCATGTGAAAGAATGCGGACAGGCATCCAGGACCTTCAGAAGGTCATCTAATCAACAGGAGCCGCAGAAACAAACAAATGGAGGGCAGGGATAAAATACAGACACATTTTTGTTTGCCAGATTGTTATGGCACTTCCACTACTAGTAGGAATATAAATAGGTGCATTCATTTGAGGGCATCAATTTGGTAACATCTTAAAATTAAAAATTCTGATACCCTATGATGGAAATCTCTCTTCCTCTTTTTAAAAAAAAATTATTTTTTATGTTTTATTTCTGAATGACAGCATGAGCAGGGGAGGGTCAGAGAGAGGGAGACACAGAATCTGAAACAGGCTCCAGGCTCTGAGCTGTCAGCACAGAGCCTGACACTGGGCGAGAACCCACGAACCGTGAGATCATGACCTTAGCCGAAGTCGGATGCTTAACCAACTGAGCCACCCAGGAGCCCCTATCTCTTTTTTTATCTCCTCTTGTAGAAGTACCTACAAGCTTGTTTTGATGATCGAAGTATACTGCAGCACACAAGTCTTTGGAATACACCCAATATCCCAAGAATTGGTGGAAAAACCATCTGAATTGATTCAGACAGCTCATAAAATTTCATTATGTGAAAACAGACTAAGAGTGGAATCAAGGTGGAATCAAAGTGACTTAGAAAACGTCATACCAGGGGCGCCTGGGTGGCTTAGTCGGTTAAGAGTCCGACTTTCGCTTAGGTCATGATCTCGCGGTTCGTGGGTTCGAGCCCCGCGTCGGGCTCTGTGCTGACTGCCAGCTCAGAGCCTGGAGCCTGTTTCAGTCTGTGACTCCCTCTCTCTCTGACCCTCCCCTGCTCATGCTGTCTCTCTCTCTCCTAGAAATAAATAAAAAAAAAACATTAAAAAAAAATTAAAAAAAAAAAAGAAAACGTCATACCTGAAATATAGTAAATGTTCTTAAGTAAATTACTAGTTCTTAAAGTTAATTAGTTAAATTCTGGCTAGTTAATTAAATTCAGGCGCATCCATATAATGCAACATTCATTGAAAGAAATGAACGATGTACGGGTAACAGAAATTTCTCCCAGATACATAATGATAAAAATAATTTACAGAACAATGTTTAATATTCTAATTTTTTTAAAAATTATATAGATTTTATATGGTTAAAGAGAAAATAGACTACAATTTCATATGTACATGAAAAATTTTGAACACATTAACAATACCTCTGAGGGTAGGTTCTATGTAAAGAAAAAAGGGCAGTTTACAGAAAAGGTATGGAAGGATTCACTTCCCTCGTTCTAAAAGCTGAACTTGCTATGTAAGTTAAATATACTGTTTCTGGAATGAAGGAAATAATTAACTTGACTCCTATTTTCAAATAAAGCCTTAGCCTGGCCAGGTTCTCCAGCAGTTAGAGCTACACGTTCACATTTTTGGAGGATGCAGTTAGAAAGGCGGTGCCCGTGGGAATTCAGGTATATTTCTCAAATGAAGTGTAACTGGACCTAATACCATTGACTAGCAGTTAACTTACCCTCTGGGAATCTATGCCCTTAGCAAGCCAGTTTTGGTTTTGTTGGGAAAACATCTCCTACAGAAAGGAACACCCATATATGCTCTTTGAGGTACTCTCATTTTGCATGAGAACTGAGGCCCAAAGAAGTAGGTTATCAAGCCCACATATCTAAATAACCATGTTTGGAGCAGACCGGACTGCATGGCCAAGAATTTCTACTTCTACATTCTCTTGCCTGTTTACTTCCTGGCCACAGCTTGCACACCTGCACTTAGCGCGCTCAGGTGAGGACATGTGATGCACAGCCAAGGTGGGTTTTGTTGCCTTATGTTGAGCTCACAATTGTGAGTACTCTGTTAAAGCCAAAGGGAAGGAGGTCAAGGACCGGAGAGGCCTCCCAACTTCCAGTATTTCCTTACCTCCCTAACCCATACAAGCTGGCCTCATGCTCACTGGCACCATTACCACTACTCAACCATCTTTAGTTCAGCACGAAGTATCCCAAGGTCCTACATGGGTTTTACTTCCATGTTATTATAGATGTTTTTAAATGTTTGAGGAATTTAAGACCATAGCAGTTCCCAAAACTTTAAGTGCTGTATTTTGGCTGTGTTACGGGCTCTCTAAATACCTAGAGCTTAAATACAACCGAGCGTGAAAAACCACAACTGCTGATGTTCGTTACTTTGGCACATGAGCTAAAATTCAGTATTGTCAAGGCCTTAAAGCTGCTCTTTCAAGCAGTCTATTCTTTAGGTCTAAATGTCTTTAACATCTTCACAGAATTTAGTTTTCCAACCAGTTCTAGGGATATCAACTGTATTCCAGACTCCTATGCTGCAATATACTTCGATCATCAAAACAAGCTTGTAGATACTTCTATGTGGAGGCCACACATTGCCAGGTACTGAAGTATTAAAATAATCTTACCTGATACATGTAAATAATCCCTTAGCAGTCGCCAATGTAGAGAATGCTTAAAATTGTTTTAGAGGACAGGTCAGTTCTCATCATTAATTCCTTTATTTCTAAACAAAGCAACCTCTGTGAAAGAACGGATTACTGCTTGCTTACCTCAGAATCTTCACTAGACTCACTGCGGAATGTTTATTATAGTCACAGTGAAATCTTTTAGTTTCTCAATTAAAAAAAATCTGGGAATTCATGAGGTCATCAGCTTGGCATAGTTCTTTACAGTCAGTTCCACTCAAGTCCCTTAAGTCCAAATTGTTTTTTGAGGTCTAAGAGAAAAAAAGGTGGAATCGAAAGGTCTTGGATATTGGAAGCAGTAAAACGGGGGAGGATTCCAATTTCTGAGTGGCCATGGGTCTACATAGCGATCATGGACTGAGAAAGAACACAGAACAAGAGTTTTGAGGACGGAAGAGAATTTTCATCATAGGCATGTCCTGGTTGAGCTTGGGAAGTACATTAAGTATCTAGCACACAACTGGATGTACAGAGAAATCCCAGCTCAAAGTAAATTTGAACACACGTTGTTAACTGAAGGCAGTGGTCAAGATAGTCCAGCGAAGGTCTACGCCTAAACCCAGACTAAAGGCATGAATTTAATCACTATAACCCTGTATTAAACAGCAAATTTGATCATGAGGACTCTAAGGGCATTTTGTAATGTGCAAAAGTTTACTTTTGTCAGAACATTTTTGGCAGTTTTCTCTAGCAGAAAACTGGACCTAATTAGGGTATTAGCGGCTTATAAATTTCAAAAAGCAAAAAATCTCAATACTGGAATTTCATGATTCTCATTGGGCAAGACATTTAAATCTCAGCTGGGATTTAACCTCAGCCTCAGGACATTACATACATGTAATGGTAATCTCACGCCTCAGGACACTGGCCAAGTTAAACCCCTGGGTTTGCAGAAAAGCAGTAGCATTTAAAAAAATAGAGGACTAACAACCTAGTAGTGAAACACCCACTATTGTGCCAAGAGGGGCTTGACTAAATAAACTTGGCCTGCAGGATACGCTTTCCACTCGAAAAATAAAACTGGAGCGCCTGGGTGGCTTAGTGGTTAAGCGTCCGACTTTCGATTAGGTCATGATCTCGCGGTTCGTGGGTTTGAGCCTCGCGTCGGGCTCTGTGCTGACTGCCAGCTCAGAGCCTGGAGCCCGTTTCAGTTTGTGACTCTCTCTGACCCTCCCCTGCTCACGCTGTCTCTCTCTCTCCTAGAAATAAACAAAAAAAAAGAAAAATAACAAAACTAGTTATTTATATACAAACTGCCGTTAGTATAGCTCCATATTAAATAAAAACCCCAAGGACCGTATATAAAATACTCAGATTTAACCCCAACGCTAGTAACGGGTTTACTTCTTTTAACCCAACAATGGAAAATATAATCAAAACACCTGCCTGCAGAACTGCAACTGGTTCCAAAAACGTGCTTCAGCCTGCTCTCCAGGAGTAACATTAACTGGCAGAACCACTTCCCGGTTACCTCCCCACCAGGATGCATTAGGCTCTCAAGTCAGCCGCATCCCAGAAACCTTGTGTTGGGAGCATCCTGTATCCATAAAACTAGAATGTTGGGGTAGGATCCAGATAGGTTCTTTGAAAAAGCTCTGATATGCAGCCAGTTATGACCCACCACTGTATACATCTGTCAATGGTAGGGTCTTCTTGTGTTCTGTGAATACAATCCAGCTCTTAAGTGTGAACTGCTTTGGTGGCCTCTAAAGGAAACACAGGCCAGTCCAGGATATTCACCCAATTCTGACAATTCCACCTGAAAGGCGGACTCACTTCCACGGCACAACTCCGAATTCCTCAGACCCGATGGTCCTAGGAAAGAAAGGCAACAAGAGTTAGCTGATAATCCATTTATTAAAAAAGCCTGATTTAAGCATCTGCAATGGTGACTTCAACCTCCACTCCCGGCTCAATGCTGATGGAGGTGATCTGCTTCACAATCTCGGAAGGACTGTGCAGATCAATGAGCCGCTTGTGGATCCGCATCTGAAACCGATCCCAAGTCTTAGAACCTTCACCACAAGGAGTCTTTCTCGTAGTGATTCTCAGAGTCTGCAACGGAAGACAAAGGACACCAGGCGTTGTGGTTTGCACGTGGCTCCGCCACTACCTCCACCTGCTCCTTGCGAGGCCACCCCCCCGCCCCGCCCACGGTCTCGCGGGCCCTCCCACCCCTGACTCCCTTCACCTTGGTGGGCATCCGAACCGGTCCTTTCACTTTGAGATTCTTCTCCTTAGCGCCTCTGATCAAGTCGGCACACACTACAGGGGAAGAAGAGCATCTTTCAGTTTCCGAGACGGCCCGGGCCAACCCAAGGAGCCTTGACTGATGCTGGCTCAGAATAGCGTATAAAGCCGTCACCGTAACTCCGCATAATCATCGTCTCCTCATCGCCAACACGGACGTAAAGGACACCGACAGCCAAGGGTAGGTCATTCCCGCTTGGCGCTTTTAAGTTCGCCAACTCGCCACTTGACTTCTCCGAGCCCCTCGTGCTCAGCAACAGGTCAAATTCATCGCTTTTGTCGGCTTCGCCCCAAGCTCTCACCCCAAAGCTACCGTACTCACCTTTCTCCAAAGATTTTACGTTGCGGCTGGTTAGAGTGATTCTAATTCGGTGAATCGCCACCTCCGGCTCCACGGGCGTCTTCCCGGTGTCTTTAAAAGCCTGCCATTGCACAAACGGAAACAGGGCTTTAAACGGCCTGGAAACGCTTCCTCGAGTCTCCCCAGGCTGCCCCTCCGCTTCAGGAGCCCCTTTCCCGGGCGAGGGAGGCTCGCGTTTCCGCCCGTCCCGGCGGGCGTCCCAGGCAGGGGCCGAGTCCCGCCACGTCCCGCACCGCGCGGCGCCGCCCCCGCCTCACCATGGCTGCGGCGCGGCTTCCTGACCGACTTGTTCCTCGGCGAGAGCGAACAGCGGTGAGTCAGGAGCAGGAGCGGCGCCTCCGGATGTCCGCGCCGGCCGCGACCGCGTTTTCCCCAAAGAGAAAGGGGTGAGGCCTGAGCGGCGCTTATATAGCGCCTGGCATCTGCATCCGGGTCCCGCACGCGTCTCCGCACTGCCCCGGAAGAGGAATGGCCTCGACGGCCCGGGAGGCGGCGGCGCGAGCCGGGGCTGGAGCGCCCGCGGCGCTGGCGGGAAAGGTGCGGCCGCGGGCGCCCCCTGTCGGCCGGGCGGAGTCACAGCCCCGGGAGGCGGCGTCCGGCGCCCGCGCGGTCACCGCCGCGGTCCTTGAGTCACCTGCGAGAGATGCCCCGGAGGTTGCGACCTAAAGCCCGAGAAGCGCCTCTGCCTGGTGCATCTGCCCCCGGTCTCTGCAAAAATCAAAGCGATTCTTGTGGTTTTTACAGCGCAAACGTCCCTTCCCCTACAAACCAAATCCCTCGTTCTCTGAGCAGGTGGGTAAAGGCTCTGAGTTTAACTCACGTGGGTTTTAGGAAAAATGACCGACAGCCGGCGCGTGTCGTTTTGAAAATTAGCAGGCAGTTGTTTTTCATAGCCTGAAATGCCTTTTCGTGCTGCTTTGTCTTCTGGCTTCGCAGACCGGTAGAAGCATCTAGTCCGTTTCTAGAAAGCACCTGCACTTGGGTTCTTTCCCTCCGGGAAAGCGATGCATGGCTGCTGGGATTATCCTGGAGCGCGTGGTGCATCCAGCGGTGCAGTCTGGAGACCCAGGTTCTCTCTCTAACTGTAACCATGTTATCCCTGCTCTGTTCGGAGAAGGTTCGGGTAAGACCCTTCAGGATCGCCGGAGTGTCAGGGAGAAGGGACACTGGAAATCTAAAGAGCGGTCAGTTGACGTGGGTCGCCAGGACACAGATCATAAAGTGCACACATAGACTTAAAAATGCAGAGTGGTTAAGTAGAACGAAACAGGCAAGATGGGTTTTGGTACAGGGCAGAAGGAAGAGTAAATAACCTCCTTATTTTACAGGTGAAGTGCTGAGTGCAGAAGAATTATCTGCTCAGACACTGAACTGGTGAAGGACAGAGCTCTGACCCCTCGAAGCAGGGCTCCTTCTTGAGCCCTTCTCTTCTATTCCTTGAAGGGAAATTCTATTTGAAACTTTCATGAAATAACAGCACTAACTTATTTGGTGATAATTGGGCAGAGCTAACAGCTGGCTTTCTTTGACTCACAAAAATATGTATACTAGATTTTTCGGCCATTTCACAATTAATTTCAATATTAAAATGTGTATATTTCTAGTTCAGTTATTCTTTAAAAAGTTTTTTTCTAATTTTATTTCTTTTTGAGAGAGAGCGAGAGACAGAGTGCAAGCGGGGGAGGGACAGAGAGAGAGGAGACACAGAATCCAAAGCAGGCTCCAGGCTATGAGCCTGATGTGGGGTTCAAACTCACAAACTGGGAAATCATGACCTGAGCGGAAGTCAGATGCTAAACCAACTGGGCCACCCAGGTGCCCCTTCGGTTCAGTTATTCTAAAATGTCATCCATTGGCTGTAAAAAAGATATCATAGAATTTGCAGCAGAAAAATCTGGAAACCTGAATACTTAATTTACTGGCTGTAATCAAAATGAGACTTCATAACTTACGGCTTGCTTTTTTTTTTTTTTTTTTCTAGGAGAGAGAGAGAGAGAGAGAGACAGTGAGCAGGGGAGGGTCAGAGAGAGAGGGAGTCACAGACTGAAACAGGCTCCAGGCTCTGAGCTGGCAGTCAGCACAGAGCCCGACGCGGGGCTCGAACCCACGAACCGCGAGATCATGACCTAAGCGAAAGTCGGACGCTTAACCGACTAAGCCACCCAGGCGCCCCAACTTAGGGCTTTAACTTACTACGATGGTGACCAGTAGGAGTGCTTGAGATGTGTTTTTGTGATTTTTTGTTTTTAAAGGAACAAATCTGGTACATCTATTCTTAGGTTTGCCTTTCCCTTCAAGCACTGGAGAAAATGGTGAACAAATTAACTTCCTTGACCACAGGAAAGAATTTCAGTATAGAAAAAGGCAAAATGTGGCCCAGCATGTATGGGAAAAATCCTTGATGTGACTAGAGCTAAGAAAACAGCTGGCTGAGAGCATATTAGAAAACTGTAATGAAAATTTAAAAAAAGAAAAATGTAATGAAAGCATCTGTACTTTCATTTAAAAAATACAATTTATGGGGCACCTGGGTGGCTTAGTCGGCTAAGCGTCCGACTTTCGCCTCGGTCATGATCTCACGGTTCGGGGGTTCGAGCCCCGCGTCGGGCTCTGTGCTGACTGCCAGCTCAGAGCCTGGAGCCTGTTTCAGTCTGCGACTCCCTCTCTCTCTGACCCTCCCCTGCTAACGCTGTCTCTCTCTCTCTCTCCTAGAAATAAATAAAAAATATTTTAAAAAAATACAATTTATTTTCAAATGGGCTAACATACAGTGTGTGAAGTGTGCTCTTGGTTTTGGGGATGGATTCCTGTGGTTCATCGCTGACATACAATACCCAGCGCTCATCCCAAGTGCCCTCCTCAATGCCCATCCCCCATTTCCCTCTGTCCCCCGCCCCCCATCAACCCTCAGTTTGTTTTCTGTATTTAAGAGTCTCTTATGTTTGCCTCCCTCTCTGTAACTATTTTTTCTGCTTCCCTTCCCCCATGGATTTCTCAAGATCCGCAGATGAGTGAAAACATGGTATCTGTCCTTCTCTGATTGACGTATTTCATTCAGCATAATACCCTCCAGTTCCGACCACATTGCTGCAAATGGCAGGATTTCGTTCTTTCTCATTGCCAAGTAGTATTCCATTGTGACATCACTATTTTCAAATTTATGTTTAGTTCAAACACTGTGTTGTATTTTTCTCTTTGAAGTTAATAGCTCCTGTAGTTACCACGTTAAAAAAATTTGTTTTAATGTTTATTTTTGAGAGAGAGAGAAAGAGGCACAGAATGTGAGTAGGCGAGGGGCAGAGAGAGGGAGCCACAGAATTTGAAGCAGGCTCCAGGCTCTGAGGTGTCAGCACAGAGCCCGACTCGGGGTTCGAACTCACGAACCACAGATCATGACCCGAGCCAAAGTCGGATGCTTTACCGATTGAGCCACCCAGACGCCCTGAGTAAATCCCACAGTTTAATTAAAAATGTAATGTTCAAACACTAGAGGTAAGATATTCATGGGAGGAAAAAGTGAAAATTAACAATTTATCCAAAAGAAGAAAATACAGAATCCCATCCTTAATGTCATAGATCAATTACTAGATATCCTTAATCAGAGGATATGCATATTACAAAATTATAAATACTTTGGTGTTATGTCAGCTGCCCTTTGGGAAGGATATTCTCAAGTAGATGCTTCTTCTAGCAGGCTAATGAAGGTTTTACTGTGAGAAAATGAAATTACTTACACATTTACATTGTATATATACAAGTAAAAATATTCTTAAATTTTCAACATCTCTATTCATAGCCTTCCTTTGCTGATTTTTGTAGGTCTCTTAAAATGATCTTGTGTGGGTGTTTGTTCCTTTCTGTGGACAGCCATCTACTGGTCTTTTGCTGTAATGACAGTGTCATCGTACTACTTAAGAAAGGAAATTAATCGAAGTTCTAAACTACTTAATTCACGGTACAGATGTGTATATTGGTAAAATAATAAAGGCAGATTTTCTTTTTTTAATTGTATTTTTTAAATTTTATTTTGTAATGTTTTTTATTTATTTCTGAGAGAGAGAGACAGCGTGAGCAGGGGAGGGTTAGAGAGAGAGGAAGATACAGAATCTGAAACAGGCTCCAGGCTCTGAGCTGTCAGC
The DNA here is from genome assembly GCA_017311185.1 of Proteles cristata cristata. NCBI lineage: Eukaryota > Metazoa > Chordata > Mammalia > Carnivora > Hyaenidae > Proteles > Proteles cristata. The sequence goes on along the minus strand of JAESUZ010000067.1, from coordinate 810,006 downwards.
ACAGAGCCTGACGTGGGGCTCGAACCCACGAACCGTGAGATCATGACCTGAGCCGAAGTTGAACGCCCAACCGACTGGGCCACCCAGGTGCCCCAATAAAGGCAAATTTTCAAATGAATGGGTCAAGTGGCTGTTTAGACACTGTTTTATTTGCAGAATCTTTGATCTAAATAAATTCGTATTAAAACTCTTCAGTCTGAAATTTAAGACTAAAACCGGAAAGAGTTTAAAACATTCTCTTGTGGTTAGCTGTGTTGTACTGGTAGGGGAGTGAAATGTGAAGACAATTCCTTGTGGTTTACTAGGATTACGTGTGAGAACTTAGAACAGTGCTGGGTCCATGGCAGTAGTCAGTACTGTATTCATATCAGTTTGTTTGATCTTCACGTCAACCCCTGGAACGTAAGTGCTGTCATTCGTATTTTATACATGAGGAAGCTGAGGTTAGGTGGGCTGCCCAAGGTCACAGGAAAAGCCGATGTCTGAACCTATGCAGTCAAACTCTAGAGTTTGTACCCTTAGCCACTACACTATGGTGTCTCTCATTTATAGAGCCCTTAACGTTTTCACTAGTGGTTGTACTTACCTGCGAGGTATAAAAGCATAGAAAGACTTTTTGTATTTTACTCTAGTTGAGATCAGAAATTTTATTGAGCTACTAATATGTGTCCATTGTAAGGCAGCATCCTTATTTTTAAAAAGTTTTTAAATTGTTTATTTTTGAGAGAGAGAGAGAGAAAGAGAGAGAGAGAGAGAGAGTGTGTGTGTGTGTGTATGAGCAGGGGAGGGGCAGAGAGGGAAGGAGACATAGAATCTGAAGCAGGCTCCAGGCTCCGAGCTATCAGCACAGAGCCTGAGGGGGGCGGGAAGAGCCAGGCAGGGGGCTCAAACTCAAGAACCGTGAGATCATGACCTGAGCCAAAGTTGGACACTCAATGAACCAAGCCACCTGGGTGCCCCCAGAATCCTTTTTTTTTTAACTCTTCATTTTTTTCCAGTTTGCAGTCCTGTAGATCCCCAAGGCCAGTTAACTCTATTTGCTCATTAAAAGGGTTTCACAGGGGCGCCTGGGTGGCTTGGTTGGTTAAGCGTCCGACTTTCGCTTAGGTCATGATCCCGCGGTTGGTGAGTTCGAGCCCCGCGTCGGGCTCTGTGCTGACTGCCAGCTCAGAGCCTGGAACCTGTTTCAGAGTCGGTGACTCCCTCTCTCTCTGACCCTCCCCTGCTCACTCTGTCTCTCTCTCTCCTAGAAATTTTTTTAAAAAAATTAAAAAAATAAAATAAAATGGTTTCACAAAAGTGAGCGATGTAACAGGACTAGGGACACAGATCTTTTCGTTGAGAAGGATTCCCATGGAGCATGTGTTGGGTTGATAATTTTCAACCATGTTTCCACTGCAGAGCTCTCCAAATTCTTTGTCGGGGTGGAAACAATGACCTGTCCACCAGACCTCAGGCTCCTTCTTTCCCTGCTTTGTTTCTCCCGTTCCCTGCAGGCCGAAAGATTCCATCGTTTCTTGAACTGCAACCTGAAAAACTGGTCTGCTTCCGTTGCCTAGTGCCATGTCCTAGTTGCAGCAGATAACCTGCAGAGGACGCCCATGGTCACACTTTTGTGGTCCTGATTACATACAAGGGAGCCAGGTACAGATTTACCCCCCTGGGGTTGGGCTTTTCATGGTGCATAGACTTGACACACGTTTTTAGAAAATATTTCTACCATTTGCCTCCTTCCATGAGAAGATTGGGGCCTATAGCTTTTCACCACACACGGATTCTGCTGCACTGGCCCAGTGTGGTGGACAGCCTCAGATGCGGCCCGCAGTGACCTCCACCACCTGTTATTCACGCCCCTGTGGAAGCCCCGCCCCCCGAGTGTGGGAACATGCGATTTGCCTCTGAACACTAGAAATTGGCTGAAGTGCCGGGATGTTACTTTCGTGAATAGATTAAATAGGGTTCTGACGCCTGTCTAGCTGGATGACTCTCTCCCTTGTTAGCTCTGATGAAGCCGCCATGTTGGGAGCTGCTACAGGGAGGGACCCTGGGGCGAGGAAATGAGGGCAGCCTGTGGCCCACAGCCAGCAAGAACCGACAGGTCTTCCAGGCCAACAGCCCCGAAGAACTTGAATTCTGCCAACAACCCTGTGACTCTGGAAGCAGATCTCTCCTTTCAGATGAGACCGCAGCCCTGGCCGATACCTTGAGTGCATCCTTTTTTTTTTTTTAACTTTTTTTTTTTTTACAAATAGTTTATTGTCAAATTAGTTTCCACATAACACTCAGTGCTCATCCCCACAAGTGCCCTCCTCCATGTCCATCCCTCCTCCCCCCACATCCACCAGTCCTCAGTTTTTGTCAGCATTCAAGAGTCTCTCATGGTTTGCCTTTCTCCCTTTCCCCCACCATTTCCCCCCTTCTTCTTCCCCTTATTCCTCCGTCAAGTTCCTCCTAATCCTCTATACGTGCAAACATATGATATTTGTCCTTCTCTGCCTGACTTATTTCGCTCAGCATAACACCCTCAAGGTCCATCCATGTTGCTACACATGGCCAGATTTCATTGTTTCTCATTGCCATGTAGTATTCCATGGTATAGATAAACCACATCTTCTTGATCCATTCATCTGTTGATGGACACTTAGGCTCTTTCCATGTTTTAGCTATTGTGGAGAGTGCTGCTATGAACATTGGGGTCCATGTGCTCCTATGCATCAGCATTTCTGTATCCCTTGGGTAAATTCCTAGCAGTGCTATTGCTGTGTCATAGGGGAGTTCTAGTGTTAGTTTCCTGAGGAACCTCCACACTTTTCCAGAGGGGCTGTACCAGTTTGCATTCCCACCAACAGTGTAGGAGGGTGCCCGTTTCTCCACATCCTCACGAGGTGGTATCTCAGTGTGGTTTTGACTTGTATTTCCCTGATGAGGAGGGATGCTGAGCATCGTTTCATGTGTTTCTTGGCCATCTGGATGTCCTCTTTGGAGAAATGTCTGTTCATATCTTCTGCCCATTTCTTCACTGGGTTGTTTGTTTTTTGGGTGTGGAGTTTGGTGAGTTCCTTATAGATTCTGGATATTAACCCTTTATCTGATATGTCATTTGCAACTATCTTTTCCTATTCCGTTGGTTGTCTATTAGTTTTGTGGGTTGTTTCCTTTGCCGTGCAGAAGCTTTTAATCTTGATGAGGCCCCAATCGTTTAGTTTTGCTCTTGATTCCCTTGCTTTTGGGGATGTGTCAGTTAAGAAGTTGCTGCGGTGGAGGTCAAGGAGGTTGTTTCCTGCTTTCTCCTCTAGGATGTTGATAGTTTCCCGTCTCACGTTCAGGTTCTTTATCCATTTTGAGTTTGTTTTTGTGCATGGTGTAAGAAAGTGATCTAGTTTCATTTTTCTGCATGTTGCTGTCCAGTTCTCCCAACACCATCTGTTAAAGAGGCTGTCTATTTTCCATTGGATATTCTTCCTCCTTTGTCCAAGATTAGTTGGCTGTATACTTTTGGGTCCACTTCTGAGTTCTCAATTCTGTTCCATTGGTCTATGTGTCTGTTTTTGTGCCAATACCATACTGTCTTAATGATGACTGCTTTGTAGTAGAGGCTAAAGTCTGGGATGGTGATACCTCCCGTTTTGGTTTTATTTTTCAGGATTACTTTGGCTATTCGGGGTCTTTTGTGGTTCTATACAAATTTTAGGATAGTTTGTTCTAGTTTTGAGAAGTATGCTGGTGCAATTTTGATTGGAATTGCATTGAATGTGTAGATAGCTTTGGGTAGTAATGACATCTTAACTATATTTATTCTTCCTATCCATGAGCATGGAATGTTTTTCCATTTCTTTGTGTCTTCTTCAATTTCCTTCATAAGTTTTCTATAGTTTTCATCATACAGATCTCTTGTATCCTTGGTTAGGTTTATTCCGAGGTATTTTATGGTTTTTGTGCAATTGTGAATGGGATCAGTTTCTTGATTTCTCTTTCTGTTGCTTCATTGTTGGTGTATAAAAATGCAACCGATTTCTGTACGTTGATTTTGTACCCTGCAACTTGGCTGAATTCTTGAATCAGTTCTAGTAGGCTTCTGGTGGAGTCTGTCAGGTTTTCGATGTAGAGTATCATGTCATCTGCGAAGAGTGAAAGTTTGACTTCCTGTTTGCCAATTCTGATGCCTTTGATTTCCTTTTGGTGTCTGATGGCTGATGCTAGGACTTCCAGCACTATGTTAAACAGCAGTGGTGAGAGTGGGCATCCCTGTCGTGTTCCTGATCTCAGGGGGAAAGCTCTGAGTTTTTCCCCGTTGAGGATGATGTTAGCTGAAGGCTTCTCATAGATGGCTTTGATGATGTTTAAGTAGGTTCCTTCTATCCCGACTTTCTCTAGAGTCTTTATTAAGAAGCGATGCTGTATTTTGTCAAATGCTTTTTCTGCATCTATTGACAGGATCATATGGTTTTTATCTTTTCTTTTATTGATGTGATGTATCACGTTGATTGATTTGCGAATGTTGAACCAGCCCTGTAACCCAGGAATGAATCCCTTGGTGGATGATTCTTTTTATGTGCTGCTGGATTTGATTTGCAAGGATCTTGTTGAGGATTTTTGCATCCGTATTCATCAAGGATATTGGCCTGTAGTTCTCTTTTTTTGCTGGATCTCTGTCTGGCTTGGGAATCAGAGTGATCCTGGCTTCATAAAATGAGTCCGGGAGTTTTCCTTCGATTTCGATTTTTTGGAATAGCTTGAGAAGAATTAGGATTAATTCTGTTTTAAATGTCTGGTAGAATCCCCCAGGCAAGCCATCAGGTCGAGGGCTCTTATTTGTTGGGAGATTTTTGATCACTGATTTGATTTCTTCACTCGTTATGGGTCTGTTCAGGTTTTCTATTTCTTCCCATGTGGATTTTGGTAGTGAGTGTGTGTTTAGGAATTTGTCCATTTCTTCTAAGTTGTCCAATTTGTTGGCATATAATTTTTCATAGTATTCCCTGATAATTGCTTGTATTTCTGAGGGGTTGGTTGTAATAAGTCCATTTTCATTCATAATTTTGTCTATTTGGGTGCTCTCTCTTTTCTTTTTGATAAGCCTGGCTAGAGGCTTGTCAATTTTGTTTACTTTTTCAAAAAACCAACTCTTGGTTTCATTGATCTGTTCAATTGTTTCTTTGGTCTCGATGTTGTTTATTTCTGCTCTAATTTTTACTATTTCTCTTCTTCTACTGGGTTTAGGGCGTTCTTGTTGCTCTGCCTCTGGTTCCTTTAGGTGAGCTGTTAGATTTTGGACTTGCGCTTTTTCTAATCTCTTGAAATAGGCCTGGAGAGCAATGTACTTTCCTCTTAGGACTGCCTTTGCCGCATCCCATAGATTTTGAATTGTTGTTTTCATTTTCGTTTGTTTCCATATATTTTTTAATTTCCTCTCCAATTGCCTGATTGGCCCATTCATTCTTTAGAAGGGTGTTCTTTAACCTCCATGTTTTTGGAGGTTTTCCAGACTTCTTCCTGTAATTGATTTCAAGTTTCAAAGCATTATTATCTGACAGTGTGCATGGTATGATCTCAATTCTTTTATACTTATTGAGGGCTGCTTTATGTCCCAGTCCGTGATCTATCTTGGAGAATGTGCCATGCGCACTTGAGAAGAAAGTAAATTCCCTGGCCTCAGGATGTAAAGTTCTAAATATATCCGTCAGATCCATCTGGTCCAATGTGTCTTTCAAGTCCATTATTTCTTTAGTGATTTTCTGTCTGGTTGACCTATCCATTGCTGTAAGCAGAGTATTAAAGTCCCCTGCTATTAGCACATTCTTATCTATAAGCTTGTTTCTGTTTGTGATTAATTGTTTTAGATATTTAGGTGCTCCCATATTTGGTGCGTAGACATGTATGATTGTTAGTTCTTCCTGATGGATGGAACCTGTAATTATTATGTAGTGCCCTTCTTCATCTCTTGTTATTGTCTTTAATTTAAAGTCCAGTTTGTCTGATATAAGTATAGCAACTCCAGCTTTCTTTTGATTTCGTGTAGCATGATATATATTTCTCCATCCCCTTACTTTTAATCTGAAGGTATCTTCCGGTCTCAAATGAGTTTCTTGTAGACAGCAAATAGATGGATTTTGTTTTTTTATCCATTGTGCTACCCTATGTCTTTTGATTGGGGCATTCAGGGCATTTACATTCAGTGTTATTATTGAAATATGTGGGTTTAGAGTCTTTGTATCTTTTGTGGGGTTCATGTTTGTGGTGGTGTCTCTGGTATCTTTGTTGCTTGCAACCTTTCCTTCAGAGCGTCCCTCTCAGGACTTCTTGTAGGGCTAGCTTAGTGGTGACAAGTTCTTCCAATTTCTGTTTATTTGGAAAGGTTTTTATCTCTCCTTCTATTTTGAATGACAGGCTTGCTGGATAGAGGATTCTTGGCTGCATATTTTTACTGTTCATCACATTGAAGATCTCCTGCCATTCCTTTCTGGCCTGCCACGTTTCAGTAGATAGTCTGTCACCACTCTGATAGGTTTCCCTTTGTATGTGAGGGCCCTTTTCTCCCTAGCTGCTTTCAAAAGTCTCTCTTTGTCCTTGTATTTTGCCATTTTTACTATGATATGCCTTGCAGAAGATCGATTCAAATTACGTCTGAGGGGAGTCCTCTGAGCCTCTTGTATTTCAACATTTACTTCCTTCCCCAGGTTGGGGAAGTTCTGTGCTATAATTTGTTCCAGGACTCCTTCAGCACCTTTCCCTCTGTCTTCCTCTTCTGGGATTCCTATGATACGGATATTGTTGCATTTGACCATATCACTGAGCTCTCAAACTCTTCTTTCCTGTTCCTGGATCAGTTTGTCTCTTTTTTTTGTCAGCTTCTTGTTTTTCTATAATGGTGTCTTCTAAATCACTTATTCTCCTTTCTGCCTCTTCAATCCATGCATTCATTCGAGGCCTCTAATTTATTATGTATCTCATTTATCAATTTTTTTTAATTCTTCCTGCCTATTTTTATTTTCCATTCTGTCTGTAGCCATAGTTTCTTTGATTTCCCCTATGTTTTTTTCAAGCTCAGCTATTAATTTTACCATTATTATTCTAAAATCTTGTTCAGTTATGCTGCTGATATCTGTTTTGAGCAGTTCATTAGCTGTCATTTCTTCTTGGAGTTTCTTTGGAGGAGAGCTCTTTCGTTTCGTCATTTTAGTTAGCTTTCCGGCTCTTGTTGGTTTTAAAGACCTGTTATGCTCTCTGTATCTATGAGCGCTGCTGTATCCAAGAAGACTCTTTGACTGTCCAGGGCCTATCCTTTCAGAGAGTGTTTTTTGAATGGTATCTCTTGGTCTCTCTTGTTGGGACCTTGGTTATTTTATTTTCCTATTCGTAGTGATATTTGGGACTCTCCACCTTCTGTACTCTGGCTTGTTTCTTGAGGTAGCCATTAGAAGGCTTTCTCAGTGGATTCTGCATCCTTTTCTCCCAGTCTCTCAGGTTTTGTAAGGTTTCCAATGGCTTCAGATCTTTTCCGTGTGATGTATGGGCGCGAGAGCAAGTACGGAGCTCCTTACTTCTCCGCCGTCTTGCCCCCTCCACCTTGACTGCATCCTTAAACAAGAGCCCCTGAGCAGAGCTTCCTAAGCTGAGCCTGGATTCCAGATCCACGGACACCGTGAGATAGTGACTGTGTTGTTTCCATCTGCTGCGTGTGTGATAACTGACTATTCAGCAACAGATGACGACTACATTGTACACACACAACATGTTGGAATGGATACAGTGAGCTGACAAGGGTCATCTGGAAGTCCCCAGACCTGAGGTAGTATTTAATCAGGCAGTGTTGAACCGCTTTGCCCGTGTTGTTGCAGGGAAGGTGGAATTATAGGCTACTCGTATGGGAGATACATGTTCTTCAGAGTTCCTGCCTGTTGCCTTTGTGAAATGTTGCTGGCCTGTCAACAGCATGGAGGTGGCACTTTCTCCTAATTACGAGGCTCATCTTAGTTTTCCTCCAGTCAGCCTGTCTCAATGGGTGCCTCCGATTGGCACTGTGTGCTGAGGACTGACTTTAGAGTAGCTTCAGTACCTCCCTTGATGTTCTTTAGAGCCAAACTTCTCATTGTAATTTGAGAGCTCTTAATTCTCTACTGATAAATTAGTCATTTGAAACCCACTTCAAGTTCAGACATTGTCTCTTTCTGCTTTCCTTTTTTTAAAGTTTATTTTGAGAGAGAGAGAGAGCATGAGGGGAGGGGCAGAGAGAGAGAGGGAGACAGAGAATCCCAAGTAGCCTCCACACCTTCCGCACAGAGCCCAATGTGGGGCTTAATCTCACGAACCGTGAGATCATGCCCTGGGCTGAAATCAAGAGTCAGATGCTTAACCAAATGAGCCACCCAGGCACCCCCTTTTTTACTCTCTTTTATTAAATCTATTCATTCCACAGATGTTTATGGATTGACTATTATGCTTAGGCAGAGTTAGAGGCATTGGGAATATGATGGAAAACAAGGCGCTTGCTTTCATTTCTGCCTTCGGAACATGCTTTTAGTGGAAGAAACAGGCAGCTGGCTGTAAGATAAGCAGGAATTTCAGCAGTGATAAATTCTGTGAGGAGAACAACACAGGATATGGGTATAGAAGCTGTGCGGTCAGCAACAGCCTTAGAGGAGGCACGTCGCTCAAGATCCCTGGTTGCAGTCTACAGAGATCACTTCCAGGTTACTTTAAGCAAATTAAAACGTGGCAGGGCCGCAGAACTGGCTTTGGAGGGTATGCCGCAGAAAGGGCCCCCAGTGGGGACCCGGGGCTGAGCCCTGATGCTGCTGTACGCTCTTCTGACCCCGGCGGCGCTGGACCGTGGCCGCTGGACAGTGGATTGAAGCCACCGCCTTGTCAACTACTGGACGCTGGACCTACATGCCGCCGGACTCATCACTTCTTCCGGATTCTGCACGGGTCCTTATGTCTTTATGCCAACGTCGCTGGGCAAAGCCTCGCTCGTGCGGCCACGGCTGAGTTGAAGGGAAGGTGACCTCTGGCATTTTCAGCTGTGTAACCAAAGAGAATAGCAAATGTCTATGCAGGAGGTGTCCCAGAGCAGAGGATGGACTCACTGGAAGGAGTCAGCTAGGTAGGAAGCTGGGGAAGGGGCCAGCAGAGTCCCTAGGGGAGAAGTAATCTTGTTGTGTTGGAGAAAACTGAGGATACAGGGCACAGTGGATGAGGAAAAGGTGAACAGACCTGGAGTCCAGGAGAGGGCAGAGCTGGGCAATGCACCTTGTGAAGCAGGGTTTGGAGCTCGGATGTTATTGTAAGTGCCCCAGAAAATTGCTGCCCATCTCAGTTTCCTGTGGCTGCAGTAAAACATTACCACAAACATGGTGGCTTCAAACAACAGAAGCTTATTCCATCATAATTCTTGGTAGGGTTGGTTCCTCCTGGAGGCTCTGAGGGAGAATCTGTACCTTGTTTTCCCTCCGCTGCAGGCCTCTTTCCTACCAAGCCGTGGCGCTCCTTGTCTCATAGACTTTTCACACCAGTCTCTGCTCCGTCTTCACGTGGCTGTGAAGTGTCTCTGAATCAAATCTCCTTTCTTCTCTTACAAGGACACAAGTCATTGGACTTGGGGCCCACACTAAATCCAAAATGATCTCATCCCAAGACCCCTAACTTAATTATATCTACAAAGACTCTATTTCCAAATAAGTCCACATTCACAGGTATGTTGAGAGCCATTCTGAACTCACTAGTTGAGAAAACTTGTGAGGTTAGGACAAGTTTGCACGGTCTCTTGCCATCAGATGACGACCGATATCCACCCCCACTCAATTGCTTCTGCTTGAGCACCGACCCCCAAGGTACCTTGTTGGTTGGTATTGGGAATGACTTGTCCCCTTATTCTGGCCCTGGTATGATGATTGCACCTTGTGAAGGAACTTATTGTGGGAACTTCTTCTTTTGTGATCATGGGAACAGACATCGTGTCTCCGGCAGGTCCTGTTTCCCTCCATACTTCTCTTTAGCTATGAACAGGCTCATGACCCTTACTCATAAAAGATTGGCCTTTATGTGTACAATTCTGTTTCTACTGTTGTGTTAGTCCAAGAGGTTCAGCTCAACATGTAAATCAACTTCCCAAAAGCGTCTCTCATGCCCTCGCTATTCAATAAATCATAGACAAAAAACTAGACACAAAGGTAAATGCACTCGAAGAGGCTATTCTTTGTATTGGAAATGAGCTAAACTCTTTAAAGGTACGGTTGGCTCTCTGGTGCCTTAAGGAATATAACAGGACAATTAAATCTTGCCCAGAGATAAAGAGCCTCACTTAGAGAAAAGGAACAGATAAGGGCAGAATGTAAGTTACTACATATACCTTTGCTAACTGATGGTGTATAGCAGCCCCTTCCCTAAGGCCTGCATTCCACAAACACCTTCCCTTATCCTGGCAGCTGTGAGGAGGATGGATAAGAGTATATACAACTTAGCCTATGACTTGATCTTAGCGTTATTAAAATGTGTATTTTATCCTGTTTTTCACTAAGAACACCGTGTTATTTTCTTAGTTGTAAGATTTCCTCAACCTCACTATAATTGGGGCACTTCTGCTAGAAGACTTCTGTACAACCTGTTTCTATACACTTTCCAAAGCGTCTTATCACAGAGAACTATCCATTGTGAACATTCCATTTTCTGATGCCATGTTATCGTTTGACCTAGAAATAAAGACACCAAAACGGACAGTGCAGCAATGCCTGCCTGGTGATCAGAAAGAATCTTGGGGGGCTCTATCACTCTCTCTCCAACACCATCTATCCTTCAGGGACTCCTGGACTGGCTGGAGCTGGACTTCAGCACAGGTACTGGTGTTAGGACTTGGACTTATTTTGGGAGGACTTTATCTACGACACCACCCAAGGGTTTTTGTCAGGGCAAGGCTGTGATCCAATTTGTGTTTTAAGGAGATGGATTAAAGGAGTCTGATGGTGAAAATGAGAAGTGAGGGAGCTGTTGCAGGGAGGATGAGCTCAGGGTTATATACAGGAGTGGTAGCCTTGGAAATGAAGGTACTGGAGACCGGAGACAGAGTTTGAAATTAGATTGTCACGTGTTGATGGGTTGGATGTAGGTACTAAGGGCAGGAAAAAAGTCAAGAACGTCTCTTTGGTTTTGAGCCTGATGAACTAGGCCATTTACCAGGATGGAGAGGCCTCAGGAGGGGACAGGTTAGATGAAGATTGAGAGTTCTGTGTTGACCTGTTCAGTCTGAGACGAATATTAGACATTTAAAGCTATGTATACTATGGCTACTCGAGCCTCGGGCAGAAGGAAACGTCAGTAATACTGAGGCTGTCTATATTGCAAATTGTGATATTTTGATTGTCATGGGTTATTTTGCTTTTTAAAAGTATTGCATTGCAATATGACTGTTCTTTATTACTTTTTTTGGCGCCCTGTAAATATTACACCTGAGGTGAGATTTACTTCCCAAGACCTCACCCCGGTCCTGGCTCTGACGGGCACAGGTGGCAGAGGCAGCTGTAGGGCAGCAAAGGGGGGCTGTGAGGACATGCTTAAGTCCACTTCCGGTGTGGCCACTTCACAAGGGTCACGCCATCTACATGGGTCTCTGCTGTATCATTGTAAAAGGAGGGTGTTGCACTCTGTGGTCTTCCAACTTTGAGAGGCTATTTCATGGAAATAAACAGATCCAAGAATATCTCTTCACCACCAACATAGTGCCAGACTCGCAAGATGGCTTCTGCCTCCTTCGTCCCCCCTTCCTGCTCCTCAGCTCTGGAAGAGCTAGCTACAGAATCCACAACGGAGGAGGCTTGAAATGGCAGAGGAGACCCCTCTCTCCCCATTTCAAGTCTTTTGATCTCAGGTGGCCATTCATCTGATTTGGCCAGCACAGCCTCAGTACATGACCAAAGGGTTGAATTTTTTGTTTTGTTTTGTTTTGTTTTGTTTTACTAGTGCCAACGTTCACTCAAGAGTGCTCTGATTTAGATTATAGTCTCTTTACTCAAGCACAAGTCTACCTGGTGATAGTGAGGACAGAGATTTGATTTGGATCAGTTTAGGGTTTTAAACTGCATTGGACTGAGTTTTAATAACCTGAAATTAGCAGAAAGTCATGGACTCTTCCCTAGGTTTTAATTAAGGGGTGGGAAAAGATGAGTGACACAATGCAATATAAACCAGTAATTAGAATTTAAAAAAAACCCTTTTATTTGTTTATACTCCACTAGATGGGGCACATCAAGAAAATTGATTGCAAGGGCGCCTGGGTGGCTGTCAGTTAAGGCTCCTACTTTGGCTTAGGTCACAATCTCATGGTTTGTAAGTTTGAGCCCTGTGTTGGGATCTGTCCTGATGGCTCAGAGCCTGAAGCTTTGGATTCTGTGCCTTGTTCTTTCTCTGCCCCTCCCCCACTTGTGCTCTGTCTCTGTCTCTCAAAAATAAATGTAAAAAAAAAAGACAAGAAAAAAATTGATTGCTAAGAGAGATCCTCCACATTCTGAGATTTTTTATTAAATTATCCCATGGTTTCTTTTAGTAATTCTCTGATTTCATTTTGGAGTGAATTGAGAATTTTGTCAAATGCCTTTTCAGTAACTAAGTAGGCGTTCATATTAGTATGGTGAATAGATTTCTTAATATTGAGCCCTTTTTTTTGCATTCCTGGGGAAAAATATCTCTTCACAAAAGCATATTACAAATGAAATTGTTTTTAAGGGGTGTGTGTGTGTGTGTGTGTGTGTGTGTGTGTGTACACGTACATATGTATTAATGTCCTGGCATCAAAGAAACAAATTTGGAAGCTTTCCATCATGCTGCAGAAAGTTTATATAGTAGTGTGGTTATGTGTGTCTTAAAGAAGTGGTAAAATGCATGTTTTATTGAGAGGTCACTATAAATGTTGATTTTTTCCATGGTAATTATTTTGCCTTGATGTCTGTGCTCTGGGATCGCTTTTAGCAATTTATAATTTTCTAGAACAGTGATTCTCAAACTTCTCATTCTTAGTAACTCTTCATACGCTTAAAAATCATTGAAGACCCCAAAGAGCTTTTGTTTATGTAGCCCTATGTCTATGGGTATTTTCTGTATTAGAGACTAATAAATAAGGAAATCTAAAAACATGTGTTATTTAAAAAAATTATATATGTTTTCATTGTTAACATTTTTATGAAAAATAACTATTTTCATTGCTTTCTATTTTTACAAATCTCTTTACTGCCTCAATTTTCATATCTGTGTCTGCATTCAGTCTGTTACAATATGTAGCTGTGGTTGCTATGTAGAAATTCTGTGTGAGCACAAATTAGACATTGGAAAAGGGTGGATTTTAATGACCTATTCAGATATTTGTGGAAATTCTTCTTTGATGCACTTCTACTGGATAAGTGGTAGTTTCTTTTTTTTAATACGTATTTTTAAAAAATTTTTATAGTTTATTTATTTTTGAGACAGAGAGAGACAGAACATGAGTGGGGAAGGGGCAGAGAGGAGGGGAGACACAGAATCTGAAACGGGCTCCAGGCTCTGAGCTGCCAGTACAGAGCCTGACACGGGGCTCAAACCCACAAACCGTGAGATCATGATCTGAGCCAAAGTCGGATGCTTAACCGACTGAGCCACCCAGGCATCCCAGTGGTAGTTCCTTAAAGACCAATTACAATGAGACTCTGAAACCACACCAGTGGCATTTTTGTAATCTCTTATAATAATATCTATTTGTCTCTCATGTATTTTGAATGGACTTTTTACCCCTACTTGTGCATGATTTTGTAACATCTTGCATTGATCACTTGGAAAATATTGGTTCATGGACTTCTCCAGATTTTCTACATGTTGACATGTTTCACTTTATAATATTTTAAAAATTATATTTCCTAGCATCACTACTCAGTTTGTCAGAAAAGTCCTTTAAGTACTAGGAAGCTGTGAGGTTCATGGTGGCAGATACAAGTTTTCCAAAGTCGTCTAATATTTGCTTGAAAGCTCAAACTTTATCATTAGCAATTGACCGTTAATTGTTTTCCTTAAAGTGACAGACTCCATGCATTTCTCAGGAAATGTGTAACAAATACACATCTGAATAACCACAGTTTGTCTTTGAAGTTTCGGTTTTTTTCTCCCAGTAAAATTGATGTTTGATGAAAAAAGGCTGGGTCAGCTTGCAGTTTAGTCTCACAAGTGCTTTCCTCAAAGCAAACGACGTACCTCAGTAGGCACCACAAGCACCTCATGTGTATTTCCAATTTGATCACACAGAATATTAAAAGGAAAGGATCATGATTTAGTAAAAATTATTAGTTTTACTGCTTTTAGAATTCATCTAAAATTGTTGTAGTTTTTCGGGCGCCTGGGTGGCTCATTTGGTTGGATGTCTGACTTTGGCTCAGGTCATGATCTCACAGTCTGTGAGTTCAAGCCCTGTGTCAGGCTCTGCGCTGACAACTCAGAGCCTGGAGCCTGCATCGGATTCTGTCTCCCTCTCTTTCTGCCCCTCCCCCACTGCACTCTGTCTCTCTTTCAAAAATAAAATAAAAACATTAAAATCTTTAATTATTGTGGGTTTTTTTGTTTTATTTTGTACTGAGTTAAGTAAGCCTAATTTCATATACTTTAGCGCCATTCAGAGTATTTTACTTTTCTGTGAATAGTCTGTTCATATCCTCTGCCCATGTTTTTCTATTAGGTTGTTTGTTTTTATCAGAGATTTGGTAGGAGCTCTTTGTTATGCAAATTAGCTCTTACTCTGTGATCTGAGTCGCAGATATTATGTTTCAGTTTGTCAGTCATCTTCTGATTTTGCTAATGACGGTTTTTACTACTCAGAAATTTTATTTCTTTATCATCATTAATTACACTTTTATTCCTTTGGCTTTGGGGTCACACTTGTCTCTCACAGCTTCCTTTTGAAAAATTTCCATGGCTTTTTAATGATGCTTCTCCGGTTTCATTGTTTACCTTTATTTCTTTGATCCTTCTGAGATTTATTCTGATATAAGATATTAGGTGGTTTCAAATTATATTTTCCAGATGCACCCAGTTGTTTCACATAAAAACTAAACTTAGGATTGCTTGATCTCTATTACAGGTGTCTTGTATGGAAAATAATTTGTCAGCCCTCATTTGCTGAACTGTGGTGGTGTGTGGTAGTGTGTCATGTGTTATGTACTTTTCCATATGGTTAGCTTTATCTCACCTTATCTTTATCTTACCATTGTTGAGACAGCAAATAGTGGTTGAGCTAGAGCCTATTGATATACATTATTTTTGTTTTTCATTTTAACAGCTTTGTTGAAGTATAATTAACATCCTGCGTATGTTTACCTTTTTTGTTTTTAATTTCAAAAATACTTATTCCCTGGCTCTATCCACAAAAGAGACTGGGGGTGGGGGGTGGGGGGGAGAGCAATGACAACCCAATAACAATAACACAACGAGTGCCTACAATACACTACAGTATTCCCCACTACAATAATCCAGGGCTTATTGGAGGAATGCCTGGTTCTGGGTATGGGCAGGAATTTGCAGGATGAGCTTGGGACATCTTGTTGTGTCTCAAAGGAAGGAAGTTAATGGATTATGTCAAAAGAACAAAGGCCAATATGAAGAAGCTTCCATTAGTCAGTTATGAGACCATTTCAGTATCAGGATGATAATGACTAGAACTGATAGACATTGAATATATAAAAACAGTAAATTTACAGTGATACCAAAAGAGAACAAACAAGAGGGTGTGTGTGTGTGTGTGTGTGTGTGTGAGAGAGAGAGAGAGAGAGAGAAAGGGAGAGGGAGAGAGAGAGAGAGAAGAAAAAGACCATAGAGGAAGAAAAGAAAAGTAACTAAACTCATTGGATGCCTAGTAAGTAAAGAAGGCGCTAATGCCTTATTGTGAAAACTGGAAATTAGAAGCAAAAATTAAGCATTTATCTTGATTTTCTTATACGTACTATATTCCTACCAAACAGTTCTATTTTATGTGGAAGTGTTCTTTTTTTAAAATTATTTTAAATGTTTATTTATTATTGAGAGACAGAGCATAAGCATGGGAGGGGCAGAGAGAGAGAGAGAGGGAGACACAGAATCTGAAGCAGGCTCTAGGCTCTGAGCTGTCAGCACAGAGCCCAACACAGGGCTTGAACTCACAAACCGTGAGATCATGACCTGAGCCAAAGTCGGACGCTTAACAGAGTGAGCCACCCAGGCGCCCCCTTTTTTTTAACAGAATTTCAAATAATAAATAACATAGAAATGATCAAATTAAGATACCAAATTAAAATTATTTTACAATTCCTAATTAAATAATCGAATCAAGCAGAGCGCTTGGGTGGCTCAGTTGGTTAAGCGTCCACCTCTAGATTTTGGCTCGGGTCGTGATCTCAC
The DNA here is from genome assembly GCA_017311185.1 of Proteles cristata cristata. NCBI lineage: Eukaryota > Metazoa > Chordata > Mammalia > Carnivora > Hyaenidae > Proteles > Proteles cristata. The sequence continues at coordinate 793,629 of JAESUZ010000067.1, read as the reverse complement.
AGTTGGTTCACAGGATTGAGCCACACTATTAGCATGGAGTTTGCTTAGGATTCTCTCTCTCCTCCTCTCCCTACCTCTTCCTGGTTGTGCGCTTTCTCTCAAAATAAATACATAAACTTGAAAAAAAATTGAATCGGGCAACATATAACGGATGGAACCATTACAGGAAAGAAAAGTCGAGGGGAACCTTTCAATGGGGAGATTTGCTGAACCCATTGATCATCTCAGTATCTCTGAAAGGTGGAAAAAGCAATGTGTTTCTCCTGGGGCAAAGTTACCAGCACCACATAAGTAAGTGTTCTTCCTCAAGAAGTTGAACCTGAATTTAGACAAGGCTCTAAAATTAAATTCTACTTATGAACAATGTGAAGGGTGGTAGAAAGAGACACCACAAGGGATCCACAGGCAAATTGGGCATGTGAGACATTCTATAGAAAAACTGGACTGGTTTCTGAAAATACACAAGCGACGGAGGGTGGACACTCTAGACTAAAGGACACCTAAACACAATGTGTGCACCTTATTTGAATCCTGATTCAAACAAAATAATCATAAAACATATTTTATGGCAATTCAGGAAATTTGATTGTTGACAGATTATTAGATATTAGTAAGGAATTCTTGCTAGTTAAAGGTGATAATGGCAATATGGTTATGCAAGAAAAATTCATATTTTTAGGAATGGAATGACATGACTTTTGTGTTTGCTTTAGGATATTTCAGCAAACAAAAGTAGAAAAAATAAAGCAATGAAACACATTTGGCAAAGCCAGTTTGGTAATCGTTAAGTCTGAAAATTGATTATGCTGATCCCTCTACTTTTGTATATGTTTGCAAATGTTCACTAAAAAAAAACATTTTGAGATTATTTTAGCAATTAAAGCAAGGAATGATGAGGGCCCGAACTAAGATCAAGACATTGGGTGAGCTTTATGTCTCCAACTTCTAGCAAAATGCTTTGATACATACTAGATATTCAGAACTACTTTTAATGAATAAATGTACATTTCTATGTCTGAACTACAAGTTACTTCTAGAAAGATGCTCTGTCTTTATAGTTTTTGTTATCTCTCACATATCCTATTCATTTCTTCAACAAATATTAATTGATCATCTACTATGTGTCAGATATTGTTTAAGGGCAGATACTTTGAGGCCACATTTTCTCTCACGGAGCTTACATTCATTACATTACATAGTGGGTGAGGATGGATTGTTTTTTGGAACAGGAAGTGAATAAATAGAATAGTTTCATATCTGCATATTTCTTTATAGAAAATAAAAGATAACTGGTAGAGATTAGAGAGTGACTGGGGAGTGAAGTGTGATTGTTTCTTCTTAAGATAGAATGTTCAAGGTAGAAAACATTTGAATTCTGAATAATGACAAAGAACTAGCCACTCCTTGCTGGAAGAAGCTTGGTATATTACAGGAAGGAACGAAACATGGTGTGTTTCGGCATGGTAAATAAGGGAGAAGGGTGAAAGGTAAAGTCTGAGAGGTAGTCAAGGCCCAGATCATGTTGGATATTTAGGTTATGATAAGATGTTTGAGTTTCGGGGCGCCTGGGTGGCTTAGTCGGTTGAGCGTCCGACTTTCGCTTAGGTCATGATCTCGCGGTTGGTGGGTTCAAGCCCCACGTCGGGCTCTGTGCTGACTGCCAGCTCAGAGCCTGGAGCCTCTTTCGGAGTCTGTGACTCCCTCTCTCTCTGACCCTCCCCTGCTCACGCTGTCTCTCTCTCTCTCTCTCTCTCTCTGTCTCTCTCTCTCTCCTAGAAATAAATAAAAAATATTAAAAAAAAAAGATGTTTGAGTTTCATTATGAAGGAATGGGAAGGCAATGTAAAGTTTTTTAAAACTTTTATTTATTTATTTGGAGAGCAAGAGCAAGTGGGAGAGGGGCAGGAGGGAAAGAGAGAATCTTAAGCCCCAGCGTGGGGCTCAAACCCACAAACTGAGCTGAAATCTCAAGTGGGACAGTTAAGCCCTCAGGTACTCTGGTAATGTAAAATTTTAAGTAAGGAAGTGGTATGATATGATTTAGGTTTTAAAAACCTAAACCAGTCTGCTGCATAGAGAACTGACTATATGAATGCAGACTATTAGGAAGCTTATAGAGTTGTCGTTAGCAATATAGATGATGAGAAAGTCATTGAGTTTGGGATGTATTTTTGAAGAAGACTTGACTAGATTGGGCTTGGAAGGTGGATAAAAAGAATTAAGACGACTTCTAGTTCTCTGCATAAGCAAATAGGAGCATTTGGGGAACATTAACTGAGCTAAAGAAGACGTGGAAAGCAGTGGGAAACAATCGCTTTGTTTTGATCAAGTTAAGTTTGCATTGTTAATAGAAAAGGAAGACATAAAGGAGGCAGCAAGATCTTGCTGTGAGCTCAAGAAGAGATCAAGGCTGGGAATATAAATTGGGGGCCCATTAGCACGAGGATAATCATGGAACCAGAAAAAATCATGCAAGAAGAATGCAAACAGAGAAGAGAAGAGGGTTCAGGACAAAGCCCTGGATACTCAGCAATTAGAATAAGACAGAGGAAAAGGAACCTGTGCAGCAGGAGAAAAAGAAAATAATGAAGTCACGGGAAGAAAATAGAGTATTTCAAAAAGCAATACTCAAACTGCGTTAATGTTGCTTGGAGGTCAAGTAGGAATGAAGAGAGAATCCAAAAATCAATCAATGTATTTCTTACACCATATCACTAGAATAAAGGACAAAAAAACCACATGATCATTTCAACAGACATGGAAAAAAAATTGACAGGAGTTCAACATGCTTAATGTTAAAAACACTCAACAAACTACACTAGAGTGGAGCTTCCTCAACATGATTAAGGGCTTCTATGGAAAACCCACAACTAACATCCTACCTAGGGATGAAAGACTGAAAGCTCTTCCCCTTATATCAGAAACAAGACAAGGATGTCCACTCTCATAATTTCTATTCAATATTATACTGGAGTTTCTAGCCAGGGCAGTTAGGCAAGAAAAAAAAGAAAAAGAAAAAGTCATCCAGATGGGAAATGAAGAAGTAAAACTATCTCTATTTACAGATGACACTATCTTGTATATGGAAAATCCTAAAGAATGCACAAACCCACTGAGAACTAATAATAAATGAGTTCAGCAAGATTACAGGATACAAGATTAATGTATGAAATTCTTTTTTTAATGTTTATTTTTATTTTTGAGAGACATAGAGTGTGAGCACGGGAGGGGCAGAGAGAGAGGGAGACAGAGTGTGAGCAGGGGTGGGGCAGAGAGAGAGGGAGACACAGAATCCGAAGCAGGCTCCAGGCTCTGAGCTGTCAGCACAGAGCCTGATGTGGGACTCGAACTCATGAACCATGAGATCATGACCTGAGCTGAAGTCAGATGCTTAACCGACTGAGTCACCCAGGAGCCCCTAATGTATGAAATTCAACGGTATATTTCTAAACTGAAGCAATGAACAATCCAAAAATGAATATTTAAAAAAATAGATTCCACTTCTAATAGTATCAGAAAGGATAAGATACTTTGGAATCAGTTTAACAAAAGAAATCAAAAACTTGTAATCTGAAAATTGTAAAACATCGTTGAAAGAAATTAAAGAAGACCTAAGTAATTGGAAATGCATCCCATGTTCATGAGTTGGAATATTTAATATTGTAAGATATCAGTACTTCCCAAATCAACATACAGATTTGGTGCAATCCATATTAAAATCCTAGTTGGCTTCTTTGCAGAAATTGTCAAGCTGATCCTAACACTCACTTGGAAATAGTGGACCATCTTGAAGAAGTGAACCAAAGACGGGGGCTCACACTTCCTGATTTTTTTTTTTTTAATTTTTTTTAAAATGTTTTATTTATTTCTAGGAGGGAGAGAGAGAGACAGCATGAGCAGGGGAGGGTCAGAGAGAGAGGGAGATACAGACTCTGAAATAGACTCCAGGCTCTGAGCTGGCAGTCAGCACAGAGCCCGATGCGGGGCTCGAACCCACGAACCGCGAGATCATGACCTGAGCGAAAGTCGGACGCTTAACCGACTAAGCCACCCAGGCGCCCCTCACGCTTCCTGATTTTAAAACTTGCTACAAAGCTGGGGCTTTGAGTGGGCTGAGTGACTTAAGCACCTGACTTTTGATTTTAGCTCAGGTCAGGATCTCGTGGTTTGTGAGATTGAGTCCCGCTTCAGGCTCTGTGCTGATGGTGTGCACCCTGCTTGGGATTCTCTCTCTCTCCCCCTCTCTCTCTACCCCTCCTCCACTGGTACTCTCTCTCGATCTCTCTCTCTTTCACTTAAACTTAACAAAAGGATAGATAAAACTTGCTGCAAAGCTACATTAATCAAGACTATGTTTGTTTATGTATTTATCCATTCATCTGTTTACGGACATTTAGGTTGTTTCTACCTCTTGGCTATTGTGACTAATGCTGCAATGAACATGGCTGTGCAGATAGGTCTTTGAGACCCTCCTTTCGGGGCGTCTGGGTGGCTCAGTTGGTTAAGCATCTGACTTTGGCTTAATCATGATCTCACAGTCTGTGGGTTCGAGCCCCGCATCGGGCTCTGTGCTGACAGCTCAGATGCTGGGGCCTGCTTTGGATTCTGTGTCTCCCTCTGTCTGCCCCTCCTCTGCTTGTGCTCTGTCTCTCTCTCTCTCCCTCTCTGTCAAAAATAAATAAACATCAAAATATTTAAAAAAAAAAAAAAAGAAAAAAGAGAGACCCTCCTTTCAATTCTTTTGGGTATATACTAGAAGTGGGATTTCTGGATCGTAGGGTGGTTCTAGTTTTAAAATTCTGAGGATTCTCCGTGCTGTTTTCCAGAGGCTGTACCATTTTACAGTCTTGTCAGCAGTGCCAGTTTCTCCACATCTTCAACCCTTGTTTTTTGTTATTATTACTATTTTTTTATTTTTATAATAGCCATCCTAATGGAGGTTAGGAGATGTCTTATTTTGATTTGCATTTCTCTGATGATTAGTGATGTTGAGCATCTTTTCGAATGCTTTTGGCCACTTGTATGTCTCTGGAGAAAATGTCTATTTAGATCCTTTGCCTATTTTAAAACCAGGTTGTCTGATTTTAGTCACTGAGTTGTACGAGTTTGGTACATATGCTGGGTATTAACCCGTTATCAGGTGCATGATTTGTAGATATTTTCTCCCATTCTGTAGGTTGCCTTTTCACTCTGTTTCCTTGATGTGCAAATGTTTTTAAGTTCGAAGTAGTCCCGTTTGTCCATTTTTACTATTGTCACCTGTGCTTTCATTGTCAAGAAATCATTGCCAAGTTTAATACCATGAAGCTTTCCTTCTATGTTTTCTCCTAGGAATTTTATTTAGTTATTTTACTTCAATTTTCATTTTTAATGTTTATTTATTTATTTTGAGAGAGAGAGAGCAGCAGAAGGTCAGAGAGAGAGGGAGATGGAGAATCCCATGCTATCGGCTGATAGAGCAGAGCCCAACGTAGGACTTGAACTCACAAACCCTGAGATCATGACTTGAGTTGGGCGCTTAACTGGCTGAGCCACGCAGGTGCCCCTCACCTAGAAATTTTATATTTCTAGATCTTCTGCTTAGGTCTTTATTTGGAGTTAATATCTGCATAGATTTTAAGGTAAGAGTCTAGCTTTTTTCTTTTGCATAGCCGGTTTTCTCAGAAGCATTTGTTGAAGAGACTATTCTTTTCCCATCGAGTGGTCTTGCCGTTCTTGTCAAAGATCATTTGATTGTACATGTGAGGGTTTAGTTATGGGCTCGCTATTTTATTCTCTTGGTCTATTTGTCTATCTATGCCAGTAGCACACTGTTGATTACTGTTTTTTTTTTTTTTTAGTTTATTTTAGTTTTCTTTTATTTCATTTTATTTTATTTTTTGTTTCAAGTTTTTTATTTGAATTATAGTTAGTTAACATATAATATAAGATTGGTTGCAGGAGTAGAATCTAGTGATTGGTCACTACTATGTAACACCCAGTGCTCATCACCCTAAGTGCCCTCCTTAATATATTTTGAATCAGGAAGTATGAGCCCTTCAACTTTGTTCTGCTTTATCAACATTGTTTTGGCAATTTGGGGTCCCTTGAAATTCCAGAAGAATTTTAGGGTGAACTTTTGTTGAAAATTGCCGTTGGGATTTTGGTAGGGATTGTGTTAAATTTGTGGATGGCTTTGGGTAGTATGGACATTCTTAATCATATTAAAGTCTTCTGATTAATGAACATGAGATGTCTTTCCATTTATTTCTTCCTTAATTTCTTTTAGCAATATTTTGTCATTTCTCCTGTACAAGTCTTTTAATTCTTTGGTTTCGTTTATACCTAAGTTTTTTGTTTGTTTGCTTTTGATGCTATTGTAAATTGGAATTGTTTTCTTAATTTCCTTTCCAGATTGTTCTTTGTGAATGTATACAAATGATTTTGGTGGCCACTTATTTTTAAACAAGTATTTTCATTATAAAGAATATTTAGATATTGGAAAATAAGGAAAGCTTTTAAAAAATAAAGAGACACCCACAGTTCCCGCAGACAATCAGCCCCACACAAACAAAAAATTCAGTCTTTTTCTATAGGTTTTGAAAGCAATTTGTTTATTTTAAAAAGTTATAACCAAACTGATAATTAATTTTGTATTCTGCCCCATTCACTTAACAAGGTATTATTATGATCATCATAACATTAAAATTTTTTTGTATTTATTCATTTTTCAGAGACTGAGGAGGGGCAGAGAGAGAGGGAGACACAGAATCCGAAGCAGGCTCCAGGCTCTGAGCTGTCAGCACAGAGCCCGACACGGGGCTCATACCCAAAACTGTGAGATCATGACCTGAGCCAAAGGAGGGCGCTCAACCAACTGAGCCACTCAGGCGCCCTGATCATCATACCATTTTACATCAACTGTTGTATTGTAGTTTATTTAACCATTTTGGACTTTTTTCTTGTTCCAAATTTTTCTTGAAATAAATGGCTCTTAGTGAACATTTAACAAAATGTTAATTTTGTTAATTAACAAATTAAAATGCTTATTTTGTAGCATTTCCTAGGATGGAGTTCCAGAATCATAATTACTGAATCAGTGAATAAAAACATTTTTGAGGTGCTTGATATATGTTGCCAAATAGCAAGTGCTTTCCAAAAAATTGCAGTAGCCTATTATTGTCACCAGCAATGTATGAAAGATTGTTTTACCCACAACTTCATTAGCATTATGAATTTTGTTCATGTGTCTATTTTTCTCAACCCATTGTCTGCATTTTATTTATCTTAATATCCAGACCTTATAATCTTTATGTAATTAAATGTGCCAATCTCTATAGTTTTTGTACACTTTGATAAAAGTTTAGAAATTGCTTCCTCCTTCAAATCTGTATTAACTATTCATTTCTCTTCTTCCGGTTTTACAGATGCTCTCTAATCCATCTGGAAATGATTTTGGTGTGTGATATGTAAAGTATTTATTTTTAAAAAACAATATATATAGTTTTAGTAAGTGTATATATGTTATAGTTACATATATATATGGTTTTAGTAAAACTACTAGTGGCAGACTAGAAGCTTCTTGAGAACGGGAAGGATGACTTACTCAGTCTTTGGTTTCCTCCACTTTCCCAGAGAGAAGACTCACGACTCTGTTTCTCGGGCTGCAGCAGCCCAGGCTACAGTCAGGAAAGATGGATTCTCCTCTCCCGCTCTCTGCTCAGAGACCCTAACTGCTTGTCCCCTTGCTAGTGTCTCGGCAGCCTCCCTAGGGGCTGCTGCTGCCTCTGCTGTCCCTTGGGGACACTTACCTGTGCAGGGTCAGGGAAAAGGATACCCCAGCTGTTAGCCAGCAGCGCCCCCTGGCGCTTCTTTTCATTGTTCTGACTTCCCTTGTTCATACAACCTTCGACTCTGTCCAGGGGTAATTTTTCCTAGAAGACATCTCAAAAGATCTTCTTTCCCAGCCCCTAAGGTAGCCTAAGCTACTTGCCCTGATATTCTTTGCAGAATACATTTCTTTTCCGTTCCAACAGCTCCTCCTCGGTTAAGGAAATACCATCATTTCCTGGTTTCCTTTTTATCTGTTTGAAAGACAGAGATGGAGGGATTGTGGATGGGGGGGAGGGGGCTCAGCTATTAGCCCCAGTTTCTTAGCGATCTCTTTCACAAAGTCTTTGAGGCTTTGTACAAACAAAATCCCAGTCTGGCCCTCTCACTGCCTTCCCCCATGCCTGAAGTTAGAAGTTCCAACTTACAGGTCTGACTGTGGAACCTCATTAAATAGTTCAAAAAACTAAAAAAGCCACTCTTTAAAATTGAATTTTAATTCTTAAGGAGGAATCTGTAAAGTAGGGAGATGGGGAGGAGGGTACAAATAAATGAAATCCGAAAGTAGTCCTCAATTCTCATTAAAGCCAATACTGGATCACGGACCCGTTAGAAAAAGAAACTTGCATTTCTCTCCATCATTTTGTCTCCTGACATCTAGTCAGGGTGCCAACGAGTGCCAGAATGGCCAAAATATGGACAGCAAGAAATCCAGAAGACAGGTCCTGATCAATCCACTCATTGCATAGTCAAGCCTTAATTCAGTCGACTCTAGCATGGAAACAGAATTGTCCTCGTGGGGGGTAATTCTAGCTCAAGTTAATAGCAGGGAATTCGAAATAATTTTGGAAAGAAACACTTCAGGAGACAATTAACAAGAGTTATAGGATCTATCTAGAGTAGACCCGCATGACCCTGTCATGACAGTCGGTTGAAAAATAGGGGAGAGAACAGGTTATTTTCCTGTCTGTATTTTTTTTCCAATGTTCTACAGACTGTGGACGAATCAAAATTCCTTAAGGACTTCAGTAAAGATGACTCAACGTTTGACAAATGTTGGGTCCGGCTGACTGTACAGTGTGTTCTACTGTGATTCACCGTTCCTGAGAGGGAGGGAATCTACTTCCAGTTCTGAAGTCAGGGAAATTCTGTAACTTGACTCCTGTGTAAGGAGACTTGTCGAGGGCTGCCATCACTGTGCCAAGTGCTTCTCTCCTTTCCCTTTAAATTTCTTCTGGCTGTCCTCTGTTATTCCCCAGACCTTTCAGGTTTCCCCCTTTGTAACTTGATGCCCTGTTCAGCCGTGTGCAGGAAACTGTCTTGTCTGCCGGCTTCTCCTCTCCTTCCCTGAATGAGTGGCTTGTTCCTTCTGTTCCGCTTTCCCCCCTCCCAGGGAGCCGGTCCTGCTTCATCACGCTATTTAAAGAAAGTGTGGATTTCGCCTAGTGAGTTGAGTCACCCATATTACACTAATCCAAGATCCTACTCCCTTTCATTTCTTAAAATTCATTTCATAGAAAAAAGCACATTAAAATATTTCCCTGTCATCCACCTTTACCTGAGACACACCCACACACATTTTCTTTTTCTTTCTCAAATTTAGTTTTACTTTTTACCGATTATACATGAACATCAGCTAAAGAGTCAAATAGTTGTGCTGGAATTATTGCAACAACAATAGCAGCAGCAACGACAAAGGCCTCTAGGATGCCATACCCATTCTTGGAGTCTTGTAGCCGTTTTCAATTCCCTTTTGCTGTTGGTTTTGGCATCTGTCTGTGCCTGGAAGTAGTCTACTTATATGGACGCTTCTTGTTTTTTTTTTTTCCTTAGTTTTAGGAGCTACCTGTTGACTTCTGTCTTCAGAAGATTAGGAGTTTGTTTTCTCCCCACTCCTATCTCCAATACCTATTGTCAAAATTCTCCATTGGTCCTTCTTTTATTGTTACAACTTTGGTTAGATCGACATACCATGTGGTGTTCTCATAGCTACATAGGGCTCTTTTGAACTGAACCACTTGTTATGCTGCCTTTGCTTTTCTTGTATTGCCTAACTTTTTGTGTCCCCTCAGGGTAATACATTTTTTATTTCATTCACTCTGTAGTCATCAGTTAACCCTAAACTCTTCTCAGATTGTGGAAATGTTCTTTCAGTGTATTCGAACATAGACATTCTTTACTCTCAGCTTCTTGGGTCTCCAGATTGGCTCTAATCTTCCCTATTGCATGGTTGATAGCTTGTGGTCTTCATTTACCATCATCTTTGGAGATTTCCTTTGTCTGTCTCTTGAGTTGAATCTATTTCTTGAATTGCATCTTTTCTTCTCTTTTGGTTCCTACTTTTGCTTTGGTGGAATACCTTCTCAAGTAGTTTTCCTGAGAAAGGGTGCAAAGGAGTAAATTGAGATCTTTCGTGCCTGAAAAGGTCTTTAGTCAGACACACATTCACTCGATAGTTTGGCTGGGTATAGAATTCTAAGTTAGAAATGATCTTCCCTCAGAATTGTGGAGGTAGTAGCCTCTATTGTCTTTTGGGATCCTTATCTATTGTAGGTGTTTTTTTGGGAAGCTTTATTAAAAGCTTCTTGTATTTTGTTTTTGTTGTCTGGGCAATTAATACTGCATCTTTTCAGTCTGGAAACTTTTGTTTCCTAAACTGTCTATTGTTAATCTCCTGTTTTCCATATTTCCTCTTCTTGGAATCTCTATTATTTGGATACTAGACTTCATGGACTGACCCTTCAATTGTCTTGGAGAAGACAATTGATATTTTTAATCTTTTTTTTTTTTACTCTTCCTCTACTTTCTAAGAGATTTACCTTTATCTATCAGATTTTCTGATAAATGTTTCATTTATGTTATCATAGCTATGACTTCCAAGGGCTCTTTACTATTTGATAGTCTTTTTAAAAAATTAAAACTGGATTTTTCATGTTGTCAATAAATAGTTCCTTTTATAAAACGTCTATGAGGATAATAAAATTTTTTGATCTTACTCTTTAATATTCAAGACTTTCTTTAAAAACAAGCTGAGCTGCCTACTATTTAGTAGGGCACTAAAAAGCTGACTGGTAACTCAGGTTCTATCTCAGTTTCCCCTATTTCTGGTTAAGGTTAAGCCTTCTAGGGCATACAAAACTTGCCAGTTTCCAAAATTTTGTTCCTATCACTTTCTCCCTCATTATCTTTGCCCTTCTGAATTAATGCTTTTAAAAATTAATCTACTATCACATATGGAATTTTAGGAAGGAGAAGAGATAAATGAATGTTTTTTGCCCTTCACCACTCACTGGAAGTTCCAGAATTTCCCAGAACAGTCAGGCAATTTTAAATATTGGAAATGTATTTAATATACCAATAAGGAAATCGGGATCCATAAAAATCTTAAACATAGTATTGTACAACCTCTTCAATGGGATGTAATTCTCAAATCCTAGGTCAATGGCTATGCCTGTGTTTTCTCTCACTGTGCCTGCCATGGTGCCGAGGATATAGTGGATGGTAAAATACAGGTTTGCTGAATATGTGAATGTGTGGATAATGATTTGTACGATCAGATTTATGTGAAAGGAAATAAGAATAAGGAAAGGAATAAGTACAGACTCCAACTATTTTCTCTTTTTCAGCTTTGAGCACCATATTATCCTTCTGAGATATCTTTTCTGTTTCCTTTAAAAAAATCATCCTCAATGACACTTTCCTAATATTTGTACAAAGTCATGCCTTAAATAGTAATTTTCTTGGTTTCATTCTTATGAATTTGATAAAATAAGTTGTTGAAACATTTGAAATAATGAAGCTAAGAGTAGATATTCCCTGCCCCCTCCCCGCCTCCATCCTGGGTGGTGAAGTGAAATAGGTATGGACGTGGGTTCTGGCCCTGTCACTTAGCTGTATGGCCCTGGGCAAGTTCTGAATCTCTGTGTCTGTCTTCTCAATATTTAACAAGGAAGTAGCAATAAAGGTAGGAAGTAATAATAGTAAATAGAGGTGTTGTGAGGCTTTAATTTGATATCTGTGTAAAACATTTTACAGTTCCTGGTGCATCATGCCCTCGATAGTTTAGCTGTGATGTGGATGCCTTTTCTAAGTAGTGAAGAGAGTAATTACGAGAGTGATGGGTGCTGTGGAGATGGAGAATGTGACGGGGATGTTTATCAGGGGATGTAACTTAACCTGGTTGAGTTTTATTCTTTTTCTTTCAAAGGCCATGGCGCTGGCAGCCGCTCTCTGCTTTTGAATCAGAAAGAAATGAACTTCCTGGCTCACTTAAAAGATGTTTACCGTGATTTCATTGGCTTGAGGGAAGTTGGATGAAGGGGGCAATTAGGTGCGAGAATTCAAAGTGGTTTAAGGCAAACTTGTACAGATGAGGTTTGACTTTATTTTTAATTATCGTTACTATTAAACGTTGCTGTTTTTACATAGGCGATGCATTCCTATGGTTCAAATATCAAATTAACAGAAAAGATGCATGCCAGAAACTCATTACCATTCCTGTTCCATCCGTCTCTTTTCTTACCACAGGTAATGACTTTCATTTTGTTTTCCCTTCTAGCGTTCTTATACGAATACAAACAAATATGAATATATATTCTCATTTCCCTTCTTTTTTTCACAAAAGGAAGCATAGCCTGGCATGCTGCATTTGTTTACTGTCTTACACCTTGCTTCGAACTTAAAAATGCACTGCAGCTTTCTCAGTAACAGTAATAGGTGTATTCTTTTTGTTCTCGGGCATAGTGTTTTATTATACAGATGGATCAAAATCCAACTAGTTCTTATTGAAAGGTATTTGACTTGCTTCTAGTCTTTTGCTATTACAAAAATGCTATAATGAATAAGCTTGTTCATATACCTATGAGTATATCCACAGGGTAAATTTCCAGAAGTAGGATTACTGGACCACAGGGTACTTGATCTTGTCACCTTCATAGATGTACCGAATTACTTTCCATGGAGTTTATAACAATGTGTACTTCCACTAGCAATTATCTGAAGGGACCCAGTTCCTTATACCTCACCAATCTTATTTGTCAATTTTTTGCATTTTGGTGATCTGTTTTCAATTTCTGTAACGGAAAATGGTATCTCAGATTAGCTTTAATTAGGAATTTTCATATATTTAAGGATTATTCATGTTTCTGTTTGTGAACTGATTGTTCGTCCTTTGTTTTTTCTTTTTTTTTTTTTTCTTCTCATCAAATTCTAAGAGCTTTTCTTGTATTAGGGATATTAGCTCTTTGTGGTGATTTGAAGTACAAATACTCTCTTCCAGTTTGTTAGTTCTTTTTTGACCTTATCTATATTGTTAATTTTTTCCCATGTAGATATGTTCCTTCTTTTTATAGTTGCGAATACTAATTATTCCTTTTATGGCTTTGGAAAGGCTTTCCCACTCTAATGTTATAATGGAATTGACCTTCCCCCCTTTTCTCCTTGGTAGTTCCCATTAGTTCATTTTTTACACTTAAATCTTTGGCTCGTTGAGCATATATTCATATGTCGTGAGATCTAAACCTAATTTTGGTTCTGGTTGGCGACATAGGTGTCCCACTATAATTTCATTGAAAAGCCCACCTTTTCTCCATTGCTTTAAGAAACTATCTTTATTGGATACCAAATTCCCATATGTGTTTGATTTTTTTCTGGACATTCTATTCTGTTTGAATGGTTTGTGTATTTATACATCACACCACAATATTTTCATTACTTAGATTTTGTACTAAATGTTAATGTTTAATAGGACTAGGACTTCCTTATTGTTCATTTCTTTCTGAATTTTTCTGGCTCTTTTTATTTTGTATATAAATCCTAGAGCCAGCTTGTCTGATTTTCAGATGGAGATATACACACACAGATACAAAAATTGGAATCTTTTAAAATGTTTAAGTTAATTTAGGAAGAATGGCCACTTTTATAGTAAGCTTTCATTTGGTTTGCTGCCTCTTATGTACTTTTTAAGGTGTTTTAAAGACTTCCCCATAAAGATTTTGCACATTTTTCATTAAGCTTTTACCTACGTATTTTCTTCTTAATTGTTTCATTTTGAAGTAATTCCAAACTTACAGAAAAGTTACCAAAGTGACATAAAAGTCCCCCAGATTCTCTTTGACAAAGAATCCCCCCTTTGTTAGATCTGACCACATTTACTTTATCATTCTCTTTACATACATTTATAATTATTTCTTACTCTGAATCACTTGAAAGTCAGTTACAGACATGGACACCTCATTACTCTTTTAGGATTTCAGTGAGTGTTTCTTAAAAACAAGGGCACTCCAACATCACTGCGGTATAACTGGAAATCAAGACATTGATCTAATACTACCATCGAATCCAGAGACTGCGTTCCGATTTTGCCAGTTGTCCTAATATCGTCTTTTATGGGACCATGATCCGATTCAAGATTATGTGTTATATTGGGTTCTCCTGTCCTACTCAGTCTTCCCTTGATAGTTTTGAAGTACACAGGCCAATTTGGGTTTGTGTGTTGTTTCATCGTGATTTGAATCAGGTTCTGTGTCTTTTTCAGGAATATGATAGAAGCGGTGCATGTTTTTCTCAGGCCACCCTCTCAGGAGGTCTGTGACTTCAATTTGTCCCATTGCTGGTGATATTAACTTGAATAAAATGGCTTATATCTATCTACATCACTGGTAAGATAATGTCAGCAGGGCTTCCCACTGTAAGGATACTTGATCATTAATAAGTCTTTATACTTATTAGCAATTCTGTTGTAAGGTAGGACTTTCCTTTCTCCCTGACCTAGTTAATTATTCACAGTAGTATGAATTCCTATTTCATTCACTAGGGTTATTTATTCCTATTTTACTTGATGTTATTATGTTAATGCACAAATAGTCTTAGGTTTGTCCAGTGGAGACCTGTCCTGTGTCCTTTTGACGTGTCCCTCTCATTCCTGGAGCACTTCCTAATAAGGAAGGGGCATAAGAGTCGAAGGTCCGTTATGTGTGTTCTCCGCTCCTCAATCAGTCAGTTCTCTAAGAAGCCCTGTCTTCCTTCTGCTGTGAATCATTAAGAATTGAGAAAGGAAAACCTCAGAATTCAGAAACTAAAATCTGGTGCTGAGGTCTGCTTCAAAACACCATTATTTTAGACCCTCTCAAGGGTCACAACTGGAACATACATGTATGTGCATCACACCTGCACATACATATTTATGTCTCCTTCTGTATGTCTGTGTCTCTAACCGTCTATCGCTAGTGAAAAGTATGAGTCGACACTGATACATCTTATTTCAATCCAACAATCTATTGTAGACTTCCTCCTTTTTGTACTTAGAGCCCCGTTCTCCAAGGGGTTCCCATCGTCTTCAGTATATTTACTTCTTCTGCCCACGTGTATGCAAATACTGACCCTCACACCCTGGCCAAATACCCCATCTTCTGGCCTTAATATCACCAACCAAGCAGCCCATATGATGAGTTGGAGTTTGAGCCCTGCATTGGGCTCTGTGCTAATAGCTCAGAGCCTGGAGCCAGCTTTGTGAATTCTGTGTCTCCCTCTTTCTCTCTATGCCCCTCCTCTGCTCATACTCTGTCTCTCTCTTGCTCTCAAAAATAAATAAAACCTTA
The DNA here is from genome assembly GCA_017311185.1 of Proteles cristata cristata. Taxonomy (NCBI): domain Eukaryota; kingdom Metazoa; phylum Chordata; class Mammalia; order Carnivora; family Hyaenidae; genus Proteles; species Proteles cristata. Next base: position 778,222 of record JAESUZ010000067.1, on the reverse strand, counting down.
AAAAAATTGTTTAATTAAAAAAAAAAAGAAGAATGATCCCTGCATCGGTCTCTGTACGGATAGTCCAGAGCCTGCTTGGGACTCTCTCCCTCCCTCTCTCTCTGCCCCTCCCATGCTCGTACTCTCTCTCTCCCTAATATATACATATATATGTGTGTGTGTGTGAACTATATCTTACAACATAGAGATTTCTTTTAATAGGTGAAGTAAGTCACTTACATTTATTGATAATGACGTAAGTTTGATCTAAACTCTCCCATTTTATATTATTTTCTTTCTATAGTTTATGTTGTCTTTCATTCTGTGCTTGGTTCTTTCACCTTTTTGTTTCATTTGGGTAGTTGTATTTTTGTTCAACTATATACCTGTATATAATGTCCTTAATCCTAGACAATATCTATGAGCCCACTTCTATGAACAGCGATAACACTGACAGCTTATATCTCTTTTCCTCCCTCCTCTGCCCCAGTTTATACTGGTCATATATCTTTAATCCTTATCTTTGTACTGTTAAATATGCTTTTACCTCTGACTTGATTTGTCTCCTTTAAACAATTTCCTGTGACTGTTCGCTATTAGAGTATCATAGGTGAAACAGTCCACTACTTATTTTCCCTCCCATCAGAGCAGCCTTCCCGCGGCTCAGAGACTGCCTTTCTCTGCCACCCCAAACACATGTGTCTCCTTCAAGCAAGGCATTTCTGTGGTTTCTTCAGGCAGCCACACCTTTTTTCTCTCTCCAAACAAACCAGGCTCAAGAGGCTCCAGTGCCTGTCTTGTGATGCCTGGTCACCCCCTCCAGTCCCCCCACCCAGATGACCCTCTCATGTTCAGAAGACGCTGTTTGCTTCCACTTTCTGAGCTCTGCCACGACCGGACCTCCCTTAGCACTTTCTGTTCCTTCGCTCTCTGTCAGCTCCCGTCAGCTCGGCTCACTCTGATCTTAGCTCTGTTCTGAGGGTTTTCCCCTCCACTTCTGCACTTCACAGTGCTCAGCTCTTCGTCAGGGCATCTGTTTTTGCCAAGGATTTCTGAGCTCTGCCACCCCCAAGCTCGTCCTCACCCCCCCACCCCGCGCTCTTTTATTACAGGCTGTGTCCAGTCATCCGGCGTCACTGCCTACACTTCATCGTCTGTGCATTTTCTTCCATCATGTCACCGATTAGGGGGTTTACAAGGTACCTCTCACTTTGGGTTCCAGAAGAAGAGAAGGTATTTGAGTAGAAGCTGTGGGCATGTTCGTTCTGGAAAGTGAATTCTGGACCTTAATGGTTTTCATGGGGGACTTCGAGTAGCTCACTGACAGTCTGTTAATGAGATATTCAGCATGATTAGAAACTCATTTGAGCACCCTGGGGGCAGCAAACTGGTTTAATTTTGTTTTTGAGCCATCGCATCTTACACTTTCCAACAAGGGCTCCTGTTGCTACAATGAGCAGAGGAGGAAGTTGTTCACTGGTGTGTGGGTGACTTGTGCCCCCAGCTACACGGACGTAGCTAGCCATACTCACCCAGAATTTTCCATGGGCACGGACAGCTCGCTTTTGCTTCCCTTAAGAACAGTTCCAAACCATGATCTCGTAGACCTGCTACTCTCACTCACTCTTAACAGAAGATAGAAACCCGCAGATACCACCCCCGCCCCCCACCCCCCCCAGAGTCTCCTCAGTGGCAATCATCCCACTCTCCTTTGCTCATGTCTGGGAAGAAATACCCTTTGTCTCTGAAGCTATGATTTCTTTCCCTGGGTACTAATTTTCATTTCTTTTACAACTTTTTAAACTTCACCCATTATCTTTGTCTCTTCTTGCTCCGCTCACAAATAAACTCACTTTCTTCATCCTAAGAGAACTAAACCAAAGCCCAAAACGGGTGTATCTCATCCGTTTTGAATGTTTCTGCTCCTACCGTCTTCCTCAACAGCCCAAGCACATCGAGTCCTTGCCATGACTGTCTGCTCCGTTGCAATGACCTTGTCCTCCACCGCTCGCGGAAACTACTGCTGCTAAATGGAAGCCAGAGTGGTCCTAATGATCAAATTCAGTCGCCTCATTCTGCACAGTCTTATGTCCTGGCAGCCATTGCCTTGAGTTCTAGAAGAGGCAGTCTGCTTTTACTTGCCTGCTCTCCCGCATCCAAATGTTAAATTTTACTATTCCTCAGGGTTGGTATTTTTTCCCTCACATATCCTAAATCTTTGTGTTCTCATCTATTTCCGAGTCCAAATATTAGGTAAAAGAGACTCAGTTGAGAAGTATTTTTCCACTAAGACACCTGGGTGGCTCCGTCAGTTAAGTGCCTGACTTTGGCTCAGGTCATGATCTCACGGTCTGTGGGTTTGAGCCCTGCATTGGGCTCTGTGCTGAACAGATCAGAGCCTGGAGCCTGCTTCGGATTCTGTGTCTCCCTCTCTCTGCCCCACCACCCTCCCTCTTTCTCAAAAAAAAGAAAAAGAAAGAAGGAAGGAAGGAAGGAAAGAAAGAAAGAAAGAAAGAAAGAAAGAAAGAAAGAAAGAAAGAAAGGAAAGAAAGATTTTTCTACTCATTGCATGAACAAGTTCAACATATCACAAGAAATCACTTAAGATATTATTCATTTAAAAGTAAATTTACCTCAGGGTGCCTGCATGGCTCAGTTGGGTAAGCATCTGACTCTTGATTTTGGCTCAGAGCATGATCTCACCATCACGGGATGGAGCCCCACCTTGGGCTCTGTGCTGAGTGTGGAGCCTGCTTAGTATTCTTTCTTTCTCTCCCTCTCTGCCCCTCTCCCTCCCTCTTTCTCTCAGTAAAATAAATGAATGCATTTACCTCAGTTTGTGAATTTTATGTATGAAGGTCATTATGAACAAGAAGTTTTGGGGGAAGAAGCAGAAAAACATCTTTTTCAAAAAAGGTTTTACTTGTTGGGTGTGGGAGCAAGTAAACTGTTTATAGTTTAAATTTAGGTGGTGGGTATATAGCGTATTATCTGAATTTATAGAAAAGTTTGGCATTTTATAATTCAGTTCTGTTTTGGACGAGCTGGTTTCATCAGTAACAGATTTGAATAAATCCAGGAGTAGGGGACTGTGGAAGCGCAGTGTGTAACTCTCTAAGAGAAGAAGGTTGGTTACCAACAACAGTAAGATGACCACTAGATTTGTATTTGTGCAACTTGTCTTAGAAAAGGTATTGCAGGGGTGCCTGGGCGGCTCAGTTGATTGAGCGTCTGACTCTTGATTTCCGATCAGGTCATGGTCTCATGGTTCATGAGTTCACGCCCCGCATCTGGCTCTGCACTGAGAGCCTACTTGAGATTCTCTGCCCCTCTGCCCCTCCTTGTCTCTCTCTCTCTCTCTTAAAATAAATAAATTTTTTAAAAAAGAAAAAAAGGTATTGGAGACAAAAGGGAGTTTTTAATAACTTTATTTTCTAAAACCCATCCTGCAAATATGTTTTTTCCACGCGGTCACTTCTTTAAAAACGAGCAGAAACAGAGACAAAGCTTATTTTGATACAGGCTCAGAGTCAGCCACATTCAGCTCGTAAGGAGTTCAGGTCAACCAGGAGGAGGGCCGCACTTGGCCGCTGCGAAGCACTGGCGCCCCAGCAGCCCTGGATGACCTTGGCCAGGCTTTCCCCGGACCCGGAGTCCGTGAAGACAGCTGCGGACAGAGACGGCCGAAGACCGCGGGCCACCACGGCGTAGAGCACGTATTGCATCTCCCCCGAGTACGGGGCCTCCTTGGCGGTCATTTGCCAGAGGGTGATGGCGAAGGAATAGATGTCCGCTTTGGGCGTCACGGTCTCTCCTTTCAGCAGCTCCGGGGCTCGGTGGGTGTAGGTGCCCCCCAGGGGGTAGGGACGGGCCTGCGGGCACAGCCGCCCTTCCAGCTTCTCGGAGCAGCCGAAGTCCCCGATTTTGCAGACGTCCTGCTCACTGACCAGAATGTTAGCCGGCTTCAGGTCCAAGTGCACGATGCTCTGCGAGTGAAGGAAGAGCAGGCCGTTCACGATATCCAGGGAATACTTCAGACACTTCCCCAAACTTAACCGGTCTCCGGCACAGCAGGGAGGCTCGGCGTCCTCGTATATGACTTGGTGAAGGGTGACGTTGCCCCCAAACTCCATGATGATGGTGCCCAGGCTGTCGGAGCCCGCGGGCGTGCGCGTGCTGGCGGCCACCACGCGCACGACGTTGTCGTGGCGAAGCCGCGCGACGTTGAGCTCCGCCCAGAAGCTGCGCCGCGACGCCGCTCGGTTCTTGGCGCACCTGTTCACTTGCTTTACGGCCACCGGGACGCCGTGGTAGGTGGCCTTGTACACCGAGCCAAAGCCGCCGGCGCCCAGCCTCCGCAGGAAGCGCACCTGCTCCCAGTCGATGGAGCACCAGGCCAGCCGGCGGGGGAGCCGCGGCGCCCTGGGCGCACTGTCCCCCAGGAGGGGCCTCCCCGCCCGCCCCGGGCGCTCGCAAGGGCTGCTGCAGGGCCTGGCGTCCACCGACGGCGACAGCTCGCTGGGGACGTACCTGCGCCGGGGAAGAGGCGAGGGCATCGCGCCTTCAGCGTGGAGCCCAGCGCGACCCCGCGGAGCCAGGCGAAAAGGGAAAGGCCCGGGGGTCTCGAAGCCTCGCCGACGGCTCCTTGTCTCCACCCAGCGCTTTTCTCCTCTTCCTTCATTTCCCCCCAACGAGCCACATCTGCGGTGTAGTCAGCGCACGTTTCTATCAGAAGGGGGAAAGCAATCGGAATGAAGCACAGCCCTCCTTTTCAGATGACAGTATTTCCCTTCCACGCTTCAAGTGACTTCTTGTAAAAACAAGCTCTCGGCTGAGACGAGTTCACCGGATACACAGCATCCATCTGCTCGCGGACTCTCCCCTTCCCCGCCCCACCCAGTATTTCCTTAATTATGATAAAACCGTCCCCCCCCGTGTCATCCGCTGAACATGATCAGTCCTCAGACTAAAGAGACCACAATAGTGCAATGCAATTATTTCACACTTTGCAGGCTATAATGATTGTCAGTGTTGTTTTCCAACTGCATTAAATCACTTCCAGCAGTTATTGGCAGGAAGCGTTGAAATAGGAACAGCTGACATTTGTTTAACCGATTACAGGGGTAATTAGGTGCAATATTCATATACGAACAAAAAACTGTAACCTTGAAGTAATCGATCCAAATAGAATCGCTGATACAGGGCAAAACATACGCCTCCTAAGTTCATCAGGGGAAAGGAAAATTCTCTGACACTCCTTGCAGCTTATATAGCAAATTAGCAAGACTTCTTAGCAACATATCAACTTCCCATGACCATGGCACTTTGCCCCACCCCCACCCCCCCCTCGGAAGCTCACTTACAAGAGAGATTCTAGACTTTGTAGCAAATGAATTACAGAAGTGTTGAAACAGAGTCTGGGGAGAAAAAAAGAACAAATTCAGATTCAGAGCCATGATCAGAACTTCAAATAATAACAAATATGAGAGAGTCCTAGGAGAGGAAAAATCTGAGTAGAAATGGCCCAGAATCACTACTGTCTATATATAACGTGGAAAACCAGATGTTGAAATTAAATCAGGGTCTTGCTGTTCAACCATAAATTCTTCCTTTCTAGTTTTTATAACAACAAACTCCCTGCCTCCCACTAGTTTTCATTCCATATCTTTGGGGAAAAGACCAACATTACCGTATTGATTGAAAAACAGGAACATGTTAGGATCTATGTTTTGAAAGTTCTGTGCTTAGAGTACTATGTGATGTTAAACTACATTTTTATCATGACAGGTCTGTGCTTTTGAGAAATATTGGTTCTGAGAAGATAGGTGAACAAACACAAGGCATTTCCATAAGCTGTTTGAAGTCTTTTGAGCCCTAGGATAGGATGTCTGCCCATCTGTGATATTGTGTATAGTGTTTAACCTTTTTTGAGCCTTAGTTTTTTCACTTAAAGAACTTAGGATAATAAATATGAAACTTTTTAATTTTGGAAAAAAAATTGGGGAGTCCTGTACGGATTGATAACTACAAAAGATGTACATGTACAAAACATTTTAGGAGAAAGGTAGTTGAACCCAACTCAAAATATAAAAGGATGACAGTGAAGAGAGTGACATAAGGAAGTAATGAAAGTATATTCTATAGTAAGTGTGTGCTGCAAAATTTATTTAATAGTTGTCACATAGTTGGGACTATAATTTAAGTGCTGAAACTGTTTCCTGATATTAGGAATGCTGTGAATATTCATCAAAGACGAGTAATTGAGTGCCATAACCTTCTTGGCAAAATGATGGGACTTCTTATCGTATAATTTTTATTTTTAAGATAAGAGTATAGACGATTCATTTTCCAAAAAGTTGATTTTATTATTTATACAAGGTATAAGGTAATAATGAAAATGTGGTACTCTACATTCACAAGCCTCAAGTTCATTACACCCATCATCTGCCAATCTGCTCAAGAGTATTTCATTGCTGGGGCACCTGGGTGTCAACCCATTAAGCATCCAACTTTGGCTCAGGTCATGATCTCCGGTTCTGTGAATTTGAGCCAGGCATGAGTTCGAGCCCTGCATCAGGTTCTGTGCTGACAGCTTAGAGCCTGGAGCCTGCTTGGAGTTCTGTCTCTCTCTCTCTCTCTCTCAAATAAACATTAAAAATTTTTTCATTAAATAGCCATTTTATTTTAAAAACTCTTTTAATGTTTATTTATTTTGGGGAGAGACAGACTGTGAGCAGTGAGCAGGAGGGGAGGGGGGAAGCAGAGAGAGGGGGACCAGGATCTGAAGCAGATTCCAGGCTCTGAGCTGTCAGCACAGAGCTTGACATTACCGAACTCACATACTGCGAGATCATGACCTGAGCTGAAGTGGGATGCTTAACCAACTGAGCCACCCAGGTGCCCCTGAATAGCCATTTTATTTATTTATTTATTTATTTATTTATTTATTTATTTATTTATTTATATTTTAAATGTTTTATTTATTTCTGAGAGAGAGAGAGAGAGAGAGACAGCATGAGCAAGGGAGGGTCAGGGAGAGAGGGAGACACAGAATCTTTAACAGGCTGCAGGCTCTGAGCTGTCAGCACAGAGCCTGACGTGGGGATTGAACTCAGGAGCCACGAGATCATGACCTGAGCCGAAGTCGGAGGCTTAACCGACCGAGCCACCCAGGCGCCCCCTGAATAGCCGTTTTAAAACAGCCTCTGGGGCCAGATGGCCGGGGTTCCTTCCTATCCCCCCCGTTTCCTCCTCCTACCTCAGGATTGCTGTCAGGATTGACAGAGTTCCAAATACTTAGATCAGGACCTGGCAAGTAATACCTAACTGCTAATTATTATTTATGAAACTCATACTAAACAGTGTATATGGGTTTGCACCAGTAAGACACAGATTTGTTAGGCAATAATGGTTTAAAATGTATCCTGCCAGGGTCGACGTAACTCACTCTAAGCGAAGCCAATCTGCCGTTTGACTGGTTTTTCCAACTTAAATGTTGAGGTTAAAGATCTAAGAGCCAGGTTGTTGCCTAATTGTAATATACGAAACATGCAGTGGATTAAGATTAATCTGATCAAATGCAAGAACCTCGTCATCCCCAAATAAAGGCAAAGGATGACGTTTCTTGAGAGCAGGGCTGGCACCGCCGGCCCCAGAAGAGCTAAGGAGGCAGCGGAGAGAGGGAGCCGGGTGCACGGCTGAGGAGCGCACTGACAAGGACTGCAGTGCTGTGGCGGCCGCCTCTCCGCGCGGGGCCACTCGGGCGTCGGGCGCAGCGCGGCGGCTCTGTCACAGGCCGCGACGTGCGCTGACGGCGGGCGGCCGAGTCCACAGCGCGATGAATCGGATTCCGATCGGAGACGCTGAGGGGCACCGAGTGCAGGAACGGTCTCTCTGGGGGCCCGCGTGCGGTTTCCCTTCCCCAAACGGCGGCCTCCGCCCGCCCGGGGCTCCCGGGGGGCGGGGGCGCTCTCCCCGCGACGTCGGCGCCTCCCCTGCACGCCGCGCGCCCCCGAGGCCTCCCGGGCCCCGCGGGCAGTGCGCGGCCCCGGGGGCGGGAGCGCGGCGGCGTCGGGCGCGGCGCTTCCCGGGCTGCCGACGCGCACGTGCGCGGGGCCGGCCGGCCGCCCGCCGTCCGGTGTGCGGTGCGCCCGCGCTCGTGCGTCCGCAGACGCCCCTTTCCACGGCAGTGCACAAGCATCACGTCATCTTCTGGAGGACGTCTTTAAAACGCCGTTCCACTCAAGGTCGTAGCGACAACGCAGCGAGCCCGCCGAGGACGACCGCGTCGGAACGGCCACGGCCCTGGGTGCGCATGCGCCGGGCGCCCCGGCTTCCCAGCGATCTCCGGGGACGACCCGGTTTCAGAAGGTCGCAATGCGGAGGCGGGTCGCAGGCGTGGAAGTGTGGCGTCGCGAGTCACAGCCGTGAATTAAGGTCGAAAATTCACTTTTGCTTCATTTTAGAACTAAAAATCTTAAAAAAAAACCCCAAAAAACCCAAACATGTACTTTGCTAAAAATAAAGATTATAGAGTCAAACTTGCAAAACATGTATTTATTTTTTTTTAACTTAAGTGGTATTGTACTGTTATTATTCTGAAGGTTGAGCTTTATGCTTCGCAGTATATCATGGACTTGTTTCCACGTCTGTGAGCATAGATAGCTATTTTGGTTTCTTCTAAAATAATATGATGGTCAGGGGCAAATCCAAGTTTCGTGGGGCTTAAACCTTATCAAAATTGAGGGAATACTTGTAAAAAAAATTTTTACAAATCAGATATGGAAGTGAATATTTTTTAGATGAGAAATTACACATTTTGAAAAGCTGACAACGTAGTCATCACAAAATTCAGCGAAATAACAATCTTATTAATGACTAATACCTGATACCCCTATATATTACTTTCCCCTGCATTTTGGGAGGATATACTTTTTTATTACCTCTTCAAATGACAAGGATGCTGTCAAAATTTGAAGTTGGATAGAACTTCAATTAATATCAACATGAGCATTTTGTTTTGTTTTGTTTTACTATTATGGGTTTATTTTTTGGAAAATGAAATCGATCCAGAACTTTTAATGGTGTAGAGCACTTGGGGGAGATTGCTTTTATTTAATTGTATTAAATGGCAGTCAAGCATCCAACACACCCCACCCATGAGATAATGTATTTAGATCTGGTCCTAAAGACAAGTCAAAACAAACTGCCACTTCTCTAAAATATTTGGTTGCACATCTTATTTTTGTTGTAATATGTGGATCTGTACATCATTTCTCTGTGACAACTTTGTGTGACCTCCAGATTTTTACTGTAAGTATTTAGCTTTTCATGAGCACAGAGATTAAAGGATCTTTCTTTGCCCTGGGAGTCATTAATTGCTTGGTTAGTAACAGATATAGTGTCTTGGCCAGACTTAGTTGTGGAGAGAATTAATTTTATATTTATGTGTATTTCCATTCATACATGCAACTTTGGCCAGCAGTATTTATCACCTCATATATTATGTATAAAATTGCTTTCTTAAAACAGTATAAGAGAGGTGCCTGGGTGGCTCCATCGATTGAGCATGCGACTTTAGCTCAGGTCATGATCTCACAGTCTGTGAGTTCGAACCCACGTCGGGCTCTGTGCTGACTGCTCAGAGCCTGGAGCCGGCTTCGAATTCTGTGTCTCCTTCTCTCTGCCCCTTCCTCCCCTGACTCTGTGTCTGTCTGCCTCTCTCTCTCAAAAATAAACCTTAAGAGAAATAAAAATTTTTAAAAACAGTATAAGAATACCAGTGAAAACAGGAATAAGTAAGGGTTATTTGATTATGATGCAACTTCTTATAATATAAGAAAAGATAGAGGACTGTAGCATGAAGTTTAAAATAGTGAAGTTCCTGGGATTTGGCGCAGTCAGCCTAGATGCCAGTTCTGGAATTAATACCTACCAGCCGGATGATCTTGGATAGGTCACTCAACCTATACCTGTGTATCAGTTTGTTCATTTGTTGAATATAAATATTGATAATGCCCTGTTTCTTTGCTATATAGCACTTAGAGCTTGAACATAGTAAGTACTCAATAAGTGTGTTTCAATTAGATAAAAACCAATCCATAACGTTACTAGCCTAAAGTTAAAATGGTCCTAGAAAGTTGCAAAAGTGCTTAGGTTTATAATGCATCTTTAAAAATATAATTAAAACTGAAATCATAAGAGAAAAATTTATATTGCTATTTAAGTTGCATACCTATATGGGGTAGCCTTTTTTTTAAATGTCTTCTTTATTTCTGAGAGAGAGACAGAGACAGAGACAGCATGAGCAGGGGAGGGTCAGAGAGGGAGATACATTATCCAAAACAGGCTCCAGGCTCTGAGCTAGCTGTTAGCACAGAGCCCGACAGGGGACTCGAACCCACGAACCGTGAGATCATGACCTGAGCTGAAGTCAGACGGTAAACCGACTGAACCACCCAGGCGCCCCTCTACATTTTTGACTTCATAGGAATTTTAAGACATTTGCAAATGCCTTCCTTTCAAACTGTTTTTCAAAATCTTTTCAGTGTAATGGTATCTTGCAATGTTCTTATATTCTTAAGACCGTAAAATGCTCATGGATACTTGAAATGCTATCTGATTAAAACTTGGTGATCTTGAATGTGTTTGTCCAACTTACAGTCACAGTTTATGGGATCCCATTCTACGGGCATCCTTCCTTACGCCAGAAAACACTTTTTAATAGTATGTATTTAAAATGTACTAAATTCTGAATTTTTCACTGATGAAATAAATGAATCAAAATAACATCATATTTGAATAAAGGATTCAAAAGTGATGCAGGCTATTCAATTCACCATCTTTATTCATCTTTATGCTAATTTGTTTCCTGTATTTCATGATAGACTCGGGACTTTGCAGAGTCTCAATGTGATTTAACCAACTGCAGCAATCATTGTCTTTTATCGGAAGTTGATGCACCGCGGGAATTATAGCACTTGTGTTCTTTGACACAGTCCCATTAATCTGCACTTTTTCTTGTCTCCTGGTGCAGCAAGTTGCCCCAGGCTTATAACCTACCCTACCCCAGACATGCAATCAGCCATTTTTCCCGGGGATCCTGGAAAGATGGAATTAGAAATCACAATAGTGAAGTTTACTCATTAGGTTCATTCTCTTAGTCCTTTGCTCCTAGCTCATTTTAGCTGGTAGAATTAGAAAACATATACTTCTTTTTTTTTTAAAGCAGGGGTTCATATCGATATTTCTAATTCAGTTCTAACATTATACTTCCTAATTAAAACACTTCGCTTTTATAATTTCCTTCCCCTTTCTCTTATTCTTAACTTCTTGATTCCAAACAAAATTAATGTAATTACCCATGTTGTCTAACAAAATTATTAAATAAAGCTTAAGGCTTCTTTGGCAGTTATTTTTATCCTTATGCTTAATGCCACTTCGGATGTATAGTACAGTTATTTTCTGGTGGAGCCATTCATACTAATTTATTCTGAGCTATAATTACATGGATCAAATATGTGTATGCATATATCATATGTGATTAATATGATTTAATTTGTTTTCAATTCTGGGAAGTTATCAGTAGTTTTCTTAAAAGATAGTGGCTTTCAGCCAAGAAGTTTTCTTCTTGTGTGGTTTTCAAACCCTGGAGCATGATAGAAGCCAATTATCGGTCTACCATATGAGATGAAGAGTAAAGGGCAAGTGAAGCACATGAATTTCCCAGGTTCTGTATGAAAATTTCATTTAGCTACCAGCTGATATTTATGTAACGACCAAATGTAATATTTTGAGCATACAATTCAGATGCACAAGTTCTGGTTGGGCAATCTGTCTTTTATTCAATTTCCAGTAATATTAGAATCTACATAGTTTCATATATTCCACTAATGTCTTTTATTTTTTTGTTTTAATGTTTATTTATTTTTGAGAGAGAGAAAGAGCATGAGCAGGAGGAATGGGCAGAGAGAGAGGGAGACACAGAATCCGAAACAGGCTCCAGGCTCTGAGCTGTCAGCACAGAGCCCATGGGGCTCGAACCCACGAACCGTGAGATCATGACCTGAGCCGAAGTCAGACGTTTAACCGACCGAGCCACTCAGGCACCCCTCCACTAATATTTAATTTAGTAAATACACAATGATATTAAAACCTTTAAACTTTATTTTCCTTTTTTAGCTTCCTTATATAACATTTTTCTACCAACTCAATAATATGTAATAATTTTACATTGTATAGCATCCAAATGATTCTCTAAATTGGTTTTATCCAGTCCCGACATCTTTAATTTTCCTCCAGGGTAGATTTTAAGGAGGTATATAGTATCTAATAAAACAGTAGAATTCTGTTTTATGAAGAAAGGATGGATGCGGTGTAAGTCTACCTCTTCTGAGGAGCAGGTTAGCAAGACAAGATTAGACATGCAAGAGGGGTGCCTGGGTGGCTTAGTTGGTTAAGCATCCGACTTTTGCTTAGGTCATGATCTCGGGGTTCGTGGGTTCGAGCCCCGCGTCGGGCTTTGTGCTGACTGCCAGCTCAGAGCCTGGAGCCTGTTTCAGAATCTGTGACTCCCTCTCTCTCTGACCCTCCCCTGCTCATGCAGGTCTCTCTCTCTCTTAGAAATAAATAAAACATTAAAAAAAAAAAAGGTCAATGTTAAAAAAAAAAGATTAGACATGCAAGAGACCTACTGCTGGCGCACATCTGAGGGAAAATGAGGAGGGACCGGGGTGGGGGGCAGGTGGGGAGTGTCAGCCCCGGATGCAGTTCTGACCCTTGTGAAAGACAGAGGTAGGAGAGGAGGGTGGGGTAGAAGAGTCTCAGCCTGTAATGTAGCCCTTAGAAGGTTCAATATGGCAGGTGAGGAGTACTCAAGTCAAAAATGCCCCTTAGAGGAATCCCGTGCCTCCTAGGAACGGGCTGGCTCTGTGTCCCTGTTGCACAGCCACTGTCTGGGAGCAGTGCTGGGAAGCTTGGCTTCAGTACAGACATCACGGTGGATTTTAGAGTGAGTGCAGCTTATTCTGGGGCCGCTGGCCAGCAATATGTTCTGCACTCAGTGATCTGAGAGATGCAGGTCCATGGCCACCATGCATAAAATATGACAAGATTTTGTGGGAAAACTTCTCTACTTGGGTCAAAATTCTGATGTCACTTTTGACATACATAGTTATTATTATCCTAATGTTTAATTACAGTGTGGAATTCCAGTTTTTAAAAAGCCTTTGGATAAATTCTATTTCTTTTTGAGGTTAAGATTGTGCTTTAAAAAATAGATGTATTTGTTTAAAACCCATTCTTGTTTTAGCTTTATGCGTATACGTATATCCTTATCCTTATCCACATTCCACCAAAGGGGTAAACAAAAAGTTGTATATAGGATTGAAGTAACAGAACCCCTAGAAGTTTCCAAGCAGACCATTCTTGACAATTACAGCATCCCAAGTGCTTTTTGTAAGTAAAGCATTTAAAAACATTTTTTAAAATTTATTTATTTATTTTTGAGAGCGAGTGAGAGAGAGAGAGAGAGAGTGCAGGGGAGGGACAGCGAGAGATGGGGAGAGAGAATCCCAAGCAGGCTCCACGCTTTCAGTGCAGAGCCTGAGGCAAGGCTTGAACTCACAAACTGTGAGATTATGACCTGAGCCGAAACTGAGAGTCAGATGCTTAACCAACTGAGCCACCCAGGCGCCCCAGGAAGGCATTTTTAAAATTGGTACAAAGAGAGTTGTTTTATGTGTATGGATAGATAGGTTGTGTATAAAACTTTTTGTTGATTAAAACTTGCTTTACTCTGTGTCTCTTGTGTCTCTTGTGTCTCTTGTCTCTTGTTAGATGAAGATTTGTGTGCCTCCTTGCCAGCTTGAGGACTTCAGTGCTAATGCTTTAGGGCTTAATCTTGCGTGACATTATAAAGCATTTTAGGGGCTCCTGGGTGGCTTAGTTAGTTAAGCGTCTGACTTCAGCTCAGGTCATGATCTCACGGTTTGTGAGTTCAAGGCTCGCTTCAGGCTCCGTGCTGGCAGCTCGGAGCCTGGAGCCTGCTTTGGATTCTGTGTCTCCCTCTCTCTCTGCCCATCCCCTCTGCTCTCTCTCGCTCGCCCTCTCTCTCTCTCTCTCAAAACCAAAATAAAACATTTATGTCTGTTTAAAAAAACATTTTATAGTGAAGGTCCTGGCATCCCTGGCTCCTGTCTTTGGAAACAGAACATCAGGAAACTTGTGGGAACGCCCTCGTAGGTGATTTTAGGTGATTCTGGAGGAGGAAGGACCCATTATGAGAAGATCGTTTCGCTCTGGTTCAGATGGGAGGCTGGGGTGTAGTCTCAGTGGTCATACTTGGGTGAGCAATGGAAAGAAAACCTTCTCGAACCTTCCCCTCAGTTTCTCTCTCAACATCGTTAATGAGGTTTTGACTGCTTTCTTGGCAACTTATGTAGGATCCTCATCTCCTCTTCCATGCATACCACGAATCAGTGTGGTTGGCATGGTGATTACCCTGGTTTTTCTTCAGATGTTTCAACACATCATAGTCCCAGCGTCCATAAAGGAGAAGGTGAAATTGGGGGGCATCTCTAATATGCCTATTGCAGAGCTTCCAGACCGTGCACCGTAATGTCCCAGTGCCACCTGAGGAGCATTGGGCATCATGCCAGTTAGATATGGTGGTAGCCATGCTTTGTCAGTCTAGCCTAGGGAAGGAAGCGGGATATTAAATGTTTTTATTGCTGTTACAGGAAAGATACAAGGTGTGTGTGTGTGTGTGTGTGTTTGAGGTTGAGGTTGAGAAACAGGCTAGACAAAGAGATTTATGATTCCTACCTTACCTGATACCTGAGGTTGCTGAAGCAGAGTCGAGTCCTGAAGTCCAAACATGGCGACCCAGGATAGTGAAGGGCAGGTGCAGAGGGGACGAAAAGGAGCTTAGCAACATCAAGTGACGGATTCTGCAGCCTCCTTTGCTGAGCCGAGGTTCCCTGCTGCAACAGATTTGCTGACCGCGCCAAATTCTTACAGAGATAAAAATCATGGTTTCAGACCTTAACATGCCTCTGACATTTACTACTAATCTGTACACAAAGAAGAAAGAGAGAAGCATACGTGTATCAGTGGTTCAACCCCCTGGTCTTCTTTGAATCTTTAAGTTTTGCTTGGTCTTTTTTTTTTTTTTTTAATATTTTTATTTTTTTATTTCTAGGATAGAGAGAGACAGCGTGAACAGGGGAGGGTCAGAGAGAGAGGGAGACACAGACTCCGAAACAGGTTCCAGGCTCTGAGCTGGCAGTCAGCACAGAGCCCGATGCGGGGCTCGAACCCACGAACCGCGAGATCATGACCCAAGCGAAAGTCGGACGCCCAACCGACTAAGCCACCCAGGTGCCCCAAGTTTTGCTTGGTCTTTTAATCATTTTTTCTATGGAACAAATATAAGGAACTTAGTTAGCAACATCAGCAGCCCATTTATCTGGGCAACTTGAGAACATCTCTGAGAAGTGTGTGTGTGTGTGTGTGTGTGTGTGTGTGTGTGTGTACACGTGTGTGCATGTGTGTGCATGTGCACAGTCTCCTGGAAAACAGTCAGGTGTGTGGGAAAGGGTACCTCTGTTATATGGGAGCTGCAGGTGCTTTTGGGAGGGATAAGTAGAATCTTTATCTAAGGATTCCCTGAAGCATCCACTCGGGATACCAGTGAACGCTTATGAAATAAATATTCTCTTATTCACAGAGACATTTGACTTAGGCTTCTGTGTTTATTAAATTACTACTGTGTAATTTTAAACTATGTCATAGACCTATCAACCAGAGGCTGATATGGGGTTCATATAGCCCAATTATTATCGACACATTTTAAAAAACGTTTCATTTACTAATTACCAAAAAAGACTAGCTTAACAGCTTCATCCCTTCCACAGCTGAGTGTAATCCTGTACGACTGCACTCTCTCCTACAATGTTTAATTATATGACCAGATGTTATTAATAACTTGAGTCCATATTGGTCCCTCCATTCAGCCCAACCCAAGGAAGGGGGCTGGCCACACACTAATTTGTCCCAGATGACCCCATAGAAGGCATTCTTTAGCTTATGTCATTTTTCCACCAAAAGGAATAGTGTTGAGTTAGCACATTAACAAGTATGTTGATTCAGGTGACGCAGAATCATGGCTCCCACCTTGAACAATGGTAGTTACAGTCAGAAGAGGCAGCGCCAGGAAGCATTCTAGAAGATATGTGATTCCTATAGAATCTTTTCATTTTGAATAGCTTTGGGTGTCCAGGGCTTTCCACTTAATACTTCTTTCTGTTTGGTCTATATCTTGCACAATTAACCTATAGGCTGTCCTCCATGTTTGTATCCACCCCCCGCCCCTATCAATACATTATCAAGGCAATGCGTGATTGTTATACATTCTTGAACCTAGTTTAGGCCATAAGTTTAAATTCCATTGCACCCATTATCCCGTTATGAGAGGCGTTGAGGAGCGTATAAATCATTATTGCTCAGTGGTCTTCCAGGGAGAGAGATGACTGCCCTAGCTTGATTCATAGAAGCTTATAAAAATTAGGGGGATTTAAGATGATCTTTCAGTATAGAAACAACAGTAGCCGTAACATTGACGCGGCAACAACAGACTCATTCAGTGTACTTACCCACTCTATGAGGGCTCGTAGTTTCCTCAGAAATGGTGGACGTCAACTAAAGCAAACTGAGGTAAAGAGAAATTTCCTGGAAAGATTCCATAGGATCAGAGACTCAGTGAGAGCCCAAGAGCCATGCTCAGAAGTGAGCCAGAACCGAGGCCCGTTTGTACAGAATAGGAAGCGTGAGCCACTGTAACAGGCTACGCAGAGAAGTAGGACCAGGATGCGACCCCTGGACTGAATGTCCCTCAGCCATTTCTTTAGTCTTAGGATGGAGCAACCCACGGGCCAGTTCTGTTCACTCCTCTACCCTCCTGGTTGTACCAGCAGCAGGAAAGACAGAACACGACCCTTTGGTTTTCCTTGGAGGAAGAAGGCAGAGGTTTCAAACAGACCATGAAACACTGGGGGAGAAGTAATTTTTCAAAAGGAAGCCAACATGTGTTGGGAGGACTGGATATTTTGTAGCCAAAAGATGACAAATATACTCTCCACTACCCAGGGGACCTATCTGTGCCGCAAACCTAGGCGGTAAGGGGGACATGGAGGTGTGAACTACTGGAGGGCGTCTAATTCCGGTATTCAGCTGGGATGACTTCGCATGCTCTAGAACCCTCGTGCTATTACAGGGTTATGGTTTGGGTTGCAGTAGGGGATTCCAAAGAGTCCTGCTTTGCAAGTCCTAATAACAGTCCCTTTCAGGCATGCTCTCTACACATTCAGACTTTCCAAGGACAGCTTCCTTTTTTTAGGACCATCATAAGTCCTTTCTTACACTATTCTTGAGAAGGGAAAAGCTGACACGGGGTAGTCACCAGGCCCGTCTGGCCGCCTTGAGGTGTTTGCACAATTAAGTCATTTTGGACTTTCTTTTTTTTTTTTTTTTAATTTTTTAATGTTTTATTTATTTCTGAGAGAGAGAAAGACAGCATGAGCAGGGGAGGGTCAGAGAGAGAGGGAGACACAGAATCCGAAACAGGCTCCAGGCTCCGAGCTGTCAGCACAGAGCCCGACGCGGGGCTCGAACCCACAACCGTGAGATCATGACCTGAGCCGAAGTCAGGCACTTAACCGACTGAGCCACCCAGGCACCCCAGTCATTTTGGATTTTCACTTCTCCACAGGTTTCCATGGGGAATGAGGGTCTTTTCATTTATTAGAGCCCTGAGGCCTACCTAGTTATCATATGCTCTTTCTCTTGGTCATAATGATTGGCTCAGTAAGTCCCTGTTTCAAGAATTCTCTAGACCAACGAAGAACTAGTACATTTAGCAAGTGCCTCACCGAGAGAGAGGGGAATGGAGAATAAAGCACAGCAAAGATGTGGTCAAAGAGAGATGGGACTCGAGGAACAACATTTGGATTCTGAGAACTAATTCTGCACGAAGCAAGGCACTGCGGACGCATCAGTTATGTGATGCAGTAACTGGATTACCTGGGGGGAGATGGTGGATGTGAGAAAGTCCCCACAGTGGCTGAGATCGGATTGCCCTATAGGCTGGTGACGTGGGGCCATGCTCTCACCAATCACCTTTTCTCACCTGTTATCCAGAGGCGACCCTGTCCCACTTTACAAGCTGGGTGCTGGCGATTTGCCCATTCTGGCACACGCATCCACTGCTCTCTCATTTCAAAGTGGGTGGTGTTTCTAGCCTATAACAGAGCTACCATCTTGGGTTTGCCTTTTACTTTTACTCTTGGAATTCTCTTTGCCTCTCTCTTGGTTTAGATCTACTTTTTTTTGCATTCTACACGTTCCTCTTGTCTGGTTTATAAGTTTATTTATTTTGAGAGAGACGGAGATAGCACGAGCAGAGAGAGGCAGAGAGACAGAGCAGGAGGGAGCATTCCACGCAGGCTCTGCACTGCCAGCACAGAGCATGATGTGGGGCTTGAACCCACAAACGGCGAGATCATGACCTGAGCTAAAACCCAGAGTCAGATGCTTAACCGACTGAGCCACCTAGGAGCCCCTTGTCTGGTTAATTTTATTGTTTTGGTGGAACACATCTCACTTCCAGAGAAAAGGTACAGGGGAGATCATTTTTTTTCAGTCCCTACGTGTCTGGTAATGTTTTGTATACTGACATTTGGATTAATGTTTTGGCTGGTCCAAACTGTATATCGAAAAAGATTTTCCTTCAGTTTTTTTAAAGTTTATTTATTTATTTTGAGAGAGATAGTGGGATGGAGCCCACTCACATTATGGAGAGCAAACTGCTTTATTCAAAGTCCATCAACTGAAGTATTAATCGCATTTGGGGGACCGCCTGGGTAGCTCACTGTCCAACTCTTGATTTCAACTCAGGTCATATTCCCAGGGCCATGGGATCGAGCCCCACATCTGGCTTTGCATTGAGCATGGGGCCTGCTTGGATTTTTCTCTCTTCCTCTGCCCCTCTCCCCTGCTTGTGTGCCCTCTCTGTCTAAAATAAAAATAAATAAATAACTATTGAAATGTTAATCCCATTCAACGTCACAAAAACATCCAGAATGATGATTGGCCAAATATCTGGGCACTGTGGTCCAGCCAAGTTGACGCATAAACTGAACCATCACAATTCTCAACTGAGTTTTGACCCTTGAACCGCCAGAGTGTACATTATATTCAGGTAGGCATGGAAGGAACATCCACCAAGACAAGCCATGTCTTAGTAAATACAAAAGGATTGACATCAAATAGAGGACAGTCTCACACCAGTGAAGTGAAGTTAAAAATCCATAAGGATATTTGAAAAATCTCTAAATATCTGGAAAGTAAACAACACACTTGTTATTTTTAACTTATATATTTTGAGAGAGACAGAGACAGCACGAGTTGGGGAGGGGCAGAGAGCGAGGGAGACAGAGAACCCCAAGCAGGCTCTGCTGCGGGCCCGAACCTGTGAGACCACAAGATCACGACCTGAGCCAAAACTAAGAATCGGACACATACCCGACTGAGCCACCCAGGTGCCCCTAAACAACTTACTTCTAAACATCTATGGGCCCAAAAGGAAATCACAGGGAACTTATAAGTTACTTTTAATTGAATTAAAATGCAAACTCAGGGGCGCCTGGATGGCTCAGTTGGTTGGGTGGCCGACTTCTGCCCAGGTCATGATCTCACCGCTCGAGAGTTTGAGCCCCTCATCGGGCTGACCGCTCAGAGCCTGGAGCCTGCTTTGGAATCTGTATCTTGCTCCCTCTCTCTGCCCTTCGTCAGCTTGTACTCTGTCTCTCTCAAAAATAAACAGTAAAAAAAATTAAAAAAATAAAATGCAAACTCAACACATCTATTTTTTTGATATGCAGGTAATATGTTTAAAGGAAATGTTATTCTTTTATAACATTCATATTAGAAAAAAGAAAAGCCTAACATTACTGACTTACCCTTAAACTAGGAATAGCAAGAAATAATAAAGAGAAGATTGTAAATCAGTAAAACAGAAAACAGAAAAAAATCATAATCTTTGGCTAGGCAGAGTTTTTAGATCAAACATGGAAATTATGAATCAACTCAAAAGATGCCATTGAGAAAACAAAAAGGCAAGCCATAGCGTGGGAAAAAGATATTTGCAAATAAATATACTTGAGTGTCTTGTTTACGGCACCGGAGAAGCCCTCTAGCCTTCACACTTCGTATTCATTGGCTGATTAATCACTCCCACCCAGACTTCCTTCATCTTTTGTCACAGGGTCCGCTGCAGCTAGCAGTGGTCCCCTGACTCTACGCTCCCATAGCTACTGTTTGCCCTCTACTTTGGACAGGGTGGCTAGCGAGACATCTCACCCCAGTTCATCACTTGGTCAAGTGGTAAGAGTCTTTCTGCTGCTTTGTACCAGAACTCATCTATTCCTGTCTATACCAAGCACCCCGACTGCCAGCAAGTAGGGTGGTTTGGTGCCAGTGGACTCCTACCAACTCAGCCCTAGCAGGTTGGGTTCCCTGGGAGACAAACAGTGTGACGTGGAGGTTATTACTGGGCAAGGCATTCATAATGGAGTGTTCTTGGGACCCGTGGAAGCAGACTGTACAGAGAAAGGTAAGCTGGGCTGTGAGGTAGGCGCACGGCTGCTTCAGAACTGAGATGGTCATTCAGACGTGTCCCAAATTAGGGCAAGGGTCAGGGAATTTGTACACCCACACTGACCGGTTAGTGACTCGGGACTGCCTCTGAGAAAGGGGGTCTGACCATAGCCAAGGTGGTGCTCTTCCACTGAGGGAAGGATGATGGGGGGCTCTGGATACCTGAAAAAAAGTCTTGAGTCCTGAAGAAGGCTATGGGAATTCCCTCACGGTGTCCCCTGGACACCTCACATGGCAGATTCACTCCTTGGATGACACAGGTACCTCCACCTGCTTGTCAGGTCATTCCACCGAGTCTTCTGGAAGTGAAGGGATTCTTGAGCCCTACCTATAGCCTTGGGCTTTCCTGTTGTCTGAATTATGTTCATTCATTCAAAGCATCATGAAGTCCATAAAATCTGTAACGGGGCAAAGTCTCGAAGATAACGGTTTCACCAATGATTTCTTATATGTCTTAAACCTTTTGATATATATTTCTGTCATAATTTTGAGATGCTAGTTCTCTAACTCTGAAATATGAACTCCTGATTAAGATACTCCCAATTCTAACTGTCCCTATGGAGAAAATTGGTGTTTCTCTCTCTCTCTCTCTATCCTGTATCGATCTCTAGGGATGGAACACAGCATTAGTAGTGATTCCCTCCCTTCACTCCCCAGTAGCGTTCCAGCAGATCTACAAGCCTTCCAAAGACAGAGTCGGAGAGACTCCTCCATGATGTACTTGCCCCCAGCGAGAGTTGCTTGCACAGAGTTCTCCTGGGATTCTGCTGAGCGGGGCTCCACTTCTATCTGTAAGGTTGGAACCACGAGGAACAGGTGGGGAAATGGCCCAGGTGTCCAGGAGCCAAGTTTTCTTAGGAAGACAACATGGTAGGCTTAGCTGGGTTGCTTAGGCTGGTGCCCATTCTGAGTGGCTGCTGGAGCTCTTGAGGAAGGTGGCTGGGAAAACAGGAAGGTTGGAACTCCATGTTGTAAGAGGATGATGTTCATTGTATAAGAAGCATCTCAGCACCTCTCCCTGGAAAGATTGGAAGTGTTGGGTCTCAGCGGCTTAACTGCTGGATTATGTGGCTAGGTTGGAATTTCCCAAAGGGATAATACGGATCAGTGAGGAGATAATGCCACAATCGCTCATCCAGCTCGGGAGGCATTTGAACCTTGCTGGCATCGCTTGGAACAATTTGTAACCTTTTAATTGTGGTGGTTCAATAATGTGGCCAGCAGGCAGGTGCCAAATATCTGGCAATCCACACTCTTCTCGTTCTGAAAGCAAATACCTATGGAAAGTTAGGGGATGAGCCGAAGCCCAAGAGCTTCGATTTTAGAAAAAATCTCTGGTTCTG
Organism: Proteles cristata cristata; assembly: GCA_017311185.1. NCBI lineage: Eukaryota > Metazoa > Chordata > Mammalia > Carnivora > Hyaenidae > Proteles > Proteles cristata. The sequence goes on along the minus strand of JAESUZ010000067.1, from coordinate 756,188 downwards.
AAGGGTAAGGGGAGCTGTAATGAAACTCTCAAGCCAGGGGCATTGCCTTCTCCCTCATGAATCACGTGCATGTTTTCTCCACGTTGCTCAACAATTGTTTGAATCAGATTTCGGGAGGCTTTTGGAAAGGTCTAGAAAAGCATAGTAAGTCTAGGACTCCTGAAATCTTATTAAAAGGTGGTCAGCTAATTATACGACATGTAAAATTTAGACACGTTGACCCATCTCCTTCACCCTGTAGTGATGGGGAAGAAATCAGGAAAATGATAAATGCATGTAGACCCTGGCACTCAGAATAGCAACCTACAGCAGATTCATCCCATTGTACCTTTTCATTAGTTCTCAGTACTGGACTCGATGAGGAGATATGAACAGATGCATAGCCAGAGATGCCTTTGTGTGCCCTCTGTGGTTTTAAATTTTGAATGCACATCACAAGATATTTCTGGGGCACCTGCCAAATTCCAGCAGTTCACGGAAAAGTAATGAGGGGCTATCCATTATCTAGGATGGTTGGTTTGGCTTGAGCCCTGGAGGTGGGTGGAGCAGGTAGACAGTTGTCCCTAAACAAACACCTATTCTGTTAGGCATCTATACGACACATGGGGTGTTCATGCTATTCTGCGGACTGACTTAAAAAAATTGCCGTGGTCACCAACTGGTTCTTTCATTCTATTAATTACAGGAAGTTAATGATTTAATAACAGTGATAAGAGGTTTAGAAGGGATCATTCCCCAGTTTTTGAACCCCTCCGAAATTCACTCGGATTCATCCCATGAAGCTTGTGACTCAGCACGCGCAGCAGCACACCCTCCTGGGGGCCACCTCTGCTCCACGCTGTGGCCCCTGGGACATGATCAGATTTGCATTTTTAGAGAGTTTCTTTTGTGGGCGCTTGGGTGGCTCAGTGGGTTAAGCGCCGGACTCTTGATTTCAGCTCAGGCCATGAGCTCATGGTTGGTGAGTTGGAGCCCTACGTGGGCTTGGGGTTCTCTCTCCCTCACTCTCTCGCTGCTCTCTCTCTCTCTCTCTCTCTCTCTCTCAAATAAATAAGCTTAAAACAAAAGTTTCTTGGGGCGCCTGGGTGGCTTACTCGGTTAAGCGTCCGACTTTCGCTTAGGTCATGATCTCGCGGTTCGTGGGTTCGAGCCCCGCGTCGGGCTCTGTGCTGACTGCCAGCTCAGAGCCTGGAGCCTGTTTCCGTCTGTGACTCCTCTCTCTCTGACCCTCCCCTGTTCACGCTGTCTCTCTCTCTCTCCTAGAAATAAATAAAAAACATTAAAAAAATTTTTTTTAAAAAACGACAACAAAAGTTTCTTTTGGTAGTTACTGGAAAATGGATTGGATGCCAATGGGCCTGGATGAAGGGAACCAGCTGGGAGGGCATTCTAGTAAGCCCCAACTTCAAATTAGGGGAACCCCCCGCCCCTTGCCCAAGGTACTGGACCCACAGGGCACTCCCAGAGGTTTAGAATCATTTCAGAACATTCTTGTTTTGGGTCCAGCTGGAAACGAGTGAGGCTGAAGGGAAGCTGTGGACCTTGGTCACAGAGGCAGGCTGTGCCCACAGCCCACCACTCAGTGGGTCCACTGAGCCCACTAGCAGACCAAACACACACAGAAGGCCGAGAATGAAGTGCGTGCAAGTGCCCTGGGAATACCCAGGAGGCCAATCTGACTTAGGTAAGGATGTTGAGGAGGCCCCACCAGCCAGAAGGCCAGACTGTGGTTCACAGTTTTGGACATACTTGGATTCCCAGACCCCAGCTGACCGGGCACTTTCCAGTCCTATGCACATAGCAGTTAGAGCCGGGTTTCTGGACTGGTTTGGGCCAGATAGGGCAAGAAAAGGAAAAGTTCCTGGGAGGAGAGGAGGAGAGGAGAAGGGAGGATGCGGATTCAAAAGGAAGAGCTGGACCGTTCGTTACCTCCATGTTCTTTGCAGGGTTAAGGGGTTACAAAAGCTGGTATAATGTTATAACGGCCCCTCATAACTTTAATACTTTCCGATTTTGATGTTGTTGTTGTGTATGTGAACCCACCGCACTGTGCTGAGGGGTAAGGCTTTTCTCATCCTGTTGTGAATAGAATTCCTTCACTTTTGTTATGTGAGATTATGGTGGGCTCTTGTTCTGGAAGCATCTCGGGTTCACAGGGGTTTATGTGAGATCGGAGGTTCTCGGACTTTTGGGGCCTGGAGTCTATCAATCTATATTCTGCAGCCCCTCCCAATAACTAATATAAAAGGTTTATTTATTGAACTTTCCAATAGGTAACATATCTGTAAGGATAAAATGATACACAGCGAAAAGACCGCCCTTCCAGCTGTGCTTTCTGTCCTTTGCTTCCCACTCACCATGGAAACCGTTCTTACTAGATTCTAGGTAGCTTTCCAGAGTTCACGTATATCCCAACACACACACACAGAACCTTATTTTTCTCTACTTTTACACAGAAGGTGGCTCATTATGTTCCTTGTTCTGAATGGTTTTTACTTACATTGTATCTTGGAGGAATTTCCATGTGAGTTCAGATAGCTACAGACTGGTTTTTATCTACATATTATCCGTTATATTGATGTGTTATAGTTTATTTAAACCCTCTTCTCTTTTACCAGTATGTACTTCCCCCGCATTTCACTGAGATATAATCGTCATACGGCACCATATAAGTGTCAGGTGCATGGCATTATTCAACTTACATATGTTGTGAACGATTACCAAAATGAGTTTAGTTAACAGCCATCGTATAGATACCACAAAAAAGAAAAAAGGAAATGAAAAAATGTTTTTCCTTGTAGCAAGAACTTTAAAAAATTTTTTTGACATTTATTTATTTTTGAGAGAGAGAGCACGTGCGCGAGCATGAGCAGGGGAGGGTCAGAGAGAGAGGGAGACACAGAATCTGAAGCAGCTCCAGGCTCTGAGCTGTCAGCACAGAGCCCGACTCGGGGCTTGAAGTCACAAACCGTGAGATCATGACTTGAGATGAAGTCAGGCACTTAACCAACTGAGCCACCCAGGCGCCCCTCCTTATAGTGAGAACTCTTAAGATTTCTTCTAGGGGTGCCTGGATGGCTTACATCTGACTCTTGATTTCAGCTCACATCTGACTCTTGATTTCAGCTCAGGTCACAAGCTCACGTTCATGAGCCTGAGCCCCACATCGGGCTCTGTGCTAATAGCTCAGCCTGCTTGGGATTCGCTTTCTCTCACTGTCTCACTCTTCCTCTCCCTCTGTCCTTCCCCTACTCACATGCACTCTTTTTCTCAAAATAAATAAACATTTTTTTTAAAAAGATTTATTCTAACACCTTTCACATAGCATATAGCAGTGGTAGTTAAATAGCATGCTATACATTATTACATCCCTAGTACTTATTCTTTACCATATAATTGGAAGTTTATGGCTTTGACTACCTTCTTTCAATTTCCCCTCTCCCTCCCCTACCTCCTGCTTCTAGTAACCACAAATCTGATCTCTATCTTCCCCCTTGGGATTCCACAAATACGTGAGATCCTACAGTATGTGTCTTTCTCTGATATATTTCACTTAGCATAACCCCCTCAAGGTCTGTCCGATGCTGTCTCAAATGTCAGGCGGGATTACTTCCTTTAAATGGCTTAATTATCTCTATCTGTACCTCTATCTCTATGTACATATCACATCTTTACTCATTCATTTGTTGATGGGCACTTATGCCGTTTCCATGTCTTGGCAATTATAAATAATGGTGTGCCATGAAAAAAAGAGGCTGGTTCAGTTTGCAACTTTAACAACTGTACAAGTACTTTTCCCCAGGATCATTATATGCTGGTACACAGCAGAAGTGCCTTAAGTGCCTTAAGCATGCATCCTATTTAAAGGATTGAGATTTCATAAACGTAAAACTTTTAAGCACTTTATTAGAGAGATTTCTAAGTGCAACTGCCTCTCTCTCCCCTCCCCCCCACTCTCTCTCCCTTTAGCATGAGTGTGAGGCACTGAAGAAACAATCCTTACCAGCACAGTTGGTTGCTTTGAACCATGCTGAGGGGCCCGCAGTCCTGCCCATCTTTCCTTTTGCATCATAAACACAAATACCAACTGAGAGCTGAGTGAAACAGGCAAGTACAATTCTCATCTCCTGCAGTTCCTGAGGGGGGGGCCTCTCGGAGCCCACAGGGGTCCACGCAGCACCTCTCCTGAGCTGCTCATGAAGACGGAGATGAGAAGGACATTAAGCCTTGGGGTTATTTTGATCTTTGGAGGTTGGGCTGAGGAGGAGGAACCCCCCAGAGGAAAGTGAGGTACAAAGACATCCAGGGGGATTAAGGTGTCGTTACAAGACCGAGGAAGCCAATACTAGAAAGAAGAAAGCCTGATTTGAGTGTGTTCCAAACAGGTGATGAAATGGGTGTATTAACCATGTCTTTCATTTTCCATAGGCTGATGCTCTGCACGTGGGGCCTTGCTGAGCTTGGCTGGCCTGTCCCCTCCAGGGCTACCAGTCCCTAGAGACATTGAATGACTCGCTCCTGAGCATATGTTTCTAAAACAAACCACCCAGTCCAGAGCCCAAATCCCCAGCTCTCACATTGGGGGCCACTGTCCGCTGCCGTGAGCACCCAGGGCCAAGTACCAGACAAACAGGATGCCGTGTGCCGCAGAGCCCACTGAAACGATTCCAGGTAGTCGGTCCTCCCTTCCCATGGAGACCATAATGGGGCTCCTGTCCACAGTGGCTCCCTCTCCCTCTGCCTCCTTGCTACCCAGTGCTTGCCCAGGGGCCCCGCGAGGGTGTGGCATCCCTCTGCCTTTAGGAACAATGAGTAACAAACTGTCTTTTCAATGGCCATCATTTCCTGGTCTGTTGGCCTTACCCTACCTCGAATTTTCTATTAATACACTGTATTTTAAAGCAATCATGATGGCGAATATAGATCACTCCTTTAGGACATTTTGCTGCAAAGAATAGAAAAATGGGGGGTAAGCTGGAGAGGAATATGGGGTCTGGACATATTCACAGGACACACTGCTGATGGTAATGATCTTACACAAAGGGGGAAAAGAGTGATTTTACTTTAATGGGGGGCTTCAGGGGAGGTGGGATCCAGTGCAGAAATGGGAGTCGCTGGTCTTAGACAGGTATGTGGACAATAGATGGTTAGATTCAGTGGGCAAAGCACGTGGGATTTCTCTTCTGTTTGCTTCTGGTTTCTGGGTAAAATATGAAGCAAGACCTACCAGCTGAGACTGGGCTGGGGAGTGGTGTGGAAGAGATGTGAGGAGTGAGGAAATGTGACTTGGACAAAAGGCAGAGAAATTTGTTCAGGGCAAGATAGTATGATCGCCAGACAACACCAAGCACCCATTTGACATTTGGGGGTCACACATTTTAGGTGAGATGAGGTAGCCTGAATGTGTGACTTTCCTAAGGAAGAGACCCAGAGTAAACAGTTTACAATTTTATTTAATTCTAGACTTTTAATCTTTGGACAGTTTCGCATTTACAGAAACATTGTAAGATGGTACAGGGAGTTCGCATACAGCCCACACTTAGTTTCCTCTATTCACCGGCACATTTACTGATCCGTATGGAAACATTATTAACAATAGCTCATACTTTGTTCAGATGACCTTCATTTTTTTTTTTTTTTAATTTTAACGTTTATTTTGGAGAAAGAGAGAGACAGAGTGTGAGGGAGGGAGGTGCAGAGAGAAAGAGGGAAACAGAATCTGAAGCAGGATCCAGGCTCTGAGCTGCTAGCACAGAGCCTGACGCGGGGCTCGAACCTACAAACCGTGAGACCATGACCTGAGCCGAAGTCAGGCACTCAACCGACTGAGCCACCCAGGTGCCTCCAGATGACCTTCATTTTTACCCGATGTCTGTTTTCTGTCCCTGGATCCCATGTAGGACACATGATATTTAATAGTCATATTTACTTAGGCTCTTCATGCTGATGGCAGCTTCTTAGACGTCCCGTGTTTTTGATGACCTTGACAGTATTAAGGAGTCTTGGTCAAGTATTTTGTAGAATGTCCCCCATTTGGGATTTGTCTGCCGTTTTCCTCATGATTAGACTGGGGTTTCTGTAAGGAAGACTACGGAAGTGAATTGCCATTTTCATCACATCATATCAAGGGCGTAAAATATCGGCATGACTCACCTCTGTTGACGTTGACCTTGATCACATGGCCGAGGGAGTGTTTGTTATGTTTCTTTACTGTGAAGTCACTATTTCTACCCCCTTTCCCATACTGTGCTCATTGGAAAGAAGTCACTATGTGCAGCCCTTTCTTAAGAGGCAGTGAATTATGCGGTTGCGTATATACATAAGTTATTTGGATTCTTCTGCACAGCAGATGTGTCTGCTCTCTCCCATATTCAATCATTTATTTATATCAGTGTGCAGTCATGGATATTTACTTTACACGTTGGGTTATAATCCAATACTACTTTATCTTGTTGCTCAAATCATTCTAGCTTTGGCCACTGGGAACCCTTTCAATTAATTACTGTGTCCCTTTGACATACCCCTCTCATTATGGGTTCTTTAGTTCTGTTCTGAGCACTTCCTTGCCTTCAGACACTGAAAGATGTTCAAGGCTCATTTTACATATTTCCTGTTCCATCCAGGAAACAGTCATTTATCCAGTGCTATTTTTTAAAATTTATTTTTTATCCTTTTAACTTTAAAATACTCAAAAACTAAGAGTACAGCCGAGAGAGTTCTTAAAAGGAACACAGCCTTCCAGTGGTGTTTGAGCTGGCTCACACGGCTCTCTCAGGGCTGTTGGTGCAATTTCTTCCCAGCTCCACAATGACATCATGTTGGTAGCTTGAAAATTGGCCATGGCGGTAGTGTTTACATGATGGAAATCAGGAAATGCTACAAGCTCAGGCTTTCTTTTCCCCCTGGAGAGCCAGTTGTTAAATACTAGCACACCACTGCTAGTAAGTACCACCCAAGTCAAGAAATAAAACCACAAACTAATAAATAAAATGTTGCCAGCTACCCCAGTCACCCTTGGTGTATCCTGCCATAACTCTCTCTATCTAAACATAACCACTACCCTGACTTTTATAGTAATAATCACTTCCGTGTGTGTGTATGTGTGCGCGCGCAGTGGTTTTCATCAACCATGGGTCCATCCCTAGACACTATGGTTAATGTAACACATTATTACATTATTTTTACCCTTCTGTGTATTTTAAGGTCTTTAATCTGCAGATTCTCTCTTTTTTTTTCCTTTACATATTATCTACTGAAACATGTGGGCCATTTTATCTGTAGTCCTTCTCCTGTCTGGATACTCATGGTATTGTTCAACATATTTCTTTGTATTCTCTTATTTCAAATTGATGTTGATAGACTATTCCACCTAACAACAACAGCATACATATTCTCTTCAAGTGTATGTGGAATATATCAAGAAGACCACATCCATAAAGCAAACCCCCGGAAATCCAGAAATGTAAAAAAAAAAAAAAAAAAAAAGAATACCATACCAAAGGGTGTTCTCTGATCATGATGTAATTAATGAAGCTAGAAAAGAATAACAAAAAGATAACAGGAAAATTTCCAAGCACTTGGCAACAAAATTACACACTTGAAAATAATCCGTGTTTCAAAGGGAAGAATCTCAAAGGAAATTAAAAAAAAACAACAACATTGAACTGATATACATACAGCATATTCAAAATTTGTGGGACGCAGCTAAAGCAGTGCTAAGAAGGAAATTTGGAACACTAAATGCTCAGATTATGAAAGAAGAAAAACCTCAGATCAATGGTCTACATTCTCATTTCAAGAACTTAGAAAAAAAAAGGAGCAAAATGAGCCCAAAATAAGCTTAAGAATGAAACAAAAGAGATCATAAAACAGTGAAAGTATAAGCAGAAAAGCAATAGAGGAAATCAAGAGAAGAAAATCTAGCTCTCTGAGTTCAAAGAAATGGACAAACTTCAAGCAACATGGACATACAAAAAAGAAGCCGCAAGTTACCAATATCAAGATTGTAACAGGGAATATTACTACAGATGCTGCAAACATACAAAAGATAAAAAGAGATGCTACAAACAAGTCTGTGTGTATACATTTGGCAAATTAAGTGAAACAGACCAATTCCTCAAGAAACAAACTACCATATTTCAGCCAGTATGAAATGCCTAATTTGAATTGCTCTGTAAGGATTAAAGGAATAGAATTCATAATTTAAAAACTTTGCCCAAAGAAATCTTGAGGCACAGATGTCTTCATTGGAAAAGTCTCTCAAAGGTTTAAAGAAAAATTAGCACCAACTCTGCATGATCTATACCAGAAAACAGAAGAGGAGGAGACACTTTCCAATTTATTTTATGAAGTCTGTTGTACTACTTTGATACTGAAACCAAACACAGTACAAAAAAAGTAAACTATAGACCAGTATTCCTCATGAACATTGATGCAAAAACCCTTAACAAAATATTAACAAATAGAATTCAGCAACATATAAAAAATTGTGTACTATGACCATGGGATGTTTATTCAAAGAATGCAAAGCTAGTTCAATATTTGAAAATCAAATGTCATCCACCATATCAATAGGCTGAATAAGAAGTCACATGAGTACATCAATTGTAGAAAAATCTGAAATATTCAAGAGTTATTCATAACAAAATTCTTTACAAATTAGGAACAGAGGGGGAGCCTGCTTGGGATTCTCTCTCTCCCTTTCACTCTCCCTTTCCCCTGCTTACACACACATTCTCTCTATCAAAACAGGAAAAAAAAAAAAAGAAATATTTACATGTAAATTTAACAAAACATGTACAGGATTTGTTTGTTGGAAACTAGAAAACATTGATGAAGGAAATCAAAGAAGATTTAAATAAATGGAGAGACATACTATGTTCATGGATTGGAAGACAACATTGTAAGATGTCAGTTCTCCCCAAACTGATATTGAGGGTTAACACAATACTTATCAAATTTTCACCAAGAGCTTTTTGTAGATATAAAGAATATCCTAAAATTTATGTAGTAGAGGCACCTGGGTGGCTCAGTCAGCTGAGCATCTGACTTTGGCCCACATCATGATCTTGTGATTCATGAGTTTGAGCACCATATCGGGTTTGCTGCTGTCAGCACACAGCTTGCTTCAGATCCTCTGTCTCCCTCTCTCTGCCCCTCCCCATTTGTCCTCTCCCAAAAACAAATATAAATAAATAAATAAATAAATAAATAAATAAATAAATAAATAAATAAAATTTATGCAGTGATGCAAAGAAGCCAGAAGAACTAAAATAATTTTGATAAGGGGGCGCCTGGGTGGCTTAGTCGGTTGAGCGTCTGACTTTCGCTTGGGTCATGATCTCGCGGTTTGTGGGTTCGAGCCCCGCATCGGGCTCTGTGCTGACTGCCAGCTCAGAGCCTGGAGCCTGTTTCAGTCTGTGACTCCCTCTCTCTCTGACCCTCCCCTGCTCATGCTGTCTCTCTCTCTCTCTCTCTCCTAGAAATAAATAAAAAATATTTTTAAAAAAAGTTTAAAATAATTTTGATAAGGAAGAATAAGTGGGAAGAATTCCTCCATTTCAAGACTTATTATATAGCTATAGTAATTAAGACTGTATAGTATTGGTGGAGGGATAAATACATAGATCAATTGAACAGAACAGAGAACAAAAATAGATCCACACAAATATGTCCAATCAATTTTTGACAAAGATTCAAGATAAATTAAAAGGAGCAAAGATAACCTTTTCAATAAATGATTGCTGGAGCAAGTGGGCATCTATGAGCAAGAACCAAAACCAAACAAATTTAAAAACCCACCCTTTTTATAAGTCTCACAGTTTATGCAAAAATTAACTCAAAATGGATCAAAGACTTAAATGTAAAACATAAAAGGAAAAGACCTATGAGAAATCTTCAAGATCTAAGGTAATGCCAAAAATTGTTAGATTGGAGACTAAAAGCAGGAACTATAAAAGGGAAAATTGATGAATTAGGCTTCATAAAAATGTAAAACTTGCCAAGGGCATAAAAATACAAACGAAAGAGTGAGAGAAAACATTTGCAAACCACATATCCAACAAAGGATTAGTATCTGGAATATATCAAGAACTCTCAAAACTCAGCAGTTAAAAAATCAAACAATCCAATTTAAAAATGGGCAAAAGACAAGAAGAGTCATTTCACCTAAGAGGCTATGCAGATGAGAAATAACTACATGAAAAATGGGCCATTATGGAAACTCCCTATCATTAGGGGCATTCATTACCTCTGCTTTGCTGTTCTCCGCAGCATTTATTATCACAATGTGCATCATGTATTTATTTGGATGTTTATTTATTGTCTGTCTTCCTCCAGTAAAATAGAATCTCCATGTGGGTGGGGACTATGTTGTGTTCACTGCTTTTTCACCCTGGAGAGAACTGTGCCTGGAAGATGGAAGCACTCAGTAAATATTTATAGAATGAATAAATACATGCTCTTGAAACTTCATAGAACTCAGTTATGAGTTTTATCCTGGAAGTGCTAGTCTTTCCAAATAACAGAGTTTTAATCACTTTTCCATTCTTGTCTATTTGATTTGACTAGCATTTGTTTTAGTCCAGGTTTTATACTCCTTCTTGAGTCTTTATAATTAATATTCTGTTAGGAAACCATCCATTTCCTCTAAATTTTCAAAATAATTTCAACAGGTTAAGATGCACTAGTCTCTTGTAATTCTTTTACTCTCTTCTTCCTCTCTTGTTTTCTTTAGCCAGGATCACCAAGGGTTTCTATCTTACTGAGTTTTGTTATTGCAAAGCACCAACTTCGCATTTACTTTTCCCAATTTTTATTTCACTAAATCCACCTTTAATTTATTTCATCTGTTTTATTTCTTCTAAATTACTCTATTTTTCCCCCTTAATTTATGAAGTTGACAGGGTGCCTGGGTGGCTCAGTTGGTTAAGCATCTGACTTCGGTTCAGGTCGATCTCACGGTTGGTGGCTTCGTGAGTTCAAGCCCCGTGTCAGGCTCTGTGCAGACAGCTCGGAGCCTGGAGTTCTGTGTCTCCCCCTCTCTCCATCCCTCCCCTGCCTGCACTCTGAGTCTCTCTCAGTCTCAAAAATAAAATAAAATAATTAAGTTGACATATTAGTTACAATGAAGGCTATGTTGCTGGAGCAGAGGATAGATCCCAAATGGTCTTTGTTATTTTCCTTGATGGGACAGTCCTGGGTAGGTAAGCGGCCTGTTCCAGAACGGCATTAAGGAACTCAAGCAAGTGGGAAAGCTCTGCCATTCTCTAGAGCAGGGTCAGCATACCACACGAGGAATATTCCTGACTGTTACCTGTCCCTTATCGGTAACACCGTGTCGCAGTGCCGCCACACTGATTTGTGTGTGCTTTCCCTGCATTTTACTTTTGAGTGGCAGTGGCAGAACTGTAGTCGTGAGTGGTCAGATGGCTCCCAAAACGACACGTATTTTCCCTTGGGCCTTTTTCAGACTGAGTTTGTGGATGCTGCCCTAAGTTGGTGCCCCACACCCATAATCAAAAGTGGGCCACCAACCTGTCTTCTTCTAGCTGGTGGGGAAGGGAAAGAAAATGGGGACAAGGCATGTCCCCTGTGCCTCTAAGTGGCATGGAACACTTCCACTCATATTCGAGAACTTAGTCACATGGCCACATCTCAGTGCAAGGGAGTCTTGGGCAGGACTGATTGGGCACCAGCTAGATCCGCCACGTGCCCAGCTATTCTTTCACTGGGCTAAGCGGAGGGATTGATTTTCAAGGACAGGTACTAGTTTCCCCCATGGAGAAACATGAAGTTCCTTTCTTATCTGTCTTTCTCTTTCAATAATGAAGAAATTTCAAGGGACAAATATTTTTCCAGCACAATGAAAACTTCGATTCAGAGGTTTTGGTATGATGCAGTCTCCTTTTCTTGCTATTTTTCAGGTAGGTTGGAGTTTCAGTTTGGATTTCTTTATGAGTCCAACGCATATTTGGGACAATGGTTTTTAGTTTTCAAGTAGTTATATTTTTTCTAAAGTCATATTTTTATTATTTATTTCTACTTCTATTAAAAGAATGTGGCCCTAATATTTATAATTTTAAAAGTGTGTTTATGCTTTATTTGTGACCAAATGCATAAAAGATTTTGTAATACCTAGACATACATAGGTGAGTCATACATATGTGTATGCCTTTATCAAATGATGTTTTTTAAAAATATTTATTTTTGAGAAAGAGAGAGGCAGAGCATGAGCGAGGGAGGGGCAGAGAGAGGGAGAAACAGAATCCGAAGCAGGCTCCAGGCTCTGAGCTGTCTGCATGGAGCCTAACGTGAGACTTGGAACTCATGAACCATGAGATCATGACCTGACCCAAAGTTGGACGCTTAACTGACTGAGCCACCCAGGCACCCCATCAAATGACAACATTTTACTTCATATATGCATCAAGTTTGATTATGTTATTTGATTTTATGTCCTTTCTTATTTTTGTCTTTTATAGCTAATGCTGAGAAAAGTGTTACTCTCATTTTAATATAATTTTAGAATGAATTTCTTACATTTCTAATGGTTACCATTTATATATTTAGCTGCCATGTTTGTTTGTTTTGGTGAAACAAACTTATAACTACTATATCTTTAAAGTTAATGCATTTATTATTACTTTGTGTTCTTGTTTTTCCTTTTTGAAGATTTTTAACTTTAAATCTATGTGTTTTAATAATAATAATGCCACTTGTAATGCCTTTTTTGCTTTTATTTAGGATCTATTTCTCATTCTATTTTTTTTTAACCTAAGAGACTAATAAAGTTTTATAAAGCTGGGGGAGATAATGGGGCGCCTGGGTGGCTCAGTTGGTTAAGCGTCCGACTTCGGCTCAAGTCATGATCTCACAGTTTGTGGGTTTGAGCCCTGTGTCAGGCTCTGTGCTGACAGCTCAGAGCCTGGAGTCTGTTTCGGATTCTGTGTCTCCCTCTCTCTCTGACCCTCCCCTGCTCATGCTGTCTCTCTCTCTCAGCAATAATTAAAATATTTAAAAAAAAAAGCTGGGGGAGATAAAAGCCAGGATCCTGCATGAAGTCAGGAGCCAGAGGGAAGCTACTTCCTCCTCTGTGAAGGCCACTGCTGTCCACCATGTAGGTCGATGGGTTTATGGAAGTGGGGCGCCTGGAGGGAAGGGCGAACACAACCACCTTTGGGACCAGGAACTGCATCATGTTCAAGGGATGAACCGGTGATATTGCCAATTAATCATCGTGTGACAGGTGCCCAATAAGACATTATAAGAACCGTTGTGGGCCAGGGGTCATAGGGAAGGGACCCTAGATGGAGGCAACTGTAAAGCTGGCAGACAGGGGTTAAAAACAGGGAGATATAAGGAAAAACGAACAAACGTCAAACACCTCACTCAAAATGAGACTGTTAATCAAATTATAAAACATAGGAAGAGACCTAATACAGAGAGAGAAAGAAAATTACCTTTTGCAGCTTAGCAAAAATGTTCAATGTCCTTGATGATCACTAGTTAGTTGTTCTGGTTATTTATTGCCTCCCTTAACATCGTGGCTGAAAACTACAGCAGGACCAACACGCCGTACCTATTTTCCTCAACAGTCTGCAGTTGGGTTGGGCTCCGAGTTTGTGGTTGGAAACCCGAGGAATGGCACTCCCTGGGGGTTTGCTAGCTTCCAGGCCAGGCACGGGGCTGGGAATAAACAGCTGGGATCTGGAACACCGAGGTGGGGGTGGGGGGCTCCTCGTGGCCTCTCTTTCTTCACATGGACCTTCCACTTGGCACTTGTAGGCAGCCGGACTTCTAAAGGCCAGGTCAGGGCACCCACGGCGTGTGACCTAAGAGGGGACTGAGCCAAGGGAGGCCTGTATCATCTTTATGACCTAGCCTTACAGCTCTCACAGCAGCGTTAATGCTGACTTTTTCTTAGAAGTGAGTCACTAATGTCAGTACAAGTTCAAGGGAAGGGGAACTCGATTGCATCACTTGATGGAAGGAATGCCAAAGATTCTGTGGGCGTGTTTTCCATCTGCCACGGTTGGCTCTCTGGCCGCAAGTTATGTACTTTTTCTCCCCACGTGCAAATTACATACAATCTTCCCAGTATCCCTAAACATTTCATCTGTTTCAGAACTGATTCAGGTTTGAGGTCCAGAATCTTGTTTTCTCCATCTGGCTCAGATGCAGAGGAGACACCCTGGGGATGGGGCTCCAGGACAGCTTCTGAGAGAGCACTTCACGTACCGCTTCTCTCTGAGTCCGAGACCTGGGAACTGAACACCCAACACACACTGTGGGGACAGGGATGGGGTGACTGCTGTGTGAGAATGACTCTCATCCGTCACAAGGTACAGTAGGGCACACAGGAGTCACTGGCCTATACAGTTCTGAAGCCCAGTTGGGCACGTGTGGCCTTGACTAGGGCTCAGCCCGCCGTGTGGGATGGTGCACCACAGCTCTGGGCTCCCGCTTCTGCCTTCGGCGTCGGCCTTCCTTTTCCACAAAATACAGCCATGCTGGCAGCTGAGGAAGGAGGAGGCTTAGAGTAAAGAGGCTTCTTCACTTTGTGCTGCCTCTACTGCTTTCAGTCCATGATGATACAGTTCCTTTAACAACTTTGTGTGGTTTCTTACGAATCGACTTCTGGAAATGCACACCCAGAAATCTCACTGACTGGGCTTCAAACGAAGCTACTGAGGGACAACAAATTCAAGATTCTTAGAAGTGTAACATTTAATGGAGATGATCTGTGAGACATGCACTTAAGATCCTTTTTTTTTTTTTGAGAGAGAGAGAGAGAGTGTGTGCACATGTGCGCATTTATGTGGGAGAGGGGCAAAGGGAGAGGGAGAGAGAGAATCAAGCAGGCTCCACGGCCAATGCTGAGCCCAGTGCAGGGCTTGGTCTTACCACCTGAGCAGAAATCAAGAGTCAGAAGCTCAACCAACTGCCCCGTGATCCTTCTTCCTTTTGTAGTGCCTCCTACCATTTAAAAGTCCATGCTGATACAGCTCCTTTAAGAAACATTACGGGTTCCCCGTGAATCAATTTGCAAAATCCAGTTCACTAAAAAAATCACATACACAAGCATCATTGAGTGAGCTTCCACTTGGGCTGCTGAAAGACAACAAACTGAAGATTCCGAGAAGCCCTATCGTGCCCCTAAGATCCTTTGAAGGCATTTTTGTCTGGCTAAATGGTTTGCTGAGGTGCTGTCTTAGATCTTTCTGAGATAGTTACAAAGGATTTACAATCCTACTTTGGATTGGGTCTTTTATCAATTTGAATATCTTGGAAATCATGGAAATAAGAACTGTTTTATTTTGAAGTCAGTAAGTCCTGGGTCCTTGTAGGTCTTTCTTGAGTTTCCCTCTCCCTGAAACTAATTCAGCTATCAGGTCTCTTTCGTTTCCTTTAATCGTTTCTCAGTTTTCCTTTGTCTTATATGACTTTGACACTTTTGAAGAGTATTGTGTTCAATAGCCCTCAATTTGCATCTATTTGAGATTTCCCCCATGACTAAATTTAGGTCATAAGACTGTGGCAGGGATATCAGTGACGGAAAATGCTATTATGTTCTTCAGTCTATTGATTTGTGCCGTTACTGATGAGCTTAAGTTTGATCAATTACAGACAGTCGATTTGTTCCATTACTAATGAAGTTAACTTTGATCACTTGTTTAAATTGGTGTACTCTGGGTTTCTCTATAGCAGAGTTACTCTTTGTAATTAGTAAATATTTTGGGGGAAGATACGTTAAACCTATATGCTGCTTCTCAGCAATACTTAGCCCACGAGTTTATATCCATTGATAATTATCCGGTAAAGTAATTATCATGATGATAGGTGTCCATCCATAGTTTTTAAATTTCATTATTCTTTTTCTCCAGTTATTAGCTGGAATCCCACTTCTCTACTTATTTATATTTAGTCATTTAATTTTTATCATCGTGGCCTTTTATATTCTTTTATTCCATGGGTTTTAATCGGTTACTGTTTTTGTTTATTTTTGCCCAAATTTTCCTAAATTAGGCCAGTGGGTGCCACTTCAAAGTGGCTCCTGTGTCATTTTCACATGTTCCATATCATCCTGTGAACATTTCCTTACTTTCTGTACATGTTCCCGGATTGTCTGGCTCTACTTTCCTTGCTTCATGTCTTAGAATCAACCATTTCCAAAGGGCTCTGAACTGGTTCGTGGAGAATGGTATTTAGGAACCAAGGTCTGGATGTTCGCATGCTCACTGCTACTCGGTACCACTGCTTCCTTTTTCAAAAAAAATTAAAAAAAAATTTTTTTTAATGTTTATTCATTTTTGAGAGGACGAGTGAGACAGAGTGTGAGTGGGGAAGGGGCAGAGAGAGAAGAAGACACAGAATCCGAAGCAGGCTCTAGGCTCTGACATGCGGCCTGACAGAACCTGACATGGGGCTCGAACTCACAGATGGCAAGATCATGACCTGAGCTGACGTCAGATGCTCAACCGACTAAGCCACCCAGGTGCCCCATCAGTACCACTGCTTCTAAGCCCTCTCAGCGGCACAGTTAGGAAATAGAGGTATGAGTGTGTGCATATGTGTGTGTATTTACATATACATACCTCTGTCTTTATATTACTCACATGTACACACACAGCTTTTTTATGTGTTTTGTGAACAACATAAACCCCTAAGAATATTAATTAAGGGATTAAAAATTATTTTCTCTTCTTCATTGCCTTTGTTTCATCTGAGTTTCCTTTTTCCTTTTTTTTTTTTTTTTTTTTTGCCATTTTAGTCTCTGTGTCTTTCTTTTGCTATTTAAAAAAAATTTAAGTTTATTTATTTATTTTGAAAGAAAGAGAGAACATTAGCAGGAGAGGGGCCGAGAGAGAGAGAGAGAAAGAGAGAGAGTCCTAAGCAGGCTCTGTACTGTCAGTGCAGAGCCTGATGCAGGGGCTTTAACTCACAAACTGTGAGATGATGACCTGAGTTGAAATTAAGAGTCAGATATTTAACCAACTGAGCTAGTTGGTTTAGGTTTATTTATTTATTTTGAGAGAGAGAGAGAGAGAATGAATGAATGAGGGGGGAAGGGGCAGAGGGAGAGAGAGAATCCCAAGCAGGCTCCATACTGTCAGCTCACAGCCTGACGTGGAGCTCTGTCTCATGAACCATGACATCTTGACCTGAGCCAAAACCGAATGTCAGATGTTTAACTGACTGAACCACCCAGGCGCTACTCTCTGTGTCTCTCAGGTGGGGGTTGCCTGAAATGCCCAACTGTCACTGACTGTCACTCCATATTTAAGACTGATGTGCAAGGGGTTTCTTATTCTCTATAATGATGAAATATTTCATTCAGACCAACCTTTCCAAGAAAGTAACTATGGATATTGGAGAGAAGTATAAATATATTTTCATAGAAGCAACTCAAATCAAATACAGTTTGATACCATTCTTTTGGAGACAAATTTGCATAATCAAGAAAACTACATATGCATTTACATTTTGATCCATAAATCCAACTTCTAGAGTTGGAAGATATACCTTGACAATATGAAAATATATATGAAGAAAGTTATTAATTGCATGATTATTTGTAATTGTAAAATATGGAAAACAATCTAAGTGCCCATACATAGGACAGAGGTTAAAGAAGCTATGCTACATGCACAGAAAGTAATACTAGGTCATAAAATAAACAAGAAGGGTGATTTCCATCAACTGACATGGAGTGATATCCAGGATATATTGTCCACTGAAAAAGCAAAATGTAGATCAGTATATATCTGTAATATACCTTTTATGTGAAGAAAGGGAGATAGGAAAATATACATGTGTCTGCTTATTTGTGAAAAGAAAGAAAAGAGAGAGAGAAAGACAGAAAGACAGAAAGACAGAAAGAAAGAAAGAAAGAAAGAAACAAAGAAAGAAACAAAGAAAGAAACAAAGAAAGAAACAAAGAAAGAAAGAAAAGAAGGAAGAATAGACCAGAGCCTAATGAGATTGTTCTCCAAGGCTAATGGGTGGAAATTGGGTGGAAAGCATGAGGGTACTGGAATAGAAGTGATGACAAACGGGCATTTCTTTGATTTCCTTCTTAATATGTTCTGAATTTTAGAACTCTGTTAATGTTTCACATACTTAAAGGAAATATTAACAAGGGTGGGAAATAACAAAAAAAAAAATAGAACACAGAAACAAAGGAACTTAAATATATTCTAATTGGATAACATGACCACACTGAAAGGGCATGACGGATGACTTTGAACACAGCATTTTGAATATATGCCCACAGGCTAAAGACCACAAGAACTGTAAACACATACTGTGCTCTAGTTAGAAAGTGTGGGTGAGCAATTATGAAACTACTTTATATGTATTCCATGACTGGGTAAGTAAATATATTGTGTAATGAGAGCCAGGTTCCTCACTGTTGGGGAGAGCAGTTCATATACAAAAAATGCTACCCTGAAGTCTACATACATTGTGTAGACTATGCATTTTAGAATCAGCTTGTATCTACTAAAAACTCAGCTTGTTTGCTGAGTTGTTGGGTTGAAGTTTTTAGATGCATAACTGTAAACTGATGAAGATTTTCGTTTTCTTTCTTTCTTTCTTTCTTTCTTTCTTTCTTTCTTTCTTTCTTTCTTTCTACATCTATATATCTAGACACACACACACACACACACACACACACACACACACACACACACACACTTTTTATCATATATCCACCAGAAAGAAAACTTAAGGCCAACATCTCTCATGAACGTAGACACAGAAATCCTTAACAAAATATTAGCAAATCAAACTCAGCAATATATTAAAAAGTATACTACCTCACAATCAAGTATCATTCATCCTAGGAATGCAAGGCTGGTTTAAACATTCAAAATCAATCCCTGTAGCTCACTAGTTAGTATGCTAAGTAGGAAAAGACATCATCATATCAGTAAATGCAATACAGGCATTCAACACAGCATCTATTCATGATTTTTTAAAAAAATCATACAAACTAGGAATAGACAGGACTTGCTTAACCTAATAAAAACTATTCATAAAAACCCTACAAATAACATTATATTTAATGGTGAGTGACTCAGTGCAAAGATGTTCTCAGTCACTACTTCTATTTAATATCATACTGGAAGTCCTAGTTTGTGCAAGAAAAGGAAAAGACATAGAGACTGGAAAGGAAGAAATAAAACTGTCTCTATTTAGAGATGATTATCTATGTAGAAAGTCCTCCAAAATCTACACACACAAAATCCCCTGAAACTAATAAGTGAGTTTTGCAAGGTCACAGGAGACAAAGTTAATATTAAAAAGTCACTTATATTCTTGTATACCATCAGTGAAAAACAGCAATTTGAAATTTTAAAAAATGCCACTCACAATAATAACAAAGAGAGTACTGACGAAATACATGCAAGATTTATATGCAGTAAACTGCCAACCAGCAAAACAAAAACAAAAACAAAGATGATCTAGATGATTGGATCTATTCCCTGGTTCATACGTTATAAGACTCAATATTTGAAAGATATCAGTTCTTCCTAATTTGATTTATATATTCAGTATCATCTTAAACAGAATCCAAGCAAACTTTTTAGTAGATACTAACAAGCTGGTTCTAAAATACAATCTATGCAATGGATACAAAGACAAAAGGAATAGCCAAGACAATTCTGAAAAAGGAAAATATACTTGGAAGACTCACATTCCCTGGTTTTGAGACTTTTACAGTAACTATAACTGTGTGACACTGGTGAAAAGATAGACATACAGGTCTACAGAACAGAATCGAGAGGCCAGAAATAAACTAGGGGAGCTGGGATAACTGGATGTCCATAGGCTAAACAAGACAAAAAAACCCAAAAGGATCTCAATACACACCTCACATTTTATTCAAACATTAAATAAAAATGGACTATAGATCTACATGTAAAACATAACACTACACAACTTTTTTTTAAATATTTTTATTTATTTCTAGGAGAGAGAGAGAGAGACAGAGAGAGAGAGACAGAGCAGGGGAGGGTCAGAGAGAAAGGAGACACAGAATCTGAAATAGGCTCCAGGCTCCAAGCTGGCAGTCAGCACAGAGCCCAACGCGGGGCTCGAACCCACGAACCGCGAGATCATGACCTAAGCAAAAGTCGAACGCTTAACTGACTAAGCCACCCAGGCGCCCCAACACTATACAACTTTTAAAGGAAATCTAGGAGGGGGTGCCTGGGTGGCTCAGTCTGTTAAGCATTCGACTTTGGCTCAGGTCATGATCTCATGGTCCATGAGTAAGAGCCCCTCATCGGGCTCTGTGCTGACAGCTCAGAGCCTGAAGCCTACTTCAGATTCTGTGGCTCCCTCTCTCTCTGCCCCTCCCCCGCTCATGATCTGTACCCCTCTGTCTCTCAAAAATAAAATACAGGTTAAAAAAAAGAAGTTTAAAAGAAATCTAGGAGAAAGTCTGCATGACCTTAGGTTTGATGGTGAGTTTTTTAATCTTTTTTTTTTAAAATTTATTTCTAGGAGAGAGAGAGACAGCGTGAGCAGGGGAGGGTCAGAGAGAGAGGGAGTCACAGACTGAAACAGGCTCCAGGCTCTGAGCTGGCTGTCAGCACAGAGCCCGACGCGAGGCTCCAACCCACGAACCGCAAGATCATGACCTAAGCGAAAGTCGGACGCCCAACTGACTAAGCCACCCAGGCGCCCCTGATGGTGAGTTTTTAGATACTACCCCAAAAGCACAATCCATGAAGTCCAAAGTAGAGTCAATATATAAATTGGACTTTACAAAAGTTGAAAACTTTCAAGGAGACATTTAAAACAATTAAAAGACAAGTTACAGACAGGGAGAGAATATGCAAAATACCTATCTGATAAAGGATTTACATCCGAAATATATAAAGAGCTCTTCAAAATTTAACAATGAGGAAATAACCTAATAAAAACAAAGAGTCTAATTTGAAAAATGGGCGAAGGATGTGAACAGGCATTTTGCTAAAAATGATATAGTTGCCAATAAGCATATGAAAAGCTTCTAAACATCGTTATCATTGGGAAATGCAAATCAAAACAACAATGAGATACCAGCTAAAATCCCCAAATCATATAATATCAAAATCCTGGGAGGATGTGGGGCAACAGAACCTCTTGTTCATTATTCACAGAAATGAAAACTACGGTACAGCCATTTTAGAAGATGGCATAAAAGTCTGTTATTATGTCAAACATATACTTATCATATGATGTAATAATCACACAGAATATTTGCTATCCAGATTATATACAAGAAAAGAACAACCCTTCATATTGTAGGCAAAGGCCACATACCCATATAATTGAGGAAATTTTTCTCAGGTTTAACAGATTTCATAGCTTTTTCAGATACAAGTGTTATAAACTGCGGCAAATTAAAGTCACATTCCAAGTGTATTACATTCCAAAGGACAACTAAAACTCAGATAAAACTCTGCAGTCTTACTGACTTGAAAAACCAGACAAGGTTTAAAGGGAAAACAGCAGCTGAAAAAGGGAAGGAGGGGAGAACCCCAGAAAAGAGAGCCGTTGAGCAATAGCCAAATGATGTATACATTTGCACAAATGTCTAACTCCTGAAAAGGCCCTCTAGTGGACAGAGTCCAAGCAGCCCCAGTGAAGCAAAAAGAACCTCTTTATCCATTGCAGCTCACTGTGGAGGAGACGGGACACATACACACACACACACACACACACACACACACACACACACACACACACACACCTCTTTAGAGAAACATACCCAAATCACAAAATTACTAGAAACACAAAGAAAAGAAACACATGAGCCATACACATGAGAAAAGGTAATTGACAGAGGCTGACCTCCATCATTGAAGGAGCAGAGGCCAGAATTAGCAGAAAAGAATTTGAAATCGATGCTCAAAGGGATACGAGTAAATCTCCCTAAACAGACAAATAGATCTTAGCAGAGACAGAGAGATTATAGAAAACAACCAAATGAAAAGTATAGAACTTAAAAATCCACTATTAGAACAAAACATTTCACTAAATGGTCATATAGAGTTACAGAAAATAACAAATGCTAAACTATGTTGCAAAATGCTGGAGTCACCCAGGTAGTGGGGTGAGGGTTGTGTAGGTGGGGAGGTAAAGGGATCTTTTCTAGAGGAACAGGGTAGAAGAGGTGAGTAGAGGTTAGTATGTTGTGGGGGGGGTGTCACAGTGAAGGAACATAGTGGGTATTTTTGTCTACAGATACAAGGTGAGTTGTGTGGGACTGATTAATAAAGCAGGGAAAACAGGACAGTAATGATTAATGGGATAAAAACATACAAAGGAAGATCAAAATTAACAAGAGGAGGAAGTCAAATTAATAACAGCTCTAAAGGACTCACAAGAATAAAGTAAAAGACCTAAAATAATATAAATAATAATATATAATATTGCACTATTATTGTATATAATAATATACACTATAACAATATTATATACAATGCATATAATATTATGACATAATATTATATGTTAAATATAATAAGTATAGTATAAGACAGAAGGAATAAGGTAAAATATAAGCATAAAATATAAGTGAACTGAATCAACCCATTAAAAGACAAAGGCTGGGGCATCTGGGTGGCTCAGTCAGTTAACTGTCCGATTCTTGATTTCGGCTCAGGTCATGATCTCACGGTTGTGAGATCGAGCCCACTCCCTGGGCTCTCTCCCTCTCTCTCTCTGCCCTTACCCAACTAGCACTCTCTCTGTATAAAAAGTAATAAATAAAAAATAAAAATAAAACAAATAAAAGACAAAGACTGCTAGATTAAATGAATAATTAAGAGCCAAGAGTAAGCTGTTATACACATACACAGAATAAAAATGAACCAAAAAGGCTGAATCACACATGGACTGTGGTGGGGTTTTTGACGCGTCAACTTGGCAAGGTTAAGAGGGTAGAAGGGAGAGTGGCAGACTTAAGTGGGGATAAAAAAGCACTGTAAGAGATGCATGCAAATCTTTTAGGGCAGCAAATGAGAAAATCTACAGGAAATGGTCAATTTCCTGGCAATTCTATCAAAGCTCACCCAAGAATGGCTGGAGCAGTCGCCCCAGTGAAAATGAGGTCAGTAGAATCCCGATCAAGTAACACTCAGAATTCCCCAAACCTACCCGCAAATATCTTAAACTCCAAACAGTAAAGCTATTCCAGTTAACAGCAGGAGTGAGAAAGCAATCAATGCCTGTCATTATTATTACTGAATATTTTCTTGGAGATTTTAGTAACTATAATAAGAGCATGAAGTGACTGGCATGGACATTAGAAAATACATAAAAGTATCTTTTGTGTTGATACTACGAGTGTACACTTGAGTAAGCCCAAGGGAATAGTGGAGGAAAAACAACATAACCAATTCGAATAATTGTGCAAATTTGGTTACGCAGAAAGGAAATTAATATTAAAGTAAATCAACCACTTTCTTATGTTCTCTCTAGCTATTAAAATCTAGCCGTGAAATGGAAAAACAATTTTTAGTTACATAGGAAAAGTTTTAACAAGAAAGACTGAGGGCCAAGTATCAAAGACCAATATTAAAAGGTATTGAACAAAATCTTAAAATATGGAAAGGTCTCCCATGTTCTTAGATGTCTATGTTCCATTTAGGATGAGCAGAGGTTTTCTTCATAAATGAATAAAATATTCTTAACCTTCTTATATTGGACAGATGCCTAAGAGAACCAGGAAAAAGTACGTGGAGGGGAGATTTGCCCTACTGTTACCAGGATGTGTTCTAAAGTCACCTTAAGCAAGTAGGGTCGGTGTACAAAGAATCTATATTTAGACCCCAGTTTTTTTTAATGTTTATTTATTTTTGAGTGAGAGAGAGAGAGAGAGAGAGAGAGAGAGAGCATGAGAGGGGGAAGGGCAGAGAGAGAGGGAGACACAGAATCCGAAGCAGGCTCCAGGCTCTGAGCTGTCAGCACAGAGCCCGACACGGGGCTCGAACCCACGAACCGTGAGATCATGACTTGAGCCGAAGTTGGATGCCCAACTGACTGAGCCACCCAGGCGCCCCAGACCCCAGTTTATACAAGAAGTCAATATATAAGAAGTGTGAAAGATCAGATGAAGACTGACCAGTCAATAGTGATACCAGCACAGCCATCTACTTTTCTGGAAGCAATTAAAATTTCACCAGCATCTTACGCATGATACAAAAACAAACAGGTTGCAATATAAATATAAATTTCAAAACAATAAAAGTCTGATAAGAAGATCTGGGAAGGAAGGATCATACTTCATGCTTCAACCCAGTTATCCTATTCCTGAGAATCTATCCTATGTACTAAAGCCTGGAAATCTAGAGCCACAGAAGAAAATGTAGTCATGTATGATTATAAAAGAATTTTAGACTTTGAAAATGGTATCTATGGTATCTTTGATTTCATGCAGCGGCGTGAAACAGTATTGTTGGAAAAGATCACAATGCAGACGACAAATGATAATTTCTCTATTCTACAAAGAAAACTTACTGATTGATCGAGAACAAACATCTAGGGAAAATGGGTAGTAAAGAGCAAGCACAGAGGAGAAAATCCAAATGGCCACCAAATAAATGAAAAGATGTTCAAATGTATTAGTAAGTCACGGAAATGCAAGTTAAAGTAACAATTAAGGGGCACCTGGGTAGCTCAGTTGGTTAGCCATCCTGCTTCAGCTCAGGTCACGATCTCGTAGCTTGTGAGTCAGAGCTCTGCATCGGCCGGTTTTGGGTTCTCTCTCCGCCTCTCTCTCTGCCCATCCCCTGCTCATGCTCTCTCTCTCTTTCTCAAAAATGAATAAACATAAAAAAAGGGGGGGGCATGGTCCATAGTGACCAAGATCAGGAAACAAAAGCAATGGCCATCATTAACATTCTCATAAAATGCTTAAGCAAATTCATTTAAGTATATCTGTAAGCAGTGCTTCAAGGTAATATATCAGATACAATTAATGAGTTTGGATGAGTCACCTTCGTCATGTTTGTTTAGAAGATTTTGCTAATTGTACTTACACATTTGAAAGTTAGCTGAGAACATGCAGCAGTAATAATTTGCATTCCTCTTATGCCCCCCGAATCCTTTGGATATTTCAAGATCCTAATAATGAAGAAAGTGACATTACGGCAGTAACATCCATCTGGGAAAATAAGCACATATAAATAGCAACTGAGAGGAGAATACATAGAAAAATGTGCACCTTCATCAACAGTTAGAAAAAAGTAAACACGTGTAAATTGGTGCTGTGCTTTGGGAGAGCAATGTGCCGATATTTATCAGGATTTAAGAAGTTTGGAAGAATTCAAAATTCTGCCATGCCTGTTGCAATGTTTCCCTGGCATGGCGGCAGAGGTGGGGAGCAGAATTTATTTTTTGTCCTTAGTGACTCAATACACGATCAATTTTGAAGTCCCATGAAAGTTTCAGAAGTGCACATGTGACATCCATGGGTTTCTAATTTCCTTACCTGCACACGGCATGCTTTACCGCAGCTTACTTTCCGGAAGGTGCCTCTGCTGCTGCCTCAGGGTTGCTCCAGACATTGACACCCTGGGCTGGGCCACGCTGGGCCCTGTTAGTGGTCTCTGTCAACGTTGCACTTTGCACCAAACAGTCCAGGAGTTTGGAAGCTGGGACCCATCAAGATCGCCTGCTCCACGTCGGAAGGGCACAAGGGAGGGAGGGATATGAGGAAGTGGGGTAGCCTGCTCCCCACGTCATCTGCCCATTTCTATCATGAGGCCCATAGCCTCCCCTTTTCAACCATTCAAACAGGGTCTGGGGTCACCTGGGGGGTTCGGTTGGTTAAGTGCCCAACTGTTGATTTTGGCTCAGGTTATGATCTAGCAGTTCATGAGATCGAGCCCCACGTCAGGCTCTGTGCTGTCAGTGTAGAGCCTGCTTGGGATTCTCTCTCTGCCCCACTCGCTTCCTCTCCCACACTGACACTCTCTCCCAAAATAAATAAATTTTTAAAAACTGGGTCTACATGCCCTGAAGGTGGTGGTAGTGGGGTGTCATTGGAGATGGAGGTATGGTTCGGTTGACACAGCATCCACTTTTGAGCCCCAGTCCCACAAGCAAACAAGAGATGACATTTCTTAGCAGGATCTGGAATGTATCTGGGGAGCACTGTGACCAGGAGCAGGGGACGGGCTGGCTTTCATGTCTTGGGGACTCACTCCAATGAATGTAGGCTCCATGGGAACAGAAGTTTGTCTTGTTCAATACTGTATTCCCAGCACTTGGAGTAATGCCTGGTGCATAGTAGGTGTGCAATTAACTTTTGTAAAATGAATGGGTTCTGTTTGTCAGATTCAAACTTGGGCAGGGGGTGCTGGTCATACTTCTATCAAATCTGGTCCCCCCAAATTGGAATCACTGTTTTTGGTTCCAACCCCAAAGTTCATTTAGTTTTGATGCCTAAAGAGTAGCTATTATTGTCTCCCTCCTTCTTCCTAACAGCAAGAATTTGAGGGTCTCTTTAAGTTAAAAATTTTTTTTAATGTTTGTTTATTTTTGATAGAGAAGGGGGGGAGGGGCAGACAGAGAGGCAGACACAGAATCTGAAGCAGGTTCCAGGCTCTGAGCTGTCAGCACAGAACCCAACATGGGGCTCAGACTCACAAGCCTTGAGATCATGGCCTGAGTCAAAGTCAGGTGCTTAAATGACTGAGCCACCCAGGTGCCCCTCTTTAGGTCTTTTTTTTTTAAACTTGAGCTCAGCATGCCCGGGTGGTATAGTTGGTTAAGCATCCAACTTCAGCTGGAGTCATGATCTCATGGTTCATGAGTTTGAGCCCTGAATTGGGCTCTGTGTTGACAGCTCAGAGGCTGGACCCTGCTTCAGATTCTGTGTCTCCCTCTCTCTCTGCTCCTCCTCCTTACCCTCTCCTCTGCTCTCACTCTGTCTCTCTCTAAAATAAATAAACATTAAACATTTTTTTAAGTTGAGCTTTTCCAGCATTACTTTTGCTTTAAATTGCTTCCCAACCAAACTGGATTTTTCAAATCTCACTCCATATATGGCTTCATGTAGAGGACTACCAAATTATTTTACTCCTGTTTTCATGTGTGATCAAATCTTGCTATGTCAGCTCTAGCTACTTTTATGATTACCACATTCCCCCTTGAGGACATCTGCATTACAGCAGGATTCAGCTTTCAAGAATACTTTCTCACTAGCAAATGATCATACTTGAGATTTAATCAAATTATTAGCATTATCGTTCACCACTTACTTATCTTCTGCTTTCTTGAGCTGTCCGTATTGATTCCATTGTTATTTCTCTGGGTTATTTGTAGTTTTTTGTTTTAAATAAAAAGACAATAATTTACTTTCTAAATGCCTACGTGTCGGAACTCATATTTTGCTTGAACATCCATTTGACAACTCAGTTGACCCCACTGGCTTCTATCATTCAGTGTTTCATGTAAGTGTGATGTCAGTTCTGATTTTCTTTCAACTTGTGAACATCTGGGACCTGCACTTTTTGTTTCTGCTTTTCATTTATTCTCATAATTCCCCATATTTTTGGGGGGGGCGCCTGGGTAGCTCAGTCGGTTGAGTGTCTAACTCCTGATTTTGGCTCAGGTCATGATCCCAGAGTTGTGGGATCGGGCCCCACATTGGGCTCTGTGCTGAGTGTGGAGCCTATTTAAGATTCTCTTTCCCTCTGCCCCCATCCCACACACATGCTCTCTCTCTCTAATTTAAAAAAAAAATTGCCCATATTTTCTTAACTGGGACTGTGGTTTCCCCAAACCTTCCTCACATTTCTAAGATATTGTTCTATGTTTTTTGCTGCTAGGTTGTTTGGTGTGAAATTGTTTGTTATATTTCCCTTGTCTTGGTGGAAAAGACCTGTTTTGGCAATCCTCTTCGGCACGTTGTTGATCTCAGGTCTTGGATCTTCCTTCAGCTCAGGGAGAAATTCTCATTGTATTTTAGGGGTACTGTCTCCCCAGTGCTCATTCCCCACTTTCTTCTTTCTTTCTGGATGCCTGGATATTGGATTTCCCAAAACTACAATGGAAAAGGGCGTGGACCCCGGAGTCAAATGACCTGGTTTAAAACCTGTCACTTCCAAGTCACTGTCTGAGGCTTAGTTTCTTCATGTAAAGTGAAGACAGTAATAAGTGCTGACAAGGGAAGCAGAGATACGTGGTTTTTCCTATCTTCCCTCCTCCTCCTTACCCTCTCCTCTGCTCTCACTCTGTCTCTCTCTAAAATAAATAAACATTAAACATTTTTTTTTAAGTTGAAGGCAAAGCATGAGACTCTGAATAGATTTCTGCTTGTAGCCTTGCATGTGATAAGCGCTGCGTCTCCCTCTAAGTGGCACATGGGGCAGGCTCAGGTGGGAAAATGCAGCCACCTGAACCGAAGGAGCTCAGGCCTGTGCCGGGAGACGTTGTCCAGCCTGGGGTAGCTGTGTGGCCCCGGAGAAGCAGCCTTCATGCCCTGCGCTAGTCTGCCAAGGTGAGGGGAGTACTTCCATCTGAACGTTTGGTTTAGATTTCTTTAAGGACAAATGGATTTGCACTCTCCGTGTAGAATAAGCGAACAAAAAGGCTCCCCTTCAGGCTTTTTATTCAACGGTCTAACTGCAAAGATAGGGCAAATTAAAATATAAATAAGATCAAGGGGGTTTTGCAGAGGTAGTTTCTGTTATGAGAACTTATCATGGTACTTGATGAAATAAAATCTCAAGCACCTTGCCTATTGGGGTGCCTGGGTGGCTCTACTCTTGATCTTGGTCATGATCTCGAAGTTTGTGGGTTTGAGCCTTGCGCCGGGCTCTATGTGCTGATGGTGCGGAGCCTGCTTAGGATTCTGTCTCTCCTTCTCTCTGCCCTTTCCCGACTTGTGTGTACACACGTGCACATGTGCTCTCTCTCAAAATAAATAAACTCAAAAAAAAAAAAAAAAAAGAACCTTACCTACTGATGCACATTATCAAGTCACCCACCTTCCACCTTCCAGAAATTTTTGAAGTACAGATTTACAAGAATTAGATTTCTCACAGGCTTTCCAGTTGTGGGCCATCATAGTGAAAGCATGTCAGGGAGTTTACTTCTGGAGAAATGGTACCTTATTGTGGACCTTGCTCCTTTTGATGCAAAAAAGCAGAACAAAATGGAAGTTTTAAATATGATCACACAATCTTTAGTGTATCAGATAAACTTTTCTTTTCAATTGAAAACATTTTTTAAATGTTTTACTTGTTTCTGAGAGAGAGGAGAGAGAGAGAGAGAGCATGAGCAGGGGAAGGGCAGAGAGAGAGGGAGACACAGAATCCAAAGCAGGGTCGAGGCTCCGAGCTGTCAGCACAGAGCCCAACGCAGGTCTCGAACCCACGCACCGCGAGATAATGACCTGAGCTGAAATCAAGAGTCAGGCGCTCGACTGACTGAGCCACCCAGGAGCCCCGAAAGAGTATTTCTTAAAAAAAAAAAAAAAAAAAGTCCTAATTATTAATATGGTCGATGGCCCTGCAGATGACACCAACAAATGTGTGTTAATTATTTGCTACGTGCAGGGAAACGTGTGAACATTCTGCCCTCAAGTGCTCAGAAGAGTGAAAACATACACACATCCCAGAGGAGAGCTCATAGGCTGTAATAAACGTTCACAGGGAAAAGAAGTTACCTTTTGGTGGAGGGGACCAGAGAAGGTGTGGAATGGGGGTGGAGGATGGGTGAGATCTTAGCAGGTGGATTCATGAGCAGGTGAGAAGGAGGAAGCATTCCAGGGGACAGAGAATGGGACAAGGGAAGGCAGAGG
Source organism: Proteles cristata cristata (assembly GCA_017311185.1). NCBI lineage: Eukaryota > Metazoa > Chordata > Mammalia > Carnivora > Hyaenidae > Proteles > Proteles cristata. Next base: position 726,379 of record JAESUZ010000067.1, on the reverse strand, counting down.
GATGGGGAACAGCGCGTAACTTCACATGGAGATGAGCGAAAGTGGACTCGGAGGCGATGGGCAGACACTGCTAAGAATGGATGAGAATTTCCAGGGTTCGCAGGTACGCACCTGATGCTCTGTTAGTAAAGGTACAATGTAAAAGCAAATACCGAAATATCGTATGAAAGAATCTACAACAGAAAAGACAACAGGATGTAGCCCTTCACTCCTGCTAAAGGTAATTTAATTTAGAAAATGCGGGATGAGTTGAACGCATCTGCCTGAGGTCTTTGAGATGTTTAAAAGGGTGTGTATCTGTTACAGCCACTGGGCACCACTAATTCTGGGGTGGGAAAAGTTGACATGCCTTAACATTTTAAATAGGGCACGGCTTGCTCCATTAACCTACTTACACAATGAACGTTCCTAGGCCATGAAAATCTGGTTCTAGGAGTCTTCCTATAAATGTCACCAGAGGTGTGTGAATGCTAATAGGAGATCAACTGTGTATTTTTCAAAACACGCCGTTTACCAGCATCATTCCAATAAGGTTACTGAATGCTCTGACGCCACTTTGAAAGCTCCTCCCTCCAGAAAAAATATTAAAGAGCTCCAATTACAAATAGAAGTTAAACCTTTGCCAAAATTCTAGTATAAAACAGAAAATTCCATAGCGTATGTGAGGAGCTCTCAGAACTCTTTGACTGGGGCATTATTATATATGGACTCTCTGCCTGTTTTCAGAAAAGATTCAACTTACGAATATTTCCACTTGTGCAGGTATAATAAATATTGGGCTATATTTCAAGTATGCTTCTACTGAGTAAAGCAGAGTTAGCCTGTTGACATTTAAAAAGAAACTTGTTCATTAGGAAAAATCGCCCTTTTCATTGCCAATAATGGGGGTCCAAACAACAGTATGGAAAAGGAGATTCAGAGAACCCCTTGATGCATGCAATCTCCAGGATGCACGGTGTTCTTCTGGGTGTTTCTTTCCGAAAGCATTCAGAACCTGGGAATTTACGTTCTCTGGCAGAACGCTGTTACCAGAGATAAAAAGATTTCTACTTCTTTCAAGGTAAAACCAGCACCTCTAAAGAACGACAGTTAAAACGAGTTATTAGTCAGGGTTATCCAGAGAAGCCAAACCAATGGGCATGTATATAAATATTTAAGAAATCGGCTCATGTGATCATGGAAGTTGACGAGCCCAAAATGTGTAGGGCAGGGGAGCAGGCTCAAGACCCAGGGAAGTCTGGCGCTGTTGCAGCCTGAGACCCAAGGCAGCCTGGGGGCAGAATTCCCTCTTGCTGGAGAATCTCAAGTCTTTTCTCCTTAAGGCCTTCAACTGATTGGATGAGGCCCACCCCCATTATGGAGGGTAGTCTGTTTTAAAGCGAACTGATTATAGATGTTAATGACATCTAAAAAAAAATACCTCCACAGCAACAACTAGTCTGAGTACCACAGGCCGGCCATGTTGGCGCATAAAATTAACCTTCACATTGGGCAAGAATCAAACCCCTTCTGAGTAGAAAAATTGATTATTGACCTCTGTGTTGAATAGAGTGCAGGTGAAGTCAAGACATTCTGGATTTTTTTGTTTGTTTGTTTTAGTTTTAGGCTGAAACTGTCAATATTTGACCATTTTTGATCTGCAAAAAAGGGTAATGGGGTATGGCTCAATACAATAGTTAGGCTTTCCTCAATTCAATGATGCTGCCATGATCACTCGGAGCCTTGATCAGGAAATCACCTTCTTTTTATAAAGCTGATTTCTTTGGAATACCCGTGGGACTTAGCACAACGTGGTGCCTTTTGCTGGGGAGATGTTTGATTAAGGAAAAGTGAGTCTAGAGCTGAACTGAACTTTTGCTTCCCCTCGATGGTAAACCATTGGTATGAACTTTTTCATTTAACAGGTAACACAAATGAAAAAGTCTTTTAACCCCACTGGGTCGACGATGCGATACACAAACTGCATTTCTGATTACTTTTCCATTAGGGAGATTACCCCTTAAGTGAATTCATCCCAAACATACTTTTTCTAAACACTGTAACTAAGGAAATCATCCTCGTTTGATCGACTGTCCGTGAAATAGTTCATACGCACGAATTTAAATAAAAATGTATTTAGTGTTAACGTGAAGTTAACAAAGAAACGCTCTCGGATCTTTTGGAATTAAGCATGTGAAAAGGAGGTGCCAGCATTGGAACTCATGGTTGCGTTTCTTTCTCTCCCTGAAGGTAGGAGGAGAGCCTCAAAGCAGGAATGTCAAAGTTAAAGAGGGACTTTTCCCATCACACTGAAGGAGGTGCTGGGAGATCTCGAACAAGTGATTTGTACAATTGATTCCTGCTCAGATTATTGCGATCTTCCAATCATTTGTCTCTTTCTGAAGCTGCATTACTATGTAACAGATGTGTTTTAGGTGAAGCGGTGTGTGCATTTTGGTCCAGTTAACCATCAACGGAGGGTTTTCAGCAACATTTTAGACAAAGAGCCCCCAGGGAAACTCCAAAACCGGCAGACACTTTGTGTTCGATGCCGATGCCAATCTTCCGTCACATGAAGAAGAACCATTACTGATCTCTACATTCGAATCACCTTTTGGGAATTCTTTGTTCTCTGGATCCTCACCTGGATTAAAGTTTTGATGCATGATATTTCGACTTTTTTTGTTTATTTACAATTTCTATCCTTCCTTTAAAGGTACAGAAGTTTTAAGACAAAACCCAAGAGCCCCCCCGCCCCCCCCAACTTTACATTTCCTTTCAACAACAAAGTATTGTCCTCGAGTCAGCTATTAGACTCTTAATGTTTACCTCGGGAGACGCTCTTGAAAATCCAACGTGAAGAAGAAAAGTTATACCAAGTAGAAATTGATCCTCTATGAAAACTTCAGGAAGGGCTACATTATCTAAAGCCATTCTATAATTTTATTCATATATTTTGTGGAGTTCACATATCTTTTTCTTACAGCAAACATAACACTGTAGGCCACAAAAAGCTGCAGTACTACTGTTTAATTAGCAGCAAAGTAATATTTTATATCTGGGTAACTGGGCAATAAATAGCCTGCTTCTTTGGATGTGGATGTTTAAAATGTCGTTTTCACTGCAGCTTCATAATGTGATTGCTACTTTACAGAGCTTATACACACACAAAAAATACGATCTTTGTCTATATTTTATACAAATACAACAGTAGTTTGTGAATACATTTTAAGTACATGATATACATGATAAGCCACTTGATTTCCCGATATCACAGAAGAGCGATTTTTTTTAAATGCAATAAAAATATACAAAATTCAGCCTGGAATGCAGATTTTTCTTTTTCTATTTTGCCTCAAACCTTTATCATGAGAACATTTTTAGGGGACTAGTCCCGACACTTTTTCTTCAGCCAAAAGTACAATTCCAGAAGTCCAGCTTGTGCTCAGGCGTGATGCAATCCATTTCCTAATGGATTCCCAGTTTTTGTTAAGTTCAAAGGGCTGTTAGTAACGTACAGCATGTCCCTCACTCCACACCATATTCCAAAGCCCACTTTTCACTTTGAGTTCCAGTCACCTTGTGGACGAAAGCGGGGTTTGTTCCGGTGACATTCTGCACATCCAAGATTTCCTTTTGCAAGTGCACGCGAATACATTGTGGTGGGTGGCGTCAAAGTTTGTTCATGACAAGTTAAGTCACAGTATAAAAATATATTGTACACCTTTACGCCTAATGGAGTCCTTTTTATTCTTTTCCTATGGATAAAAAAATACGACTGAACAAGACAGAGACGTTTGTAGCACCATGAAGAGTTGTATCCCAAGTTCCAATAGCAGCATGACCCAACATAATACCGAAGGAGTGTTTCTGAGAAGATAAACATTCATTCCGGTTCGTCGGTACCACTGAAGCTTATACGAGGGAGCGTTTCATACACTAGCAAAGGCTGTGGCACTTCTAGAGCTAGATCACTCATCAAAAGACACTGCCTTTCCCATCCTCAGAGGGGTGATGACGTAGGAGGGCCGAAGGGGGGTGGCCTACGCAGGCCTTCACCAACACTGGCGGTATCGGTCTGTTTTGTGCGATCAGAAGGGCGCTCTGTGCGGGTTTTCGGCACAGAGCTGCACAACATGGCGCGCGTGGACCTGTGTGATCACACCAGACTCTGCGGTGTAGGCATGGCTGCTGACACACGGTAAGAAAAGGAGGGCAGGGTCCACTTAGGCACTGTTTGTCAGCGACAACAGCCCGCCACTGCTAGTGAAGAGTACTAGCTGTTTCGAAGGTCTCCTCCAATGTCACGTGGATCTCAGTAGGCTAGAAGCAACTTGGGTGAACTGGTATTTTTTAAATTTACATACTGGGAAGACAGTGTGTTTTGAGACACGTAAACCTTGTAAAAAAATAAACCATTGTAAAACCTTATGAAAAGATTCTGTGCAATATAGCAAATTGATAAGAAAACACTGTAAAAATGTACCTGTTTAAAATACCATCTACCATTGTTGAACACAAAGTATTATATATCAAAGGCCTACATATATATCAGCTAATGGCACTTGAAACAAATTATAATAAGTCTTAAAATAAAAGGCATAACCCTATAAGAAAGTTTCTGTAAAGGTTTAGATTCGTTTTGAAAGTGCTATATCTTGTAATATGTGTAGTATAGACGTTGACCTTGACCAAGCTCTATTTTCTTTAAAAAAAAATATTGGCCTCTATACGTGTATTGCTTACTAGATGAACGATCCTGAATTAGGTCCTCTTTAACATTCATTATTAGCTTAATAAAGCAGTCAGCTCTGGCTCATGTTTCAGTCAGTATATGGTTTTTAAAAACCGCTACTGTCCCAATTAACACAATATATCACTATATTCCACAAATGACTCATAAAGCACAAGCGACGAACAGGCAGAAGATACACAGCTCAGAAGAAACACTAAACGAGACGAAAAAGTCGCACCAAGAGCGGTGTGGGATCGGCCAGGGCAGCCGGAGCTCTGGCGACTGCACGGGTGGGCGAGAGGGGTTTAAAATGCGGATCGTAACCGTGACGGCTTCACGGTAAAGATGACCCTTGCACACGTCAGTGGGTAATATTGCTTACGGTGCCAAGACCCTTCCACACGCAGGCTTTCGTGTCTGCGGATCCAATCTGTCCACGCGTGTGGAAGTTCAAACTGAATGAGGTTCAATATCTTGTCTGAGGTCCAAATTCTAAGAAACTGAAATATTTTTACATTTTTTACTTAATCCCTTTTTAAAAAAAAAAAATAAAGGCACTACTAGAAAATTTCAAGGATGATGATTCTGGCCACGGGGAGAGCGAAAAACAGCATTGGCAATAACTATTTTTAACACACCCAGTTGGTGTAAAAACAAATGTCCAATTTTTTTTTTCTAGGAGAAAAGAGCCAGTTCTGTGTCACATCCTTGTTAGACCCTTGTGCAATTAAAGTAAGTGAGGCTGCCTCATGTTTAACAGAGATTCTCTCAAAAAGGGGTGAGTGACCAATAGAGTCAATTTGAGAAACAAAGGAGCTGAAGTCCCTCTTCCTCCAAAAGTGTTATTTCAAGTCTGTGAGGCAGCAACAGGCGGAGAGGTGTTCACGTGAAAATTAAGACTACAATTTTAACCCTGGTGCCCTGAAAGATGTGCCTCCAAGGATCTGAACTCCACACAGGGTGAGAATTAGGCTAAAAAAAATATATATGCATATGGCGCCATTCCCCATCTCCAAAATGCTTTGTTGAACAAATCCTGGTACTCCCTTTTTAACTGTTGTTAAGCAGTGAAATACGGCCCACTGAGGCCAATGTCTCAGGTCATCAACTTGACTTCTCCTTAAGCAAATTTGAGACAAAGTAGTGCTTTCACATTGTATTTGTGACGTCTACTTAAAAATAGGTTTTCTATTTATTGTGCTCTGTCACCAATTTCTTTTTCCTTTTTTTTAATGGTGATTAAAGCAATATTGAACACTAATCATTCAACTAGTGATTTAAGTAAGCAATCTGTTTCATAGAAACTAAAGGAAGCAGTTATAAAGCAGAGCTAAAAGCCTACTTTCAGAGCAAATATTCTCCTAATCAAAAGCTTAGGAGCAGTTTGAAAAAATTTAAAATGTATTTCCTTATTAACATATATAATTTTAATGCCTTTGGAACACACTTTTTATAAAATGTAATTTTTAATAATAAAATTTAAATACATAAGTATAAAAACTACTGCTCCTAGAATTTAAAAAAAAAAAATAGGAGCATGATAAAATATCAGGAGCCAAAGCTCCCTTAAGAGAGCAACTCTGATTCTATGAAGTGCGATATATGTGTGTGTGTATAATATATATAGTGAAACCCCCATTTACATTATTACAATTTACATTTTCCACAAATTATACTACTCCCAAATATTTTAAATAATGTATTATATTCAGTAATCTGCACTCATTTTTAGAACTTCTTGGTAAACATCGCAATCTGCAGTGATAATTGGCCCTATAAATGAAAATAAGAAGCTTCCGTATAGGGCTAATGAGTGCTCAGAAATAGTTTTCTTTCTTTCTTTTTTTTCTTTTTTAAAGAGATATACACTCTTCTATAAACCTTCCCCCTCCTACCCACCCCAACAGACAGGGTCCCCAAATAAGGTGTTAACAAGTGCTTAATAGATATGTTTCTTAGGCGGATGTCCTGACCAATACTTAGAAGAATACAATGTGACCTTCAAAATGATTCTGCTTTGTCTACTGTGAGGAAAGCCCACGGTAACTATTTCATTCAGTGAACACACTATTCTTGATTGTTGCTTTCACATTAAGAGCGCTTATTTCGCATTGGTGTCACCCCCTAGATGGATTCAACGGATCTGTAACAACCCCCCAATTTCTCAGAGCCATGTAAAAGTGGGGTTTTACTGTATATATTTTTAGGCGCTTAAAACTTTGTGGTCATCCCTCAAATAGTTTTCTAATGCACTGAACTTGAAAGTCTCCATCTGAAAATAGCAAGGAAAGATAAAGCAACAATGAGTGCGAACGATACCATGGGGGCTGGGCTATCGTTTTGTTTTCTGCTCTGGGCTCTTATGGGAAAGACAACTGCACTGAATTCAGCAAGAAGTGACGGAAGCGATACGCTTTGATGTTACTCCTCAACAGGCTAGTTTCCAACCCTGGCAACAAGGGACACGATCCCTAGACTTGGGACAAGTTCCCAAGTGGAACCGAGGGTTTCCCATCACATATCCTCCTTCTGAGCAGCCTATCCCACCATCCAAGAAGAGACAGTCCACTCTGGGATACAACGCATCTAACACCCGTGCTCCGCGATGGCTCTCGATTCTGGACTAACTGTGGACTGACACTGAAAACAGAACCGCTGGCTGCACTTGACCCACCCTTTGGCCACGAGAGGTGGAAAGGATTAAGGGGATCTATCCACACACTGACTCTGAAGACCCCCAGTGCCATGTGACTAGCACTAGTCCATCGGAAAGAGAGCAACTTTGAAATGTGGCAAAATCTATCCCGTGCACTGACTTAAGGCCAACTCTTGAGTAATGTGGAATGCTGTGCCACCTTTCCAGGAGCTGTGGTTTTTATTTTTATTTTTCTTTGCTATAAATACTGGTGCTTTCTGTTTAGGTTCTGTTTTCCTTACGTGTGCATAATAAAGACAGCAAATATCTGAGCCAGACAATAGCAAAGTCTTCAAAATATACTGACCTGAAATTATGGTATATCTAAAGAAACATCTATTATCTCCCCAAACTGGATTCTTAACTCATTTGAAACACTTGCTTATGAATCCATTTACAGACTAGTAAAAATTTAAGAACTCTCAGGTTATTCGTATACTTTTTAGAAAATTTACATCCTATTGCAAAACTCTTTAACGAGCCAAATATCGAAACGTAGAGCCATTGTTATCTGACAAAAATGAAAAGTTTAAGGTCTAAAAGTAATTTGGACATGGGACTTGTAAGACTTTACCGCTAATAAGAATGGCTTCCCTAGAGGAAAAATCGTCTTCAAACAGGACAATTGGCAGTGAGTGTGGACAAAATACCCAGGTAAACAGAACTGAATGCCAACGGTTCCAAAGCTCATTTATAAAAGCTCGTTTCTACTTCATACTGGCTTAATGAAAATTGGTACTGTACAAAAGCGGACATTTTTATGCTGTTTTAAAGTAGGCACTAAAATACAAACGGTCACCTAAGGCAGGGCTACACACAGATTTCTGTATTCCGTCCACGTCCTGGACTCCTACTGGAAAGCCTGATGGAAACGTGGTAGTGTGGTACTTGTGCTGAAGCTACTCGTGAAGGCTGCAGACAGCGAGTGCAGGGAGCTGAGACCTATAGTGTTTGCAGGATCCTGAAGATCCTGGGTCTGGGGGGGCAGCTGAGACACAGAAGAATGCGCTTCCTCTTGGGAATAGCTCATTCCGAGGCTCCCCACTGATATAGGATTATAGGGAGGGCCATTTAAGGGTATGAAATTAAACAGCTGGGAAAAATCCAAGGCTGGTGTGTTTAGGGGGTCACTGATGGAAATTGAGCTTTTGGACAGGGAGAGGTCCCCTGCACCATCATCTAGGGAGCCGATCTGAGGATCCAGCCCTAGTTTAGATGATGATGCCTGGGAATCCTGGGATGAAGAGGGCACGCCACCTTGCAGCTCCATCAGATAACTCTCGATTTCCCCCTTTAGTGGCTGTTCTTTTTCAGGAATCGAAATCGCGTATGAGGTAGAACTGAACGGGTACTTGAAAGAAAGGTGGTGAGAAGGATGGACAGCGTCCATGTCTATCGGGCACGTCATTCCCAAAGGTAAAGTCGTGATCATCTGGTGGCCGGGGCCCGAGCTCTGCATGGACTGAAACGGAGTGTTATAGAGGTTTAACTGCAAAGTGTTTGTGAATGGCTTTGACAACAGTTCACTAGAAGGTAAGGACATCACCGGGAGGAGCTCATCTTTAATAGGCACAGAAACATTGCAGGTAAATGGATCCAGAAAGTCCACCGGTTCTGTTTTGACCTTCAGGAGTTCCTGGTTGTGACTCTTCTTCATGTGACGAGTCAGGTGATCCTTCCGCCCGAATCTCTGTGCACAGTACTGACAGAGGAAGTCCTTTCTTCCAGTGTGCACCACCATGTGTCTGCGGACGTCCTTTCGGGTGTAGAAGCGGCGGTCGCAGTGCTCACACTGGTGCTTCTTCTCTTTCACGCCGCCGGACGACTTGCCCGCGTGGGACTTCAGGTGCTCCAGGAGCACGCCGGTGCTTTCGAACGTCTGCAGACAGACCTTGCAGGTGAGGTCACCGCTGGTGGCGGCGTGCAAGGCCAGGTGACGTTTGAAGCCGAGCTTGGTGTTGTAGTTCTTGCCACACTCTTCACACTTAAACGTCTCTTTGTTAGGGTCATGCGTGTGCAGGTGGTTCTTCAGGTGATCTTTCCGGTGAAACATTTTCTCACAATAATTACACTTGTGGGTTTTCTCAGGAGAATGAGTAGCCATGTGCCTTGAAACACAGACATATTGTGTGAGTACCACGACACAAGTGCTGGGTGTTCACTTTTCACACGGAAGCTAAACTACTTCCTACCACAGAAGCTACAACAGAAATTCCCTGATAACGGACACGTTTTAACTTAACATGCGCTACAAGGACAGTCACTGCCCCTCAACTCTGCAGGACTCGAGTCTTTCAAGTCGCCACGTTAGTCTTTGCTGCTTTTTAGCTACTACTACAAAAGCAAATGAGCGAGACTGAATATACTCACGTCAACGTCCATACCCTTTTCTGCTAACTTCTTTGCACATATGGAAATTCTACTCTCATTAAGCATTGCATTAAAAAAAAAAAAATCCAAAGACACTAACATGTAAAAGTATGTGGCTTCAGAACTACAACTAGCCAACATCTAATCTACGTCACATTTCCTCTCTGCAAAGCGGCTAAAGAATGTGTATACAGATATATACGTTTACAACGGCTTCAAGCGGCCAACACAATAGAAAATATAATCTGAAAGACAAATAGAGTTTAGTACCTTTGTAATTTGTACTTAGAAACAAAGGCCTTGGTGCAGTCTTGTTGTATGCACTTGTAGGGCCTCTCTCCTGTGTGAGAGTAGGAGTGAACCTTTAATTTCTCAACACTGTTAAAGGCCTTGTCACACAGTTGGCAAGGGAAGTTTTTTCTTGGTTTGGTTTCACCACGCTTACGTTTCCCTGAAGGGACTTTCTGGGTATCTCTTACTTCTGACAAATCACCAGGAATGACAGTGGCCATCGCAGCCTAAAGCAGGCCTTCTTGTTGGACACTTGGGAACTGCCCAACTCCACTAAATGATTTAGCTTTAGGTGGCTTCTCAAGTTTCATGTGGTCGTAAAAGAAAGCAAAAAGGGACTGGAAAAAAAAATAAGAAACAACTAGTTTGTAACTAAATTTTAATTTTTAAAAGCTTTTACTTGCTACGTGATGCTTTTGAATTCAAGAAGAAACCATAACATGGATTCAGCTGGTCTAATGTAATATCTGTAGGTTTCTTTACATTCGCAAAACACGGATTAACGCATTGCTCAGAATGAACAGTTCACACACCCCCTGAAATCCTACCTGACCAACATCATATGCGGGGAAAGCAGTAGTGATTCCGGGAACTCCCAGGAAGCGTCAGAGCATGACACTAAAGGTGGCATCATTAAACCTCATTCCGACAAGGGATTAGACCACAGAAATCTGACTAGGAACATAAAAATGTTTCCGCAAGTATTTTGACATTGATAAAATCATTTTAGCCTGTGAAAGCCAAGTCTAGTCAGAGTCCGTGTTATAGAGAAATACAGATAAGCAACGGGAAGCTCTTTTAGGCATCCTGTGAGACATTCAGTCCACAGAGGAAGTGCCTCATACAGACCCAGGAGACCTGAGAGAGCCGAAGGCACCACCCAGGGTGCATGTTTGCTCCTCATACCCACACAGAGGGAAGAGGAGAAATGACTTCTCGTCTTGAAATGAGAACATCTGATGAAGTTATTCTGAGGCGAGTGAGGTCCGCGGCTCCTTATCACTAGGGGGAAGAAAGGTTTGGTTGAGGCACTCTTCCTCACCTCTCTGCACACCACAGGTAAGGGTTCTGCTCATTGGGCACACCGAGGTTAGCAGAGGAGCCAAGAGTCACCAGGCCCCAACCCAAGCACTGAGGGGATCAGTCTCTGGCACACCTATAACCCGTGGGCGGCACACCAGTGAGACCTCTGGCTGGGAGCGCAATAGCCACGCAAGGACCCATCGTTATGGAGGTGTTTCAGGTAAAAGGTGTGTCAGAGTTTCAATTCGTTATGGGTGCTGTGAGGAAGGAGGAAATGTACACATCGTACGGCAAAGAGCATGTCTACTTAAACAATTTTAAATTGGTTGAAGCCTTTGAAAATTCATGGACAAGAGGCAGTAAATATCATCAACTGTGTTTCTCAGAGTAAGAAACCAACTCCCCCAAGAGCCACCTGATACAGAAGAGTTAAAGGATTCCTCAGGTTCCTAGTGCCAGGCTGACAACTCACTTTTAAGAGACACAGAAATGATGACAGCTACAACCTCTTTTAAAAAAATATCTGCTTTGTAAAGTGAAAACTGAACATGGCCAAATGACTGTCATCAACTACTGATCAACTGGAGTTTTCATGCTATAATGTATTTCAAAAGAAATGAAAGCCAGTTTCTTTACACCCCTTGGGTTTTGTCATCAGACTCATTTGCCTTCATGGGTTAGATGTCTAATACCAACTCCTGTAGATTCCAGTTATATTTCTGCAGGGGCTCTAACTTTAATCTCATTTCCATAAAACTAAGTGTATATTACGCTAGATCCCATTGTATTGTAATGGAGAGGCTGCCCCTCAATAGGCAAAACAGGGCTCATTTGATTAAAATGTAAAGTTTGTGGGTAATTTACACAGTGTTTGCTTCGTTTATACTTTCTTCATCAGCAGGAAGATACAAGCGAGGCCTTCCTTCAAGCTGGGCAAACTGTCTATATCTCTCTGCTGCTTGAAAGCGACATTAACACAGTTAGCCCATGTGACGTCACTAATGCTAACACGATACACTCCGGGAGTCGTTCTTTTCCTGTTATATTCTCATTCAAGAGATAGCTTCTCTCTCCCTCTCTCTGTCTCTGAGAAATATCTAGACAGCTGTCCTGCCGCGACCAGCAACGACACTGTCAATTGGTAGAAAGCACTATGCCAAGGCAGGAAAAAAGAGTAATTCTGACCATCCCATTTCCTAACATCATGCTTTCATGCACCTATTTAGAGCATTGTGGGAAACGAGCTGCTAAGGTTTTCAACTGTAACATTGGCACAGAATGCTAAGTATCAGAGTCCCGGTATATAACTAGCATCGGAAAATATTTTCAAAGTCTGGTCATATATGTCACCGATGTGTCAAAAGGTCCAAACATAAGGGGCAGAGAAGTTCAGCAGAGAAAAAAATGACAGCTTCTAAGTTAATAAAAAAAAAAAATATTAGAAGTAGACCATGAAACAATACACGAACACTGATTATATTCAAGTTGGTGATACTCAATAGGGAGTAACAAATGGATTTTATGTTTGGATGTACTTACCCTTCTACAACTATTCCTAATCATGACTTTTATGGTCACAGAACTATACATACTGAGCAATGAAGAACTGCGGATTTCAAATATTACACTTTTCTAAGACCAGCTGAAATTTTTTCACGGCTAATAATACCTTTTCATCTCAATATATTACAAAATTCAGATTACTTACAGGTGCAGTTAAAACTATAGATACTATAAGGTTGTGAGCTCAACATCGAATACAAGTCCACATTCATAATATGCATATCAATCCAATACTTTCAAGAGACATGCAGAGAACTAGAGGGATTCTTGTTCAGTGCCTACCTGATGACAGGTGGAAAATGCCTCAGACCTTGATCTTAGCCAGTCCCATTGACTCTTCGTGGAAGAGAGCGGAATCCAGTCCTTCCCATTTTGGCCAATCTATGGAATAAAAAATAAGAATGGACTACACTCTCAATGGGACTGGGATGTAAATGACAGAACACAAAGAGCAAAAGAATTGCAATTTCGTGGCACATGCTCACATTCCAGACTCTGCGGACAAGTCATGCATTACGTTCCACCAGTTGCAAATTTGTATTAGTTCTAAGCACATTTACATGACCAAATAAATGCAGAAACGAAAAGTAAAGTAGCGTTACCTATATAAATGGCATTTTGTGATGCTGAATGACTCCCCACTTCTTTCCCAAATTCAATTTAATTTTTTTTTAACCTAACTTGCCTACTGAGAGAAATGGATAGTAGAGTTACTCTTTGCAAACCAAACCGGTCAACATTTCATGAAGCTTAATAATAGCACGGCAGAGACGAAGTCCATGCATCCGGAACGTCACCACAGAAAGCCAGTGCCTCGTGTGCCCCCACTGCACACACCTGTGGGCTTCTCTGAGCTACGCTTCTGTCACCTGCAACACCTGCCCATTTCTCGGAATGCTGCAAAGGATGGCTGAATGTAGCAATAACTCTGTGCTCTTTGGATTTCAAAAGCATGCAGGGGGAGTTATATACAGGTGTGCCGGGGGGGGGGAGGGGGGGTATCAGGAACGAAGCATCACTGGATTTTCAAAGATCACTGTTGAAAGATCTTCAAAGTCTCTTTACAAAATGCCTATCAGCATGATCTTCAGTAAACCAAGGACATGCGTAGAAAACAAATCTGTTAACAATTCTTGATTGTACAAGTAAATGTGAAAAGAATGGTCAAAAGGCAGAGAAAAAACAAGGATTATCCATTGTAGAGACTACAGGGCACAGAGAGATTAATAAGCTCTGAATGTTTTAAAGGCGAATGCTCAGAAATCGTGATTGTAAGGACACGAGAGGGGTAAGAGAAATCAAACAGTTAAAATACAGTAATGAAAGGATTCACTAATGACAAGTTAAGTGAAGATAATTTTACCTAACGTTCCAAACACGAATCTAATGAATTTCCCCTGAAATCAAATTTTTATACCTTTAAAAATTTGATGTGTGAATAAAATATTTGCTAGAGGACATTCAAGCATCATTACAAAAATACTAAGGGCATTTTTGAAAGCAGCATGATTCTTACAGTTCTAAAAAAGTAAGAAAAATAAAAATTCTGACTAATAAAAGATCTTTAAAAAGTGAAAGCAGACGTTCCATTCTTTTGTAAAGCACAGGACATGCATAAACGGAAGCATCGAATGCTGCACATCGAAATTGCAAAATAATAAAATTGACTTTGTAAATACTTACTTGCCCGGGGCACATACTGAGCTTTTGGGAGGGTCGTTAAGCACAGGAAAGCTTGGTTTGTGTATTATGTTATTTTCATAATAGAAATACCTGACAAGTGTAGAGTGTTTTCATCTCTGTGACCTCCCTGTGTTTCAGTGGACCTGAGAGGTGGATTTAGCATCACTGCCATTTTAAGGGGAGAGGCTCCTAGAGGCTGAATATTCTGAAGGGGCGTAAGCCCTAAAATTCCTTTTTCACTCTTACAGGACCGCATTCCAGGAAGAGGTTGGGTTGGCCAACGAATTTGCAGGTGGATAAATCCTGTCGTTACATTTAAAAGATAAGACCATCGGACAGTGCCCATTCTCCCTGTCGGAGCTGCCAGAATGATACCCCAAAGGACACAAATATAAGACTTCGTTCCTTTTAATAAAGGCGGTTTTCCAAGTGAATTTTAAGCCATTTAAAGAACGGTTGAAATAACGACAGCATACCTATCAGGGTGGACGGTGATCTGGGTAGGGAAAAATGTAAAACCAAAGCCGACCAGTAAACAAGACATCTAGGTATTTTTCCTGTCCAGTAGAAATTTCACTGCATTTCAAATACATTCATAAAAATTTCATGGATGCTTATTCTTCAGTGGTATTTATAATGAAAACCCTTTAGAGGTGAAATAGTTCAATACAGTTTAAAATCTGAATCTCGATTTGAAATATTGGTATTTCAAAATATTACATATTTTACAGTCTGAAATAAAATAATAAAGCCATCATTTTCATTCATTTTCTAACAAAACATAATTCCAAAGTCACAGTTAATTTCCTTAAATTCACTCTATTTTGGGCTCGTAGGAATGACCCAGTAATTTCAAAGGGCTGCTAATTATTTCCTCAAACAAGGAAACCAGGAGCTGGTTAGAGTTCATTATTACTGAGTGTGATAAAATAAGCATTAAAAAATACACAGTCCACAGTTATGTAATCCTAACTAAAACAACAACTAAAATGACTTCTGGGCTCTTTTTTTACAGGAATAAGAAAGACTTTGTTAACTACTGTTCTGAAAAGTCTGCAACAAGATTTATACTCCTTTCTTTCATTTTTATGTGTCAAAGAGCGGCCATCACGCTCTTCCAAGGATCACAATTCTTTGCCTGGATCTAAGAATTGGGAAGCAAGGTAGAAAACGGACATCCACCCGTTTCCAATCGCCCTGAGAAAATAGCACTTGAGAACGCCTTTCCAGGGTTTGCTCGTACAAGGAACACATTTTTTTCTAGGGCAACTTGCATACATAAAAACAGTAATTAACGGGAACCCTGTGTGTGCGTGCACACACACATGTTCATCTTCCTATGTTTTACATTCTAAAACAGTGACTCATGCGGAAACATAAGAAGCAAAAATGAATCATACAGGAGAGGGTCCACTGAAACAGATTCCTCTGAGGACGCTGGCGGAACAGCTCTGTGTTGAAACTGTGTCTGTGCTCTTAAATTCCGCAGTTCTGATTGTCATTTGTCTAACAGCTGTGAATTTTTACAACACTTACCTGCATCAATAGTTTCTTTCATATTTAAGTTAAAAGTCAAACATATACTTTGGTAATTAAGGGTAAACGCCATCGATAATCAGCTTTATTTATTCTCTCATATGTCAATTGTTAAACACCATTAGTAAACAATGACATTTGCTTAAAACATGTTTTTCATATAGATAGGAAGCTTGCAAATGGAAACTTACCAATAGCTAACACTTCAACTTACGTGTACAGAACAGAACTTTGGATAATGTGACAGAAATTAACAAGATAACATAACTGAGGACCCATCTTGAACTAAGGGCGATGGCATACTTAGAACATTTTTTTGACTGTGAATGTAATGTGGAAATTTTTACAGCATTCAATTTCTGTAAGTCTGTAAAATCTATTAATGAATAAGAAAAGGAAAAATGTATCTTGCAACTATAAAAATCTAAGACTATTAAGAATAGACTGTATGCAACATTGGGGCAGGAGCTGTGTCAGTGTTATTGACTGCCGTTTCCCATAAAAGTAAACATTTTTTTGAATGAATGAAAATAATTAAAGCAGGGCACATGCTTTCCGGCATCAAAATGAACTAAAGGCTTGCTCGATCACCATAACAGACATAGGACAGAATATACGTAACGCTGTTCAAGTAAAAAATAATACAGTACAGTTACGATTTGGACCAGTAAACGAAAAAAGCCACTAGAAAGGTATTTTTGAAACTTAGCAGCTATTTGTAAAGTCTTGGATTAAAACAACAGCAACTGTAATAAGAACTACCTAAAATATTTTGTTTCCAAAAAAAGCCTTCTCTGATTGATCCATTGCTAAGGAAGCGGTACAAGTAGATATAGTATCAATCCAGTCCCCATTCCCAGTAAGAGTTTCTGGAGTGAAAACATGCCCGGTATGCGTACCTGTACCTGCAGCAGGAAGGATGGGGGGCGGGGGGAGGGAGGGGAGGAGCAGGTGGTTAGATGGTCAGAGGAGGCTACTGATGGCCCAGAGGACAGAAAGGAGCATTGGTGTCCCCACTGGGAGGCAGGAGACACTGCAAAGAGCCAGGATAGAGCCTGACCCACCCGAGCTATGAGTACTCAAATAACAAACTTCATACTCGGAGCAATCCATTAAAACGTAGTTCTAACACAACCCTTTTGAAACTTACCAGAAAATTAAGCCTCACTGGTATGTAGAAAGCCTTATGTTTAAAAAACAAACAGTAAAAGCTAACAGAGAAGTGAAGGGGAAAAGTAGACCTATTTGTTTATAAGGAGCAATGGAAAAAAGTCCAACCAATTCCAAAGTGGAACCAAACAATTCCAACATCGGTTCTCTCTCGGTATAATCAGGATGCTCCTTTTTGGGCCACCTTGAACCCGAGAACGGCTGTTTATTACATTTTCTAGAGTATCCAGAGAGAAGGAACAGACAATCTGATGAAGATGGAATATTCAAGTAAGTTTTATCTTCCAATTCTGAAAGATTTTCACTGGTTATTGATTTTATAGAACATAAATGTCATGTTAAAATTTTTTTTCTTCTTTTAAAAGCTCTCTTTTAATGATCTATAACGTAGAAGTCAGCATTTCATTTTCCTAGTATGTGGAGGAGTCTTCCCTGAGATTGTATATTCTCATCCAAATAAAACGGGGCAGCTTAGTCGGTTGGGCATCTGACTTCGGCTCAGGTCATGATCTCGTGCGTTCGAGCTCCGCATCGGCTCTGTGCTGACAGCTCAGAGCTTGGAGCCTGCTTCAGATTCTGTGTCTCCCTCTCTCTCTGTCCCTCCCCTGCTCATGCTCGGTCTCTCTCGCAAATATAAATAAACGTCAAAAAAAAAAAAAATACACATGGGTGGTATATGAGGTATTTCCATCTTTTTCACAAAGGGCAGTTTCAGTCCTTATTTGCAAACAGGAAATGAGAGGGCAATTGTGCACAAGGGAATCACTGGTGCCTGAGAAAGCAAAGAATCACAATGACATCTGTCTACAAAGGAAGATTGCTTCATCGAAACTTTAACTGTTTATAGAGGTTTTCCTGGCTTTTTTTTTTTGGGGGGGGGTATCAAACATTTCCAGAATATCGGTCCTCTGGCTAGGTATAAAGTAGGTAACTATCAGGTCAGCCCCATCCAAAAACTGTCTATCTCATAAACTGTGAGGGGGTTTTTGTTCTTATTCTTACATTCCCAGGGCTACAACAAAAAAGGCTTGATATCAACTCTAAAAACGTTGACACTGATGGGCCCCCAACATTCGGAGACCAGGCCTCCATTCATTTATGGCTAACTGTCTGATGCTACGAAGTTACAAACAGTGTCCGACAGGTTTCAGGTCTGAAGTGTCCAGGCACTGGTACTGAATCCTTCCACAAATGCCAGCGGGAAGGCAGACACAGTACACATAGGAGCAGGTGTGATGGAAAGAGAGCTTTATGTAGTTACAAGAGCTCATGCAGAGAATTCATTTGAAGCCATCTCAAAGTCAAGTGCACTTTCAATACAGGCTCGTGCTATGGGCTACGAAGAGGTACGAAGGTTGTTAAGTGTGCGTGCAAAGTCTTGAGCAGCCCTAAACTGTGTCACGGAAACAGAGCCCACATCCAGGTGAGGCTCTGAGTGTGTCATTACTTCCTAAGTTATGCCCGTGTGGCTGTCCCGGACACGATCACTTCTGGAAACAGCCACATGTATAGATTCCTATATAATTGAGTAAATAGCATCAGGTCTAGGCAAAATGGTCAAGTTGGGGACGGCTGCTCTGTCCTCCACCTCCAGAGGACACGTGCACCACCCTGGCCATCACAATCAGAAGAGACTTGATCATTATATTCCTTGACTGATTTTATGTGAGCGAGAATGAACTTCCCAACTTTACCTCTTGGAGCCTTTTACACCTATACGCTGTAAAGCTCTTCTTGAAATTGCTTGCCTCTCCCCCGGGGACCCTAAATTCATCTGCGGGGGGACTATTATTCATCCTTATACCCCTACCACCTGGTCAGTGTTCTGGCTTATAGTACATGCTTGATAAATATTTGTTGAATGTAACCATACTTCTGATGAGGAATTTCAGGAATCAAAACAAGCAGGTCAACATGTTTTGATGTTTCTGAAATTTTGGATCCACGTAAAGCAAGCTCGGAAGACAGCTTATAGAATGAAGCGGTTAGTTTGTTTTGGCAGAGGGGTGGAAGGGGACTCAGGGGACCACAACTGCCTGGGGGTCCC
Organism: Proteles cristata cristata; assembly: GCA_017311185.1. Lineage (NCBI taxonomy): Eukaryota > Metazoa > Chordata > Mammalia > Carnivora > Hyaenidae > Proteles > Proteles cristata. Next base: position 707,287 of record JAESUZ010000067.1, on the reverse strand, counting down.
TCCTGTTTCTGTCAGGGGGCGCTGGAGTCGGGGACGGGCAGGTGACCCGTAAGGCACTGCAGAGACACGCCTGGGTGGTGCTCAGTCGGCCTACATTCTCAGAATATCTCTGCTTTCAAACATTCTATCCCATAGCTTCATAAGCACATGCAACTCGTGTTGATTACGATTTATTGTTTGGAAACAGCCAATGATGTTTTGTAGGAGAGAAAAGGGAACAAAGTGAAATTCAAAGTCTTTAAAGAGGATGTTCTTCATGTGAAATTGAAATGTGAGGAGGACTTTGAAAATATCAGAGAAAATGTCTGAGGGATTATGGATACAAAAGAAATCAAAACGGGGAAGATCTACATAAATGTCGTTGGCTAAGGAAAAGTAACAAAAAACATTTTTACTTTTTTTCTGGCTGCTAAAACAGTTTCAACAAAAACTAGGTTAAAAATGATAACGAGATGGGGCTCCTGGGTGGCTCAGTGGTTAAGTGTCCAACTTCGACTCAGGTCATGATCTCATGGTTCGTGGGTTCAAGCCCCGCGTCAGGCTCTGTGCTGACAGCTCAGAGACTGGAGCATGTTTTAGATTCTGTGTCTCCCTCTCTCTCTGACCCTCCCCTGCTCATGCTCTCTCTCTCTCTCTCTCTCTCTCAGAAATAAAAAATGACAACGAGGGGCACCTGGGTGGCTCAGTTGGTTAGGTGTCTCTGACTTCTGCTCAGGTCATGATCTCATAGTTCGTGAGTTCAAGCCTGGCGTGGGGCTCTGCGCTGACAGCTCAGAGCCTGGAGCCTGCTTAGGATTCTGTGTCTCCCTCTCTCTCTGCCCCTACCCCGCTCATGCTCTATGTCTCAAAAATCAATAAAACATTAAAAAAATAAAAAATAAATAAAAACGACAATGAAGGAGAAAAGGGAAAGAAAAATCCACAACCCGTAACACTAAGAACTATGAACATCTTCTCATATATCTAAAAAATGGACTATACACACATACAAATGACTCAAAACAATACGGTAGCTAGCTGGATTTTTAATTCTTCACAGAATATTGTGATTAGGGATCTCAGCCAGATTAATCTATGCACCTTTTCCTGGATGCGAAAGCTCTGTTCACATATACCATGGGACCCTGCCTGGCTCTCAGCCTGCATCATCCTTCCCAGAACCAGGCCCCTGCCTGCCCTCAGTGGAGTTCATGACCTTGGCCCCATCCTCTGACACCTGGCGCAGCCATCTTTGTTTTTATCATCTATCTCTCCTAGGGCTGAGGGGCCTGGCCTCTAGCCCCCAACCCTGCATACGGGGTGCTGCTGACAGACTTACCTGGTACCACACCCACGGGTGCCTGGATGTCCAAGTACTGCTACACCTTGATGCTGTGCCACCGAGCTGCACCTGCAGGCCGGGAAATCTAGATGCCTGGGTGTGTCCCCTTCCCAACCAGGCTAGCGAACTGCTCTTGTCCCACTGGGTCCCTCAGCCTAGGACCTGCCCCCTCCCCACAAGCAGAGGCAGCAGCCCTCCCCACCGGCCCGTCGTGAATCAGATCCCTCCCAGTGGACAGCCAGGAGACAGAGTGGTGACAGTGGGCGAGTCTATCACTTCGAGCAAGATTCAGAGAAAGGAGAGCTAAGAGTTCATCTGCAGGCTATTTGGGGAAGATGAGCAAATAAGCTTTTACAGCAGCTATGCAATTTGTGCACAAAGGAAGACTGCTCATTGCCAGTATTCCAATCCTTCCATTAGACTATAACTATTAATAAAGTCCTGCTGAACACAATACGTATTGATAGCCCTTAAAATAGTAAGTGGCATGCTTATTATGTGGCATGCTTTTCAAAGCTTTTAATACGACGTCTTCAGTTATTTAAAAACCGCAATAATGGGTCACTTTGAAAGCCATGCCATATAATGATAAAAGCCACCTACCTGAGGCCCTGCTCCAAACTGTACAAGGTAACCTTATTAATAGACCATCACAGAATGAAGCATTCTGGGTGCCAAATACGGCCAATGCAGCACCAAGAGGCAACCTAAAAAGAAAAGAAGAGTTAGTTTGAAATTCCAAAAGTCAGACCCAATCTGGTTAACGGCATACGAACCAAATTGGTTTTTGTTCATTATCATACTTTCACACTGTATCGGGAAATCTAGCTCAATTCCTGTTAGAAACAAATGCGAAACAAATTAATTTATAGTACACTGAAAAGGGAAAAGTAAATAACTCACTATGCCTGGATTTATAGGTTTCCCCCGAATCACAAGTTATCTAGGTTGTTCATGTTTTTATTCAGTCAAATATTATTCCCAGTTTACCACCATTTCTCAAAATTGCCACTTATTTCCCTCATTTCTATTTCAGATACATCCACATTTTCTCTATACGGTTTTCAGAAGTACCTTTGAGGTTTTCCTAAACAACAGCTGATGGAGAAACGCTGCCCATGAGTGTTCCCCTCGGGAGATGGGTCCACAGGTGAGGGTGAGAACCGGAAATGCCCCAAAGGAGAGACAGAGTAAGGAGACAGAGAATCGCGCAGCTCCTGAGTGTGTCTTTACGAGGAGGCCATTATTTGCCTTAAAGTGAGTTCGCAGGTGGCAAGTCCGTCTTCAAGAACACACAAAGAAACACCAAAAAGTGTTCCAAAGCACTCAAGGTATCGGATGACCCACGACTTGGCTCTGTCGGTATAGGTAACGAAGACCCACCACCAAGGGCGTTAACTGAGAGAGAAGGGTCGCCAGGAGCTCCATGCACAAATCACCTGCTTCATTTCTCCCGGCTACAGAGTCACCGCTCAAGCATACGTGGCCACCACTTGTTAAGATAAACAACCGACAGTGATGCAATAAATGTTACCAACAACCCATGGCATACGGCATCTATCTGAAATCGCTGGGCTGCAGGCAGCATGGGCCCTGTTCGAGTGTACAAGGTAGCTGCGGCCACGGGGTAGATACCTTATGTCAAGGGAAGCCATGTGACTGCTAATCAAAATAAAAGCTGCCAGAAGGCGGTATTAGAGGGATGAATCAATAGTTTATATAGTATAAACAAGGACCAAAGAGGCTCAGAAAAGGAAAAGCATACAATAGAGTTCGGGTGATTGTTAACCTTCGAGAATGTACAATAAGGAAAGGGGGGGAGGGGTGGGGGGGAGGGCATGCCAGTCGGCCAGAATTCCTGGATTAGAAGCATGGCTTATTACATATGCTAAGATGCTGCCCCGGCTGGAGTGCAGTATGGTTTATGGACACTGTAAAGAATCTAACAAGAGAAGTGCACTAAATCCTGAGTGGCTGGGACATCGTACACTCACGTACCACCAACGACAACTGGGGCAGTTACAAGACACTGAGAACAAGTACTCGGAGAGGTGGGGGCGGGGGGAGAAGAGAGGAAAAAGAAGGGAAGTGAGAAAGTACAGGGCGTGTATGTGCACAGGAGACACAGCCGCGGGTGCTGGAGAAGTCTAAGTAGAGAGCTGAAAACCAGCACAAACAGGCATTTTCTAGAAGAGGGCGGACAAGCCCTTAAGTGCCTGACCACAGTAACGAAGGAGGTAAGGAGGGGCAGGGCTGTGCAGCTCACTCTTACACAGACATACTCACACCACGTTACTGATGAACTCGAGTCGGTGCCTAGAGACTGTCGCTTTAAGACAAAACAAGGAAATTTAAAGAGGTGATGGGCAGAGAAAGAAGAAAAAGGTGGCACACACACCCCCCCAAAAGACGAAGCTACTAAGAATGTAGCTCACCACGTAGGCGTGAAGACACCACACCTCAGCAAGAAAGGCTGTGGGGGTGGCGTGGGAGGGAGGGGAAGGGTAGGGAAGGGGGGGGAAGGAGAAACACCCCCACGTGGATGGCCAATTGAGCAAGAAGGAAATGACTGCCAGCAAAAGGATGCTCTCTTCCAAAGAGCTGTGCACTGGAAGAGACGAGAAAGGCTGGTACCGAGAAAGGCTGGTACCGAAGGGGGACTTGGGTGTCAGGGGGGAGGGGCCTGGGACAGCTTCTGTGCCGAGAGAGCTTATAAAGACGCAGGAAGAACAAAACAAATGGGGGCCCGAGAAAAAGGAGAGATGTTTGTCTCCGATGAGAAGAGGGGCTTCTTCTTTTTTAAAAACTTATGAGAGAGAGAGAGAGAGAGAGGGAGAGCGAGCACTAGCTGGGGAGGGGCAGAGAGAGAGAAGGAGAGAGACACAGAATCTGAAGCAGGCTCCTGGCTCTGAGCTGTCAGCACAGAGCCTGATGCAGGGTTTGAACACGTGAACCACGAGATCATGACCTGAGCTGAAGTTGGACGCTTAACTGACTGAGTGACCCAGGCGCTCAGCATCCCTGATGCTTTTAGAAAACAAGCAAAGGGGGCGCCTGGGTGGCTTAGTCGGTTAGGTCATGATCTCGCGGTTCGTGGGTTCGAGCCTCGCGTCGGGCTCTGTGCTGACTGCCAGCTCGGGGCCTGGAGCCTATTTCAGAGTCTGTGTCTCCCTCTCTCTCTGACCCTCCTCGGCTCACATTGTCTCTCTCTCTCCTAGAAATAAATAAAAATATTTTTTAAAAAAAGAAAGAAAACAAGCAAAGTTTGCCATAAGGATTAACTTTCTTAGTATTTGCTGGTGGGAGTGTAGACCGTTAACATTTTCTGGACTACATTGTGGGAATATGTAATCAAAGCCTTTTAAATGTTCATATATGCTGACCTTGTGAATCGTTTCTAAAAATGTAAGCAAAAAAAAAAAAAAAAGAAAGGTGAGAGACAAAGATTTAAGTGTAAGCATGCTCAAAGTATATTTTAAGAATAAAAATTGATAATGTCTAATAAAAGGGGTAAAGTATATGTCTATGTGACAGAATAATTATGTAGCCATTAAAAACCAGGCACTTAAAGAATATTAAATCACACAGGAAAAACACTGATATGATGCATTTAAAAAGCAAGACAGAGAATATACTATGATTCCAATCTTGTAAAGTAGACGCTTAAACAGTTAGAACTGCTCCCCTCATAATATCCCTAAATGTATCTAGGTAATTTATTTTTAAACATCAGCAAGATATAGGTTTTATATTCTTCTGTATTTTACAAATGTCCTACTTTTGTATTAAAAAATATTTTGCCAAAAAGAATGGGTTTTCAAATAACGTTGCTGGAAAAGTTTGTGTTCATTAACAGCATCAACAAGAACTACTCACACTATATAAACATAACTCCAAATGAACCATGGACCCCAATGTAAACTCTACAACTATAAAAATTTTGGAATAAAACACAACTTGTGACATTCAGTTACTCAAAACTTCCCTGGCTACGACACTGAAGCCTCAACCTATAAAACAACCTCGATAAACTGGATTTCATCAAGATTTAAGACTGCTCTTCAAAAGACAATGTTCAAAAAATGAGAAGATGAGCCGCTAGAAGAAAATCCTTGCAAAGCCTAGATCTGATAAAGACCTTATCCCCCGAATATACTAAGAACTTCCAAAAGTCGACAATAAGAAACAACGAAATTGAAGGATGGGAAAATATCTGAATGGACATCTCACCAATGAAGATATATGGATGGCAAATAAGCACATGAAAATAGGCTCAACATCATGGGTCCTTACAGAAATGCAAATCCGCACCTCAGTGAGACGGCGCCATCTACCCCACTAGGGTGACTAAAATGAATCTGACTGCACCGAGTACTGGTGAGGATGGAGAGCAAACGGAACCCCTATGACCAGCAAGAAAGTAAAAAAAATGAAATCACTTTTAAAAAGTCTGGCAGTCTCTTAAAATGTTGAACATATGTCTACCATACGACACAGCCATTTCACACCTATGTCTTTACCGGGAGATAGGAAAACCTGAATCGATGCAAAGACTCATACACGGATATTCAGACCAGCTTTAATTGTAATAGTAAAACAAAACAAAACAAAAACCCTAGATATGACCCCAATGCCCAACAATATGTTGAGTGGATAAGCAAGTTGTACCAGATTCATGTCACAGACTACTCGTCAGCCATAGAAAGGAAGGAACTATTAATACACACAGTAATATGGAGGAACCTGGAAATAGTTATGCTGAATGAAAGAAGTCAGACAGAAAAAAGTATATATGAAATGATTCCATTTATATAAAGTCTAGGAAATGCAAACAAATCTGTAGTGACAGGAAGCAGCTCAGTGGTTATTTGGGGACAGGAGGGGGGCCTGGGAGGGACAGCTCACCAAAGGACATCAGTACACTTCTCGGAATGATGGCTATGTGCGCTATGTTGGTCGTGGTGAAGGTTTTAGGAAGGTGGACCAGTGTCACAGCTTGGCAGATGATACACGTTAAATGTGTGCAGTTTATTAAATCTCAATCACACCTCTCAATAAGCTAGATAAAAAGCCCAGGTTTTCATATTGAGAAGAACCAGATTATTGAGGATGACACACAAATCTTCATGTCAATTTACTGACATTTGCCAAAACAAAACACCAAAGCACATCACTTTCTGTGAGCTGATAAGCTACAATCCTTTATAAGGGCAATGACTCAAAATGACTAAAATCTTCCCTTCCCATGGGGGAGGGGGGGCGGTGTGTAGAAACACAGGAATATTGGCTTCAATGTAAGAGCCACATTCAGTCCTTACTAGAAAGGATACGTCTCCGCTGCTTTGGGAGCCACATTCTCAGCTGTTGCCCGTGGAGGAAGCCGGGGAGGTTCACCTGTTGCTTTAGAGGCTGGCCCATCATACGACATGATTTACAGGCTCCAGGAATACACTCTGTTTGGGACTGAGACCCACAAATACTAAATAGTTCTGGGATAAGTTCCATTTAACAAATACCAAAGGAAGTACCCACTGAACCGATTCAATGCAGCCTCTGTACGGACCTTTTAAATATGTTAATTAGTGGTAGCCTTACAAGAAAGAAGTGCCATGCTAATTGGGAGGCTTGCGTTTGATTAATTAAAAAAAAAAAAACGATGTTAACACTGGGGCCCAGATATGCAAAGAACAAGGATTAGCCTTGCTTGGGCAGGTGGGCAGGTAGAGGGGGTCAGAAACCACACGGTGGGTCTGGGAAACGTGAGGCAATTTATTATTTTTGGAGCCACAGCAAGAGGCAGGCGCGGGGCCTGGGAGACTGGCGTCGCGTGGAGGAGCCTGGTGTGAGTCATGTTCCCAAGGGTGAACAGTATTAAATTATTCCAACTGATGTACGAATCATCCTAAGTGCAGCCACCTGTACAATTTGCTACCCCTTCTCCCATCGCCCGCCATGTTTCCAGATGGTTCGGAAGACAACCCATCTTCCTGTGCTCTTGCTCCTTTCTGAAGCAGAACGGAGTGTGCACTCTCCTTTCGGTTTTTATTTAGGTTATGAACCTTTTTCCCAAGAAATGTGACCTTCCGGAATTATAAACTCATTTAGGAAGGCTTTGCAGTGTTTGTCAACACGTAATTAACAAAAAGGGGTTGAGAGCCTTCGAGGTGAGGCCTCAGGTCGTCTTGCTGAAGCCCCAAACCAGGACGGGGGTCGCCCCTTCTCTGCAGGACGCACCCCGCTCCCACGTGCACCTGGATTACGGAAAGGCTGCCCTCCCACAATCCGAATGGTACAGTTTGGCAACGGTCTTCACGCTGCAAACGCCTGCACCAAGTCACGGCGCCGATGGCGGAGTAGGAGACGGTGCACGGAGGCGACTGACTCGCGTTTGCCTGAGCCTCCGTCTAAATGTAACGTCCGACACCATGGTGGCTCTTAGGCATTCTCCTCCGCAAGGTGGGACTCCGCACTTACCTTGCGGTGAAAAGTCAATGGGGTCACGTATGTAAAGTCTCTGGCTTAATTCTGGGGGTTCAAAATGCAAAGCCGTGATACTCAGTGTGTTGTTCAGAAATAAGTGCCGCCCCCAAATGGCCTGATGTGCACTTAAAAATAAGGGGTCTTGTTTTTGTTTTCATTTTTCCTGCAGAATCACAGCCAAGAGAATCTCTGAAGGACAAACAACGGCAAAACTCCATGCAAAGAGGACGTCGCGCACAGCTGTGATGCCAGATGAATACTGAAAGTTTGGTGAGTGGTATGCTCTTAATCTTCTCATCTCTGTGAAACAGGCGGTGTGTAGCTTCAATGTTATGGTGGTCAGTCACAGGTGACCCCAAATTGCAGCTAAAACAAAACCAATCCACGTGGAGCCCACAGTCATTCTGTGTGTGGAACTGAATGTTGATTTGGTAATACATGATCATGACCACCCAGGGATGGACGGATCCTTGCCCGTGGCTTAACTGTGGTAAAAGATTAGATTGCACCTCTGAAAATATAAAGATTACCCCAAGTCAGAGAAAATAGCTACATATCAGGGAAAAAATGTGCTCCATCGAAGTACACCAATGGTGAACAGAAATTCCGCACTGGGACTTCTATACTGGACTGTCTCTTTCACAGAGCATCTCAGATTAATTCCCTAACCTCATCCTCCTGAAACTGAAGCAAGGGTTGGCAAGAGGAGTGTGAAAACGAATCCCGTCTTGCAGAGTCGGGCTGGTGGAGGTATTAGGTATGGAGGGGAGGCACAGGGAGGTGACGGGGATCCAATACTGGGGACAAAATGAGCACTCAACTATGACACACCACAAAGGAGGCTGCTCTAGTGGATGGTGACTTCTCCCAGTTTTAAAACGAGCAGGGCGTATTTTTTGAGATTTCCAAATGGTCGTGCTTGTATTACTTTTACACTCTTGCTTATTACCCCTTGGCGGAAGAAATGTTTCTAAACACTAGATGCAATTTGAACTAAACAAATTTATATTAGGTCCACTTTGGCAAACAGTACCTTTGGCAACAATGCCGTTTGTGTCAAATTTCTCTATAGGTACCTGCCACAATACTGGACTTGTTTGGTTTTTTAGAATTTAAAAAAAATGTTTATTTATTTTGAGATAGACTGCATGTGAGCGGGGGAGGGGCAGAGAGAGAGGAAGAGACAGAGAATCCCAAGCAGGCTCCACACTCGGAGGAGAGCCCAATGAAGGAAGGGCTCCCTCTCAAGAACATGAGATCGTGACCTGAGCCGAAATCAAGAGTCAAACACTTAACTGACAGGACTGAGCCACCCAGGCACCTGTTTTAAATTTTACTGGCATTGATTTTGATCAGAAGGTAATGAATGGTACAGAGACCTGAGTATGTATTTTTCCATGTATTTGCCTATGCGAATTGCATGTTTTAGCCTTTCTGAACCTCAGTATCTTTTTTTTTTAAATGTTTTATTTATTTGAGAGAGAGAGAGACAGCGTGAGCAGGGAAGGGTCAGAGACAGGGGGAGACACAGAATCAGAAACAGGCTCCAGGTTCTGAGCTGGCTGTCAGCACAGAGCCCGACGTGGGGCTCGAACCCACGAACCGTGAGATCATGACCTGAGCCAAAGTCAGATGCTTAACCGACTGAGCCACCCAGGCGCCCCTGAACCTCAGTATCTTTAACTGCAAAGTGAACATAGTCAATTCTTGATTAAGCAGGATATCTAGAAAGTAAGGTAGAAGGTCACAGAAAATCATCGCTAAAACAGAATTGTCACAACGATACACAGACTTGTGGTCCTTTTGCTTTTTACACTGAATTTCATTTCGGTAACATAAAGCTACCAATCAGTCCATACTGGGCCAGAGGGGGAGAAGTGACTTCAGGAGTATCAATAAAATAGCAAAGAAACTCTGGAGTCTGTCTCCAGAATCCTCCGGCAAAGCCTACAGAAGAAGCCCCATCACTCCAGAGATCTTGCTCTTTACTGTCCATTTCCGGGGCCCTGATATCTAGAACAGTGGAAGCAGAAGGGGATACTCAAATATTTATTGAACGAACAGCAGGAGGAAGAGAAAAGAGGGAGGGAGGGAAGGTTTCCATTCTGCTGGCCAAACGTGGAAGAAAACAGTTGCCCAACCTACCTGGTTCCCTTTGTGAATGATTCAGAGTTGACTGAATATTTAAAATTTGGAAATTCTCTCGGATTTCCCTGGAGGATCTGGCAACCGGGAACACCTTGCTCTCCTTCTCGGCCCACCCTCAACAGAGACCAGGACACTGTAGTCACTGTGCCACCTTGTGGTCGTGTCTAGCAAGTTCGTCTTCCTCAATAGGCCATTAGAGTCTCCCTCCCTCCAGGAATGGGCTGTAGAAGAGTAAAGTTCTGGATCAATACGTCTCCATCACTTAGTTCAACTGCCACGGAAAACAGAAAATTTACTTAGTCACCATCAAGCAGTGTGTCACTCTAGAAGGGAAGGTGTCCCCAGAGAGTATTTCTAAGTACTGATAACACAACATAGCAGGTAGAAGATGCCCTAAAATAAGGATAGATTAAGAATAATGGGAATTCGCAGAGACAAAAGACCCACTCGAGCTTTGGAGAGGAACATTTGGGGAGGAAGAACAAGTGAGTGGAGAGAGAGAAGACGTGGAGATGTCAAGGGGGGCTGGGAGGTGGGGTGCAGCCGCCACAGGAGGGGCAGGTCAGGGGACGAGGGTGGGGCCTTTGCAAGGGCAGTTATTGCTCCCTTGGCTGGCACTGACGGTGGCTTAAGAAAGGGAGCGGGAAATGAGGCCGTAGAAAGGTGGGCTGAGAGAGGCCAGAAGGCTGTGAAAGGGCTGGAGGAAGCCAGGCATGGGGGGAAAGGGCACTTTTGTGGGCAAGGTCAAACTCCGTTGTGTCTGTGGAGGCAACCTTGTCTGGTGGTTACCAGGGGTCAAGTGCACCAGCTGCGATGCCGTGGGGGAAAAAATGACGGATTTTTTTGCAGCGGGGGTTCCCTCAGCTGAAAAGGGAGATCATTAGACCCGACGGGTCGCTCTGAGGGATAGATGGGATCCGATATCACACGCGAAGCACATACCACAGTCATCGGCACTGAAGAGCTGGACCAATGTTGCGGAACACCAATAGCACGAAGCCCTTGAATGGCCGTGTGTTTAACAGACAAGGGAGAACCAGCACAGGCTTTGAAGGGCAGGGGAAGGATGAGAGCTGACGATGGCCTGAGACAGAGACACAGGAGCGAGAGCGCTCATGACACACGGGTGTTCGGGAGAAGGAGCGTGGGGAGGGGCCGAAGGAGGACCCGTACTGCTCACAGAATGGACGGAAGAGGCTCCCCAGTGGAGGGTGGGAGGAACCCCACTGAACAGGAGGAAAAACCAGGTAGCTGGAAGTCCGAAAAGCAAAAGGAAGAGAGGAATTCATGGAGACGGTGGTCAAAGGAAGAACTCAATTCTACTCTCTTTTGATGTGGAGACATGTAGGTTTTTAGCCATCTTGGAAAGAACTGTTTCAGGAGATGGAGGAACTAGCATGGAGCGCTGAGGTTGAGGAAGGGGTGCGAGGCGAGAAATCTGAGGCTCGAAGCTCTTTAGAGAAATGGCATCAGCTGAAGGGGAAGGTACAGAGAGGGGTGAGCTTTCTGTTGCTGTGTTTGCTCTGAAGCTGGCAGAGGCCTGGGCCGTTTATCTGTTGACAGGATGAGGGAGAGAAAGGACCATGGGTTAGCGGGATGGGGCCCAAGGCACAAGAGCCGTTCCAGGAGGTCAGGCTACATGCAGATGCTGACCCAAAGGCCACACAGCACACGGGGGTGGGGGGGGAGGGGGACAGAGAAGACGGGAACCGGCATTGCCTCACAGAGGCGGGATGCCTGCGCACAACTTTCAACGACGAACAGGCACTGAGTGGGTGGGCAGAAGGAGGTAAGAACATTCCAGCAGTGGAAATGGCGTGAGGGTGGCCATGTGAAACCACACTGATGAGCCTGAGGAACTGCAGTTTGGTGCTGTGGGGGTGCAAATGGGAAGGGAGCCAGAGAGGAACCTGGGCCCAAATCCTGAGAGGCTTTGGGCTCTCGCTGTTGTTTCAGGACCACTTTACACATGCCGCTTCTAGATCACCTGGTGATATGGCTGTCCATCGGGAAGCCCAGGAAAAGCAGCAGCAAGGAGGGAGGATTCTTCCAGGCTTGGGAGTACTAAGCTGGGAATGTGGGCAGGCGATATGGTGGAACGTTCTGGAGCACTAGCAAGAACAAGCTGGGGCAGCAGAGAGCAAGCGAACAGAGACCAAGAGAAAAGGAGAGGTGGAGAGTGTCCACAGTGCGAAAAGACAGGGTCCAGCAGCGAAGGCGGTAAGTGGAGTGAAGGGGACCCAAGCTGTGGTCAGCGAGGCTCACCACAGAGGTGAGCAGCGTGAAGTGATGACACTCCGGAAGTCGTAATGCAAATGTGACGCAGTTTTAGTATGTACAATAGTGTCAGAGAATCTTGATTACAAGGTTTGAACCTTCCTAATATTTAGATTTCTCAGCTGACCCCCCCTCCCCCCGCCCCGGCCCCAGTTAATATTTAAAAGTACCAACAGAGGTGCCAATTTGAATCCTGTTTTTTAAGAAAGAAGTTAGGTAATGTGAATAATCACTTCCTTAATTTATTTGTGTTGAAATTCTGATTAGTTCCGAATTTGGCAAGTGAGTTTTTTTCCCTTCACTGTAACTTGCACTTGTAGGAGGAATCTACTTTCACTTATCCTGCAATGTCAATGATCTTAAACTGGGGGGAAAAGAACCGGAAAGGAGGAATAGGGCTCTGAACAGCCAAAGTAGAGATTATGAATCCACACCCTTCATGTGCTTTACGATGGCCCCCATCTGGTGCCAAGCTCTCAGGCAAAATGAGAACAAGTCGGGGTACTGGGATTTCTGGCACGGGGAACATGAGCGGTCTCAGCTGTCAAAGGCAAGTATAACAATGGCGGCAAGCGGTGGCAGCTCAGAGGAGAAAACATATGAAAGATAAATATGCACAAGAAAAATCAAAAAGCACAGACAGCAGCAAGGTTTCTCCAAGTGGTCAAGGCCTATGTTGGGGAGAGTTAAGGAAGTGGGCACTCCCATGTGCTAATAAAGACTGAAGATGTCCTCCTGGAGGTCAAACTGGCCATGCAGTTGCCAAGCCAAGGAAAGCATTTATTATTTTCTTCCACCCATTTCCCACCTAAGAACTTATCTGAAAAAAATAACGCAAGGTGCACACAAAGGTTTATGTGCAAGGCCATTTGTCACTACTTCTTTAAAGGCTCAAAATAAGCTGCACAGTCAATACCAGGACAAGGTGAAATAAATCATGGTGCTGACTCACAAGCAGCTAGCTTGTGAGGAATACGTAGAAATAATGTGCAAGTACATGGGAGATAAGCTTCACACGATGCTAGGTTTTCAAAAAGTAGGATATAAAGCAAAGAAGATCTCAATTTGGCTTACAAAGGTATTACCTATATGGTTTAAAGAAAAAAAATTACCTGTTCATATTTAACATTTTGATGATGTAAACTTTTTTTTTTTTTTTTTTTACTTTTTTTTGGTGGGGGGCCACCAGGGGAGCTCAGCCGGTTAAGCGTCCGACTTCAGTTCAGGTCATGATCTCACGACTCATGGGTTCAAGCCCCACGTCAGGCCCTGTGCTCAGAGCCAGCTCAGAGCCTGGAGCCCGCTTCATATTCTGTGTCTCCCTCTCTCTCTGACCCTCTCCTGCTCATGCTGTCTCTCTCTCTCTCAGAAATAAATAAAACATTTAAAAAATCATTAAAAATTAATTAAAAATTTTTTTAAATGTTTTATTTATTTCTGAGAGAGAGACAGCGTGAGCAGGGGAGGGTCAGAGAAAGAGAGACACACCCAGGATCTGAAGCAGGCTCCAGGCTCTGAGCTGGCTGTGAGCACAGAGCCCAACGTGGGGCTCGAACCCATGAACCGTGAGATCATGACCTGAGCCAAAGTCGGGACGTTTAACCAACTGAGCCACCCAGGCGCACCTGATGATACGAACTTTTAATATTACATCAGAAAGACTCCTATGTCTGCATTTACTCAACATACATGCATGGTATTCTTGCTTATAGCACTTAACGTACTATTTACTTCTTCCACAAATTCAACCCTTCCTACTTTTCTTTCTAGGTGACTCTAACATGTTTGGAGGTAAGAGCAGCACCTGAATCTTATGTAAAATGAGAGGCCACTGAAGCATGTCAGACAGTCCTAAAGGGATGCAGTTAGCAAGCAACAGACCTGCAGGAAACTCTATAGGACTATCTAAACCACACCAAGAAGACCCCACTTCTTCAACAAGTACATTTTAAGGATGAACAAAGGGAAAGGATAACCAGTGGGTCAGAAAAGATTTAAGAGATGTTATTAGCTCCCTGTAGATACGGACCCTACGGGTCATGCAAACTGTTAAAAAAATAGGGACACAACGGTAGGGATTTGAACATTTCTAAATATTTGACGATGTTAAGACGTTGTTTTGAGGTGTGATCATCATACTGTGCTGTCTCTAGAAAGAGTCCATATGTTTTGGAAATTCACCGAAAAAAATGTAATGATATGAAATAATTTTGCATCAAGAGAGTCCACAGAAGAGGTACACAGGGGTTGGGGACAGACAAATTAGGACTACCTACTGAAGTGGTAACTGTTGAACCTGGTTATGGAAATATGAGGATCATTCTACTAGCCTCGATGCTTGTGTGTACCTCAAGTATTATATAATAAAACGTTTAAGAAATTCTCTAAAAGCAGCACCACACATAACTTACATGGTAAAAACCATATGTGATGTGTTACAAACTGCATGAGTGCTTAATAAAAACCGGTGGACAGTGACAAAGCCAGAAGTTATTTACGTGTAGTTTATGCCACTCACAACTTCTGGGAACTAAGGAATGCGCATGCTCATTCCTGAAAGCCTGGCTCTACCACAAAGGTCACAGGCCATTCAACTGATGTGCACAACTCAACTGAAGCCGGGGATTTCCTTGTGCTTGTATGTAAACGTAACACCGTAACTAGGATCTTTAGTCACGGCCTTTCAATTATATAAATTATTTCTTAGAAACAAATCATCTGGAGAGGGTTTTTAACATTTAGGTTTTCAAATAATTACTTTGCAGACAATGAGCGGGTAATTTTTAGCTCTACGAGGGGTGGAGAATAAATTGGCCCACAGGATCAGGGAACTGTGTCGGGCTGGGAGGTGGGTGAACACGGTGGCCTGTGGCAGTAATGGCAGCAGAAGGGCTCTGTGTCATGGAGCGACAGACCAGGCACAGGGGAAGCCTCTGCTGGACTTGGCAATGGGGATGGGGGTACATGTGTGGGCAGGGTCTGCGGAAAAAACAAGAAGGCTGGACGGAGGTGGTAAAGTCACGTGAGGGCTTGGAGAGCCCTGAACGTGTCCACCAGCTGAAGAAAAACAGCCAATGCGGGGCACACATTTCCATAGTCAAGGGGACAGGAAAAGAGATGGTGAGCCATGGGCAGGAGAGCGAGCTTCCCAGCAGGCGAGAGGAGAAGGGGTTAGGGTGCAAATAGGGTTTGTGGTCAGAGGATGGACTGTAGATAGGGCAATATCTGATAGACTCCATTTCCTCAGTGAACTCGGGGCACTTATCTAATGTCTATTACAAATTCTAATTAGGATCCCTATTAGTCCACTATTAATAGATTAGTATTAATCATCGGATCATAAAATATTAAACATTTCTATTTTATTAAATAACAAAATAGAAAATAAATATAAAGGAAGTACTAATTATGTAACAGATTAATATTTGTCTGTTAGTAGACTCTCAGATTATTAGAGACGCGAGTTCTATGACAACTATTATCATAGGCAACATTATTAGCTAGAATTTCATAGAACAGAGTGGACAGGGTTGCTTAGAAAACAAAAGCCATTTGAGCACTTATGGGAACCAGGTATTTTGCTGAGAATCTTGTTCAGGCACCATCTAATACTTAGATACTGGACTTCTCTGAGCCTCATTGTCTTCTTCTGTTGAGTGAGGTGTCGGAGTCGTTGCGAGCGTTAAAAAGGCCCCTGTAGGTAAGCGTGCAGGCCAGCGGGCACAGAGTAAAGCACCTCACAGTGTCAGGGGGATACTGTTGCTCCAGAGGTGAGCTACGTCCCCCAGTCCCCGGCTCCACGTCCCTCCCCGCGGCAGCCAGCCAGCCTGCCTGGGCCACCGGCCGCGCGGCCAGGGCAGCACAGGAGTGAGCGTGGGCAGGGAGGGAGGTGCGGCGGGCAGAGGGGGGCTGGCGGGGCCATGATGAGGTCCAGCCTCGGCGTCTCAGGGCGGCTGGACGGGTGACCTCCACGAGGAAGCCCAGAGCCACTGCCAGCAGCCGGGGACAGCCTGCCCAGGCCCCTGCCTGCAGCTCTAAGGGCCCACGGGGTCCTGCAGTCTGGAGGCCCGGCTTCCTGCGCAAGAGGGGAGCGGAGAGGCGGAGGGGCCCCTGAGGAGCTCTGGGTAGGTGAGGCCACAGGGGTCACGCGGCCTCCACTTCCAAGTGGTGGCGCGCAAGCCTCGCAAAGCCTGCCCAGCACCTGTTGCGCGAAGCTACGGGGGGTCCCCGAGCGAAAGTCAGGCAGGCTGTAGGCCAGGGGCTAGACCGCGGGCACTAACGCAGGACTCTGGGGGCACAGAAGAACCGCTGAGTCAGGCGTGAGGCGGGGAAGGAGACCTGCGAGCTGAAGGGCTCAGGAAGCCAAGGGCGTGGTGGGCTGGGGTTGGTGCTTCGGGTAGCGGCCTCGGGTGCGCGCTGAGCCGAAGGCTTCCCGAGTCCACTGCCGACGCTGCCCTTTACACGGACTCCCAGCGTGGCTGTGATGACCACGCACCTGCTACTCGGAACTGTGCAAACGTCCGCTCGTTGCAGTATGTTCACTGGGGGCGCAAGCAGTAAGGTGTGACCCTTCCGGAGACGTGTGAGCTGAAGGGGACACACTGGAGTTCAGGTGCCCTCGGCGGCCACGTACAGACCGTCCTCCGGGAAACGCAGTGCGGGCGTCGGAACACGTTCCTCCCCGGGACCGGGAGGCGCAGCGAGCACGCGCTTGCCCCGAGTCGGGGGGCGGTGGCGCCGGGACCGGACAGTGGGGACGGCGGGGCTCTCCCCTGTGGAGTCCGTCTCACCGCCGCGCACGGCTGCCTCTCTGCCCTCCTGGGACGTGGGGCTCCCTCTGCGGGTGTGCGGGTGTGTGAGCGCACTCGCGTGTGGGGGCCAGTGCTCGTCTGCGTCTACTGTCCTGCTTTCCCGGGGGGGGGTCTCTCTCCCCTCTCCTGCTGTGTGTTCGGGCATCCCTGGGGGGGTCCTTCTCTTCCCTCTGGGAGGGAGTCTGTCTCACCTCTAACCCGCGGAGGGGGGGTCTGTCCCGCTCTGCGGGGGCCTGTGTTTGTGTCTAGCTCCTTCCGGGCACGGGGGTGACGCCCCTCCCATCCAGGATGCTAAGTGTGACGCGCCTCTCACGACCCTGCGGGCTGTGTCTCCTCTCACGTCCCGGTGTAAGGGTGACTCTGGCCTACCTTCCTGGGGTACGTGTTTTTCCTCCGCCCCCAAGGTCAGTGTCTCTCCGGCAGCCTATTATGGGCTGGAGTGGGTCTGTCCCTCCCTCCTTCCACCTTCTGGACGGGTGCCGCCCCCCTCCCCCACCCCTGGGTGCGCCCAGGCAGGGGAGAGACAGAGTCTCTGTATCTCTGCCCTCTCTGGGCGTGAGCTGGGCGTGCAGCTCGCTCGCTCGCTCGCTCGCTCCCCTGAAGCGTGGACACGAACTGGCGCATCCGTCCACAGGAAGACCAGGCACCCGGTGCACACGTCTCCCCCGCCCACGCGTGTCCGGCCCGCGTGTCTGTGGGTCCCCTCCCCGGGCCTCGGCTGTGCGCAGCGTCTCCCCCGCGCGCGTCTGGCTGTCCTCTGGGGTGTCCTGGTCCCCGCGGGCTCACCGCAAGGCCTGCTGCGGGCGCGGAGGGGGCGTCTACGGCTCGGGCACGGCTCGGGCGGGGCAGGGAGGAGGCCATGGGGGGCTGAGGCAGCACAGCCGCCTCCCCACGTCCCGGCCTTCATGGCTAACGGGCGGCTAGCTGCCAGGCCGGAGGGCCAAACCCAGGCGCCTTCTTGCTGCCCTGTCTACGGGCCCGGGCCGAGGACGCGGATGACACACGCTGGCCGCTGCTCCCCGCAGCCCCCCTGCCCAGACAGTTAGGGTGGGCCCGGCTCCCGGGGCCCCGGGCAGTGAGGAAGCCGCCCGTGCCCAGGATGCCAGCAGCCCCGCGTGCAGGGGTGGGAGCTGGCTGCACCGGCGCAGAGGCGTCACCCCAGTGAGCCGGGCAGGGCGGGGGCAGGGGTGGGAGGTGCGAGCTGGGAGGCGCTCTCAAGGCCGCCAGGGACGGACGCTCGCTGCGGGCCGGGCCCTCCGGCCACGTGGAAGGGGCAGCCGCGAACGCGGAGGAGGCCCCAGGGGGCAGCCGGCGGCAGGGGCCGGAGCTGGGACCACGGTCCGGCCGCTGTCCCGCAGCGGACACACGCAGTCCTGCGGCGGGGCTCTCTGGCCTCACTCCTACCTCGCTCCCCGCCCTGGCCGGGCTCCTCCCCGGCCTGGCAGGGTCTCCTGTGCAAGCGCCCCTTCTCCTGGCGTAGGCCACTACCCGCTGTCCCTGAGGGCCCCTCTCCCAGCCCCCCAACTCGTCGTCCTCCTGGTCCCCGGCTCCTTCCGCACCACCCGCCGCGGGCCGCGAGGACGCTCTAGATCCATCTCCGTCCTCAGTCCGGCTTCGGGTCGGCCCGGTCCCCGGCAGGCCCTCCGGCAGGCCCGCCCAAGGCGCCAGGTGACGACGCTGTCCCGGCCACAGGTGCGGACGTCCGTGTAACAGGCAGGGGGGCCACCGAAGCCCTCCCCACGCGGGAGTGGAGGGCAGAGCTGGCAGGGGTGGGGGCTGAGAGCCCTGGGAAAGGCCCGGAGGGCGCAAGAATGGGGCGCACAGGGGTGCGGGGAAGCCAGGCGAGGGGGGCACGGCCACCCTGCAGGAAAGCTGCCCGGCGGGGGGCTGATGGGCGTTCTCTTCGGCCAACAGAAACCAGTGGGGCAGGGCCAGGAGAGGAGGGGACGGCGGGACGGGACGAGACCGACGGGAAGGAGCAGATACTTGGTGGGGGGCGGAGGCAGAGGTCTTCTACTACGACATTTTGTTTCCGACAGGGAGGGGGGAGCGGGAAGGTGGGAGCAGGTGAGGGGGGGGATGGGAAGTGCCAGGAGGGAGGGGTGACTGATACATGCCTCCCAAGGCCACGAGGCCCAGCCTCCCCTAGACAGCTCCCCGCGGCTCCGCTAACGCGCGGCCTACCCACAGGACTCTTCCGGAAAAGCAAGAGGTAAGGAAGGGGTGGCCGGGGAGCGGCGTGGGTGGCCCCGGCCTTCTCTGCGGACGGGGCAGGTTATCCGGTGCGAGGGTCGGGGGGCCAGGGTGTGAGGACTGAGAACCAGTGAGGAGGGGGCTGAGCCAAGGGGCACTAAAGACCCCACTGTGACTCTCAGGGGGGCTCATTCTCAAAGCATAAAGGTCTTTCAGGGTGGCATTCACGGTCTGGTACATCCTGGCCCCAGTCCCCCTTTCCAGCCTCATCGGCCATCACTCTGCTCACCCCGACATCCTGTACTCACTCCAGTCACGGGTCAGGGCCCGGCACTGCCCCAAGCCCAGGTCACCCTCCCTGTTCTTCGTCTTCCCCTCCCATGCGCTGCTCTAGGACCTCCTCTGTGGATCGAACGATCTACTGCTGTCAAGCCACTTCTTCCTTGATACGCCCGCAGAGGTTTTATGTCTCTACAGTGCCAGGACTGGGCCCCCATCAGACGTCCCCACCGAAGGGACCGGGGGTCTGAAGGAATGGTAGGGCCGTAAGTAAAACTACTGGTGTCTGAACTGCTAGCTTTGGGGACGCTGAGGGGTTGAGAAGCCACGCTTCCATCCGGGCACCTATGTCAAAAGAGGCCTTTGAAAATGTGTATCTCGAACTTGCCAGTGAGCGTGGGACCAATGACAAGGCTCTGAGTCACGTGCACAGCAGCGGCCCACTGCTTCGAGTCTGCGCCACAGTGACACGTCTGTACCTCTCTTCTCGCGCCCACGGGCTCCATTTCTTCTGGATTCGGAACGGACGTCCCTCTCCTAAGTCATCGTCCCCTCCTCACAAAGCTACAGCGCCTTCTATAGCACAGAGCGCAAACTCCCCGGGCTGGCAATCAAGGCTGCGGGCACCCCGGCATCAGCACACCTCTCCAGGCTCGCCTGGGGCTGCCCCCAACACAGCACCCCTTCCAGTCACACCGCAGGCGGCCTGGTATTCCGGCACCGCGACAATCAGCACACTTCTGCCCCTCGCCTCTGCTGAAACCATTCAGTTCACCTGAAGGCCCTCCCTTCTTTCTGCCCATTCTTAACTCAGGCCTGCTGAAAGCCCACCTCAAGTTCACCTCTTCCCCCCTCAGAGTACCTATGATTTTTACAGTCTATACCATTCATTTTGCATTTTTTAAAAAAGTTTATTTCTTAAGAGAAAGAGAGAAAGAATAGGGCAGAGAGGGAGAAAGAATCCCAAGTAGGCTCCGTACTGCCAGGGCAGAGCCTGATGCGGGGCTCAAACTCAAGAACCATGAGATCATGACCTGAGCTGAAATCAAGAGTTGGACGCTTAACTGACTGAGCCACCCAGGCGCCCTTTGTTTTGCATTTTAATATACACTGCCTGTGTTCCCTTTCATACATCAACCTGCCGTCCACAAGGTGTGAAAGAAAAACAAAGGAAAGGTAGAAGGCAAGTATACGTGCCCTAAGAGGGGTAGGAAGCACCTTTCCAAATTCTGGCTCCCATTTGGAGAATAAAGAAACTTCAAGAAGTAGATGGTTTGAGAAGGGGCTTGCTGGACAGGGACGATGTGGCTGGGTATGTGAGAAATGCACTGCAGGGACTGGCCAAAGTAAAACACAACGAAACAAAACAAAACTTGGGCACAGTCACATGTGGGGTGTGGCTCTAAATCCCCGAAGTCTGCGAAGGTAAGCACATGAATAACAAACTCGGGATCTGGAACCTAACTTGGACTTTGGGAGGACCTGGGATGCCACTAAATTCTTTCAGTTCTCCTGAGTGGTAATATCACCAGTGACACTTCTGTCTCCGAAGCCTAATATCTGAAATTAACTGAACGAGGCACTATTTTCAATGCTCATAATAGAGAATTACATCGCTTACTGAACGACAACCATTCAAAAATTCAAAAAGAGACACTATTCTGATGCTGAATGGCTTTGTTGTAAATGTGCTTTAAAGCAAAAACTGGTAAGACTACACCTGGTGAGGTCATTAAATCCTATAAAACAAAGTTTAGGTTTATGTTTTTTGAAATCTCCTTTAACTTAGCAAATTTATAATCCCCCCCTAATTTCCAACATATGCCTTAAAAATAAGTAGGCATGCAGCACTTTCTAACTTGAGTTAGCATCAACCATATGACTGAAAATTTCATCTTTACAATTTTTTAAAATAAAAATATAGGTTCCAATCTGGATATAACTTAGGTTTACATTAGCAAATTAATGTACCATAACTAGCTTACACGGCCAGACTTATTTACAGTCCATTCTAAAGACTTACATGTACAAAGTAACAGAATTCTAGTTTCGGAAGGCACCACTGCCCCTTGCATTTACATCATGCCTGCACTTCTGAGCTTACAAGACTGTGGTATAAATACAATGAGAGAATATAGGTAAAAGAAAATACTGCTCTCCAGCCAAAGTCCTTTATAACGGACAGATGGCATTAATACACAAAATATTTTGGGTGATATTATTTAAAAGTCATGTTGGCTAATGATTCGGGGAATAATTTGACCAATCAAGTTAAGTTTCTTTTTCTTTTAAACAGAAACAGTCTCTTTTCTGTGCTCATTTTGGTTTTGCTTTTTTACTAAGAACTTTTAACTAAGACTTGGCTAAAATAAAACATCTTATAATAGCTCTCATCTTTAAAGGATCAAACCCTCTGTGTTCTTCTTTGATCAATTTCAAGCCAGCTTAAAAACACTTGTACGGCTCCACCTTAGTTTAGTGAAGTGATCGATGAAAGAGATAAAGGCGTTTACCTTTAAAAGTCCCCGAATTTCATTTTTGGCAGCTGAATGCCACACTTCCGAACTGTGTAACTTCAAAAATCTAGATGTAGTGCGGCCTTAGATACAGACGCACGGCATACTCAAGTACCTTTAGAATTTGCTGTAAGACGTATGCTCCGTTTTCAGAAGTGGTTTTGGACGTTACCGCTGGATAGAAAGCACAGCAACTGCCATCCACAGGGTGGCAGCACTGAGAACGAAACGCAGGCAGCGGCAGAGCCCTTGAATGGCCCAGGCAGCCACACACAAGTGTGCCCGGAATCCGATGAGGAAGACACTTCTTAGACACACGGCTATTTTGGTTTTAATTAAGAAATTCCTTTTAATTCTGGCAGAGGTATCCTGCATCTTAGAAAAGCTCTTATGAGTCAGCCTCTGGATGTGATCAATTGCACTTTTTTCAAAACAAACTTTCCCTTCCTCTTCCGGCACTGATAAAAGGTAAACTGAGTACCATTAAATTGAAGAACCACATTAGACCCAGTGCTTAAGTGGAGCAGCTGTACCTAAAGTGTGTGTACGTACACACACACACACACCCCTTCTGTTGCTGTTTTGCGGGTTCTTTCCAATGACTTTAAATTAAAAACAAAAACAGCTCATCTATTTCTCTCACCCTTACCCCACCCTGTGCCTCTGGCAACTACTAATCTGTTCCCCGTATGTATGAGGTTGGTTTTATTATTTTTTTTTTAATTTCTCACATATAAGAAAGATCATAAAGCACTTGTCTTTTTCTGTCTTCATTTAACATAATGCCCTCAAGGTCCATCCATACTGTCACAGATGGTGAGATTTCGTTCTTTTTTATGGTTGAATAATATTCCAGTGTGTGCGAGCGTGCGTGTGTGTGTGTGTGTGTGTGTGTGTGTGTTGTCCCGTATCCTGGCTATTGTAAATGGGGGCATACATATTCCTACAAGTTAGCATTTTCGTTTACTTTGGATAAATATGCAGAAGTGGAATTGCTGGGTGGTACAGTACTTCTATCTTTACTTTTTTGAGGAACCTCCATACTATTTTCCACAGAGGTTGTACCAATTTCCATTTGCACCAACGGTGAGCAAGGTTCCCTTTTCTCCACATCCTTGCCAACTCTCGTAATTTTTAGTCGTTTTTAAATAGCCATCCTAACAGGTGTGGGGTGATATTTATCTCCTTGTAGTTTTGGTCTGCATTTCTGTGATAGTTAGTGATGTTGAGCATCTTTTCATGTATGTGTTGGTCATCTGCATGTCTTCATTGGAAACATGTCTATTCAGATCCTCTGCCCGTTTTTTAATTGAATTGTTTAGGTTTTTGGTTTGTTTGTTTTTGCAACGGAGCTGTATGAGTTTATATATATTTTGGACATTAGCCCCTTATCAGATAAATGATTTGCAAATATTTTCTCCCATTCAGTAGGTTGATTGTTTTTTCATTTTGTTGATGGTTTTCTTGCTGTGTATAAGCTTTTAGGTTTGATGTACTCCCATTTATTTTTTCTTTTGTTGCTTTTGGTGTCAGATTTTTAAAAATCATCACCTATGCCAAGGAGCTTACTATTTTTTTTAATAGGAGTTTTAAGGTTTCAGGTCTTCTTTTCTTTAAGTTTTTTAACAGTTTATTTATTTATCTTGAGAGAAAGAGAGCACAAGTGAGGGAAGAACAATGAGGGAGGGAGAGAAAGAATCCCAAGCAGGCTCCACACTGCCAGTGCAGAGCCCGACGCAGGGCTCGAACTCACCAACCATGAGATCATGAGCTGAGCTCAAATCAAGAACTGGACATTTAACCAACTGAGCCACCCAGGTGCCCCATTTCAGGTATTACATTCAAGTCTTTAACCTATTTTTAGTTAATCTTTATGTATGGTATAAGGTAGTGGTCCGGTTTCATTCTTTCGCATGTGGCTGCCCAGTTTTCCCAGTACCATTTATTGAAGAGAGTGTCCTTTCCTCACTGTATTCTCGGCTCCTCCTGGTGGCACGTGTGTGAGTTTATTTCTGGGCTCTTTATTCTGTTCTATTGCTCTATGTGTGTGTTATATGCCAATACCATATTGGTTTTTTTTTTAATACTGTTTTGATTACTATAAATTTGCAATATAGTTTGAAATCAGGAAATTTGACACCTCCACCTTTGTTCTTCTCAAGACTATTTCAGCTCTCTGGTACCTTTTGTGGTTCCAGACAAATTTTATGATTGTTTGCTCTCTTTCTGTGAGAAATGCCCTTGGAATTTTAATAGGGATTGCACTGAATACATAGATTGCTTTGGGCAGTATGGATATTTGGTCAATATTAATTTTTCTAATCCATCAGCATGGGATATCTTTCCATTTGTTTCTATCTTCTTCAACTTCTCTCATGCTTTCTAGTTTTCAATATATATAGGTCTTTCTGTTCCTTGGTTAAATTTATGCCTAGGTTTTCTTTTTGATGTAATTACAAAAGGTGATGTTTTCTCAATTTCTTTTTGATAGTTCGTTTTTAACATATAGATACATTATAGACTTTTGTATATTGATTTTGTATCCTGCAACTTCACTGAGTTTGACTATTAAATTTAACAGCTTTTTGATGGCGTTTCCATACGTAGCATAACACTGATGGAGTTTCCATATACATAATATCACACTATCTGCAAATAGTGGACAGTTTTACTTCTTTCTTTCCAATTTAAAGGTCTTTTATCTTGTTTTTTAAAAAATTTTTAATGTTTATTTTTGAGAGAGAGAGAGAGAGCAAGTGAGCGCAAGTGAACAGGGGAAGGGCAGAGAGAGAACGAGACACAGAATCCAAAGCAGTCTCCAGGCTCTGAGCTGTCAGCACAGAGCCCAATGTGGGGCTCAAACTCACAAACCGTGAGATCAGGACTTGAGCTGAAGTCAGATGCTTAACTGACTGAGCCACCCAGGCGCCCCTTAAATGCCTATTATTTCTTTTTCTTGCCTAATTTCTCTGGCTAAGACATCTAATACCATGTTGCATGCACGAGGAAAGACTAGGCATCCTTGCCTTGTTCCTGATCTTAGAGGAAAAGTTTTCAGTTTTTCCCAATGAGTATGATGCTAGCTGTGGGCTTGCCCTAAAGGGCTTTTATTATGTTGAGGCACATTACCTCTATACCCACTTTATTGAGTTTTTATCACGAATGGGTGTTGAATTATTTTCAAATGCCTTTTTTGCATCTACTGAGGTGATCATTTGGTTTTCATCCTTCAGTTTTGTTAATGTGGTTATCATTTTGACTGATCTATGGATGTGGAGCCATTCTTGCATCCCTGGAATAAATCCCACTTGATCATGGTATACGATTCTTTTAATGTATTGTTAAATTCAGTTTGCTATCATTTTGTTGGGGATTTTTATATTATGTTCAACAAGGATATTAATCTATAATTTTTTCTTGTGGCATCCTGTTTAGTTTGGCTATCAAAGTAATGCTGGCTTCATAAAATAATTTTGAAAGAGTACCCTCTTCTTCTATTTTTGGAAGAGCTGGAGAAAGATTAGTATTAATTCTTCTTTGAATGTTTGGTAGAATTCACTAGTGAAGCCATCTGGTTCTGGACTTCTGTTTCTTGGAAAATTTTTGTTTAGTGATTCAATCCCCTTACTACTGATTGGTCTGTTCAGATTTTATATTTCATCATGAATCAGTTTGGGTAGACTGTATGCTTCTAGGAATTTATCTGTTTTTCTCAGTTATCCAATTTGTCGGTGTATAATTGTTCATGGTACTCTTGCATAATCTTTTCTATTTCTGTGGTATCAGTTTTAACATCTCCTTTTTCCACTTTTCATTTTGAGTCTTCTCTTTTTTTCTTGGTGAGTCTAGCTAATGGTTTGTCAATTTTATCTTTTCAAAGAATCAGCTCTTAGTTTCACTGATCTTTCCTATTGTCCTTTTAGTCTCTATTTCATTTATTTATCCTTTAATAAGCAAGCTATTTCCTTGCTTCTACTGGGTTTCATTTGTTTTTTTGTTTTTCCTAGTGCCTTGAGGTGTAAAGTTAGGTTTGTTCATTTGAACAAGAAGATATACCATTTGTAAATATGTGCCCCAAACAGGAGTACCTAAATACATAAAGCAAACATTAACAGACATAAAGGAAGAAATAAACAGGAATATAATAGTAAGAGATTTTACTGCCTAACTTACATCAATGGCTAGATCATCCAGACAGAAAATCAATACGGAAACATTGGCCTTAAACGACACATTAGACTAGATAGACTTAACAGATATTCAGAGAACATTCCAACAAAAGCAACATTCTTAAGTGCACGTGGAACATTTTCCAAGAGAGATTATATGTTAGACCCCCAAAACAGTCTTAAAAGGATTAAAATAAAATCAGGCATCTTTTCCAACCACAATGGTATGAAATTAGAAATTAATCACATGAAGAAAAGTGGAAAATTCACAAACATGTGGAGATTAAGCAATATGCTACTGAACGACCAACTGGTCAAAGGAGAAATAAAAAGAGATTAATGAAAATGGAAACATAACCTACCAAATCTATAGGATGCAGCAAAAGCAGTTCTAAGAGGGAAGTTCGTAGCGATAAATGCCTACCTGAAGAAACAAGAGAAACCTAGTGCATATTTTAAAAAGATGACCTGAGCTATGATTAAAAGTGCTTCAAGACAGAAACTTCTTTTAAGAATAATATGATCTTGGGAACAAGAATGCAGTTATTAACTAAAGGCAGTTGAAGTTTTAAAATAATTGCTTTAATTATGTTTTGATGTCCAAAAAGGGAGACTTCTCAGGAAAACAGCTGTAACACTACTTAAAAAGAACTGAAATATCTCCAAGAGTCTTAAATGCTTAACGATTAAAAATTTCAAATGCAGTGGATATTCAACTGACACAGACAAAACCAGTACTAACCCATTTGTCACCATTTTTCCTTCAAAAATAACTGCAATAATCAAACTATAATTTTCTAAGTAATTTTGTGCCTGTATTTGAAAAATAGATACACACTGTCAGACATTTCTGAACTTCTACAAAGCATCAGATTTATATGTACTCACTTTGTTTACAAATTTCTAGGCATACAAAAATAAATTCAGGTACAGAAACAGCTTTCAGTGAAAATTCCAATTTCAGCAGTGCATCAAGTTATGTCCATATTTAAAGCCTTCATCATTTTGTGTCTAATTACATCTATCACTTGATAATCAGATTCATTTTGATTTAGGATAATATATTTTACATGTATAACCTCTTAAAATGTAATGTATGCAAAATTATTGCTAAGGAATATTCATTCGTCTTACAAATGTTTCTTAAAAGAAAAGTACAGCAAACTACCTTAAAAGCGAAGCCTGACCCATGTACACAGGGCATAGTTAAATCAGTTATTTGTTTGTATGACAGTAGCTCTGAGGATGTTCAAATTTCATGAAGCAGAAAAAGAAAAGCATACAATATCACCCATTGCTGTTAGAAGGGTGCCCTGTATTTGAGGCATTTTCCTCCTTTGAAACGTTTTAAACTCTTCCAAATAGGAACTACCAGAGCTCTCCTACCCCTTGGTTTAATCAACCTACCTATTTTCTTCTTTGTCTAATTCTGTTTAGAGCTGAAACCCCAAGCATCTGAATAGTGATTTCCAAATACAATACTATTATTATTAGAAGAGTAGCATAAGCAAGGTTGAAATTTGACCCAATTGAAGAACCTCAGACAATAACAAATTAGAAAAACACCTAAAAAACACTTTCTCAGATTTACTTAGAAAATAAGGTTAGAAATACAAGGAAAGCAAATTCATAATCGAAGTGTAGTTTATAATCACATATACTGGTCATATTAATATTTATTTTTAAGGTTATAATAGTTCTTATTTAGCTATATAAAGAAACAACCCTCATAAGCTGCAAATTTAGAACAAATTCCATTTTAAAGTAAAGGAGCTAACATCTCTGCTTTGGAATGGAACAGTTACTGAAATTATATTTAGGAAATACAAAAAGCTGAAGAAAGATAATATTACCCTTAAATAAAACTGTATTTTAATTTCATTGACTATAGTGGATTTAAAAAATCCTATATTCTCGTTCTTTTAGGGTATGGTGGGTAGTGATGTGGGCACTATGTAATTTCAGCTTTAAGACAGCACAAGCAAATAAAATCAAATTACTGAGAAAATGCAGCAGACTAAAATTCAACTGGTGTTATTTTTAACCTGAATGTCTGAACTACCTTAAGCTTCCAGGTTCCGTTTCTTAAAATTTTTCTGATCAAAAACGATTCAATCAACTTTTTATTAACATATCTTAGCGAACAAAACTGATGAAAACATTTTCTCAGCTTGTCTTTTAGCCAAAGGAGCTCAATCCTTCATTCTCTGATTGACTTCTAGTTTAACAGTCTCCAAAAATATATCTCAAAATTAAAGGCTCTAATGCCTAACTACTGATTAAAAAGACAGAAATTAAAAAAAAAAAAAAACAAAAAACCCTGATGGCAGCCCTTTAGCTGTAGCACTGAATCTGAGAATTAATATTCCCATATTCAGAAACTCTGTAAAAGCTAGGCTATCATAAGTAATCAATATGTACATGTGGAATTTCAATTTTGGCTTGAGACAATAATTCAAGTATCTGATAACTGAAAGTCTAACAGGAGTCTCTCGTTCTCAAAAAAGGTAGAGTTCAAGGCTGCGCAAGGGCAGATCACCATTTACAACCTGTAGAGGATTTGGTCGCCCTTTTGGAAAAGATGCCCCCTACACCCTCAAAATATCTTCCCATGCTAAAGGAAACTTCTACACCAGAACATAACACTGTAGTACGTCCAGATCCTCCTTCAGAAAATCAATTGCTACTTAATAAACAGGAAAGAAAATTTTCCTTTAACTGTCAGCATACACTCAAAAACATTCCAGAAATTAAGAACTTTGTTGAATGCTCTTATCTTTGCCTTGTGAAAAGCTTTATAAATGCTTTTATGTCTGTAGGAAATGATTTAAATTGCCCTAAAAAAGTCCACAAAGTACCTTGTTCTTAGCCTAAGTTTTAAAAATCTGTTTCATTCACCTAACAGAAAGCTTTAAAGTTTCTGATGAAGAATGGAGAAAATAATTTGCAATGTTTTCTAAGATTTTTCAGAACACTTCACTTAGGTACACATTTAAAATAATCTTTTAACATCTTTTAAAAATAGCAAGAAAATAATTTTTCCTTCCTTGAAAATAAAGAATTGCAAAAAACCCACTACAAACTATTCTTAGAATTTAATTTAGTTTGCTTCAAATCTAAGAAGATACAGAGGAAAGGCTCTGGGGGAACCTACTTTTAAAAGGTTATCATAAAGCCAGCAATTTGTATTAAAAACACTCTCTTAGAGTGTTTGCCTCTCTCTTTTTTGGGGGTGGTTTAAATTTATTATTTTTGCTCAGTAGTTAGTTATTCTTTATTCACATAGGTCCATTTTAAAATTTACCATGATTTTATTTTATTCTGAAATTCTCATCTATCTATTTCTTTCCCACCAATTTTGGGCATTTTAGTCCATTCTTATGTTCCTGTTACACACGGTCAGGCTTTAAACTCTTATTTTTAAAAGGCACCTAAAAGTCTTTCTAACACCTTGACAGTTCTAGGTTTTTTAGGGTTTTAGATTGGGAAAAAAAATTCACTTCAAAAAAAAAAAAAAAACTGCAGGGAAACATTTCAAGCAAATTGCTTGTCCTATTAACCTAGGACACAACTGCCCAAATTCACTCATTTCACGTACGCACACACATTTCTTAGGCAGTCATCTCCAACTCCCCACACACACTGTGGTTAGTTTTAATGCCATGATCCCGCAGTAACTCTGTTTACAAGACATCTAGGGACTTTTAAACACTAACAATTTTAATGTAGTATCACACCACTTCATTTTTTTAAGATGAGCAATTATTTGTTTTATAAAAATGGATTTCTGTTTTCTGAGAAGCGTGGGAAATTTAACAAAAGCAAAAGCCTTGCACCTTAATGACAACACACAACAATACACACACAAAACAAAAATGCCAGACACACAGAAAACCAAAATGTCAAAGGACCCATGGCAGTTCCCTGCAGCCATGTCCTTCTCAATGCCACTCCGGAAAGAGGAGGCAGGGACAGGTGTCCCAAGTGAGGAGAATGCACACCACCAGACAGCAGGCCAGGGGGGTTAAAAGTAAAAATCCAGTTCTGTCTGTGTCATAACTTCTAGCAGGCTTTTGCACTTACTATGGTTCTTATAACATCAAATGCTAATAACTACACACCCACACTTTGATGAAATATTATGATCTAAACATTTTCATTTAATTTCTCGAATTAAGCTTGAAAATTAAATTTGCAAATGAAATGTAAAAGCTGTCCCGTTAGGAAGGAAAAGGAGTAACACAGGAGATGTCAGGTTCAGGCATTTCAAAAAAAATTGGGCACTGAAATTAAAAGCAAAAAGTAAAAATCAGTTACCTCCAAAGCGGTGTGATGGTAAAATGGAAAAGAATTCCCACACATGAATTCTAAAATCAGAGGTAACTTGACAGTTTATCAATCTGATGTACCCTGCCCTCACACTTAACTTATTTGTAAATACTTTTACAAGACTACCTAAACACTTACTAATTGGTTAAATATGCTGCCTACATTAATTCCTGTTTAAATTAAAGAAATTATAGATCCACTTTTGTTTTTTTGCAGTGGCTGATACCTATTCCAAGTACTTGGTGTTCCAGAAAAGGTGTTTATCGGGTTCTTGAAACATTTAAAACATGGCTCAAGGGACAATTTACAGCCTTTTTATCTTTAACATATTCACTATCTTGGATTTTGTTGGTCACATTCAGTTGTTTTTTCCTTCTTCTGAAACTCTTCCCTTACTCAAATAACTAAAGAATCTAAGATATTATCAATACAAAGGGAAAATTTTTATATTTATAGGAAACACATAAAAAGGAAAAAGTAATCCAGGCAGTGTAAGTAAACTCATTCAGTAAAACTTTTTTCTTGGCTGTGTGTGTCTGTGTGTTTGTGTGTGTGTGTGTGTGTGTGTGTGTGAATGTGTGTGAAACAGGTCATTTTTTATATATTTTAATTTTCCATAGAACAGGATTCTAAATGAAGAATATTAAAACATTCCTAGAAGGAACCAATATTTTGATTACACAGCTCAAGAGTCAAATGATTACTGAAACAAAACTTAAAAAGATAGCTAGCGATAGATATATGTTTCAGATGTCAAAGACAGGAGAATTACATTTCCTTTAGCAAACAACAATTTAATCCTCAGAAGGGAAAATTTCCAGAATACCAATCAAAATGTGTAGGATTGTGTTAAAAGTGAAGGAAAAAATTCCCACCTTTGTAGGATATTAAAACACAGAGTATCCTTAAAGCTTTTTAAACTATATTGATAAAAGCAAATTCACTAACTTATTTAGCTGTTAGACATCTGTTTATTAAAATATTTTGGTTATAATAAATATACAGATAGAGAATTTCACCAGTAGTAGTATTCCAAATTTATAAATTATCTTCCACAGCGGCTAAATTCCTTATAGAATCTCAAAGAGCAGAATTAGGCATGTAAATGTCAAGTAAGAATCTCAGGCTAGGAGATTTCTCTAATTCTAACTGAAATAAAGAGTTTGAGTATACAACATCCTTAGATTATTTCTGTAAATTTGTATAATTTGGTGGTAGCTTCAGAAAAAGTTATGTTCCAGAGGTAGTGTATCTAAGACATTTAAAAAGCTCAATACAACCAATTCCAATTAGATATTATGCTATGCCCTACCTAAATAACACTCTCTCAGGAGTTACAGATTTTACACTTTGTACACTCTCAGTGTATTTTCTAAAGCAGATCAGTAGCCAATTGTGTAAAACCCAAACACGAAGGAAGTTTTATACCACCCTTTGTGGGAAAGGAAAATAAAATCACAATACCAGCACTTTTATTTAGGTTGACAATGAACTAATCATAACTTGAAGTGTCCACGCAAACTGAATAACCCCAGTAGTCTGATATAAGTGGCTGAAATATTTTTCCTTCGCTTTTACAGAACCTGACTTTATTGATATTAGTGCCCAGTTTATCAGAGTGGCAGCTATTCAAGATGTAAAAGTCTCACTGATTTTAAACACATAGCCTAATTCTGACTACTGATGCTTTAGGTAACTGTCTCCAGCGCAAACACAATGAAAATGTAAGATAAATTTCAAAGGTTCTAAAAATATTCTATGATTACTTGGGGGAGGTTACGCTTTCCCATTGATAGCTTAATCACTTTCCAATCAGTTTTGATTTACCAGTGGAATAATTTTTAATGAGTTCTTAGAAAGTTGTAATTGCTTCCAAAATCAGAAACCACAGATGATGTACTCAAACACTGTACCGATGCAATGCTGTTAGGGAGGTATTTACAGAAAGGTGCAGATAGGGGTTCTGCTGTGGACACATGTTAACATACAATGGGCTTCAAAATAATAATCTGTTTGTACAGGATGGAAAGAAAAAAATCTTCTGTATAAGAAGTCTAAAAATCCAGCTCTAATTTTAATCCATTGCAATAACTCATAAAAACCAAGGGCCACAGGCATTGATTTCAGAACTCCATATGCCTGTGGAAAACGGAGCGCAAGTAAATTCTATTTGAGATGAACCTTAATCTCAAATAGAGGACAGCTAACAAGGGACACATTTTAATTTCTGAAAATACTGCAAAAATGACGGGTGAGAGTCGGGAGTAGTTTATGATCAGTAAACATCTCCTGTTAAATAACACAAATAAGTTTCACTGAAAAGATG
Source organism: Proteles cristata cristata (assembly GCA_017311185.1). Lineage (NCBI taxonomy): Eukaryota > Metazoa > Chordata > Mammalia > Carnivora > Hyaenidae > Proteles > Proteles cristata. The sequence goes on along the minus strand of JAESUZ010000067.1, from coordinate 674,438 downwards.
CAAACTGACATGGTCTAGGGATTTTAAAAACCTTTTAGTTTCAAAGTACCAGAGTTCCAGCCCATGTATAGGATGAGCTTTAAAAATGGGTATATGTAAACTTTTCCATGGGGTTGGTGCATGTGCTTTTTTTTTCCCTTCAAGAAATGCCTACTGCTTACAGTGTAAAATCTCCACCACTCTGTGTGCAGTTTTCAACCAGAAGTCCTCAATGTACCTTAAGCCAAATTGAATATTAGGTATTTTACGGCTTTTACAAAATGGCTGTAAAATCACATTATGGGCATACACAGCCCTTTGATCTTACTGCACAGAATTCATAACTGTTCAATAATGCTATACCATTACACCACACACCTTAAACTATTTCCATTTTTCCACAAATCCTTCCAAAATCCGCGTCCAAAGCAAAGCAATGTAACATGAAAAGGTCCTGGGAGGCTTGTTACACAAAAGAACAGTTTGGATACAAACTAATCTACACAATATCCATCTTCTGGGGAGCCTGTTTATCCCTCCTTTCCCTCCATCCCTCCTAAAGGTGGGTGCCCTTGAGTCATGGGAAGAGAAGCCTCTTCCATCGCCACACCCTCCCAGCACCTCTGCCTTTGGTCCTCAGGCAGGGATTCTGTGTAGGTGCTGAAAGTCCTAAGAAAAGAGAAGCTGTCCCTTTAAACTGCCCTCCTCTGTCCCATATCCCACGTGGAACCCAACATCAGCAGCACTTTCCCATTAACTTCCATGTGATGCAAGAGGCACCATCCTTTTATGTACGTAAAACCAGAAAACTTCAGCTTAATACTCTTTGCTAGGGATGAACAGGTGAAGCAAACGGGCCAGGAAGGGAGAATCCAAGCAACTCCCCACCCCTCCCCAAAAGGTGCTCCAGTCTTGCACTCCAGTCTCTCTGTGCAACATCACCTCTCTACCCCTCCTCTGTAGAGCCCAGTTTAAAGAAAGGAGGGAGTCACTAATAAAACCTGAAACATAAATGCGACGAAAATGCAATCTAAAGCCGGAAAGGTTTATTCTTCCAATCACACATATTAACTCCATTAAGAAAATGGCATCACTTTTTTTTCCACCAAAAAAAAAAAAAAAAAAAAACCCACCCCGCAAAGATCATTAAAAGAGAGTTATAAAATAGCAAATATAGTGTTTATCTTATCTCAGATCAGTCCACATTACCAATAAGTTTAGCAGTTTCTGCACTACCACCTCTCCCCTCCCTCCCCCTCCTTCTCTTGCATCGGATTTTCACGTTTTCTCATTGTCGGTTGAGTTATAAAAGGCTTTTGCCCTTCGAAAGTTTTAAAAAATAAATAAATATTAACTCCTTGGTCCCTGCAAAGTCAAAATGGACTTCAGGGGAAAGGCGGTTCATACTTTTACCTTTAGCGAGAAAAGGGGGAGCATCCCGGATTTTTAGGGATTTTTTTGCGATTTTTAAAAAATTTTTATTTGGTTATATGCCTGAGTTCTCCCTCCATTTTGGTTGTTTATGATACTGACAACAAGCTGTCCCTGCTCTGTGCAGATCTCCTGCTTTCATTTAGCATCCCCTCCCCCTACCCCCCCTCGCAGCCACACACCCAGGGCTCACCCCTCCCCGCAGACCCCGCACCCCGACCCCGACTCGCCCACCTGAGGAAAGGGCAAAAACAAATTCATTTCCCCAAAAAAGAAAAACCTCGTTCGAAAAAGGGGCAAAGTTACCCCAAGTCACCCAAAGTGCCCCCCAAATATTGCCGACCGCGGGTTCCCGCCAGGCCCTTTGGGAAGCGACCTTCCCCCGGGATGTTTTGGTGGAAAATGCGGAGAGTTTACTCTCAAAACCGAATTTATATTAATTTTTCCCTTATTTTTCGGGTCTCTAATGTCTTCCGCTCTCGCTGCTGCCGCTGCCGCTGTCACAATATTCACAGCACCAGAGAGGAGGAGGAGGAGGAGGAGGAGGAAAACTTTTCAAACTTTCCAGACCCTGAATAAAGGGTTTTTTTTTTTTCCCACCGACCTCACCTTTGGGGCTCCCGCCGCATCGCCCCCTGCCCTGTCAGGAGCGACTTCGGGAGTCCTCACACCCCCGCTCAATTATTTTATTTTATTTTTTATTATTATTTTCCTCGCCGGGGTCCCGAGCAGGGGCTGGTAGTAGCACAAACTTTTCCTCCTCCTGCCGCCGCCGCTGCTCCTCTGCCCCCTCGGCTAGTCCCATAATTTAAATAACCCTGATCTTTCTCCCGCTAAACGCCTCTCCGCCGCCCCGGACCCCGGGAGAACTCACCGCGGGGCTTTAACATCCTCCCTCCGGCCCGTCCGCCGCCTTTACACCGCCCGCGGAATTTCTAATAATTTTTTTCTCATATTTCGGGCTGGACGCGGCGGGCCTGGAAATTGTTTCCTTACGCCTCTTTCCAGCAGCCATTGTAGTGTATGCGCTGCCCCTGCAGCCCAACTTGCAGCTGCCGCCGCCGCCGCCGCCGCCGCCGCCGCCGACGTCGCGCCCACCGCCGCCTCCCCCGGCTCGCTCGGCCCCCGCCCCCGCCTCGCGCCGGCCCGCCCCCGGCCCCCGCCCGCCGCCGGGCCCGCCCCCCGCGCCCCCGCCCCGCGCGCTCCGCCCCGGGACCGGCCACTGGGCGCCGCCGGGGCCGGCCCGCCCATTGGGCAGCGCGGCCGCCCGTCAAGCCGAAGTGTTAAGACGCGGGCCTCGGCCCGGGGGCGCGGCGGGCGGGGAAGGGGCGGCGCCGCGAGCCGCCCGCCCTCCGCCCGCCCGGGCCCGCCTCCCGCCGGCCGGGGGCGGGGCGAGGCCCGCCCGCCCCGCCCGGCGAGGCCCGGCTGGGCTGTCAGTCTGGCGGCGGCGCGCGCCGATTGGGCCGGCGGCCGCCGGGGAGCGGGGGCAGCACGTTGGGGTGCGCGCTACTTAAGGTCCTGCTGCGTGAGCCATTGACGTGTTTGGAGCCGGAGACGGCCTGGGCGCTGGCGCGGCGGCGGCCCGAGGTGAGTGGTCCCCCGCCCCTCCCTCCGGCGGCGGCGGCGGCCGCGGCGGGCGAGAAGACGCGGGCGCGCCGGGGCCGCCGCGGGGCCCGAGGCCACTCCTGCGGTGTGACGCCGCTGCCGCCAGGCCCGGCCGCGGCGCGGGCCCCTTCCTGCCCCGCTTCCTCCCCGCGTTGCCGGCTTAGTCGGGCTGGGGACGAGCAAGGTGCCCCTCGGCCCGCCTGGGCCCCCCCGGCTCTTGCCGCTCTCCGTTTCTCGGCCTTTGGGGCGTAGCTGCCCACCCCCACCGCCAGTTTCCTGCCTTTCCGGCGCCCCCGCCGCACTCGGCTCCAGCGAAGGTGGAAGCAAGGTGTGTTCACCTGTGCCCGTGGCCCACCGTTCGGCAGGCAGCGTCGCGACGGCGGGAGGCCGCGGACTCGCGTCCAGCGTCCCCGTTCGCCCGCCCGCCGGGCCATGCTGACTTCCTGACCCTGCCCTTCTGCACCCAGCAGCGGGTTCAGGCTCTAGGCTCTGGCACGGCGTGTTTCAGCTTCCTGCTGCTTGCATCCGCGTGGTATCCCGCAGACCTGGCCTTGGCTTTGGCCATCACGTGGGCACGGACGTGCTCCGTGTCGTTCCCTTTCAGAGCCAGGTGGAGAGCGCGGGTGTGAACTGGATGGGAAGTCAAGACGTAGATTTTTGCACGGTTTGCCCTTTGCACCAGTCTTCAGAGCTAGTCCTCGAACGTGCTGTGCTTTTGGGGCCCCTCCCTCACATCTTTGGTTTTCTTTTCGGCTGTCCTTTGCAAGTAAAGCTTTGTGATACTTGCTTCGTGCCTTCAGAAAGTAAGCAGATAAGCCCTCCTCTAGCGGAACGCTCCATCTTCCCTTTAGCCCTTTTCCTCACTGTCATTTCCTCTTCATTTCCAGTGATACTTGAGGATTCATGCAAAGAAAGTGACACTTAGAAATCCAAACTTACTTTGACTCGTATTTAGAATCCGGAAGAGAAAGGAGATGAGATGTGAATAAATTCGTGCTGCAAAACCTGATTCGGGTATATGTGATGTTACCCAGGTGTTACTTTCATTAGAGAATTCTTGATTGCTGATGATTATCAAATGCAGCGAAAGTGCAGTTTCATGTAAGGCATGCCGTCTGAATTTTGTCCAAGTCTGATTATTCTTGAGATGGTATATAAGGAATATGAACAACTAAGCAGAGTTCTGTGTCCTCACGTCATAGGATGGATGTAAAACAGAAGGATGTGAGTTTACTTGGCACCATTATCTCTTCGTAAGAAGTCAGGCCTGCAAAAGAGTCATGTTCAGGAGAGGAAGAAGCTTCTAGATATAATTGAACAGCATCTTGAATTTCCTTTTTACCTAGATGTTTGTTAAGCTAAGGTATATTCATGCATTGTTTTAAAGTTTGTTTTGAGAGAGAGAGAGAACTTATGTGAGCAGGGGAGGGGCAGAGAGAGAGGGAGAGAGAACATCCCAAGCAGGCTTTGCACCATCATCATGGAGGCCAATGCGGGGCTCAGTCTCACGAACCTGTGAGATCAAGACCCGAGCCGAAATCAAGAACCAGATGCTTAACCGACTGAGCCACCCAGGCACCCATAAGTGTATTCATGTATTGATCAATGACAATCAGAAAATGAAATAATTACTTAGAGGATTCCTAAAAGTTAAAGGATCCTGGAATAACTAAATTCTTTTCCATCCATCTTTGTAAAGATTAATCTCCTTTAGCCTGGACATCCTGGTCTCTAAACTATACTTACTTTAGATTATATATGTACTCTTGATTGCAAATACCTCCATTTCTTAGGAACTTACGGGATTTGATTGATTTTCCTGAATGTCCTTTATTTCTTTTAACGTGACCTATATTGTTTCATGGTGTTGTCTAGAGCAAGGCCAGTAGAAACCCTTTCATACAGAATCTCTGACCTTTGTCTCGTCATACTGACTGATGCGGTCCTTTGCTGGGCGGTGTTTTCTTTGTCCAATTGCATTACTGCTTGTTTCTTCTTAAATCTTTAGATAGAAGATGATTAAGCTAGAGCAGGATTCAAGAGCAGGTTAACTCAGCTTCTTAAACTTAGTGCAGAGCATTTAAAAATGTTTGGGGGGGGTGCTCATCACGAGAATATCGATCTATGAAAACAAAAAAAATCCCACTTTGAAATAATTAACAGTTGGTTGACTGTTTTTTTTTTAAAACATGTTCTCTTTTAGTTCCTTTCTGTGACATGTCCTTGAAGATGATAGGCATGCCAATTTCAGTCAGACTCCATGAGAGAGCAATTGTCCCGGAATATAGTAGGCATACCTATTGTAGAAGTGCTCTGTGACTTGACGGAATCCTCAGTTGGCTCTTAGGGAACTGTGATCATCTTTAATCGATAAAGACTTCTGCAGAGCTGTACGCGTAAGGCTTGAGTTGGAAGATTAATGAACCACGGTAGCGTTCTGGGACTTCCTTTAAGCCCAGGGAAGTTATCAGTTAAATAGAAGATGTTCCTGGAAGTAAAGCTTTAGTTTTTCTTTCTAAACATTTCGAAATGTCTTTGTTCTTTGGGTCTGTTGGTCAAGCTGCTGCTGGTGCCAGAGTCCGTGCCGTAAGTTTAGTTAACAAATGTTTCTGCTAATGTTGGGTTGTGCTAAAGACTCCACGCTCATCTTATATGCTGGTCCAGTGGACTGTAAGGAAGTATTCGTTAACACACTTGCTGTATTCTCAGGTTTTGTTAGGACATTTAGTAGCTTAACCTTTAGAAATAAAGAGGAACTAAGGCTGAATTATAGCTGACCTGTCCCTTTGGGCCTTATGACCGCATTTCAATGGATGACTTTAAAAACGGTTGATGCACCATGGCAATGCAAAGGAAAAACAAATGTTTATTCTCAGAACACAGAGGCCATATGGAGCTCCTTCCTCAAGAATCTTAGGCCAAAATTAATTTTTCAAGTACTCATGGGTCTAATGAGATGTACTGATTCATCTTCTCTCGTTTGCCATGTAACTCTCTTCTCCACCGTCTGCCTGCAGGAAGGAACCTGTCAGGATGCCCATGGTGACGAGGAGGCTGCGAGACCCTGACATAAACCCTTGCTTGTTGGTAAGGTGGTTTGCTTTTAATTTTCATGAGTTTTAAGGTGGAAAATCGGGCTTGTTCTGCTGCCGCAGGTGTCTGTTTTCTGCAGCTCCTGAATAAAGTTATTTCAATACAAAAATGATTCCTGGCTAGCGTATCCTCATTTCACTAGAACATTACTAGGTGTTCGCAATTTAGCTAACAAAGATTCACATCTTCTGAGTTACCGTGGTTTGTCTAAGGTGCACGCACTCAGCCGTCACGGAAACTCCAGACAGGCAGACATAACACCAAGGAAAACCTTCAGGCCAAAAATGGAAAGTTACAAACTGCGCTCTTCAGCTGCTACTGAAATTTATGTTTTCACAGCAATAATTTCGAGACAGCCTGGCTGAGAATCAGGGGCTCTAATAGAATCTGCCCATTCAAAGCCTAAAGATTTCCACAGAGGTATCACAGAGACGAACCGTTCTGTTGTAATAATAAGGTTTCGTTGGTATTTGTGTGGTGTGACCAGCAACACTGATTTGTGGCTTTGTTGCTCTGGGGTAATGCACTCATTGGGCTGGTGCGATTCCCTGATACTACGTGCATTTTTCAAATCTACACATTTGTTAAATATTTGGCCTAGAAATGTAGCTTTGTTTCGTGGATCAGATCTGTTTTCAACAGCTTTATAAAGTCTGTTTAGATAGACTGTTTCTTAGATCTGTGAAGCAAATTACCTACCCCTTTCGTTAACGCTTTCCTTTAGATGACCCCTCAGACTCCTACTTTTCACTTTGAAGTTTGTTATCCAGTCTACTTCCAGTTCAGACAGCTTAATTTTAATTCCCAAATGGGCTGCCAGCCTCCTTTGAACTCGCAACCCTGTGTTGCTCACTTGGGGTTTTGAAGTGATAGTAATGATATCTATTAAAACCGCGTACATAATAGTATATGTGCTTGCGTAATGGAGTGAACGATAGCCAAAAACACATCGAGATGAGTGGCAATAATTTAAGTTGCCTCGATGTAGACCAGTCATTAGCGACTTCCTGGGATCTCGAAACCAGCTTCACATCAGACAGTCAAGTCAAAGTGAGAACTTGGAAGACAGGACAGCTGTTGCACTCGAAGTCGGGAGACGGGGTTCTGACCCTCGCTGCGCAGTAGTGATTTCGAGCACATTGTGCCTTGCCTCGGCTTTGTGGTTAAACGCCTACTGGGATAAATGACGTCAGGCAGTGCTCCAGCTCAAGTTCAGGTGATCAGATATTCAGAAAAGTGACCCAGACTATGAAAAGGAAGATGTCTGCTCTGAACAGAACAAGCACTGGGACAATCGGAAAGATCATTCCCTTGTTCGTTACACGTTCACTAAAACGACAGAAAGGGAGGGGTTCATCTTCCCTGCTTTGGGGGGAAAGCAGCTTCAGAAGTTTGGGATGTTTTTGTTTGTTTAGATCCCAACCCACCCCCTAAATGATGCCTGTCTTACATATTTAAGGAATCGGATGCTTCTACCAGATGTATGGATGAAAATAACTATGACAGGGAAAAGTGTTCCACTCACTTCCTGAAGTACAAAAACTGCCGGAAATTCTGGGTAAGCCGTGCCTGGTCAGCTTGGTGTTAAAACTTGTCCCCTCGTAGGCTTGAAATTGAAGCCCAACCTTAGTCAGTACCCACAGTCCTTTCTTAGTGACGCCTGGGGAAACTTAAGGTTGACTTTATGCTCTGTGCCCTCTAAAGGATCCTTGAGAGCTCTTCCTGGCTGCCTGGTTTCACTGCTCCATCCAGGCTGTAAGAATGCAGTTCTGACATAGGTGGGTCTTCCTATGCGTATAAGATCCTAAGATCCGCAGCCCTAAAACAGTAAGCTTGTTATAATTTTAGTTTTCCTGGAGAGGAGCAGAATGGATTAACCTGTTTCTATCATAACACACTTTAGGCTTCCGTCTCTACCTTTTCCTTCCCCGCCCCCCCTCCCCCCCACTGGTAGTTAAAATGCTCCTGTTTTTCTTGAGACATCGGTATATGATTTCTTTCTCTGAGCACTAGACCGAGCTACTTCTTTCCCTCTTTTAAATTAACTATTGGTTTCATTTAGCAGTCCCTTAGTAGGTCCTCGTGATGGACTCAGTTTCTGTGCTCTTGTACTTAAACAGCATATTCCCACCCCAGTTACTGTCAACAGATTCCTATGAGAATAATCACTTCTATTTAATTGTGAATAGCTTGAAAATACTGTCTGAAGCACGAGAATTAGTTTTTGGTTTTTCTTTACTCTTGGTTTTTAGAATGTCCTTTATGAGGATGTAATAGCCAGTTACTGGCAAATGATTAGCATTTAGTATGTCTCTGATTTTGATTTCTTCTTCTTTTTTCTTTTTCTTTTTTTTTTAATACCTACATGCAGAATTCTGTCATGATCCAGAGAAGACAGAATGGAGTACAGCCATCTATGCCCACGGCAGCAGAAAGAGACGAGATCCTGGGGACACTGGGAAAGATGCCCTACTGACTGTGTGGATTCATATGGTTTCTTTAACTTAGAAGCGGATGAATATTTTTAATAAATGATGACTGTGACCTTCGAACACCTTTCGGGCGGTACACAGACAAATCTTTTAAACACCACAAGGGAACCCAAAGTTAGGTCAGCCCTGCGTCCTTTGCATTAGTGCCCAGCGCCACGATGGTGGGCCGCCCCAGTGGCTGTGTGGGGCCGCGGAGTTTGCGTTACTTCCTGAAGGTAGGGGAGCATTAGGAGAAGTGACATGGGGGGGTCCAGCTTTTCTGCGGGTAACAGGTAGAGATGACAAGTAAAAGACTCAGTGGCAGTGCAAGGGAAGGCGGTGCGTCCAAGAATGGGGAATGACGTGAGCAGCGACACAACAGGAGCTGACTTTGGAGTGTGGTCCATAGACCATCACACCGAGAGGGTAAGGTGGGTGGTGGAGTGGCAGACGGAAGCCCAGGAAGGTAAGTTCGGGGTGGATGTGGCGGGTGGGGAGGCTCAAGTCTCGGGTGCAGTGCAGCGCAAGACCCCCACCCTCACTCCTCTACCTCACCTCTGTTCATATAAGGTGAGTATGTTGACGGGGCAGGGAAGAAGGGGTGCAGGAGGGTTGTCTTAGACAGATGGCACCCATGAGAATGCTTTTCTTCCTTTAAGGAGAGGCTCAAAGGATTCTGTGACTCAAGTCCCTACGTATTGGGTAACTTTCTGAAGGGATAGTAGTCTTGATGCGCAGTCATGGGAAAAAGATGATTCTCTTAGAGATGGGGCTTCTCTTTGCAGGAAGAGACAGACAGGGAGGGTAGGGGGTTCATAGGTGAACACACTGGGATGAGACCAGAGCCTGGCTCCCTTGTATGCTGTAAACACAAGAACTTTCAATATGGCGACAGGGGCGGGGCCTGGGGCTGCTCTCTACCCACCAGCTATTTGTAACCTATACTATTTAATAACATCTAGCATATGCTAAAAAATCAATGAAAGCAGATAGCTTGTGCCCCTTTCTATCTGGTGCTGCGTCGAGTATTATTTTAAAGGCTGCTGACAACAAACTATCCATCTCATTGGTCTTTGTCCAAAACCCACGTCAGATGTTTTTAAGCCATATGACCCTGATTGTTAAATGTGATTCTGTTTGAATAAAAGATGGACTGTTTGAGAAATTCCTTGATTTGTATTGATTGCTCTAAAAATGATGGCTTAAAATAGGACCTGACGAGAAATTAATACATACTTGTGTGATAAGCATTTCCGTGTTGTTAGCATGCTGTTTAAGGGCTTGGAATGTTAATGTCCCCTCTTTAAACACACATACCAATATCAGCATTCATCCAGGAGCTGTTGGTCCTGGCCTAACTTTTTCTTTTTTTTTCCATAAACAGCCACTTTGTTGAGATACAATTTGTATACACATAGGTCATCTGTTTAAAGTGTACAATATAACGGTGTTAGTCATCACAACAGTTATTAAATCATTTCACCCCAGGAAGAATGCATAAGCACACATTCTTCATTTCCTCCTCACACCTCCCTTTCTCCCCACCTTTCCAGCACTTGGGCAACTACTTTCTGTCTCTAGATTTGCCTATTCTGGTCATTTATGTACATGGAATCCTATAATTTGTGGTCTTCTGAGACTGTCTTTCACTTAGACTAACGTTTTCAAGGCTTATTCACGTAGCCTGTATCAGTACTTCATTCCTCCTTATTGCCGAGTAACATGTACGGATGTACCACCCTTTAGGTATCCATTCATCAATTGATGGGTATTTGGGTTGTTTCCACTTTGGGGCTATTATGAGTTACGCTGTTGACTGAACATTTGGGTACAAGGCTTTGTGTGGGCATTCATTTCTTTTTTTTTTTTTTTATTTAAGGTTTTTATTTATTTCTAGGAGAGAGAGACAACGTGAGCAGGGGAAGGTCAGAGAGAGAAGGAGTCACAGACTGAAACAGGCTCCAGGCTCTGAGCTGGCAGTCAGCACAGAGCCTGACGCGGGGCCCGAACTCACGAACCGTGAGATCATGACCTAAGCGAAAGTCGGACACTTAACCGACTAAGCCACCCAGGTGCCCCTGGCATTCATTTCTTTTTGAATGTACACCTACAAGTCGAATTGCTGGGTCATAGGGTAACTGTGTTTAACCACTTGAAGAACTAACAAACGATTTTCCAAAGTGGTAGTACCATTTTACAGTGTATGGAGAGAGTTCCAATTTCTCCACATCCATATTAACGCTTATTATCTGCCTTTGATTACAGTTATCCTACTGAGTGCGAGCTGGTCTCTCAATGTGGTTTTCATTTGCATTTCCCCAAAGGCTAGTGGTGGTTTGTTTGTTTTTTAAAGCCTCTTTTTATGTGCTTATTGGCCAGTCCTCTATCATCTTTGGAGAAATATTCATTTAGATCCTTTGCCATTTTTAAGTTGGGTGGTGTATCTTTGTTACTGAATTGTGACAGTTATTGGTACTGAATACAAATCCCTTATCAGATCCATGGTTTACAAATGTCTTTTCCAATCCTGTGGATTGTATTTTTGCTTCATGGTGTTCTTTGAAACACAAAATTAAAAAAATTTTTTTCTAATTTTTTTTTGAACAGAAGCAGATTTTTAAAATTTTTTTTTTTACAAATAGTTTATTGTCAAATTAGTTTCCACATAACACTCAGTGCTCATCCCCATAAGTGTCTTAAGTGTCCTCCTCTATGCCCATCCCCCCTCCCCCCCACATCCATCAGTCCTCAGTTTTGTCAGCATTCAAGAGTCTCTCATGGTTTGCCTCTCTCCCTTTCCCCCACCATTTCCCCCCTTGTTCTCCCCCTTGGTCCTCGTCAAGTTCCTCCTAATCCTCCTATACGTGCACACATATGATATTTGTCCTCCTCTGCCTCACTTATTTCGCTCAGCATAACACCCTCAAGGTCCATCCATGTTGCTACACATGGCCAGATTTCATTGTTTCTCATTGCCATGTATTCCATGGTATAGATAAACCACATCTTCTTGATCCATTCATCTGTTGGTGGACACTTAGGCTCTTTCCATGTTTTAGCTATTGTGGAGAGTGCTGCTATGAACATTGGGGTCCATGTGCTCCTATGCCTCAGCATGTCTGTATCCCTTGGGTAAATTCCTAGCAGTGCTATTGCTGGGTCCTTGGGGAGTTCTACTGTTAATTTCCTGAGGAACCTCCACACTGTTTTCCAGAGGGGCTGTACCAGTTTACATTCCCACCAACAGTGTAGGAGGGTGTCCGTTTCTCCACATCCTCGCCAGCATCTAGAGTTCTCTGATTGGCTCATTTTAGCCACTCTGACTGGCGTGAGGTGGTATCTCAGTGTGGTTTTGATGTGTATTTCCCCGATGAGGAGGGATGCTGAGCATCGTTTCATGTGTCTGTTGGCCATCTGGATGTCCTCTTTGGAGAAGTGTCTGTTCATATCTTCTGCCCATTTCTTCACTGGGTTGTTTTTCGGGCGTGTAGTTTGGTGAGTTCCTTGTAGATTCTGGATATCAACCCTTTATCTGATATGTCATTTGCAACTATCTTTCCCATTCCGTTGGTTGCCTATTAATTTTCTGGGTTGTTTCCTTGGCTGTGCAGAAGCTTTTAATCTTGATGAGGTCCCAATCATTTATTTTTGCTCTTGATTCCCTTGCTTTTGGGGATGTGTCAAGTAAGAAGTTGCTGCGGTGGAGGTCAGAGACACCACCACAAACATGAACCCTACAAAAGATACGACTCTAAACCCACATATTTCAATAATAACACTGAATGTAAATGGGCTGAATGCTCCAATCAAAAGACATGGGGTAGCAGAATGGATTAAAAAACAAAATCCATCTATATGCTGTCTACAAGAAACTCATTTTAGACGGGAAAATACCTTCAGATTAAAAGTAAGGGGATGGAGAAATATATATCATGCTACAGGAAATCAAAAGAAAACCGGAGTAGCGATACTTATATCAGACAGACTGGACTTTAAAGACAATCACAAGAGATGAAGAAGGGCACTACATAATAATTACAGGGTCCATCCATCAGGAAGAACTAACAATCATAAATGTCTATGCACCGAATATGGGAGCACCTAAATATTTACAACAATTAATCACAAACAGAAACAAGCTTATAGATAAGAATGTGCTAATAGCAGGGGACTTTAATACTCTGTGTACAGCAATGGATAGGTCAACCAGACAGAAAACCACTAAAGAAATAATGGACTTGAAAGACACATTGGACCAGATGGATCTGACGGATATATTTAGAACTTTACATCTTGAGGCCAGGGAATTTACTTTCTTCTCAAGTGCGCATGGCACATTCTCCAAGATAGATCACATACTGGGACATAAAGCAGCCCTCAATAAATATAAAAGAATAGAGATCATACCATGCACACTGTCAGATCACAATGCTTTGAAACTTGAAATCAATTACAGGAAGAAGTCTGGAAAACCTCCAAAAACATGGAGGTTAAAGAACACCCTTCTAAAGAATGAATGGGCCAATCAGGCAATTAGAGATGAAGTTAAAAAAAATACATGGAAACAAACGAAAATGAAAACACAACAATTCCAAATCTATGGGATGCGGCAAAGGCAGTCCTAAGAGGAAAGTACATTGCTCTCCAGGCCTATTTCAAGAGATTAGAAAAAGCGCAAGCCCAAAATCTAACAGCTCACCTAAAGGAACTAGAGGCAGAGCAACAAGAACACCCTAAACCCAGTAGAAGAAGAGAAATCGTAAAAATTAGAGCAGAAATAAACAACATAGAGACCAAAGAAACAATTGAACAGATCCATGAAACCAAGAGTTGGTTTTTTGAAAAAGTAAACAAAACTGACAAACCTCTAGCCAGACTTATCCAAAAGAAAAGAGAGAGCACCCAAATAGACAAAATTATGAATGAAAATGGACTTATTACACCCAACCCCTCAGAAATACAAGCAATTATCAGGGAATACTATGAAAAATTATATGCCAACAAATTGGACAACTTAGAAGAAATGGACAAATTCCTAAACACACACTCACTACCAAAATTCACACGGGAAGATCTAATGTTTATTTTTGAGAGAGCAAGAGAGCAAGGAGGGGAGGGGCAGAGAGAGGGAGACACAGAATCTGAAGCAGGCTCCAGGCTCCAAGCTGTCAGCACAGAGCCTGACGCGGGGCTCGAACTCACAAACCGCAAGATCGAGGCCTGAGCTGAAGTTGGCCGCTTAACTGACTGAGCCGTCCAGGCGCCCCTGAAACACAAAATTTTTAATTTTGAGGAAGCCCAATTAACTTTTTTCTTCTGTTGCTTTTGGTGACATATCTAAGAAGGTGTTGCCTTGTTTAAGGTCAAGGATTTTCATCTATGTTTCCTCTAAGAGTCTTATAGTTTTCCCTCTTATGTTTAAGACAAGACTTTGATCCATTTTGAGTTAATATTTGTATGTGGTGTGAGGTAGGAGTCCAACTTCATGGTTGTGCGTGTGGCTGTCCAGGCCCCAGCACCTTTTATTGTAACGCCTGTGCTTTCTCCTGTGGGACTGTCTTGACCTCCTGAAAATCGATTGTGTATGTCAGAGCTTATTTCTGGGCTTTGAATTCTGTGCCATTGATCTACACGTCTGCCTGTAGCCACGCTGTCTTGATTACTATAGCTGCGCCATAATGGCAGTGCTCTTTGATGAATGGTTTCTGTAAGTGTGTTTTCTATGAAATACTGTTGGTGACAAACTAATTGGGGACTTTTGCCCAACAAGCCCTTAATGTATGTAATCATAATATGGATCCACTTAGGCAAGGGTGTTCAGTTCTCTAACTCCCGAATTCCTTGTTTGCATCTTCACGTGTACCGTGAAAACTTCAGTGGAGTCTTCTTGTAACCAGATTGCGCATGACCCTGTTGCACCACTTCAGAGGGGCAGAGTCCCGGGAGGTGCTCCTCATCCCCACTGTTAAATTTGCCACTATTGTATTTCTCTTCGAAGACACTACTCCAGGAGAAGTGAAGCTAATCAACCTGATACATCAATTCTATGGGGCCGGTTGTTGGCGCAGAGAGAAAAAAAAATGTTCATGTCCGACAAAGCTTTGATATCAACTATCAACTAACAAAATGTGTAGAAGGCATTTTCATGTGTTCACGTGCATCTCACTCTTGGGAGGAAGCAGCTCATTGCAGAGTCTCCATGCACTGGGAGAGCATGGCACACGGTGTGCGTAGTATGTAAAAGAAATCCTCTGAAGAATCCCTTCCTACTTGAAAGCTCCCGGAGGTCACAAGCACTGTCATTCATGGTTCTCTGGCCATCATTCCTGGTAGGCTTCCAGTGTGTGTAAATGATCAACAGGTGTGTGTGTATTTGGGGGAGGGGTGGCTTTTGAAGTTGAACGCCTTGAAACACGCACTCAAACAATGCAAAAGGGTACACAATGTTCAAAGGTCCAAACAATGCAAAAGGATATACAGTGTAAATAAATCTTCCCAGAAGCAGCTGATGTCAAAAGGTTTTCAAGTTTTTTTGAGGCATATACAGGCATATCTGTCTGTGTGTTCTGCACAAAAGGAACGTCATAGTGCGTAAGCTGCGGGCACCTTGCTTTTTTCACTTAGTAATATAGTTTGGAATAATTTTCCACCAGTGAGTATAGATTTACTCCATTTCTTTCTTCTTTTTTTTTAGTGTTTGTTTATTTTTTAAATGTTTTTTAAATGTTTCTTTTTGAGAGAGAAAGCGAGCTGGGGAGGGGCAGAGAGAGAGAGAGACACAGAATCTGAAGCAGGCTCCCCATTCCGAGCTGTCTGCACAGAGCCCGATGCGGAGCTCGAACTCATGAATGGTAAGATCATGACCTGAGCTGAAGTCGGACACTTAACTGACTGAGCCACCCAGGCCCCTACTCCATTTCTTTCAATGGCTGCAGTTTTCTCTTGTGTAGTTATACTGTCATTGAACCAGTTTCCCATTGATAGGTTTGCTATTAGAGAGAGTTGCAACAAGTATCGTTATGTATGGCTTGTTTCCCGTTCTATTCTAATCTCTATAATACATTTTCAAGAATAAGTAGTTCTAGGGGCGCGTGGGTGGCTTAGTCGGTTAAGCGTCCGGCTTTCGCTTAGGTCATGATCTCGCGGTTTGTGGGTTCGAGCCCCGCGTCGGGCTCTGTGCTGACTGCCAGCTCAGAGCCTGGAGCCTGTTTCAGAGTCTATGTCTCCCTCTCTCTCTGACCCTCCCCTGCTCACGCTGTCTCTCTCTATCCTAGAAATAAAAAAAAAAAAAATAAGTAGTTCTAGGTTAAAGGCTTCTGCATTTTGAATACTGTAGGTATTGACAAATCACCCTCCCTAGAAGACCGTACCAATTTCTACTCCCATGAGCAAAGCCTGTGAGTGCTTGTTTCCTCACATCCTCTGTCCCACTGGGTGCTATAAAGCCCTTTCATCCTTACAGTCGATGAATGAAAAATGGAAGGAATGTATTTATTTCCTTTGCCCATTTTTTGTTTGTTTGGGCGGTTGGTGTGAATGATTTCGAGGATTCTTGGGACAGGAAGGAGTCTGCCTCTCCGTCATTTGTGATTTGTATGTTTTGTCTTTTCACTTAACATTTCTGTGCCCTATTTTACATTTTAATGTAATTAAATGGGTCAGTCTTTTTGTTTGTGGCTTCTGGTGCTCAATAAATATTAAATGAATCCAAGTACAAGTACTGCTCTTACAGTTCAATTCTGCTCAACAAATATTTGCCAGGTGCCTATAATGTGCAAAGTGCGAGGGCTAAACAGGCTGGAGGAGCATGTGTGAATAAGTCACCATCTGGCCCTCAAAGAAATTCACCGGAAAAGGAAATGAGCACCATGGTAGGAACAAGAGCTTCTGAGAGGCTACGTCCCTTAATAAACACATAGGGACATGGGCGTGTGGGGTATTTGGCGATTAGTCCTTACTGGTTGAGGCCAGAGTATGAGAAGGACAAAATGTCGATGGGCAGAGCGGGAACACACGAGCGGCCTCGAACCCTCTGCTGGAGACTTTAAACGTTACTCCGTACCTAAAGGGAAGCCATGAACTGTTTGGAGTTGGAGAGGGTCAAATCCAGGTTGCGTTTAGAAGACTAATTCTGGAGGCGCTGACGCGGGGTCTTGCAATGATCCTGGTTCATTGCAACCCTTACAGGGGTTTTCCTCCATGAATTCGTGCCCGATTCCCGGTGCCTTTTCTACGCGGCAGCCAAGGAGAATCTTTCCCAAACGCAAATCCAGTTAGGTCCCGCTCCAGTTTCCAAGTCCTGTCCATTGCCTCATGATAAATGTCGAACTTCCTTCCTTCGGTTTACAAGGTCCTCTAAGATCTGGGGACGTTTGTGAAGGGTGCACGCAGGCTTGGGGAAGTGGGGTCAGGTCTGCTTTTGGACATCTAGGACCAGGGCTGTGTCCTCAGAGATCTTGGATTTCGGTGGGGGAAGCAGATGGGAAGATGTCCGGCTGTCTCCTCTCTGCGCAGGTAACTTGCTGTCACATCCTCCATTGGCCGAACACACCCCATTTTCTCAACTGGAACGGCCATACCTCAAGGGCTGCCGTTAAATGCCGCCTTCAGGTTCAGCAAGCACTTGTGTCTAGGACCGCCAGTCAGAATTAACGTCCCCTCTTCTTCGCCCTCCTCCCGTGTCTCCGTGACACTCACTGTGTAGTCCCCGGGGAGCTGCGTACGCAGGCAGATGTGGTAACATTAGGCAGCTAAAGCTGCCTGCACATTCTCTTGCTTTCCCACCTTCCAGAATAAGAAAATGAGAACCGTCGCTCAGCGTCAAATGCTTGATTCTGCAAAGGAGCTAAAAAGAGGTGGGCTTGATCCACTTTTCAGTTAGAGCGTTGGGCCCTTTTTCATTGACAGGTTTACCATCACCTGTGGCTTCGGCCCTCAGATGAGTGAGCAGAATGGTCAGTGTGACGCCGCCTGTGGTCTCTGTTCCCCGCAAGCCTGCCGCACGTGTCTCAGGGTGCTGGGCCTTTCCTCTGTCACCCGGGTGACACACCGAAGTGCAAAGTCTTGCACACTTCTCTAGGGGATGTAAAAGTGAATGAGAAAGTGGAATTGACTAAGCACCTGCTTTCTTCCAGGAAGACTTGTACATTACATCTAAATCTGTTGGTCTACCAAGGCTGTCCAGGGACTCGATTGTTCTGTTTCTTTTAACGTGACGTTTAGAATCCACAGATAAATAGGCTTGGGATCAACCCCAATTCCTCCACCAGTACTGGTAGCTCTCCAGAGGAAGGACAAGAAAGTAAGGGTCATTTCACAGGGTCCTACTGGCAGGGCGCGGGGAGGAGGGCAGCTTGCAAGGCAGTTTCGGTGAGAGGAGGGGAGGGCCTGGTGAGGTTAATGACGGGCTGAGAGAAAAGATGGGGTGACTCAGTGGGTGCAGGGTGCTGGCTGTGGATTGCATGAGCACTGGAGGATAAAAAAGAAAGACAAGGAATGATGAAAATAAAGCTTCTCATGCTAGAGCCTAAACCAAAAAATCCTACTTAATACGCAGAAGTAAAGCATGACGTGATTGGAAATAGCATTGCATCTGGAGTCGGAATATCTGGGTTTGAGTTCCGGCGCTGCCATTACTGCCTGTACAGTAAATAGCTTCAGCTTTTTGAGGCTTTTCTACTGTGAATATTAGATTTTTTTAAATGCCCTATCTTTAATTTTTTTGATGTTTATTTGTTTTTGAGAGAGAGAGAGAGAGAGAGACAGAATCCGAAGCAGGCTCCAGGCTCCAATCTGTCAGCCCAGAGCCCGACACAGGGCTTGAACTCACAAACCATGAGATCACGACCTGAGCCAAAGTCAGAGGCTTAACCCACTGAACCACTCAGGTGCCCCAAAGTGTCCTATCTTACAGGTTGTTGTGAAACCCACAAAAAATTTCACATATGTTGTGCAAATAGATATCAATACTTAAAACACATTTCCAAAACAACAGAAACACCGAATTTGTTTGTAATAAGTGAAAGCCTAGCTAATTCTTGGTGTATTCTGGTAAAGCGATAATTTCAATTACTATAACCTTCTCACTCAATCCCCCCTCCTCCAAATCCCCTCTAAAATACTCCCCAAACTTCGTCTATGCTTAGAAGTGATTACAAAAAGCCATACTGTTGTTTTGTTTCTCTCCTTTGCTTTTACAGTTTCACAATATAATTTGGTCCAGAATGGTCTCTCCCCATAATTTTTCTCTCACTCATGCCCTGACACTACCCTAGATGCTACATATACACTCCTGAAGGCTCCAGTAAGCAAGAATAAGAAAATTCATTATGGACAGGGGAGATTCTAAAAAGAATTGGAAACGTTTCCTAAGTCACTCAGAAGAAAATATTATACGTCAGTATTCAGGGCATGGCATTCACAAATAAAGTTGACTGCTGGCTAGATGGTTCTCTACCTGTGAACAAGAGCCCTCTCCTTTCCCTTCCCTTCAAAAAACGCTCCTCCATCCCCTGTAGGGATTTCCTTGAGCTCTTCCTAGTCCCCCAACCTCACACACAGCTTCCCCCTCTTGGTACCTTCCCTGTGCCTCGGAGCTCTGTGCCGCTCTCGTTGACTCTGTCCACGATGATATGCTGGTGCCTGTCATTTGGTCCCTGCCTTGTACACACAGGGAGTGTCAATCACGTCCCGCACTGAACTGCAAAAGCAGAGACTGTTAGGATCCTTCCCACCTGCACAGCACCCTATAGTTTACCAGGTATTGTCAGAAACACGAATGGATTTAAACTCCCCTCAACCCTGTGAAGTCGGCGTTCTTACCCTGCAGACACAAGACTGAGACCCTTGTAGTTTGAGTAAACTTACCTATGTCCCCTGCCTCCACCTCTGGCCACTCCCACTTTCCCTGCGGTGGGCTTTGCCTCCTCAGCACCTTTTGTTTTCTCCGTGGCTCCTGACTGTGGCTATTATTCGGATTGTTATTCATTTCGCCATTTCGCACTTACTGAGTCTGCACACAAATCAAAGGCTTCTGCAGGGGATGTGAAAGTGAATGAGAACATCTATGCTCTAGGAGGAAATTTACAAATTAATCGGCATCATTGACTGTATGACGAATTCTCCACCAAACCATCCACTGACTCTAAGGAGTCTTTTGAAGTGTTTGATTCTGTGCGCCTTGTCAACCCCGTCTCCATTTTCTGCTCTTGAGGTGATAGGAAGACGTGACATTAGTGGGAGATGACAGTGTTCTTTGTCATGAAATGGCAAGGGAGAGGGGCACAAAGGCCCGGGTGATCTGCAGAGTGGATTTGGTTCCTGGAGAAAAAGTCTGCTTCTGTCATTTTGTTGTACCAAAGAGCTTCCTGACACACACACCAGCTCCTTGAAGACTTGGAGAACTGTGGATTGGGGTGGGGGTGTTTTTAATTTATTGTTCATACACTTGGCAACTCGAGTGTCATCTTGTCTCTCTGTTTCTTTCATTTCAGATGTGTATGTCATCTTGTAGAACAGCATTCCAAACCCTTGACAGCTTCTGTATATAATTCCCACTTTTGAAGAATGTCTTGCACAACCTCAATAAACTACATTTCTTTACCTCTCAGGAAAACAAAACCAAACACTGACAACACAACGAAGCCCAGGCTGCTTAGTTCTTCTGCAGTCCTGTTCGCCAGAGGGTCTACAAGCTCCCGCCTTAGGACCCCTGATATCTAGCACAATAGAGTAGTATTGGGGTCACTTACCTCTATCTCTTTTTAAAACTCCTTTATATGGGGGAGTGAAGATGTGAAAAGCTGCAGAAATAAGGGATGTGTGCAGCTGGTGGGTGAAGGTGTGGGCTTTGCCTTGTACTGGCTAGATTTACAGCACTACTTCTTTCTAACTATCCGAAGCTATCCGAAGCCATTGGCTTTGAGCAAATTGCTCAACATAAAAGTATCTAGTTCTGCAACTCTAAAGTACCAACTTCAGAGGGTGGTTGAATTGAATAAGATGATACCTGTAAAAAGCCCAGGACAGTGACCGAAACAGGAAGCGCCAATAAATATTACTAGTTTTTATTCTGTATTCCTATGTTTTGAAGAGAAGGAAAAGTGAAAAGAGAATTTTGAAATCTCCATTCAAATAGGGGGCTTTAAAATTTGAGAATCAGGGATCTTATACTTTGTTTTTATTTGCTGGAATAGTAGATCAATACTATCTACTTCCGGGACACCTGGGTGTCTCAGTTGATTGAGCGTCCAACTTCGGCTCAAGTCATGATCTTGTGTTTGTGGATTTGAGCCCCGCGTCAGGCTCTGTGCTGACAGCTGAGAGCCTGGAATCTGCTTCAGATCTCTGTCTCTCTCTCTCTCTGCCCCTCCCCTTCTCGTGCTCTGTCTCTCTCTGTCTCTCAAAAACTAAAACGTTTAAAAAAATACTATCTACTTCCATGTTGTTGAACTTCTCATACTCTCAAAATAGAACTCTTGAGTAAGTTTTTTTTTTTTTTTTACTGCTGAGTGATTACCAAACTAATTATAGTAATTTTATTATCTGAGTATCTCTAAGGGAGAGGGCCAGATGAGATTGTATGGTTTGGCAACTCAGTAACCTTCAAGAAGACAACATATTTACAAAGATAGAGCATTATGTTAATTTGAATAGAGATCTTTCTCCTGAAATGTTTATGGCTCTGAGGTTCTGAATACTTCCCTAAACAATAAGGCAAATGATGGGGCGGATTTTCTTAAAAGGAGTGAATAACCAAGAGTGAATGCATTACATATTGAAACATGGGGAACTTTGAAGAATATGGGTTAGAATGAATCAAAGAAGTGGGTGTATTTAGGTTGTACAAGAAAGACACGGACAGAGTTTAAAATTTGGCCAACGTTCAGAGACGAAGGAAGTAAGCAAGGAAAAGATTTAACAGTCAATAAGGAAAACTTTATGACCTGAGCATTAGAGAAGTACCTACCTTTTGGCATTTATTCATTTGTACAGCAAATATTTGTTGAATTCCTACTCTATGTGCTGCATTGTCCTTAAAGCAAACAAGATTTATTACTACACAAAATAGAAAAAGACTCCTGGGAGTTATTTGATTGTAGTGTGAGGAAGCAACAATTAGCAACAAACACAGTAAATGAACTAGATAGCATATCAGAAAGTTCTAAGTGCTGTGAACAAAGAGACCCTGAAGGCGAGAGAAGGGCAAGGAGTAATGGGCTGTTGGGGGTGAGGTAGGGGATGTATGGCAAGGGCCACGGGCCACAGAGCTCAGTCTTCCCTGACGGTTATTGGGACCATCCCCCAAGTGGTGACTTTTCTTTTCTAATGAACATCTTCTGGGTTTTAAGATGTGGAAGTGAAAAGAGGTCATATCAATGTCCCCATGAGAGCGGTAATAGGCATTCAAAGAACTTGGAAATCAGGGCACCTGGGTGGCTTGTCGGTTAAGTGACCAACTCTTGAATTTTGGCTCAAGTCATTATCTTACGATTCATTGAATTCAAGCCCTGTGACGGGCTCTGTGCTGAGAGTACAGAGCCTGCTTGGGATTCTCTCTCTCCCTCTTTCTCTCTGCTCCTCCCCCACTCATGTTCTCCATGCTCCCTCTATCTCTCAAAAAAAAAAAAAAAAACAACTCGGAAGTCATATTTATTGAGGCAATGAAGATGCTCCAGTGAAAAGTAGTGTCAAAGTGTTCTAGGATCCATGCAGCAAAGGACAACAGTGAGGGCAGGACCATGGGTGAGGCAGTGAACTTTAAAACTATAAACAAGGACTAAGTAGACGCCATCGTCATACTTAAAATGAGCAGAGTCCATATCAGATCAATGTCCTATTATAAGCCCTGTGGATACTCCTATTGGTTAACTTATAATTCTCTTCTTATTTGGATTCAAATTCTGGAAAGGAGGTGTTTTCCAACATCAAAAAACATGAATTAAAAAAAATAAGCAAAACCTGTGCATGAAGATTTTGTATTCAAAGACCCTTTCGATTTTGAATCTATGGCACCCTGAACACCTCTGAAGAAACTCTCTTCTCACACAGGATCCAAAGATCCTAGATGAAAAGTTCAGCTAGTTGTCCATGAGCGTCTTGTTTCACGTTTGGAACATGACTGCCTCAGCTTCTCACTTTTCTCTGGGACATGGCACTGTGTACTCATAGTCAGGCTCAGGGCCAGGATCAGAAGGCTAGTCTAAAATAATTAGGACACTATTTGAGATTGGAGTAGTGTAACCCCAGGCAGGAGAAAGAAACACTTCTTCCTCTTTTTGGAAACATGCTGGTCGTTGTCCCGGCTGCTGGAGGCCTTGCTGTGCTAAACACCTCGTGTATCAGTCTTTCGTCTTGGACAGAGGTGAGCAAGCCTAATGAATCTGCATCTCAGTTTGTGGAAGTTCCCCGTAAGCCATAGGAAGAATCCGACAACTTTTGATGAGCTCCACACCCAGGCCACAGTGGGGGTATTTCTCGTCAGCTCCCAGCCTCGGAGCAGAGAACCAGTTCTGGAGAAGTGAGAGAGAAAGGGCCTTTGTGGCAAATTCCGAGACCTTCTTGGTCTCGATCACCTGCAGGGTGATCACACTGAACGTCTTTGAACTAGAGGCCACGATAGGAGCAAGAGTTCTCTCCGTATCTCCGTAAACAAAATGTCTCCGCTCTGATGCTTCAAGCTGGTGCTGGAAATCTCACAAAATAATAGAAAAATAATACCCCTTCTTAGAATATGCTGGAGGCGGGGCGCCTAGGTGGCTCAGTCAGTGAAGGGCCCGACTCTCGATCCTGGCTCAGGTCATGATCTCACAGTTCATGGGTTCGAGCCCCGTCTCCGGCTCCGTGCTCACAGGGTGGAGCCTGCTTGGGACTCTCTGGCTCCCTGAATGAGTGAGACAACATCACCTCTACACTTCAGAACACCCTCGAAATCCCCCCCGCATACACACACAAGAAGTTGCTCCAGTCAAAATATTTCACAATGTTCCACTCAAATGGAAACAACGGGAACAACTGAAAAGTATAGTAAGAACTGTACGCACCAAGGGAAGAGGAGAGAGTCCTGGTGCCTCCATTCTTAACACAGACAGGAAAACACAGAACACACTGGTGAAAAGCAGGTACTTCTGCTGAAAACCTTCAGCAAGATGTTTTTTCAAGTTTGGGGGATTCTTTTGTAGTAGATGTTTTGGACATCAGGAAGGGGATAAAGGAAGTATAAGAGACGAGTGTAAAACAGAGAGAAGCACACAGAGCCAGGGCCTAGGAAGCATATTTAATTTTAATTTGAACCTAAACACTTTTGCAGAGATGTCCGAGTTTGCTGGCTTCGCTGTCAGCCTGCCGCGAGTGGCGATTGTTCCGTAACGTAGAAATGAGGAAACGGCTCACGGAATTGTGTTTTTCGCCTTTGGGTTTCCTCGCTTCTGCGCAAAACGTTGAGAAAAAGTTTACTCTGTGGTTTATTCTAAACAAATTCGATTCAGGGGCCAGGTATTACTGCTCCATCAGCCAACTTAAGTACTTATTTTTAAAAGTGTATTTTTGACTTTAAACACTTAAATCCATTGTGGTTTATCATGTCAATATATGTTTTGGCGCGTGCACAGCGCAGAGAAGGCCTGGTAAAATTCCTTAAAGGAGTCTTTGAAAAGCTCTTGCAGCAGAAGCGGATCCCCCAGTTCCCGGCGAGGACATATCTGCATCTGAGCACCTTAAAGCATATTCCGAAACTGCCCTTCCCTCCTTTTCCAGAGCCAAGTCCAGGCCCCGATGATGGGGTAAATGTACCAACCAAATAAGTTGTTTTTCAGTTAGTGCAAACAAAATCCAAGAATTAGGGTTTGTGTGGGTGAGTGAGCTCACATTTTGAAATAAGAACAAATTAAATTTGTACAAGGACTTCAATTACAATTCGATCCAAGTTTTTCCTCATCTGATCTCCAATAACAACCTTGGAAGACAGGCAGGGCAGCTTCTAAGGTTCCTATGTTCATAGATGAGGAAATAGATTTAAAAAAAATCCAGCAATAGTCCAGGGCCAGAGTATTCTGTCCCAGACAGAAGATGGAGAAACAGTGGAGTACACAATATATTTGGTTTTGTTTCAACTTCAAGTGCAGATCTATTATATAACAGTGCTCCCGGAGAATAAATTGACTTCAGGTAAATACTTAAAACACTCGTATTAGACCAGTGAAAATTTTTATATTAGAACCATTGGCAAGAATCGTTATTGTTTTTATCAGTGTCCCGTCTATTTAAGTAGCACAAGAGGAATTTTAAATAAAGTCAAAACAAGCAGAACAGCTCAGCAGGGGGAAAAAAAACGTTGTCTAGACTATTACTGGATAATGTGTACTTCTAGTTCATCTAGAACATTCTTTCAAAGGTCCTCGCACCATTCAGAGAGGACGGGTATTTGTGACAAGCACTAGTCAAAGAAGGAGACGTTAATCCCGCCAAGAACATTTTTGGGGGAGATATTCCAGTATTAATCATTATTACTAATGTTAATAATTGTTAATAATAATAATTGTTAATAATAAGTTGTCTCCAAGGGCGCCTGGGTGGCTTAGTCGGTTGAGCGTCCGACTTTCGCTTAGGTCATGATCTTGCGGTTCGTGGGTTCGAGCCCCACGTCGGGCTCTGTGCTGACAGCCAGCTCAGAGCCTGGAGCCTGTTTCAGTCTGTGACTCCCTCTCTCTCTGACCCTCCCCTGCTCACGCTGTCTCTCTCTCTCTCTCTCTCTCCTAGAAATAAATAAAAAAAAAAAATAAGTTGTCTCCATAATAAAGCAATAGTATTACCACTGCTGCTGTTGCTGATTCTACATTTCCGTGAATAATAACAATATTTGTAAGTGCTTGTTATTCACCAAGCACTGTGTCAGACACTCTCTGTGGATACTTTGCTTTTCTTTCTCTTAATCTTCATGTCCACCTTCAACCTTACATTGTAGAAGAAATACCTATGACTTGGAGCTGGAGTTCAGTGATTTTGCCCATAGTCACCTAATTGGTACGGGATGGAGCCACGATTTTGATTTAGGCGATGTAATTGCAGAACCCACAAGCTCAATGCCATGTGATAATACTTTCTCAGTAGCTGCTGCTAATACTACTACTAATAACTAAAACGTGTTTATGAGCAGACTTGTTGTCAAACCTGTTTTTACCAATGATCTAGTGAGATTTGAAGAGGTGAAGTGATTTGCCCAAATTCCCATGGCTGGGAATGTTGAAGGATAGATTTTTCGGATTCAATCTGATTTCCAAAAAGGAGAACATGAATCCCCTGATTCTACTACTCCCCCTTCCTGTGAAGGATCTCACAAATTAAACTGTGTGTCTAGATTATTCTCTAGAACAAGAGCCTCAGACCTTATATCCTTTTATTGTTTTAATGTTTATTTTATTTTATTGAGAGAGCGAGCGAGCAAGAGCACAATCAAGGGAGGTGCAGAGAGAGACACACACACCCAGAATCCGAAGCAGCTCCAGGCTCTGGGCTGTCAGCACAGAGGCCGACAAGGGGCTTGAACCCACAAACTGTGAGATCATGACCTGAGCTGAAGTCAGACGCTTAACTGACTGAGCCACCCAGGTGCCCCCGACTTTATGTCCTTAAAAACCCAAATTCCTAGGTTAGGAATTCTCCAACTTTTGAATTGATAAGCAATCACTTTCATTCTTCTGAAATATTGCAGGTTATGAAAGAGCTTGAGAGATCTGGCAAGGAGTATAGTCACATAAAAAAAAAACCAACAAAAAACAAAACAAAACAAAACAAAAAAACAACCCAGAAAACAAAGTTCCAGATGATTAGGGGGTATTTGGTTTTGTTTTTGCATTTTTAAATAGGCTTCACGCACAGCGTGGAGCCTTATGTGGGGCTTGAACTCACAACCCTGAGATCAAGACCTGAGCTGAGATCAGGAGTCAGATGCTTAACCTTAACCGACTGAGCCACCCAGGTGCCCCAGTGAGGTTTTTTATTTATTTATTTATTTATTTTTAATGTTTTTACTTATTTCTGAGAGAGAGAGAGACAGCATGAGCAGGAGAGGGTCAGAGAAAGAAGGAAATACAGAATCAGAAACAGGCCCCAGGCTCTGAGCTGGCTGTCCGCACAGAGCCCGACGTGGGGCTTGAACCCATGAACTGTGTGATCATGACCTGAGCCAAAGTCGGGCGCTCAACCGACTGAGCCACCCAGGCACCCCATGGCGAGGTTTTTTTTTTTTTTAATTAAGTGTCAAGACCTAAGACCTTGAGATTCAAGGAATTCCATTCCTGTTTGTCTTGAAGATGTTTTCTTCAAGGAAGATATATTGCAAGAAAATATTGCAAGGAGATGTGTGATAGCAGGTTCTGTTGGACCTGAGGCTTTGGAGGGAGTGGTCCGCACAGAGAAAGGGAAGCTCCAGAAGCACAGCTCTCATTGAGCCTTGGCAGGGTCCAGGGATTAACGCCAGAGGAGCTGGGGAAGGCCCACTGGAGAGCTAGCGGGAGGCACGACCCCTTTGTGTTTTGTTCTCTCACACGATAAGAGGGATCATTACTGTATCCGGAGAAAAAGCCTTATCTTTATTATTACCAATAGCAGTAACAAAGGGAATCACCTTTTAGCATGGAGTTCCCCTTAGCTTTATCTTCTCTGCAGACAAATCCAGAGGAGAGATGCCGTTGAGTTATTTCTCTAAGTGAATTGGCTTTTTTCCTTTGACACGTTAGTGTGAACTCAGATCGGGCATCAGGCGCTGTAGTGCAATGGCTCTCCGACATCCCAAATGTCCAGAGGCACTTTGGTGGAGATAGAAGTCCCCTGGGGCAATAAGTAGCCCTATTCTCTAACTGCCATTGCAAGAAAGAAAACACCTAGTGGTTGGATCTGAAGAGTTTGCCTGTGATTGTAGTCACCGGGTCCATGGCAGAGAGGGACCCACCTCAAGGAAACAGGGGGTGTGCATGTTGGACCGCATCCCATGCATCCCAGAGGGGCGGAATGACTCCATTACTGCAAAAGATGTCCTTGTACATGACTTACTGAGGCTGCCACACAGTCCCAGAGGCACGGACAGGGCTGAAGTGTGCAAATCAA
The DNA here is from genome assembly GCA_017311185.1 of Proteles cristata cristata. Taxonomy (NCBI): domain Eukaryota; kingdom Metazoa; phylum Chordata; class Mammalia; order Carnivora; family Hyaenidae; genus Proteles; species Proteles cristata. The sequence goes on along the minus strand of JAESUZ010000067.1, from coordinate 646,758 downwards.
TGCCACAAGTCAAGTATGGCCTTGGCTTCAGTAAGAGCACCAGAGGCCGGGTACTGACTGATTAGAAGTGTTTCATGGATGAGGAGGTATGGCCGTGACACACCGTGACATACCAGCAGTGAGCCACCATTCTGTGTGGCCTTTGGCAAGTCATTCATCCAGTCTGGTCTCTACCTACTTTCCTCATGTTGGACTTGCTGTTCATTACCCCATCCCTTGACACGGACACATCTGATCTCTAGTCTAGACTTATAGACCATGCGTTCAGAACCAAGGATCTAGTAACCTAAAAATGTGACCACTGTCCAAGCCATTGAAAGTATAAAGGAAGAAAACTTAATGCTCGAGTCTGGTTTCAGAGATGTTTAATTACGGTATCTGGAGATGTGTCATTCATCCATAGCTGGTCAGAGTCAAGGTCAACTGTCTTACGAAGTCATTTATTATCTCCTTCTATAATTTCTAGTCTAATCGCCTAATTCTCCTCTACCAGCCTGTGTGAGGGGAATCGTATTCTTCTACCCTCTATATCCAAGCCCTAAAATAAACTGATGATGTTCGTGATCATCTTTCATTCTGTTGCACTTCAAAATTTTTCTGCTCCAGATTTTCTGATTATTTCTGTTTTTCCTGGCTCTAGAACCATAGAATTACAGTCTTTCAGAACTAAGAGTGATTTTAGAAATCACTTAATTCTCTGTTTTACTTAATTGAAATTTGAGAACAGGAAAGATTATACAATTTGCCAAAGGCCTGCAATGGGTTAGTGGCAGCGCTGGCTCGGTATCCAGTGCCTCCCCTTTGACCTGTAGAAATAGAGAGACCCTCGAGGCTCTGGCTCATACAGAGAGCGGATCCCGATCTGATCTGATTTGGGAGATTAAGATATGGCTGCGTGGCTTCGGCAGTGCCCAGGTGGAGAGCCTATGGCTCTAGCCACAGCATACGGTAGAATTTGGGGAGCCCGCTAGAGACGGTAGAGAGAAGGGATAAAAGTAGAGGGGAGGGCATTTGGCAGTAGGTGAACTCCAGGGATGAGTGAGAGGAGAAGGGAGTTTACTGACAGAAAACGAGGTTTGAGGTCTTCAAATGCCAAAGTATTTGGCCAGACACTTTATGATGTATTTTGCCAAAATCTCTACTTTGGTGAGTTTTGTTTGTTTGTTTTTGGTGAAAGTGCAGAACACAAAAGGCACATTGCTCTGGTGAGAATGGATGGGGGGGTGGGGGGAGGCAGGTGGAGGCCAAGAGCCCGACCTCCAGTCAAGATATGATGGAGGCTTGGTGCAACCACAGAGAGGGTACAAACAGTGCATGGTGGCAAGATGGGGGACGAACCTTGTAGACATGGGAACCCATGCAGGATAGGAGCATGGGTTATGTGCGATCTTCTTCTCTTTTTAAATTTTCCTTTTTCTTTTTTTCTTGATACATGTTTTATTAAGAAAGGAATGAAGCCAGAATGGCTTTACTGGATTTCAGTCTGGAATGACTTTCTGGCTACTTTTTTATTTTTGTTTTTTTGTTTAAAAATTTTTAATGTTTATTTTTGAGAGAGAGAGAGAGGTACAGAGCCTGAGCATGCGAGGGGCAGAGAGAGAGAGAAGGAGACATAAAATCCGAAACAGGCTCCAGGCTCTGAGCTGTTAGCACAGAGCCCGATGTAGGGCTTGAACCCACAAACGGTGAGATCATGACCTGAGCTGAAATCTGATGCCTAACTGACTGAGCCACCCAGGCGCACCTACTTTTGTTTTTGTTTTTAATGGATTATCTTTCCTTTGGAACAATGTCGAATTCATAGAAAAGTTGCAGATACAGTTCAAGGAACTTTGATACACTCTTCACTCAGATCCACCAGCTGTTAACATTTTCTATGTTTGCACTTTGTCTCTCTTACGTGTATTTTATTCACATAACAATTATATATTCTTTCTGAGTCACTTGAGAGTTCATCGCCCTTTACTAAATGTTTTAAGTGTATATTTCCTAAGAACAGGAAATCCGCTTACACAGCCACGTACAGTTCTGCAAATCAGGAAACTTTACATCAGTACGTCATTAATATCCAATCTATAGTCCTTGTGTGTATTTCACATTTTTGTCCCGGGGCCGTTCTGTACAGCGATTTTTTTCCTTCTGGTTCGAGATCCAATCCAGGATCTCATGGTGCATTTAGTTTTCATGTCTCTCTTGTTTTTCCTCCTTTTTTGGCCTTCTGTAAGTAACGTTTTTGAAGAGTACAGCCCAGTTAGTTGTAGAATATTCCTCAGTTGGGACTTATTCATGGTTTCCTCATGACTGGATTCAATTTATGCTTTTTGCAAGGAGTTCCATCTAAGAACAGTCTTAGCCTTCTCAGTGCATTGTATTAGAAGACACATTGGGGGGCGTCTGGGGGGCTCAGTCGGTTGAGCGTCCGGCTTTGGCTCAGGTCATGATCTCGCAGTTTGTGGTTCGAGCCCAGCATTGGGCTCTGTGCTGACAGCTCAGAGCCTGGAGCCTGTTTCGGATTCTGTGTCTCCCTCTCTCTCTGACCCTCTGCTGCTCACGCTGTCTCTCTCTCTCTCAGAAATAAATAAAAAACAGAAATAAAAAATAAAAATAAAGGAGACACATTGGGTAGTTTGTTACTATTATTGAAGAAGTTAATTACTGGTGATATTAACTTGAGGGTAAGAACACATATTCTAAATAGTGGATTTTTTTTTTTTTTTGTCTTCAGCTCACTGTATTGTCTTTATTAAGAAACGGTTTTGGAGGGGCGCCTGGGTGGCTTAGTCGGTTAAGCGTCCGACTTTCGCTTAGGTCATGATGTCGTGGTTCGTGGGTTCGAGCCCGGCGTCGGGCTCTGTGCTGACTGCCGGCTCAGAGCCTGGAGCCTGTTTTAGAGTCTGTGACTCCCTCTCTCTCTGACCCTCCCCTGCTTATGCTGTCTCTCTCTCTCTCTCTGTCCTAGAAATAAATAAAAAACATTAAAAAAAAAAGAAATGGTTTTGGAAATGTTTTTTAAATTGACAGACTCCCATTTATTCCACATTAAAGTTAAACATCCCCAAAGAAACGGGATATGAACATACTGCAATCCTAGGCTGAGTTCTATCACAGTAAAAATTCAGATCAGGGGAAAATTTCAGGTATGAGGGAAGGCTGACCTGAGTGGGTCATGTGTATACTTTCTAGGGAATCATTCAGTTGCATATATTTTTCACAGGTGCTGACGAAAACCAAGCACCAAATGTAAATTATACCATTTGGGAAGATATTACCTATACCTGTGAACTTGTCCTTGAATGACTTCTTGGGCCCAGTTAAACATGAACAGATTTAGAATAATGGTCCTAGAGTATTTTGATGGAGACGGATCACTGGAATCTTATTCCTAATTGTGGCTGTGAAGGAAAAGGACCTGTTCCTCTCGATCAACAATGAAAATTCATAAAGATTTTGGGTTTGGGGATGAAATCTGCTTTATTGGTAGGAATCCATTTAGAAGCTCCTCTGTATCCGAATATTGTTTTTAAAAGATGTTGATGGGAAAATGTTTGACTTTTCTTTTGAACTGCTGTCGCCAGAATGCGATTTACCTATCACGGGTGGTGCTGTTGAGCATGGCAAAGGGTGGTTTGTTTTAATTAAAGTTTTAGCCGTAGCTGAAGTGCTATGGATTTAGAGAGAACAGCTAAAAGGACTGCTGCAGAGGGAAGCCTGCAATTGTTTGCTTTGGGTGTAGACTCATTCTCTTTTGAGTAAGTCAGATTTCCCAGTCATTTGCTATTCCCAAGGCTTAGAGCACGAAGAAGAGGTAGAGAAAGGGAAAGTGGATGGAAAATAGGACTTTAGGAACAGTAGCCCTCAGGACTTAGACGGTGCAAGACAGAGAGCCTGGCTGGGACAACTCGGATTTCCACCGCTGTGAACCCAGTTCTGGTTGGGGACGCCGTGTACAGCTCAGCAGGATGAAAACCGCAATGCTGCAGGGTGAAAATGGCAGCGGCTCTATGCTGCCATCTGGTGGTGAATTGCGGCACTGCCTCCCTCAGCGAGTCCCAGGCTCCGCTGCTCATGGGCCCTTGGCTGGCCCACCCACCAACGTGTAAAAAATCGAGAAATTTGGCTGGTTTGTCCATTACGTGCCGGAAGAACTTCTCTATTCTTCGGGTGTTCTTTTCTCTTCTCTCTTTAGATACCTTGGTGCCCTTTATACTGTCCTTTTCCCATCAGTCCAAGAACAACTAACATTTAGTGAGAGTTTTGTGAATATTATTTTATTTAATTGTGGAAAAAACCCCACATGCGGTAGAGAGACTTATCACTCCATTTTACAGATGAGAAAACATAATAACGGCTGAGCTCACGTTGGACCATTGACCTATCTGTCTAGAGTTTGAACTCTTAATCACTGCATTGCCTTCACACCTGTGAGTGAAATTGAATGAAATATTACCTATGCCGTGGACGTTTTGTTCGGTCTTATTTCTAATTGTGGAATTAAAGATTGATCTCTTATGAAAATGTGTCGAGCGTTAGTGAGCAGGTTGCAAAAATATTTGGGGGAGGGAAGGAGCACTTAACTAGTGTCCCTTAAATTTGCCAACCATGTTTCTGAGGCGGCTGACCCATCTGGAGAAAATGGAGTGACTTAATAATTGTGAAGGTCAAAGGAGATAATACATAGGAATTGAATTTGAATATTCAACACTAACATTTATTATTCTTCTGTTATAATGTTGAATAGATTCCTAGTTAACATCGCACTTGACCAAAGCAATGTATTTAGTAAAGGGATAAATATTTATTTTGTGACGCATTTGAGTTGAGTACAACTTCTTTAATTTAGAGAATAAAAACTCTGGTCTTAAGACAAGATTGGTTTTTAGAATATGCAATAAATATTACATATTCTGTAGGTGTTTTTTTAGTGTAGACTTTAACCAAAAACAATAGTCAACCAACCAATCATTCATCCAACCTTTTAAGTACAGATTCTTAGTACATTTAAGAATATGACATTCTATAGTCACCATTTTTCCAAGAACTCTGTCTGATCTGGTTTTTAAAAAGATAGAATATCGATAATTAAAATATAGACTTTAATATCTTACATTATATTAAGGATATGAAATAGTTCACATTTTATAATGAAAATGAAGACCTTACTTTTGTGCAGAAATGGCAGGTATTTCATAAGTATTCCCTTCCCACCTAAGCTCTGAGCACCGGTGTTCCCGAACCCCTACTTCCATCCACTTTTGATTGGTGAGGATCACAGAGTGGGATCATGGGCTGCATACAACCTGTAGATTTAGCCTTGTTGGAGATGTCTGGAAGAACTTCCGGAGATTAACTAACATGTGATGCTAGGGAGGACATCAGAAAGAGTTTTCTGGAAGAGGCCTGGTACACATACAAGATTCTTTCAAGCTTTAGAATAAGAAAGGAGGAGAGATAGATAACGGTAAAGTCAGTTTAGTGAGGAATTGCTCAGTAAGGTATCTTTCAGGATGTTCCACAGTGTGCTCTCCCTCATGCCCAGGGTTACGAGGAACGGAGGCTGTGACACGCACATACAAGCCACAACCTCTACTTCTCTCTGTGAGTGTGGCCAACAGGACTGCGTGGGGCCCACATCAGGGTGGGGGACCAACCGGAGTGAGGGCCATTGTCTTCGCTTGGACAAACGATGGTGAGAGCGTGTTGGAGAATGGAAGGAACCAAACAAAGGCGCTGAACCAGATACCGTAGTTTGGGTGCTCTAAAAGCCATTCCCGGTGTCCTCTCCCTTCCTCTACTATATGGGTTGGAAGGCTTAAGCACTCATCGTTCCAGATTCCCTTGCAGAAAGAGCTTTCCACCTGAGCCAGTTCTGAGTAATGAGATGTTAGCAGAAGCCATTAGGTTGGGCTACCAGGAATGGGTTTGAAGAAGTCAACCTGGGCTGGAATGCTTCCTTAGCCCTATGCCGTTCTTCCATCTTCCTCCTTCCTGGATGGAGCCAGCCTTGGACGCTTACAGCAACCTTTTTTTGAATGTATAAATAGATATCTATTTTTGTTTTTGTTTTTGTTTTGAAACCTCTGTATGGAAGGAATCTCGTATTTGCCGCTGAGTGCGTTCCTAACTGCTAAAGGTTCCAGGCAGCACCAAGGTGGCATTTGCTAGTAGCTACTTGGGCCAGCCTGCTAGGGGGAGAGGGAGCCAGGGTTCTGGGGGACAGTGGCAGACATGGTGGGGCGGGGGAGGAGCTGGCGGTCACCAAGTGTACAGAAACCTTGGTGGGTATGTGCTGGGGTGGGGGCTCCTGAATTTCTGCAAGCAGGGTGAGAGGCTGGGCCAGAGAGCTACGCTTTGGGTTCCTTCGTTGTGATTTCTTTGTGTTCATTAGCTGGTGTCGTCTGAGGAAACTCGGGGTTGCAGATATATTGGTGTTCATAGTTTTGGATTTCAATGTGTCAATTTGCTGATCTTTTACAAGCATCTCCAATGTGCTGGAAAATTCACTGGATCAAGGTTTTGCAAACTTTCCTGTGAAGGGGCAGTTAATAAATATTTTAAAGTCCTCAGGCTGTTCAGCCTCTGTCACAACTACTCAATGCTCCGTGGCTGCTTGAAAGTGGTCATTGACAGAATATAAACAGAGGAGTACAGCTATGTTCCAATAAAACTTTATTTACAAAAATAGGCGGTGGGCTGAATTTGACCTGAGAGCTATAGTTTGCCAAACCTTTGCTCTAGATCTTAGAGTGGCAGAAAAGATAAGGGTTTTCTCTAGTTAGATTTATAGGTCACTTTAAATTATATTCGCACTGTTAATTTATACAGCAAAATTCATTTGTTTCAATAAGATTTTTCTCAGGATTGCCCCCTTAAAAGTTGGGTGATGTTGAGTAGATTTTCTGGACCAATTGCCTTTCAGGTGCATAAGACTCGCACAGCAAGCAGTGTGTCTGAAAGTGCATTCTACAGGTCGTGAGTTCTAGTTGATATCCAAAATACGAATACTAATGCCAATAAATAATGTTGGATTTAAATACATTTGGAAAGCACTGAATTTAAAAAATTAAACCAATCTCTCACTTTCATACGCTACATCTACCCAGTAACCCAAGCTGGAAATCTGCAGCTTAGTTCATTATTTATTACTTTCCTATATCAAATCTATCCCCAAGTCCTACTGATGTTACTTCCTAAATATTTTTCCATTTTGTCTCTCTCTCTATCCCGATTTCCCCAGATATTTTGTTTTCAGGTCTTTGTATACATCCCTCCCAGTCCCAAAGCCCACCTTCCAGAATCCTGTGTCAGAATGCACATCCAATCGCAGCACTGTCCTGCTTAGAAACCCATTAATGGGGGCCCCTGGGTGGCTCAGTCGGTTATGCATCAGACTTCAGCTCAGGTCATGATCTCACAGCTCATGAGTTCGAGCCCCGCCTCGGGCTCTGTGTTGACAGCTCAGTGCCTGGACCCTGCTTCAGATTCTGTGCCTCCCTCTCTCTGCCGGTTCCCCACTCACTCTGTCTCTCTCTCCCTCAAGAATAAATAAACATTAAAAAATTAAAAAAAAAAAAAAAGAAACCCATTAATGACTCCTCACAAAGACTGGCCAGGGCAATGCTTCCTACATCGTGTTCACTGTGGTATTTGATGTGCTCCTAGAAAGATTTTGCATGAAGCCTTACATAAATCAATTTAAACAGAGTTCTTTACCCCTCAGAGCTCTTAATGTTAAAACTAACATTTTTGACTCTTCAAGAAGCGATATGGGGCTCAGCGATTCTCAAATCCAACTGAACACTCAACGTTCTATTTTCATAGGGACCCTGGGAATGATCAGTTTTCCTATCGAGCCTTTTGAGGAACTCTTCCCCACAGTTAGTACAAAGAATTCAAATTAATGGGGATTCGCTCCACTCTTTATCCCCAATGTCAGAATGAGTTTCTCTTTGATGTTGCCCACAACTAATTTTTCTTGGGTAGATTGTCTATTTTCCCCTTGTGATGCAGGCTTAGCATGTGGGGGAAAGTTGGGTCTGAGCATCAAAGAGATTGCCCTGGGAATGTCAACTCCTGGCTGGATGGAAGAGTTTGGGTACGTTCCTTCAGTTTCTCTGAGTCTCTTCTTCTTCCTCATTAGGCTTGAGATAGAACCTACCTCAAATGAGCATTTTCATTCAATGATACGCCATTTATAAGGTAAAGAAGTCAGGGACCGGAATATAGAAACTGGTCAATAAATTGTTGTTGCTACTTGTGTTTGAGCTGCTGGGCTCCTATCTGAATAATAACTAAGTCTCCTGTGTACAAGGAAGGATCATGAGAAAATATATTGTGCAACTAACGGAGTATTATCCGTGCCATGTCCATAGGAATGGAAAAACAGGTTTCAGGTGGCCCTTACTTCAGCGGCCATCCAGGTGATCTCCTCTGCCGTACTGGGTACACAGCAATGCCAGGGATACCTTCTTGAAAAGGCTCGAAGGACATGTTTAGTTGAGCATGTTTTGCCTTTTGTATTAAATCAGGTGGACACAGCTGGTCCTTGCCTTGTGTCAAAAATTCTTCCCTTCCCCTGAATTTTATTGACAAGATAAGTGGTGGTGCTTTTGCTTGTGAATGAATAACTGCTTAGACTTTGGAGCTGTGCTATCCACTAATTTGCATTTTTTAAAAAATCTTAATTAAGTATAATCAGGAAAAACCGTTGCAGATTTTAAGGAAAATATGAACAAAGTGTGATGTATTCAAAAATGAGCTTGGAGGGGTCCTGGGGGGCTCAGTCGGTTAAGCATCCAACTTCGACTCAGGTCATGATCTTGCAGTTGGGCTCTGTGCTGACAGCTCAGAGCCTGGAGCCTGCTTCGAATTCTGTGTCTGCCTCTTTCTCTGACCCTCCCCTGCTCACACACACGCTCTCTCTCTCAAAAACAAATAAAAAGCATTTTTAAAATGGGCACGGAATATTTATTGAGGAGATCTAAAGTTTTCCTAAATGTGAATCTGTTTAAAATGATCTAGAAAAATATTTGATAAAATATGTGATGGGCAGATCAAGAAATGAAGTAGGACAATTTCTAGGAACAATTTACAAATGAGTAATCTCTGAAGCTTTCACTTCTCTGTTATGCTCCATTTTCTCAGTAGATGGCACCCTTCTACCTTCAAAGCTTTTATTTACACTAAGGTGTAAAGGGCTGACAGTCCATTACAACAGTAACTAAATCCTCTTTGGGTCTTTCTTAGTTACGTACATACAGTCCTAAGGTACCTACAGTACCTTACACACATGATTGCGTGGTTAAGCTAATATTTTAAATACAGTAAAGAAATTTACTCCCATTCTTTAATACATTTGCAAAATTCAATTCTTTCACTCATCGCTTGGCAATTCACAACTGCAGTCTCAAATATTGTCTTCTTCCCAATATTTTAACTTCACCCTCGGACTCTTATTCTAGAAAGATGACCCATCTACTATTTTATCAAGAATATTAAGCCATTCCTTTTGTCGTTCACTCATTTATTCACTGAACAATTATTTCTTCATGCCAGAGACCACTAAGCTCAAAGGATGCCAAAAAGATGCATGGATTATGGTCTTCACCTTTAAAGACCTCAAACTTATTTGGAGGAGACAGAAGCAATTAGATTGTGTACACAACTATACTTTTTAAAAAATATTTTTTAATGTTTATTTTTTAAAAAATATTTTTATTTATTTCTAGGAGAGAGAGACAGCGTGAGCAGGGGAGGGTCAGAGAGAGAGGGAGACACAGACTCAGAAACTGGCTCCAGGCTCCGCGCTGGCAGTCAGCACAGAGCCCCACGCGGGGCTGGAACCCACGAACCTCGAGATCATGACCTAAGCGAAAGTCGGACGCTTAACCGACTAAGCCACCCAGGCGCCCCTATGTTTATTTTTATATTTGAGTGACAGAGACAGAGTGCGAGTGGGGGAAGAGCAGAGAGAGACAGAGACAGAGAAGCAGGCTCCAGGCTCTGAGCTGTCAGCACAGACCCCGATGCGGGGCTCCAACTCATGAACTGTGAGCTCATGACCTGAGCAGAAGTCGGATGCTTAGCCGGCTGAGCCACCCGGGTGCTCCCACAATTATATATATTACAGTGTTAGAGAAATGCCCTTGGCATTATCGAACCCCAGAGAAAGTGGACCGAACCCTGTCTGTGGGTGGGAGTGTGGGCCAGGTCCCTGGGGTTGTTGACATTATATTCGCTCAGCGAATAGCAGGGCGGAGCTACGGTCCAGGTAGGGAGTTATGAGCAAAAGGAACGGAGGTGCAGTGCATTACAGAAGTGTCATTACTTTTCAGAGCTGCTCAGCCTTAAATATGGCCTGCAGCCCACCGTCCAGGGTGCCCGCCAGATTCACTGGGGGTTTTCCAAAGACCTGTTTCTGGACGTCATTCCCAGATAGTTTTCTTCTATTCGTCTGGAGATGCCTGGGTACACTGTTAAAGGAGAAATGCCCTAGATGATTCGAATGAGCATCCGAGGTTGGAAACCACCATTTCTGCTGGTAAGTGAGTGACTAATGAGAAATGAGCTTGGGGTGGGAGGTGGAAGGGTTCATATTTTCCTCTTGGGAAGCCTGATAAACCGGTGAATCCTGGGCCCCTTCCAGAAAATTCAAGTGTCCAGAACGTATGCGATACCACTGGTCAGGAGGTCACAGCTGAGAAACACCAGGACACGCAGAGCAACTTTGAGAGTCACGTGAAGGTGTTTGTCCTTTGTCCGTGTGGTGCCACTAATCGAGCGCGATTTCGTTTTGCTTCGTTCTCTTCGCTTATGTGTTTGTTTGTTGGTGGCGACTGAGATGGGCTTGAAATTGCTTTTGAGAGGAGCCAGCCAGGGGTCCTGTGGGAAGAGGAGATCACTGAGAACGTTCTCGTACAACTGCAGGTGAGCGGACGGGAGCCTGACGGAGGGTGGTGCGGCTAAGGAGGAGGGCCCCGGAAGCGCGGGAACCGTGAGGGTGTCAAGGGCACGCAGAACGCCCAGCTGTCCGGGTGTGGAGATTAGCTGGGGTGAAACGAGAAGGACAGGGCTGGATTAAGCTCTTTAGGAGAGGAAGTGTTCAAAATGATTATGTTGTCTCACTGGACAGAATTTTTAAAAAATCCATAATAAACAGATAACGAGCGTAAGAAAACTCTACAAAATTCAGCTTTAACATTTTTCCTGTAGTAAGGATTTTTTGTTTTGTGCAATTTCAAATATTGGATTCTTGGGGCTCCTGGGGGGCTCAGTCTGTTAAGCTTCTGAGTCTTGGTTTCAGCTCAGGTCATGATCTCCTCATTGGTGAGTTCGAGCCCTGCACTGAGCTCAGCACTGTGAGCGTGGAGCCTGTGTGGGATTCTCTCTCTGCCCTTTCCCTGCTTGCGTACTCTTTCGCTTTCAAAATAAATACGTAAATAAATAAATAAATAAATAAACCTTAAAAACAAATACTGAATTCTTTCCAAATGTTTTTTTTTTCTGGTTTCCCTCCATTGTTGATAACTTGAACGCATAATAGATCTGACTACTGGAAAATTCAGTACGACTGAAGGAGAAGAGAGGTTAATTCCAGGGTGGTCCCACCAACAGGCCCACAGAATAGCAGGGGAGGAAGGTCCTATGGGAAAGAAGGTCTTCTGTATTTGCAGGGAGACATTAGTGTAGACACCCACCAGGCTTCCGGATATGTAAGTTTCAGGGCAAGAGTTGGACCTTAGATGCCCATTTGGAAGCCATGGGCATATTTGCGGTTGCTAAACAAATAAGAGGGGATGATTATATTTATTTTATGAACTAGACTTGTCTATCTAACCAAGGAAGGTACCAAGAGTGAAGACCGAGTTGTACAGGGACAAATTCCTGGGGGTCACTGTGTCTCAGAGGTGGTGAAGAAAGGTGTGAAAAGGACAAAGTGAAACTTTAGTGAAGTGGAAGGGAGTTCTTAACAGGAGGCCAGTCATCAGTAAGAGACTGAAAAGAAAAGAAGGTCACTGATGATAGTATCATAAAGGAATATGGGATGAGAGAATGGAAGGAACCTGTTGAAGCAGGCACCAAAGATGTACACGTGAGCCAGGGACAGCAGCCTGTCTCAGAATGCGATCTTGAACCTTAAGGCATCGGGGATGAGGCACCCTGGTGGGTAAATGTCTCAGTCAGCTTGGCATGCTATGGCACACGTACCAGAGGCTGGTGATTCAACAACAGAATGTATTTCTCACAGTTCTGGGGGCTGGAGAGTCCAAGATCAAGGGCCCGGCAGATCCTGTGTCTTGTCTCATGAGGAACGCTTTCCTGGTTCTTGTTTTATCCTTCTGTGGCAGAAAGAGAGAGAGAGAGAGGGAGGGAAGGACTCCAGGAGAGAGGGGTGGGGACACTGGGAGAGAAGGAAGGGGAGAGAGGGAGAGGGAGAGGGAGACTGAGGGAGGGAAAAGAGGGAGAGGGGAGAGAGCTCTCTTCCTCTTATTATAAGGACACCAATCCCATCATGGCAGCTCTACCCTCAAGACCTACTTACCTTCCAGAGGCCCCACCTCTGAACACTGTTACACTGGGGGTTAAGATTTCAACGTGTGAATTTGGGAAGAACTCACGCATGTGTCCAAACGGCCAGCTAACAGCACAGCTTATTAAGCTCTGTGCCCAAGCCCTTCCTTCACTCTGCGTCCTTTAAAATGCCCAGCCTCCCATAGAAGTCAGTGAATGGGTTGGGTGATATGACCCTGCAAGGCAGTGAGGGAAGCTTTATAGGGAAGGGAAGGAGCTAAGTGAGGGTGTGGGTGAGTAACGCTCCCTGGCCTAGGTCCATATTGGCAGAGGCACCCTGGAGCTTAAACTGTAACACTGCGTTGTCTTCCTTGACTTCCAAATCAAACAAACAGGCCCTGAGGTGGGCGATTGGCTACATCCAGTCAGGTAAGGAGGAGTCGGGGGAGAAGGTCACAGGAGCCCACTGTTAGCAATCACTTGCAGCCACTGTGGGGGTATGGGGGGGGAGGGGATGCTGAGAGAGATCTGACGGGGCACCAGCAGTGTCTATGACATTCTCAATTCAAAAGACAGAGGAAAGAGAAGTCAAGAACAAAAAAATAAATCACCCTCAAGTCACATTACCTATTGAGGCAACACCTAAGGTATTTTCAGTACGTGTCTATAAGGTCCTCTCCAAATGATTTTGAACTGATTTACAATTTATTTTATACAGTTTGGATTGTACACAATTTGTTATACTATTTCTTAAAGCCTTGTATCAGTCGTTAGAAGCACTTATCACTTGTCATCATGAGTCTTAGAAACAATTTTTATTTTGAGAGAGAGGGAGAGAACATGCAAGTGCAAACAGGAGAGGGGCAGTGGAAAGAGGGAGAGAGAGAGAATCTTGGGCAGGCTTCACACCCAGCATGGAGCCCGACTTGGGGCTCGATCTCACCAACTGTGAGATCATGACCTGAGCCAAACTCTGGTGTCAGACACTTAACCTATTGAGCCACCCAGGCACCACTAGAAATGTACTTTTTAATGCAATACACTTAAACAATTCTCGCTACAATGAAAAGTTGAATTTAAGAGCAAGTATCAAGCGCTGATTTCATATGACATTTTCAAAGCTGAAGGTCTGGACAGTGCTTGTTGTAAGTATCCAGGTTGATAACCGTCACTGATCAGGTGTGAACAGAGGATGCAGATGGTGCATTGGTGGGTGCATAAAAGGGGGGACATGGTGGGTGTGTATACGGATAGCCTTACAGTCTTGGGTGATGAGTCCATAATGACTGCAAAGGGACCATGTTCACAGACACTAGAACAGTGGGATCCAAAAATTTGTTTACATAAGATGGCAGATAACACAGACAGATGAGCAGCAGGAAAGAAAAAAGGTACATGCCCGCTGGGGAATATTGCAAAAGCACGTTGCCATGCAATAGCTTCTGGTTACTTTAGCTAAAATCCAGAATTGTGTGTGTGTATGTTCACGTGCATATAAAACCTGACATTTAAAGACTGGCTCATTTTCTTCAGACAGAATTTCGGCATGAGCAGTGGGTTCTTCCAGTCCATGACCATGGAATGTTTTTCCATTTCTTTGCGTCTTCTTCAATTCTTTCTAGAGTTTTCAGCATACATATCTTTGACCTCTTTCGTTAGGTTATTCCTAGGTATTTTATGGGTTTTGGTACAGTTGTAAACAGGAATCAATTCCTTACTATCTCTCTCTGCTGCTTCATTATTGGTGTAAAGAAGTGCAACCGGTTTCTGTGCATTGATTTTATATCCTGCGACTTTGCTGACTTCATGTATCATATATAAGAGAAAAATCACTGGTTTCTACTCTTGAAACCAAGATGACATTGTATGTTAACTAACTTGAATTTAAATTTAAGAAATTCAGCAATGAGTGATACCTTTTTGTCGGTAATGTTTGCACTAAGTTTTGTGAGATTTGGGAGTAGAGACAATGTTGTTCTGAAACTCAGAGGCTTCAGCTGACATTATCGTTTGACACATTATGTAATAAATTTGCATGATAACAACCTCTACGATCCTGATCTCTAAATCTTACACCCCCTTTCTGAATTTCAGGTCTTTCTCAAGTCTCCTCATAAGGGGTCAATTATACTTCTTAAAAATTTTTAATGGTTGCTCTAGAGTTTAGAATATATAGTTTTTTAAAAATGTTTTAATTATTTCTAGGAGAGAGAGAGACAGAGAGAGACAGCGTGAGCAGGGGAGGGTCAGAGAGAGAGGGAGTCACAGACTGGCAGTCACAGACTGGCAGTCAGCACAGAGCCTGACGCGGGGCTCGAACCCACGAACTGCGAGATCATGACCTAAGCGAAAGTTGGACGCTTAACCGACTAAGCCACCCAGGCACCCCTAGAATATATAGTTTTGATTAATGTGAGTGCACTCTTAAATAGCACTACACAGTTTTATGTGGCATATAGCCCCTTCCCGCTCTCTTCCTTTCTCTCCTTTTCTTTTTAAAAAAATACTTTAATGTTTTATTTTATTTTTGAGAGAGAGAGAACAGGGAAGGGTTAGAGAGAGAGAGGGAGACACAGAATCTGAAGCAGACTCCACGCTCTGAGCTGTCAGCACAGAGCCTGACCCCGGGCTTGAACTCACAAACCATGAGATCATGACCCGAGCTGAAGTTGGACGCTTAACTTACTGAGCCACCCAGGCACCCCTCTCTCATCTTCTTTGGTCTCCAGACTTGCCACCGGTTTGCCATAGCTTGTATGTCCTGGGTTGCAGTTCTTTTGCTATTCCCAAATAAACCCATTTTGCTGGTAAAGTAACTGGCTGTTCTACTTTTTTTATTTATTTATTTTTTTTTTATGTTTTATTTTTATTTCTAGGAGAGAGAGAGAGACAGTGTGAGCAGGGGAGGGTCAGAGAGAGAGAGAGGGAGTGACAGACTGAAACAGGCTCCAAGCTCTGAGCTGGCAGTCAGCACAGAGACCGACGCAGGGCTCGAACCCATGAACCGCGAGATCATGACCTAAGCGAAAGTCGGACGCTTAACCGACTAAGCCACCCAGGCGCCCCTTGGCTGTTCTACTTTTAAGGTTGACATTGCTTGGTGTCATAGAAATAGGATCCAGAAAAGATGTCAATAGCTCCAAGGCTAGTGAGCAGACACTTGTCAATACCCATGGAGGCCAGTGAGCTCACTGTTTTGTTACTGACCCTGTAGTGTAGTGTGGGTTATGTTTCTCTTGTATCCAAGCTCTACTCTCCTTGTGCTTTAAGCTCTCCAGGCTTTATTTAGGGATCTGTTCAAAGGCTTTGTCCTTTCTGGTGAGTACTTTTTTGTGTTTGTGAACCTCTGGTTTTGAGTAATAGGATCCCAAACCTCTAAATACTTTGAGGAGACTCCCCCCTTCAGAGGTCCCAGTTGGTTTTAATGTTTAAAAACTATGGTCCCTCCTCATGTGCATTCTTAAATGCTGGACTATATGGTCCTGCTTAACTAAAGATAATTTAAATTCTCAATGTACTTTCTGTCTTGCCAAACCTGTTTTTCTCAATGCTAAATTGGAAAGCTGCATCTCCAAAATTGAAAAACAAAGAGACTAGGAGACCTGCCTTAATTATTATGCAGGAGCCTCCAGATGATTTCAAATTTTGAGAATAGTTTCATTAAAAGATTCATTGCAAAAGGCCAATGAAAAATTAAAGGGCTAAAGGCACACACAAAAGATTATAGGACTGACCTAAAAGACTGATGTAATTCCCTTTTACCTTCTTTATTTGAGTACTCAGTCCAATATTGAGTGTTGTCTAAAATCACCTTTCCATTCTGAAGAGTCTCTTAAACAGCTACCTTCTGAAATAAGACCACCCAACGCTATGCGTGATCCTTTTCAGGTATTATTTACTCCTCGGTCAAAGGCCAAACTGGGAGCCATGGATAAAGAATTTCTTAAATCAGGGAGGATCCTTGAAAACTTTTGCAAACAGATTAACTTTTAAGGCCAATCCAGACAGGAAAATAAGACTTCCCATTGTTCCTTCCTTTCCAAATCCAGATCGATTCTTGTTGATACTTTCTCTCCTGGAGATAGCTATTGCCTTCTTGCTTGCCTCACTTTACAAACTTGACTTGGCTTTCTGTCTGCCTGGGACATGCAGTTTGTCAGTCCTTTTGGCTCTTTTTGGGGGTGACTTTAGATCTTGCAAAGAGAATACATTTCATACCCTCCTTAAAGATGTCTCTTGGGTCTATGGAATTATTTAATGCTGCCAGAAATATGTACTGTCTGCCCCGGGTAAAATCTGACAAGACAGACATTTGAAAGGATTTAGTAACTTTGTGATCAGAAATTTGGCCAAATTAGAAGCTGATATTCAGGGTCCAATAGAATTTTGTTGCTGGGCCTTGTCCTCTAAGCTAAATGTACTTGGAGGGAAGGGAAAACGTTCTAACAGGTGAACGGTGGATGGCTGTGCCAGTCCTTTGATATCATTTAAGTGGCAACTGAATTCTTCCATGAATTAAAAATGGCTATCTTTGTACAAATTTAATCTTTGCAGGACCAGAAGTGTGGCTCCAGAAACCATTTCAAGTCCACCAATCCTATTTACCAAACCCCAAGCCTCTCCTATTCATCCCAAAGTCTTGTACATATTGGCCCGAGGGAATCAAAATCATGAATTTTTTTCCCCAGGTGCCTCATGGGATCAAGATTCTACCCAGGGTCTTCTCCAGAACTCCAGTTTTCCAGAGCTCTTACCTGGACCATCTCTCTTATCAGAAGGAAAAGGAAAGAAGGAAAGGCTTTTGAGTAGATCCAATACCTTTTATAATTAGTTTTGTATTATTGTACCTAATTCATGGCAGTAATTTTAAAATGGGAGTTAGAACGTCTCTGTTCACATCTGTCTGTCTGTTCATGTGTGTCTATGTGGAGGTGCAGATGTGTGGTATTTTTTAGCTCCAGATGGTGTTGCCAAAATTAATTTTTAAAAGAGACCTATTTAATTGGCTTAACACTTAAATAAATTCTCAGAAATATAATAGAAACTTAATCCGAATGAATTTCAGGTTCATGTGATTTAGGGAAGAAATTCAGTATTAAAGCCACTTAAATCTTATTGGTTTAATGAAAACAGTCATGTTTTTAGAGTTTTCAGCATTAAATATAATGCTTTCAATTCTACACAGGTCAAATGAATTTGTGTTGTCTCTTAGTAATTTGTCAGCAAAAAGATAATTTAAGGTGATGGTTAGCTGTTTAATCTCATATAATTTTCATGACTAATCTAAGCATAATTATTAGAAAATCTATTATTAATAGATGTAAGATAATAGTTTATAAATGAACTTTTCAGCAATATTCATGTCTACTTAAATAGTTTACCCTAATTGTTTTTGTAACTTAAAGACTTAGAGTTTTGCTAAGTTAAATTAAATGATGGATAGTCATTAAAGATCTAGATCATTTCCAAATAAGATAAAATACTGACACATTAATTATGAACACAGTTTTATGTACTTTGGCTTCTTAGGACAGAGAAACTAGAACATATTTGGTTGTGTTAGTGCTCCACTGAAAAAGGCATATGCATAACCTTTTGTCCTATTTTAATAAATTTGCAAATCTAAAGAAAGCTGATGTAACAGGAAGTTCACCATTGCTTATCGCTTGGTTTTCACTGGAAATTAAGGTTAGGTTCAAATGGTTAAGAATGCTAATAAATGACATGCACTCGGTGGTCACCTTTCCTGGTTGTTGGCGGTGCTGGGTGGGGCAGCCTGAGCTGAGTATCCTGCACCGAGATGCTTCAATGCTTTGTTAAAAATGTTTGACTCAGCATAACACCCTTAAGTTCCATCCATGTCGCTACACATGGCCAGATTTCATTCTTTCTCATTGCCATGTAGTATTCCATTATACAGAGAAGGACAGCTACCATATGTTTGCACATATAGGAGGATTAGGAGGAACTTAATGGAGGACAGAAGGGGTGAAATGGGGGGGAGAAGGAGGGAGGCAAACCATGAGACTCTTGAATGTTGAGAACAAACTGAGGACTGATCAGTATGGGGGGAAGGGGAAGAGGGTTGATGTGCATGGAGGAGGGCACTTGTGGGGATGAGCACTGGGTGTTGTATGGAAACCAACTTGACAATAAACTATTTTAAAAAATGTTTGGGTCCCCATGAAGCCCTATGACACCCAAGTTTACCAGGAGATTTGGGTAGGAATGGGGTTGGTGGGCTTCATCATTTATGAAATCAGGAATGCTGATAAAAATAGAGTTTTGAAAACTTTGAGTTCTGCACCTGCTCGTGGTCACCATGAACCAGCTTTACATCAGATGGAATGTCAGGCTGGCTATACATCTCTGCGAGCTCTGTTAGATGGGACTGTGGAGCATTGCTATACACCTGTAAACGTGCTGTTTCCTTGCTGATGTGAATATATGTACCTGTGAGGTGCAAAGAGCATCTGTATTCCAGGAAATCCAATTAAGACTACTGGACATAATAAGGGAAACATCTCCTTATGCAAGGAAAGCAGGATGTGTGTTTTCCATAAGAAGATCCTTGCAGGGTGTGTGTTTCCATAAGAAGAGGTATGAAGAGGGGGCGCCTGGGTGGCTTAGTCGGTTAAGCGTCCGACTTTCACTTAGGTCATGATCTCGCGGTTCGTGGTTCGAGCCCCGCGTTGGGCTCTGTGCTGACTGCCAGCTCAGAGCCTGGAGCCTGTTTCAGTCTGTGACTCCCTCTCTCTCTGACCCTCCCCTGCTCACGCTGTCTCTCTCTCTCTCTCTCCTAGAAATAAATAAATTAAAAAAAAAAAAGAAGAGGTATGAAGAATAGTGATGCATTTCTGTTGAAGGGAAAGAAAGGAATTTTGTTCTAACAGTAAGACCATTTAGAGAAGAGAAACAGGACAAAATCTGAAAGCAAAAACAAACAAACAACTTGTAGAAGGCTTGTGGAAAGGAATCATGAGAAAGAAATTTTACATGTGGTCAAGCTAAATTTTAGAGTTTAAGGTAAATAAATTCTAAACTTTAGAATTTAAAGACTAAAAAAAAAATCCACCTTTGATATCAATAGTGTGATTATGTAAAACCAAGCCTTAATATTCTTTTATACTACAAGTTTTCTTGATCTCCTTTTAATAAGAGATTGTAAACATAGGGTTTCCTTTACTTTCAAGTGATCTTTTTAATCAAAAGAGTTTCCTGTGTTTATTGTCTGAACAGGTCTTTGATTACTTAAATCTAGAAGAACACACAATATTAAAAGAGCTAAATTTCACTCAGAACCTTGTAATCTTCTATATTTGCCTATGAAGTCTTTACTTGTTGCTATGGTTAAATGGATAACTAAGTATTATTTCATGGTGACCTATGATCTGATTAAAATAAATCTTTAATGTCTTTATTTTATTTTGAGAGACAGAGACAGAGAGGGAGCAGGGTAGGGGCAGAGAGAGAGGGAGACACAGAATCCGAAGCAGGCTCCAGGCTCTGAGCTGTCAGTACAGAGCCCGACACGGGGCTCAAACCCACAGACTGTGAGATCATGACCTGAGCTGAAGTTGAACACTTACACCCAGGCGCCCCACCTATGATCTGATTTGATCAAGTGTTTTAAAACCTTTTGATGTTTTTGACAAATGTCCCTCCAAATCAAGTTTGAAATACAGTCTTTTCTAGTCAACCTAATGTTTAAATTTTCTAGAGGGTCTCTGGAAGATCTCAAAAGATTTGTTCTCTCTTATAAAAAGGGAGATGTTAAACTAGTTAGGCTAATTTGCTATGTTAAATTATATGGGAGCATTGTCAAATAAGAAGTAATACTGAGGGGGCACCTGGGTGGCTCAATCAGTTGAGCATCTGACTCTTGATTTTGGCTCAGGTCTTGATCCCAGGGGCGTGAGATCAAGCCCCGCATTGGGCTCTGCATTGAGTGAGGAACCTGCTAGGGATTCTCTCTCTTCCCACCTGCCCATCTCCCCCTTGTGCGCACGCTCTCTCTCTCTCTCAAATGAAAAAAAGAAGTAATACTAAGCCTTCTCTATGTTTTATTTGCGTAGGTATATGTTATAAGTATTCCAGGAATTGTGTGAAATTCGTGGAAACCTGATATGTCCTACTATAATGTTATCAGTCATAATTCTAATTATTATCTTCAAATGTGGCCTATTATAGAAATAACCAAATTTCCTTGTCAATTCCATTATAATAAAATCTCCTCAGGAATTTGAAAATAAGCTTCTTTAAGTCTTTTTGTGGGTGGCTATTGTTTTACTCTGAAGTTTTTACAAATGCTCCCGCAAAAGTACCCAATCTTCGATGAGATTCAGGGAGAGGACTTTCAGCAAATAGAGGTTGATGATAACTATGAGATCACAAAACCAAACTAGATAAGAGTTTCTAGTGGACAAACTAGATTCAAGCAGAAAGAGTAGTAATTACATGGATCTAAATGAACTAAGGAGGGTGATTATAATGATTATGACTCTTTGAAATACTGCTCGTCTCTTGATGCTTTGGTTCCTTTGGATTTAAAAAAGCCTTTTTCTCAAGCTATCTATGACTTATAGCAATTTGGTTATGTACGCCTTTGTAAACAAAGATGAAAACATTTATTTTTTTTCTCCCTACCTGATCCCTCTGGAATTTGGAAACTCTTGAGTGTTCTTTTCATGACATTATAGTTATTTGCATACGTTTATTAAAAATCTCTTCTCTTTGTAACAGGACACAACTGCAGACACTGGCTATATTCCCAAGACTTTGACTGATATGGTATTTCAAATAAATCTGATGGCCAGTCCTTGGCTTGGCTTCCTAGCCTCAGAGGCGATGATAGTTCAGTCTGAGACTCCTTATGAAAAGTTCCAGCAAATCAGTCTTAAAAAGAACTGACATTATTTCTGCCACATGTCTGTGAGTAATAGGCCAAGATTAATACGAACAAATTAGTATTACTGTGATTATCTTTAGTAAAAAAATGGGGATATTTGTAGAAAGATGGGGCACATAGAGAGAAAAAATATGTCCGCACCTTTGTCGATGTTAGATTCTAGCCCTGTTAATTGTCTTTGAGATTTTGCTATACACCTGTAAACTAGACCGGATCCTGAATTCTCCTTGTTTCCTCACATATCTGGCTACAACTCTCCAAGCAAACATTTCCAATTTTCTCTCACTCATCTGATTTGGAATCACTAAAGAACAAAGACTGCTCCTAAATCTCCTTGGAAGGGACCATAAGAAGTCTTTCTCATTACCAAGATGGTAACCACCCTTCAGGGCCTTGAGCCTCGATTGCCCATCTCACATCTGAAGAAGGCTCTGCCTGACATCCTGTCCTGTGCAAGTGCTGGAGTCCTCCAAATCAAATTGACCAGGAGTCTGATGGTCTGACATCAAGGTTGACTGCTTTCTCCAAATTCGAAGGATTAGGACTTTCTACTTTAACTTATTATACTTTATTCTTTTCTTTATGTCCTTTACTCTGGCATTGGCCTGGGAAGAGAATACCATCATCTATATCTCTCAGGCCATTGCTAAGTATGCGTGTTGGGAGAAACTATCTGACTGTTGGATTTGTCAGCAGAAACCCTGGTCTGCTTATGCTGTCAAAGATCCCTTGGCTGTACCTATAACCAATGTCTCCTACGATTGGTTTCCCCGCACTCACAGGGAATACAAAAGGATTAACTTCTCATCGCAAGGCTTTTCAGAAAGGCCCCTTTAGGATGGGATGGTATCTCAGAGAATACCATACAAATGCCTCTGATCCCTGGCTTGAAAAGGTCAGTTAGGATACTCCAACTGATGGGTCTATCAAGAACCAGGCCGGGCGCCTGGGTGGCTTAGTCGGTTAAGCGTCCGACTTTTGCTTGGGTCATGATCTCGCGGTTCGTGGGTTCGAGCCCCGCGTCGGGCTCTGTGCTAACTGCCAGCTCAGAGCCTGGAGCCTGTTTCAGTTTGTGACTCCCTCTCTCTCTGACCCTCCCCTGCTCACGCTGTCTCTCTCTCTCTCCTAGAAATAAATAAAACATTAAAAAATAATTAAAAAAAAAAAAAAAGAAAAAGAACCAGGCCTTAGCTGGAGTCCTTTGCACTCTGCCTGGCTTCCGTTTTCATCTGTGGTAGACACTATTACCCATGGGCGTGGGAATGTTTAGATAGCTGGTGAATTGAAGGTCAATATTTATTGGGATGTTTCACTGTCCTTGTCAATATCCATAATAAATCAGAAAACTCTTGTTGGTTTCCATCATTAAACTTCATAGCTGCTTTAAACAAGCTTCCTGCTTTCAGGAAGCTTATGTGACTGTGAGTTTGCCTGCATGGGGAGTGCCTTTTTCCCCTAGGTGGGCGTAATGCTGATGAAAGATAATCAGAAATCCCTCCCTAACATTAAGAGAGCTGGATGATTCCACAGCCAAAGCAATGACAGCCCAGAAATGATCACTTGACTCATTGGCTAAGCTAGTCTTAGACAACTGGATAGCCCTTGATTCCTACTTGCTAAATTATAAGGTGTTTGTGTAATAGCAAATCCCACCTGTTGCACGTGGATAAATGCCTCTGGAGAGGTAGAAATTCAGTTACACAAGATCAGGGAATAAACCCATTGGTTACAAAAATTTCATCTGGTGATGCCTGGCCTTTTAACCTATTTACCGAGTTACTTTCAGGTTTCCTGGATAGAACTATGATGCAAGCTGTATTAGTCAATTCTTTTTTTAATTTTGCTTTACATAATCAAGGTCTTGAACCTGTTGCTTGTCAAACCTTTGTAGAACTGACATATCTGATAGGGTGATGCTAGCTCAGTGCCTTGAGATGATCTCTAACACTTACAGTCTTGGTGAGATACAGACTTTAGGTAAGTATCTGAAAGTTCTCCTTCCTAACCTTCTCTGTTACTCAATGTGGCCTTACATGTTTCCCAATTGCTATGAACTTTCTCTCCGAAAAGGACCTGATAACAAGGAAGTGTCGTTCCTGTCACAGAGGGGCAAAACCACTCAGTATGGAAAACCTGGCTCCAATCGATGCTGCTTTTAAAAAAAGATCTTGATCAAAAGAGGGAAATGTGAAACTGAATAGAGGAAACCTCATTGAAAAGGGAGTCAGGAAGCCAGAAGGGGGACCGCCCATGTCCTACCATTTGTCCAACGCAGACCCCAGCAGGAAGAGATGTACCTTGCGTTGCCAGCAGGAAGAAGCCTACTTTACTACTTCAGAAAGAGGAAGGGAGAATTTCTCCTTGCCCAGCAACAAGCTCAGCCAATAAAAAAAATACCACAACTCAGCCAATGAGAATCACTACCCTGAACGCTCATTTTCCTTCAATGGATTTCACTCAAAGCAGCCCCTCCCAACTTCTTCCTCTTCTCTATAAAGTAACCTTCCTTTCCTTTGATTTTCAACTTTGTTGTGGGTTGCCATAGCTTGTGTGTCCTGAATTGTAATTTCTCTGTTATTTCTCAATAAACTTATTTGTTGGTAAAATAACTGGCTGTTTTGCTTTAAAGGTTGACAGGCCTTTGTCCCAGAAGACTTGCCCTACTTGAGAAGGCAGTTTCAAGTCCAGGTTGTTACCTATGCTTCTGAGCCACTGGCTATATATTGGAGGTTCCCCAGAACCTTTCTTCCACTTCAATTAATATGCTAGAATGCCTCAAAGAACTCAGGAAACATTTACTCATGTTTTCCAGTTTATTAAAAAGGATATTATAAAGGATATAGATAACTAGCCGGATGAAGAGGTACGTAAAACCCAGGAGGGTCCCAAGTACAGAAGCTTCTGTCCCCATGGGCATGGAGTGCACCATTTTCCAGGCACATGGAGACATTCACCAACATGGAAAACCTGAGGCCTGTCCTCTTGTGTGTGTGTGTTTTATGTTTATTTTTTGTTTTTGAAGGAGAGAGAGACACAGAGTATGAGTGGGGGAGGGTCAGAGAGAGAAGGAGATATGGAATCTGAAGCAGGCTGCAGGCTCTGAGTTGTCAGCACAGAGGTCGACGTGGGGCTCGAACCCACAAACCATGAGATCATGGCCCAGCTGAAGTTGGACACTTAACCGACTGAGCCGTCCAGGCATCCCTGTCCTCTTGTGTTTTTTTTTTTTAAATGTTTTATTTATTTCTGAGAGAGAGAGAGAGAGAGAGACAGTATGAGAAGGGGAGGGTCAGAGAGAGAGGGTGACACAGAATCTGAGACAGGCTCCAGGCTCTGAGCTGGCTGTCAGCACAGAGCCTGATGCAGGGCTCAAACCCACGAACCATGAGATCATGAGCTGAGCCAAAGTTGGACGCCCAACCAACTGAGCCACCCAGGCTCCCCATCCTCTTGTATTTTAATGGAGACTTTATTACATAAGCCTGACTGATTACATCACTGGCCATTGGCAATTCATTCACTGGAGGTTGCGAAGTAGGTTTGTAAGTTCCAACACTCTAGTCAAGGTTGGTTCCCCTGGCAACCAGCCCCCATCCTTAGGGATTTTCCACAAGTCCCCTATTAACATAAATCAGGTGTGGGAGAAAGGGGAAGAGGCTTATTAGATGGATCACAAGCATGTTATCTACTTTTTCCATTAGAGCCCTGAGTATGGGGAGGAATCAGTTATTTTCAATTCTCTGCCTGATAATGTGACCATCTCTGTCATAGGTGAGCCTCCGTCTGAAGGTACTTTGTCTCTTCAGATTGTGTTTTTTCTTGATCTTTGGTATGCTGTATACAATTTTGTTGAAAGCTGAGCATGTTTTATTGGGTCATAGAAACTGGGATGAATGGGCTGTGTCCAATGTTTGCTGTGGCCATAAGTGCCAAGGCTTCAGATCTCTCTAGGGCCATTGTTTCTCTCTTCTCTGTAATCTTTGGGTTTCCCTGAGAGAGAGAGAGAGAGAGAGAGAGAGAGAGCGCCTGTGTCTTGCAGTGTTTTCAGCTGTAATCTGCTATTATGCTGGAGCTCTATTGGTGTATGGTATGGAGCAGGGAGAAGGGTAGCATTCCAGAAGCTACTGATTAGATCTCAACCTTCTAGTCTATCTGTTTCTCCAAGTTGTACCTTTCACAAATGTTTGTCGAGGGGTGGACCTTCTTCCTGCGCCCCTTCCTTCCCTGGCCGCAGCGTTCCCATCTACATCCTTGAAGCCCTGGCCCGTGTTGACTACTTTTTCTCCTTAGGTGGGACAGTAAGGCTGGAGTGAGGAGGAATGTCCTTTTTCATGTTGGACTAGGGCTGTGGCAAGGTCCTTTTCCGGAAAGTAGGCCTTATTATAGAGAGAATTCTGGGCTTCTTGCCCAGATCCCAGGAGGGGATCTTTCTCAGAGCTTCACTGTGAGAACCTATTAGGATTCCTGGAGGTTAAGCCCACTTAAGTGTGGGAGGCCTCCAAGGACTTTAAGCCCCAAGAGTTTCTGACTGCCATGCTAATTCATGCTCAGCCCCCAGCATTTTGTCACAATTACTATGGAAGTGTCCTGGAAGGGTACATCTCCAGTGGTTTTGCTTCAGGTGAGCAGGTCTTGGCTGTGTCTCTCTGAAAGATCTCGTGTCTCCAGATTTCCGGGTCACAGGTTTCTCCCGAGTTTCTGATGGTCGAAGAAAAGTAATTTATTTACTCTTGATCTAGATTCTTGTTGTTAGACATGGGAATGATGCGTTCCAGGTCAGAGATGAAAGCTGAAGTTTGGAAGATGAAACCCCAAACCTAAAGCTGCTGTCCATGAACTAGCCCTGTGTGGATATATCTAACACCCCCCTCTTTTTTCAGGACATAAAAGTACTTACCACCCGTGTTCTCAGCTTTATGGCTTCAGCAAAAATATTCAAAACATCAACACATCAGGAAAATGGTTCATTTAACAGCTTATAACATATATTTTGCATACCTAGTACATAATACTTTGCAAAATACTGGAACATAAAGGATATGTATTTTTAAAGTAGGCTCCATGACCAATGTGGGACTTGAGCTCACGGCCCTGAGATTAAGAGTTGCATGCTCTACCGACTGAGCCAGCCAGGCACACAAAACATAAAGGACATTCAGGTAATATTTTTGAAAGGAAGAAAGGAATAGAGAGAAAGAGAGAGACAGAGAAGCTAGAAAGGAGAAAATGAGGAGGAAAGGGAGAACAAATAAGAACCATAAGGAGAAAGAGTCAAGATCCAAAGTTTATCCAAAATTATATTGATGTAACTGGTCTCCATAGAGTCCACTGAATAATAACATAAGTAGAAACCTAAAGTAGAACATTGTATTTTCTCTTTTTTTTTTGGCCATACTCTCAAAGACAGGTAGGTGCTTTTTGATTACAAAGAATTAAAAGAATATATATTCCATAAAAATCCATAGTCCTGAATAATTCCACTTCACACAGTGAAATACTAAAATACCTTTCACACACAGGTTAAAAATGTATGTTAAAAATATTTTTTAAAATTATATTTAAATCAAATTAAATTAATTATTTAATTATATTTAAATTAAATTAAATTTTAAAAGATTATATTAAATAATACATCGTATTATATAATTTATGTATATATAATATACATAAATATATACATATATACATACATAATAAACATAATATACATAAATGTATATAGTGTGAGGTATTATTACATATATATGTATATGTATATACTGTAAGGTATTATTACATATATTACGTACATGTATGTATAATATACATTATTATACATGCATTATACATACATGTATATAAAGACATATGCAAGTAATCTCTTACATGTAAGAGATGTAATATATGTACATCTGTAATAAATGTAATTTAAAGAGATTTCAAGTAGTGCCAGACACATTGCCGTGAAGTGGAAGTTCCAGGTCAGAGTTTAGTTAGGGGACATAGTTGTGACAGGTGTTTATTGAGTTATGCCAAACCCTACTTTAGGCATTTTATAACTCCCAACTCACTTAATCCCTACAGCAGTCAAATGAGGGATTACAGTCATTTGCAGAATTGGAAAAGGGTTTCAGAAAGTTCAAATCACTTGATCTAAGTTGAAAAACTGATTTGAATCCTCGGCTGTGTCTGAAATGGCCATTTTCCCAATTCAGAAATTTTTGAAGTTATTAGATGGAGTCACAGCTGCTGTAGGAAAAACTACAGTCCCCAGTCTCACTTGCATGTGACTCATAATGTTGGAAGAGAGTGTTGTGTGGCTGCTTCTGGCAATATTCTTTAAAGGCAAAGTGGTGCTTTTGTTTCTTTTGTCTTTATCTGTTCCTACATCTGCTGCCTAGAAAGTGGCTATGATGGCGGCCATCTTGCTGATGATAATGGCGGCCACGCTCCTGGAGCGGGAGGGTGAGGGCTGTCAGTGGCCCAGTTCCCGTCACTTCATAGAGCAGAAGCAACACAGAAGACATGGCTCACCTACCGCCGACTTCCACACAAGAGGCAGCACACATTTGTAGTTCTTAAATCACTGTTATTTAGGATCATTGTCATAGCGGAATCTCATTTTTTTAAACAGTATTAATTAATTAAGGGAGCGGTGCGGGGGGGTGGGGAGGAGGACTGTCTCCCTGAATCTCATTTTAAAACTAATACAGAACTCAGTACCTTGCAGAGGAGTGTTGCCCATGGCAGAAACAGAAATATAGTTTAACCACGTTGAAGTTCTTGGGTAGGAAGTGTCCGGTGCTCGGAATCTTACAGACTAGAAATCTGGTAACGTCTGTTTGGCAGCGGGACCATTTGGTTTAAGTGACCTTATTTGCACCTTAAAAACGGTATCACCTCCTGAAGAAGATTGTAGCATGAGGGGAAAAGGTAAGGCCAACCCTGAGTGCTGCCGTGGCTTGAATGTATCTGCTGTTGTAAGCAGAGTCTCACGGATCTGAACTCGAGCTGGAGAGCACCATGTGCAAGCAGAAGTGTTAAGACGTCCTCTCCATCTGCAAGCTTGATGACCTGAGAGGGTGGCGATCGGAGCCTTGGATGTTTGGAACAGCCAATACCTCTGTGATAAGAAGCCCTTGGCAGTGTGGGTTCATGGCAGTGGCTTTAGCAGAAGTAAGACTGTGGTCCCAAACCTTTTTCTTTCCCTTTCCATTAAGGGTTGTCTGCCAGACATGGGATCCAGAACATCAGGAAATCTCAAATGACGGGTACAGCCTATCCGTTAAAACATTGTTTCAGATGGACCCAGGAAAGTCTCCCCTAAATGGAGAAGGAGAAAGAGAAAAAAGATGGCATGGGAAGAGCACAGATACCAGTAACAGAGCACAGTCTTCAGTCTTTAAACTTCAGCAGGGACGCCTGGGTGGCTCAGTCAGTTAAACGTCCGACTGCAGTTCAGGTTATGATCTCGCAGTTCATGAGTTCGAGGTCCAGCCCCACATTGGGCTCTGTGCTGACAACCCAGAGCCTGGAGCCTGCTTCAGATTCTGTGTCTCCTTCTCTCTCTGCCCCTCCTCTGCTCATTCTGTCTGTCTCTGTAAAAAATAAACATTAAAAAAAAAAAAAAGCTTTACGCTGGCAAGATTGTTGGCAATGATTCAAACGCCCAATGATTTGGATGAGATAAATATACCAGAAGCCCACTGAGTTATTGAATGAGCGAACAGTATTGTCAAAGCAAACAGAGGCTGGGCTTGAAACGGTTTGTAATTCTTCACACCTCTAGTCTGAGGCTACATAATCTATGCAGTTTTGAGGAAAGACAGAGTCTTTAAGGCTTCCCTCAGGTGTGGCCTTGGAAAAATTAACAAAGAGCCATCCAGGGCCATGCAGGTCAAGGGCAAGGAGACATGTCACAGAGCAGAACCAGGGAACACCACCTGAGAAAGGAAGTCCTGGTGATTCCTGCTCACCAGGAATCCATCACTGTGGACCACTCCTGTGGTTCCTCTGCTCCCCACTGGTGTTGAGTGGGAGATACTTTTCTTTTTCTCTTTTTTCTTTCATTTTGTTTCTTTTCTCTTCCTCTTTTTCTAATCTTGGCCATCCTGCTTCTCATGCATCCCAGTATATTGAGTGTGATGAGGGTAAATGGCTTTTCCTTTACTTTCTTGGTCATCAGGCCAAGCAGAGGCATATCTGGATTTGGTTGAGAGTGCAGCCTGGCACCGGAAATTCTAGACTTTGTGAGGCATGCAGTGGCTGGGGAGGACTTTGAGGTGGGCCTGGTCTGTGGGTTCTGTCTAATTAGAAGAGGGCACACAGATATTTGGGGAAGTCGACTATGGGGGAAACTCTAAGTTGACACCATAAGATGTCACAATCTCTGTTCTTATCTTTTAAAAAAATGATAGATCCCCTGGTCTTTGGCTGGCTCACAGTGGTGCAAAATAGGGACCATACTCAGCACCCTTCACAGGTGGGTCTAACCATGTGACTAAGCCTGGGTAATAGGACGTGGTTTTGTGAGGCACACAATGTCCGTGGATTGTTGTTTAAAAGAGGTAGAGGTGCTTTCTGCTTTCTCTGGATGCTTGCAGGTTGGAAATGGGGCATAGTGTCTGAGGTTTTAGTGGTCACTGTAGACTCTGCTCATTAACGACGTTTGGGCTGTGAGCCATGCGTCACAAATGCGCCCAAGGAGCCTTGGGTCCCTGATACATGGAGCACCCTACTAACCCGAACAGCTACCTTGTTTGTTTTTTTTTTTTAATGTTTTATTTATTTTTAGTAGAGAGAGAGAGAGACAGCGTGAGCAGGGAAGGGTCAGAGAGAGAGGGAGTCACAGACTGAAACAGGCTCCAGGCTCTGAGCTGGCAGTCAGCACAGAGCCCGACGCGGGGCTCGAACCCATGAACCGTGAGATCATGACCAGAGCGAAAGTCGAACGCTTAACCGACTAAGCCACCCAGGCGCCCCCCGAACAGCTACCTTGAATATCAGAGAGAAATATGCTGCCACTTTCTTTCAGTCCTCCTGACATTGGGTTTTCAGTTACCCCAAGGGCTGCTGCATGCAACCCTTACTAACAGAGTGAGCAGACCTCGATGTGGGTGGAAGTGGTAAGAGCGTGAACTCAGGTGGTAGCACTGGGGACCGAGAGGAAAAACCGCTGATACGGTGGAGAGGCAGAGTAACCTGGATCTGATTACTAATGGATGGGCAAGTGAGAGATGAAGTCCAATGGAAGTAGGGTATTGCACCGGGTTTCTGGTGCGGTCGGCTGAGACAGAGCCTGGAGGAGGAGCAATGGGTGTGCCCCCAGAGGATCTACACCGTGAGGAATCCAAGGGCAGAAACTTAAGGAAACTAATAATTTAAAGACTGGGCAGTGGAAGAGGCCAGTAGGCTTGCGGTACAAAGAGCCAGGCCAGAGAGGTTCGTAATATCATCATGAGACGTAAAATAAGATGAGGAGTGAAATCTCCAGGGATCTTTTCATAGGAACCGCCATGCTCTGTGGGATGTGGAAGCGTGATGGGTTAGGAACCAATGCGAGGAGAGGAGATGGACAAATTCCCCTGGGCTGCATTTTAACTGATGCTACCAATGGAGAGGAGAGGGAGCTGCTGCCACAGTGAGATGGGGTTTTTGTAAAGTTTACTTTTATTATTTTTAAGTTTTGCATGGTGTTCAGTGTACTTACAGGATGCGGGGAGCAACTCTTGGTGGAGAGGTTGAGGGTGTGCAAGAGGTGGCTCTAAAACCCCCTGGAAAGCTCTGAGTGGAGGGCGCGGGCCGCAGGGTCAGCCCCACCCGGTTCACTGCTTCCTCGGAGGCTGAGGGAAAGAAGGGAAGTGGAGGCAGAAGGAAATGCCTCAGAAGGTATTGGTTTGGGTGCTGAGGGAGTTGGTGCTTGTCAGCTTTAGTTTTCTTGGTGAGGTAGGAGAGGTTACCCTTGGGGAAGAGTGAGTGAGGGGGCTGTGGTGGACCTGAGGGGAGAGGAGCACAGAAAGGCCCCCATGGGGGAGAGGAGAAGGAGCCAAGGGGGCAGGTCTACTTGGCTGCGAACAGAGGCTGCAGGTGGAATCAAGGCTAAACAATGTGAGGCGACGCAGTGAAGCCCGGGCCTTGAAGAAGTACCTGAGGATGCAGAGCTGAGGAGCCTTACCTCTGCCACCGCTGCCTTGGCTAGTGCTGGCCCACAGGAAGGGGGTCTGCGTGCTCAGCACTGCACGGTGAGGGGACAGGAGCCCTCCGCTGTTACCACCCTCCAGGCGGCCTCCCCAAGGGCTGAGCGACAATGACCGGTGAACTCATTACTACTGGTTTGGTTTCCACCTGACAGCAAATGTAAGAGAGGAAAAAGTAGGAATCCGGGCCACAACCAGGACTCTCCTCAGTGGCCCAGCTGTGGCCTGCTCACTGACGGCCAAGGGGCACTATTTAGCAGCTCGTGGCAGGGGAGGCTCCGGGGGTGCTTGGATAACTGCCAAACAGGCCACTATCCTGGAAATGAAGGTCTCGCATCACATGGGTTTTTGTTGGCTGGCCCAAATTCTTGGCCACATTTCTCTCTCGAGTGCCGACTCTCAGAGCTTGGGATTGGCTTGGTTTGGTTTTTCAAGTATCTCCAATTCACCCTACCTCCAAGATTCTAACTGGTTTCATTTGACAAACCGTGATCCCCCTCAGCATTAGGACACAGAGGAGCATAGAGATCACTTATGGCCTGGATTTCCTTTTCTAGCTTGGTATCTGCATGGACTTTTTTCTTCCTCTCTCTGAACTCATGTATCGAAGCCCAAAACCCACAGCGTGGTGGTGTTTGGAGATGGAGGGCGGCGGGGCAATGAAGGATAGCTCTTGTCACGCACTGGGGCCTCGATGACAGGAGTAGTGAGTGAGTAGCCTTATAGGGAGAGGAAGAGTGAGGCTTCTCTCTCTGTGCCCGCACACGGAGGAAGGGCTGTGCGAAGACCCCGTGAGAAGAGGTGGTCTGCAAGCGAGGAAGACAGTTCTCACCGGAAACAATATTAGCTGGTGTCCTGACTTTGGACTTCCCAGCCTCGAAAAGCATGAGAGAATGAATTTCCATGGTCGAAGCCACCCAATCTGTGGTATTTTGTGTGGTAGCCCGAGCTGACTGATGCAGCGTCACCAAGTGACTGGGAAAAAAAAATAAATAAAGGACATGGTCACACCCCTGGCCAAACACCAAATACCAAGAGTTCTTAGTCCTTGAGCAGCCCAGGGACTGCGGGATGGTGGGGGACGCCCTCCTGGGGGGGGGCACAGTGCCCAGTCCTGGGGTATAGCTCTTATCCTCGAGCCCTTCCTTTTCTCCAATCTTTGCTCATGTCGGGCTCTTGACCATGGCTTTGTTAGGACTCCATTTCAAACGGAATCTGGTAGGAAACCCCGGGCCAAGGGCACACTGGCTGCCTGCTGTATCAAGTTCCCTTGTTGTCCACCAGCCTCTAGAACCCTCTAATTTACATGTGTTCTCTTCTCACAGGAGCTCTTCAGGTAGATCTGAATTTGTTTAGACAATTTTATGGGTACTGTAAAACCACAGTTGAATTTCAGGCCTTTGTAGCGGTCCAGCCAAGATGCATTCCAATTAGAAATAATTGCTGTTAATGCTGTTACGATGTGGTGGCTGTCCACTTTACCCCAGACCTTTGTTCCCCGAAATCCCTTGAGTCTCTTCTTTATTCTTCAGCTAAATAGACAGGCCCCTAGAATAGACGCTTTTAGAATTGTAATATAGGAGCAATATTATGCCTCTCTCTTAATTAACCTTGTTAACCAAGGATTTGGAACATTAGCTGGTTAGGCTAAGAGGGCCTTTTGAGTCTCTCCGTACACATCTGCAGTTGAGTAGGATATCACTCTTGTGAAATAAAATGCCTCTAATTCTTTGGCAGACACCAAATACCTTTATTATTCTTTTCAGTAATGGTGTGGCATGCTCGTTTGGCGAAATAACGTGTGTAAAGTGCATAGCTTCGTGTCAGGCACAGTAAAATCTTAGCTATTGCTTGTGTTATTATAAAACAAGGGCTTTTTCCTCCCCCCTCTTTTTTTAAGCCTTTCTGAATGAAGCAGAAATACAGGGGCAGAGCTGTCAGAATTATGCAGGCGGCTTGAGATAAATCAGTCCACAGTGGACTTTAGATCCCACATTCCCTAAGGCTGCTGCCTTTCTCAGAGCATCTTATTCCTAGATGTTCATGACTTGTTTATTTTGACTCCCACAGCATCTTCCAAACTCTTCCCATCCTTTCCTGCTCCCCACACAAAAGAAGGTAAGAGACAAAGGCTGCCGTTTTCTCCCGAGGCAGGTACCCCTCCCAGCCTGGGAAGGAGTTCCAGGGACACGGTCATTAACACATTTTTCTTAACCTCGCTTTTATAGTTAATATCCAAATCATGAAAGCAGTTGGCCACATCATTAAGCTGTAAGAATACTACAGATCTGACATGAAGGCGGCATCGATGAACACCAGTGCATAAAACTGTCCATTGTGTGGAAAAATGCAACACGAATCCCAACCCACAGTACTAAATTAACCACACGGGTATGCTTTCTGGACTAACAGGCAGCATTAATCTAGCTCAGTAGAAATGTCATTTTCAGAGTCAGAAGCACCATTCTTTGATCTCTTCTAGGGAGAAAATGTGCTCCTGTGTAGACTTTGGTCTAGAATCACTGTCTACTAAGTTCATTTGGGGAACGTGCAGGAAGGCTTCCTGACACAGAGGCACCTGACGCACACTCAGCAGCACTGGCACTCAGTCTGTGAGTACGCAGGGCATGGAGTAGTAAGCATTTGTGTGACTGCTTCGGGAAGGACACGGGAGGCTGGCCTGTCCTATACTGGGTGGCATGGGTTCAGAGAGGCCAAGGCTGAGAGCGAGGTGATAAGGAATCCAGAGCCCCGTGTCCTCCATAAAGTGGGCACTCTAGCAAAATACAGTAAAACCTTGGTTTGCAAGGATAATTTGTTCCGGAAACATGCTTGTAATCCAAAGCACTTGCACATCAAAGCGAATTTCAAGAACCATTGGCTCAGTTGTGATCATGTGACGTTCGGCATCATGAACTACTCGTATCACAAGACATCGCTCATTTATTTGGTTGAACCTTATTAGAAGTGTTTGCTCGTCTTGCGGAACACTTGAAGAGCAAGTTACTTGCAATCCAAGCTTTTGCTGTATTCACTCAGCTCCTCTCCTCTCCTTCCAGTTCCTAGCCGCGGCTTTAAGCAAAGCCACCTGCTCCATTTGAGCCAGCTCCCCCAATGGCCAAGGTGGAGGGCAGTTCATGAGAGAGAGGATTCTTTTTCTTACACATCTGTTGCAAGCAGACAGAAAAAAAATGGCCTATTTCTTTTTTATTAAAAAAAAAAAAAACCTAGCCAAAAAGCAGATAGCAACATTATTTTCAAAGGATCAGTTGAAAATACTGGTTTAGATAGCAGAAAAGGACTGGAACCTGTAGTTTCCATATTGGACAAAAATGCCTTTCATCATTGAAATAAGCATTATGAAACACTGGGTGTCAGATGGTGTCAGCTGTGGATCGGCCTTTAGTTTTTCTTGTTCTTGCAAACGAAGCCATCCATTAAATTAAAGATGCCCATAAAGTCAGCCAGAAGGATGGCCATCTTGGTAGGAAAGATGCTAAAGAGAACACAAGAGAAGTTTTGTTGGTTATTACCGTGAAAGCACCTTTGCCAATTCCACAGTGGACTTTGCGTGTCACTGACTCGTTGCCAATGAAGCCACTGGCATAGGCACACGTTAGTGTGCATGCTTCAGGGTCACCCAGGGCTTGTCACCTATGTAGGGGGACGCTTGCCCGGAGTCTCTATACCTCTTCTTGCCTTATTTACGCTTACTTTCCTCGCTCCTCATGTCAGTTTCCAAAGCTCCACTGAACTATGTAAGGATCGCTGGGAAGCAGTGAGAGTCTTCTGAAGTTGGACCAGCCGGCCTTGAATCCCGGCTCTGTCCCTTGTAATGCCAGCTCAGGCATGTTACTGAGCCCTTGAGGCTGTCTCTCCAGCTGTGTCACCAGTCACCAATCTTTCTCTCTGGGACTCCTGTGAGGATTAGACGCACTAGGTCCCCAGAACTCTGGCAATACCCGACTTAGGACTGCTCATCTTTTCCATCCCTGCTCCCCCTTCCTAGCAGACAGAACACAGACCCTGTCAGCCATGACATTCATACCGCAGAGCTCGGGGAGGACGCTAACTAGTGTAAGCGCAGTATCACTCTTGTGCTAGGTGAGGCCCCGCAAGCAAAAGGATGTAGGAATGATATCGGTGTGTGCTGCTAGCCATAATATCTACGTTCATCAATGAAGGACTGCTGTCAGGAGGAATGAAATCACTCATCGTGCTAGATGGCAAAGCTAGACTCAGGGAACATTAAAACAACACGGATTTTGATGCCATGGAAGGGAGTGGTTCAATGATGGAATATGCTTCCTTCCTGGGGACGGGGTGGGGTGGGGTGGGGTGGGCAGTATAATTAGACGACCTGACAGTCCAGGAAATGAACTGAGATAATGGGAATCGGCAGTTGCTGCAGCAACACGGCATCACAATTCCGGTAACTGGGCCTCTTGTCCACAAACTGCTGCTGATGGGTCTCAGCACTGAAACCCAATGGGGAGCAGAGAGGGAAAGCAAAGATGCTCTCTTGTGCTTCTGAGAGGTCATTGCCTTCTCAGGTTTCCTCCCCAATTTTTTTTTAAACCACCTTATACTACAAATTCATCCTCCAATTGTCAGCTTCCCCCAGACAACGGATTCCTGAAATGTTTGGCTTACTGTCCGGCCTTAACCTTGGGGCTCTGTACCCAGGAGCCAAGGACACAGTATCTGTCCCAACATGATTATTCTATGATGCCCAGAAGGAAAAGACCATCTCTCTTAAGAAAAGAAAACAAATCCCTTCAGTCTGTCCACAGATCATTCATGAAATCCACTTCTTTTTGACAATACTGCAATACCAAGATGGCGGGAAGATTTTGACTCCATTTTCCAGACTCATGGGAAGTACTGTAATGATGCGACTTTGAGGTCTTGTCAGGAAACAGGCACGATCAAGGGCTCAACATTCGTGCATTTAACAGGTAGGTTTTCAGTGGCTTCTCCTGGTAGGGAAGTAAATTGCTGACTGGCTCATTAGAGAAGCAATAGGAAGGTGATATTATTACCTTTTAAGAACCATTAGGAGGTATATAATCCTTGGCACATATAGGTACACTTTCTCTTGCAAGATAGCATCTACTATCTTTGCAACCACATATTCTGGTTCTAGAATCGGTAACAGAACAGGACGGCTAGGGAGTGAAACAAAGAAATAAACCCACGTTAACAAATTAATAAAAATACATCTCAGAAAGTAGTGATAAAAAAGATTATAAGACATTATTACTTTTTTGCTTCTTTCCCTTCCAGATTGGATCTATTTCTTGATGTCCTCCTGTATTATCAGCATGGTAATAACAACTTTAATTTGAAATGGCAATGGGAATTTTAATAAATATACTCCTGCCACAATATGCGTGTATGTGAAACCATATGAAACAGCTGCCTGTCAGCTCTGTGAGATGCAGACTTGGGCATTTGTGCCCCATCAGTGATTCTCAGTCTTTCCATGGAGTCAGGGAAGGGGGGCAGGATGGAGTTTGGTGGCAGACAGAGAGTAAGGGGGGGAGCAGGTCTAGTTCTGGGCATGGTAGGTGCTGGCCCCAGCTTTGATAAATCATCCATGTTAAATTCAGGATCTTAAACACAAGCACACTTGAAGAAAGAAAAAATTCTGAAACCAATGATAAAAATTAGACTGAATCTCAAAGTGTTTTTACACATTAAAAAATAGAATAAAATATAATAGATGGTCAATCGTTTTTAAAAACGTAGTTTCGTTTTTAAGAAATTTTTAATGTTTATTTTTGAGAGAGAGAGAGAGAGAGAAAGAGAGACAGAGCACAAGCAGGGGAGGGGGAGAGAAAGAGGGAGACATGGCATCCAAAGCAGGCTCCAGGCTCTGAGCTGTCAGCACAGACCCGGATGTGGGGCCCGAACCCACAAACCGTGAGAGCATGACCTGAGTCAAAGTCAGACGATCAAGAGACTGAGCCACCCACAGGCCCCTAAAATATAGGTTTCTTTTCTTTTCTTTTCTTTTTAAAATCAAAGGACATACTTACTTAGTAGAACAACCTTCAAACATCCCAGTGTTTATAAAAAATGGGCACACAATAGTCGTTTTGATCCCCTTTAGTTTCTGGGCTATTGATTCCATACATACAGATTCAGCAAGTCCAATGGCTGCAAATTTACTTGCGCAGTAATCTGAAAAAGACAAACAACACTAGAGTTTTTAAGTGGCATTCCATCAAGGTGTCCTCATAACAAGAATGCCAGCAGAGGACGGGACAACAATTTCAGAGTTACTTTGCACAGTCTTGGTCTGTGCCCACTGGAGGAAGTGAGGAGCGAGTGGGAAGGAACACCCCAAGCAGACCTTGGGGGTGTCTCCTGCGAGTCCCACGGCTGGACTTCACTTCCACTTCCACCTTGCCGGGGGTCACACCCTTTGCTAGCTGTTACACAGGGCACAGCATGTGCATTGAGTCCCTGTCCCAAAGAATTCCAGCCCCATCAGGGTAGGGAGATGCACAAAAGAATACATAAAACAATAAGGGT
This sequence comes from Proteles cristata cristata, assembly GCA_017311185.1. Lineage (NCBI taxonomy): Eukaryota > Metazoa > Chordata > Mammalia > Carnivora > Hyaenidae > Proteles > Proteles cristata. The sequence goes on along the minus strand of JAESUZ010000067.1, from coordinate 608,628 downwards.
GTAGAGTCCAAGCTGAAGAGATCAACGTGGGTCGTGATACTCAGATCAAGTTTTTTCCTAACTATGACTCTTTCTCCCATTCCTGGAGGAAAACAGACTTGAGACCGTCAACCTCCATCTCTTCGGCATCTTGGAAATGCAGGGCGAACGGGAAGCAGAATTTATGTCCCTTTTGAGCTCTCTGTGTATAATCACACTTACTTCAAGTAGACACCTGGATACTGAACTCGAGGAATGGGAACGTTTGGAGAAGAAAAGGCATGTCGGTAGACTTTGACTTCCCTTTTGCTCATGAGATCAGAAGAGGCAAGCATGTTCATCCTTGTTCTGGTGGGACAGCCCCTACCACGACCAGCAAGAGTCAGGTCCCTAGATTGTGGCGGGTTAGACGGAGGAGGGAGTGAGGGGTGGAGGAGGAGTCTTGAGCAGCTGCCAAAATCCTGAGTCATTTGGTATAAATGCAGTTGGTTCACTGAGCCCCTTGATCTCTGAGGTTCAGATGAGCAGAAATGGCCCGGGACTCTGCATTCTAAATACCACGCCCAGTGATTCTGCCACACGGTGGCAATTACAGAAATCTCACACATGTTTCTAAGGCAAACAGGGCGCGGGGGTGTCTTGTAACTTAAGACAGAGATACTGTGCCAGGGAAAGGATTCACAGAGCTACAAATAGCCCAGTGTAAGCTCAAAGACCCGTGAGGTAATCATAAAATGTGGCTGGAGGAAGGGAAGTCCTGCGTACAGGGAGCACTCTAGACAGGGAGCGCTTGGGGTGACGAGTGGTTCTGAAAACCCGTTCATAGAGCTGAGAACTGGGGACCACTTGATGGAAACTTCAGAAGGCAGAGAATTCCTCCTCACCATCCTGATAACAGTACCAGGGGAATTCGTGGGGACGGTGACTACACTAACAACTTGTTTACCAGTCAGCTGTCTCTCTTTCTGTCTCTCTTTTTTTAAATGTTTATTTTTGAGAGAGAGAGAGCACAAACTGGGGGGGAGGGGGCAGAGAGAGAGAGAGGGAGAGGGAACCTCAAGCAGGCTCCATGCTATCAGCACAGAGCCCAATCCAGGGCTGGGTCTCATGAACTATGAGATCATGACCTGAGTTGAAATCAAGAGTCGGATGCTTCACCGACTGAGTCACCCAGGCGCCCCTCTTTCTCTCTTTTTTTTTTCATCCCAGGGGATTGCATAGACCCAATGATTCCAAAGTGCATAGTTCAACTTTGTGTAAGCATATCTGATGGGTGGCTCTGTGGCACAGCGTTCCCCACCACTTACGTTGTGGAATGTGTCTCTTGATTTATGACCCTTTATCATTAGTGCACGAGGTCAATGTTGATTATTCAGAGCTAAGTGAGACAAAGTCATGAACGAGTTTGCAAGTGCTAAGTATTACATTTCTCTTACCTGACAGTTTATTTATCCCAGCTAATCCAGCTGAACTTGAAATGCAAACCAAATGGCCATGATCATTGGCTATCATGGCAGGCAGGAAACATTTATAAGTCTAAGAAAGGAAGAGAAGAACTGTTAACCTTTTGTACTTTTTTTTTCAGATGTTTCTATATGATGAAAAAAGTCTTTTAAGTTCATAAAAACACTGGAAAGCACTGGGATCTGAAAGTTTAAACATCTACAAAGTAAGCTTCTCAACTTGTCTAACCTTTAACTCAATATTTTTTTGACGGCAGTTCTAATATTATTAAAACTAATTGATTCAGACTACATTTTGTTCCTGACTTCTAAAAACACACTATTTAGACAGTAACTGAGGCAGAACAGGAAAATCTTAACTATGGTGGGCACAATCCACAAACCAGTAAGAATATTTGGAGATGTGACTCTTTAGCTTGATACTACCTTTTCTTCCCCCTTCAAGTCACGTTTGAATTTTAAACGTTTCTGAACATTGTTCATAAGGCACATTGCTGTTGGCTTCGGTTTAAAAATATCACTTGGGGGCACCTGGGTGGTTCAGTTGGTTAAGTGATATTGGCTCAGGTTGTGATCTCATGACTCATGGGATCGAGCCCCAAGTCAGGCTCTGTGCTGAGAGAATGGAGCCTGCTTGGGATCCTCTCTCTCTGCCCCTCCCTGCTCACACACGGGTGTGTCTGAGTGTGTGTATGCGTGCTCTCTCTCTCAAATCAAATAAACTTAGAAAAATAAATAAAAATATCACTTTGCTTTGCAATTCATCTCTCCTTCTTTGAATAATAGTTTCTTATTTGTATTCCATGTCATTAACGTGTTAGGAAAAGAATACATATGTCGTGTCTCAGTACTATAGGACGCCTTCACTTTTGATATGAGACCTGGAAAAAAAGAAGGTAAAGGAGAGAGAAATGAGCTTTGATAGAAGATTCATTAAGCAGGAATAATTGCATATTTACATGGATTTATATTTTATATTTATTTTCAGATGTGAATAATAGGAATAAATATGCGAAAAGGGATTTCTCATAAAAGTCAAAGAACCTTTGCACGCATCACAGTGAGCCTCAGAGAGGAACTAACATGTAGAGAGATGTGGAAAATCAAAATGAGCAAACAGTGGAGCATAATAAAAAGCCCCCTGAGTTCTGATGGTCTGAGGCGAGTCACTTTACTTCTTCTTGGGGATGCATCCCTTGGGAGCATGGTCACATGAGCCCTCTGACCTCTAGCAATTAAGTGCCCACTCCCTGCAGAGGCTCAAAGAACATATGTGGACTTGCCCAGAAAGAGTGTCCAGAGGATAATGGGGGGCGAGGAAACACCAGCGTTTTGGGGACAACTAGAAGAAGAGAGAGAGAGAATGAAGAGAACAAGGACAACAGAACGGAGGAAAAAGAACCCAACATGAGATTATGGCTGTAACTTCATTCCAGCCAAATAATCTAATTTCATTCTAAAGAAGGGAAGGGACATTTGTTGAGACCAGACAACATAAATCACTTGCAGTAGCTCCTGAAGAAACATGGCGGCCACTTAGTTCTGAATCTTTCCACCTTTCTTCTGGAGATGATACAGAATGCCAAAAATCCCACCACGCAAGGGTGCTTTTGGTGAAACGAGGGGACAGAAACCTACAAAGTCCAAATAACATTTGAAGGCCACCAAGTGGGAGGTGGGTGGCAAGTCGGGTGGGAAAGTGTGAGAAGAATGGAGGGGAGCTCAGAAGTCTCCAGCAAATACTCCCTCCTAGCAGAGAGGCTGCTCGGGGCAACAGGAGCAGGGAAAGGCAAGCCAGGGCAAGTGTGGGGGTGGGGAGGCACGGCAAGACAGGCTTCGGCGAAGGCCAGGAAAATGCAACATCTCCAAGGAGGCACATCACCTTTGGAGATCAGAAGCTGTGCCCCTTAGTGTCCATGGTACCTGTCCTGTGCCCTGTTTTAATTTTTTTTTTAATTTATTTTTTAAATTTTTAAAAAATTTATTTAATTTTGAGGGGCAAGGAGAGAGAGAGAGAGAGAGAGAGAGAGAGAGAGAGAGAGAGGGAGGGAGAGAAAGAGGGAGGGAGAGAGAGGGAGAATCTGAAACAGGTTCCAGGCTCTGAGCTGTCAGCACAGAGCCCAACACAGGGTCCGAACTCGGGAACAGCGAGATGGTGACCTGGGCTGAAGTCAGATGCTTAACCGGCCATGCCACCCAGGCACTGTCCTGTGCCTTTAGATGTCACTGAGGCTACAGGAAGAAACTTTCTTTTCCCTGATTAGATACTGAGTCAGGTGATGATACATCTTGGTTTGCCCGCAATAGACCGGATTAATGCCTGTTTAATAATAATGCCCTCTTCCACCTTATTTTTATTGGTACCTACTTTTTTTTTTTTTTTTAGCTCTTCCACTTTCAAAAGAGTTCCAACATAGGCAAATGATAAGGCTACTATGGTCATCTATGGGCTGTCATTTCTGTGTCACCTTGAGCAGATCTTTTAAATCCTCTGATCCCTTATATCATTGAGCTGTATCAAGGATTACATAGGAGGTGCCTAGGAGAGCACCTAGCATCTCCTAGGAGGCTGGTGATCAAGATAGTAAAACCATGGGCAAACTTGTGTCTTGGCCAGACTCCTGAGTTCAGGCAGGTACAAGTTAAGTTGGATCAGGAGAGTATGACTCCGGACAAGTCTGAAACTGAGAAGTCGGTGCTTTAGGAACAGGTGAATACAACAGTAAGAGGCCAGGAGGAAGTACTTCCAAATTCCGAGTAACTGTATATCCATTACGAGAGGAAAAAATAATTACCCATAAGTGTGCTTTGAAATTCACATCTAAAGACTTTTCTATCAGCTCATCCGGGCAGTTGAGGAAATCATTGCCTGTCACGACTCCGGCATTGTTGATAAGGATGGAGACATCGCCAACTTCTTTTTTAACCTGAATCAGGTAACAAAAGCAACATCCCCAACACAGTCATTACTTACACGATCTGAGTTTGATTTTCCCATACTATTTACATGCTTCTTATCCTTGTTACCACAGACGGGGTTTACGTCCTCTGCAAACAAAGCAGGTTTTATTTCCTTTGCTGAGTTTGCAGAGCCCCAGCGATCCAAGTCTGTGCTTTCCTTCTCATTTCTCACCTCTCACCCGCTTCCTAGGACAGTCCCACACTTCAGGGCTAGCAGTTAGAGCTATTCTTATACTTAGCGATCAGTCGCTCTGTTGCAGGCCACTAGGTTATTTCCCTCATTGTGAGAGGACCTAAGACATTACAGCCGTGACATCTAAATTAAAACTGAGTGCACACTGAGACGGATTGGAGCAGGTACGAAATTCCCAAATGTGTTTCACACCCACGGCACAGTGCAGAACCTGTCCGTCCTGCTTGTGCGAATGGGCTGGTTTTTCCTGTCTCTGACACAGGCTTCTAGGTGTTAAGACCCGCTGCTCTAACACGGGCCAGAATAGGTACTCGGTAACATTTTCAGAAATAAATTTTCTGGGTGTAACCTTGGGAATTTTCGCTTACAGGAAATCATCAGCGTGTCATCTCAGCTCTCGTGGCAGAAGTGAGCACGGGATTTTTCAGGACTGGTGATGGGAGATGGAGGGGCCCCCTGCCCCCTTCTGTGTTCTGAAGTTCGTTGCTGTAATTGTAGCACACAGTAGGCGCTCTGTCCCCAGATCACAGAGAACCGCCAGCCGCAGGTGCCCTTTGCGTAACAGGAAGCTGACGTGGGTCTCCCTACATCTCTATCTGTGAGTGTGGGGGTGTGTGCACCTGCTTGAATGGCTGGTGCAGTCTGTTACATCTCTAGCTGTGTGTGTGCATGCGTGCGTGTGTGTGTGCGGTGTGTGTGTGCACCTGCCTGTATGGCTGGCGCAATCGCACGGAGGGGGACACATTAGTGACACCAGGTGGAAGCCGTCACCTCTCTCCTCTGAGGTTGTGGAAGGCCTGGGTCCTCGCAACGAGGTTGACGTGCTGGGTATTTGCTTGTTAGCCAAGCAGACGGGTAGCTGAGGGAAAAAACTGATGAAATACAGACTAAGCAGACCTCACCCTTGGTGGCAGACGTTTCAGATAAAAGCACTCAAAACAGTGGGACTTAAAGTTTCCTTTGGAGAGCAGCTACAATACGCCGTCCCATCCAAGTTGAAGGCAGGCAGGAGCGGCGACAACTCGCCCCACCGGAGCCCGAGGCAGGTACAGGCTTCCAGGTACGGAGCGAACCCGCCACAGGACTAAGAGCCACAGCACGAGGAAGGTGGCCCGCGGCACGTGGTGGCGCGGCTCGGTGGCCCCACGCCTGTGGCGGGCTCGGCATCGCGCGTGCGGCACTCGGCCCCCAGCCCCGACGCCCTTGCCAATGCGGCACCGCCTGTCAGCTACGCTCAAATAAAGCAAAGCAAAGCAAAACGGGAAAGCTGGACGGGGCCGTGGGCCGGAAGACGGGACTACGTTAGAGGCCCAGAGTCGGGGAGAGCGGAGCTAGAAGTGACACCTGAGGGAAACCATCAGGTGCGTGGATAGTCACCATTGCCATTCATGAGAATAAGGCATGTTATCAAATACCTGACAAAACTAACATCAGACTTTAATTTCAAAATGGTATCTGAGGGCGCCTGGGGGGCTCAGTCATTTGAGCCTCCTACTTTGGCTCAGGTCGACCTGAGTTTGAGCCCCGCGTCAGGCTCGGTGCTGACAGCTCAAAACCTGGAGCCTGTTTCAAATTGTGTGTCTCCTTCTCTCTCTGCCCTTCCCCACTTGTGCTCTGTCTCTCAAAAATAAATGAATGTTTAAAAAAAAATGGCATCTAGGCTTGTATCTTTACAGTATATGAAAATGATAGCTCTATGAATCAGACTTTAAATGTACAGGGCTAAGCATGTGTGATAAGATTCTCCATGTGAACACTCTTTCCTATTGATGCATCTATTTCGCATATAGGTTGGTCTTTATCTTTTCTTTTTTAAAGGATTCTCTTGTTCCACAGTCTGCTTTCGCCCTTTAAATTGAGCTTGGAAAGGCATCGCGGGTATTTAGCACGCACCTCAGTAGAGCAAAAGCTATCAGGTTTAACTGCACTTGACTTAACATATGTAACCGTTACTGACCAATGATAGCATAATAAAATGCTCACCCACGGAGTGAGGGTGGGCTTGTTAGTAGCATGTTGTTTTTTACAAGCGACACAGGGTAGCATCTAAGGGAAATGCCACAGACTCTAGTTTTTCACCAGTTTTCTTGTGGATTCACCATGCTCCTCATGGTAAGAACGGGGCAACAGACCCTGGGTGACAGGTCTGGTGACATCCCACACAAGTTGCACCTGCCTGCCCCAGATTTCTCCACCAACAGCCACGCTATGAGAAAAGCAGGAAGGCCATGCACATCGGCGGCTAACTTTATTTTTATTTATTTAAAAAATGTTTTTTATGTATTTCTGAGAGAGAGAGAGAGAGAGATAGCATGAGGAGGGAGGAGAGGGAGAGGGAGACACAGAATCTGAAGCAGGCTCCAGGCTCTGAGCTAGCTGTCAGCACAGAGCCCAACGCGGGGCTCAAACCCACGAACCATGAGATCATGACTTGAGCTGAAGTTGGACGCTTAACTGACTGAGCCACCCAGACGCCCTTGGCTTTAAACTGTACAAGATGTCTGATTTGAACTTCCCAACCCCTGCTTATTAGTGTGGGTGGGCAATAGAGAAAGGTCTGCTTCTCCCAGTGACCGTGTGATTTAAAAGATGAAATCATCCTGACATTTGACATTGAACATCAGAAGTCAGTAATAAGCCTTAAGGAGTTCTCATAGATGCCACAAATAAAGCTGTTTTTTTTGTGTGTGTTTTTGGGGGTTGTTTTTGTTTTTGTTTTTGTTTGTCTTTTTTTTTTATTTTTTTTTATTTTTTTTATTTTTTTTATTTTTTTTTTTTTTTTGCTGTTGAACCAATCCGGTCCCTTGGAGGTATGCCAAGTCAAACTGATTCTGATTTGGCTTGTCTATGAGATAAGTAGTTAAATGTAGTCAGGACACTGCCACATGACATATCGCAGGTAATGGACAACAGAGCTCTGGTCTGGTCTTGGGTTTAGTATTCAAAACAACCACTTACCTAGCATGCCAAGTGGCAAGGCGAGGCTTTCTGAACCTAGGGCTAAATTATGATCTGGGGACACACACTTTCAAAGTTACTGGGGTATGTGGAGATGACACAGTGTCATACCACTCTAAGAATCTTCCACCTTGATCACTGCCGTCTGGAATACTTAGGGAAAAAAAAATCCTCTGCTACCTTTCCTCCATCCAGAATAAGAAGTGCACACAGTTGGTTTATGAATTGAGGGCAGTTTGCTTCCCCTGAATTCAGGAGAGCATATAATTCATTCTTTTCAAGCCCCATCAGTAAGAAAAGCTGAATAATACCTTGATCATAGGCGATGTCTGACCATTTCCGAGCTAAGCATCTTGGCCAGAATTAAATTACAGATGTGGGGAAGAGGGAATTATTTATTTATGGAGTGCCTCATACTAGCTTGCTCAATATGGGAAGGTCTTAAGCATTTGAATATGAACCAATTATTGCTTAAGAGTCCCGAGAGAAGGGGCACCTGGTTGGCTCAGTCGGTGAAGCATCCGACTTCGGCCCAGGTCATGATCTCACGGTATGTGGGTTTGATCCCCATGTATGGCTCTGTGCTGACAGCTCAGTGCCTGGAGCCTGCTTCGGATTCTGTGTCTCCCTCTCTCTCTGCTCCTCCCTTGTGCTCTCTCTCTCTCTCTCAGAAATAAACACTAAGACTGCTGAGAGAAGTTGTTTGCGGCCAGCATGAGTGAACGTGCCGGCGCTCAGTGCTTTAAGCACACAGAGACGAACCCGTGAGCTCAGCAGCAGCAGAGCCACACCGGCGCTCTGAGGAAGGTGCTAGCTTGTCAGGTTTGGGTCTGCGGACTGTCCCGGGGCCCCCTGTGATGGAGACTGCAGACGACAGTGGCTGCACACTCACCTGCCAGTGACCTGACGACCTTACCAGTAGGAAGTGAGGTGGGAAGTAGCAAGGGGATTTGACGCAGGGCCTGGAAATTGTGCCAGAACATTCCAATGTGGCAGCTCCTTCTTTTTCACTAAGGTGGGGGATTCTGGAGGTTGCCACACGAGAAGCCCAGGAGAGTGAGGAGTGGGGTGCTCATGCCGATGTGAAGGGAGAGAAATCCTCAGAGTGGGGGGGAGACGAGGCAGCCACAACGCGAGGATGAGCCCCAAGGGGCTCAGGAAGCCCTTACCACCGCATGTTGGAGGTGTGATGTCCTGCCCACCTTCTTTACGTGGGCAAGAAAGAAGTTGGTTCCATCACCAAGGGAACAACCGTGGTTCAGAGTCTCTGGGACCCTGTTTTTCTCACGACTATTTAAGAGAAATATTCATTCAAATGGGAGGCACTGCGGTGTGGTGGAGACAGCTGGACCTAAACCCTGACCGGAAACGGGTTCCCGTCCTGGCTCAGTCACTCATGTGCTAGCCCTGGGACCCTGGGCAGATTTTCAACACATCTGCACCCCCTCTTCCCTTCAAGAAGGGGGCCGCCCCTACCTCTTACACCGCAACAGACGCCAGCATAGCCGGTACTGCCTGGTGCGCACGCTCAAGGCCAAGCTCGATCTTTGCTACTTTCTTCCGTGAGCTACTCACCTCCCTCAGCCTCGGTTTCCTTATTTGTGAAATGAAGGTGATAATGGGCCTCACTTTGTAAGATTACTATAGAATATAGACGGGGCGCTTAGTCTGGTATATCGTACGCGGGGGCCACTCAAAAGTCCTACTTCCCACTCCCCAGAACTTCTTAAATTAAAGGCAAAGCTGCACTGAGCAAGGGGTAGAGACAAAGAAACGGAGGTGCCTGAGTGTATTTGTGCCGAGTGCTTCCTACCCACAGGAGAGAGACGCAAAGATCTACCTGCTCGCCCACTCTGTATATTTCTTCCCTTTTGCTGCAGTCGCAGGTGTAGGCGTAGACTCTCACGGCTCCGGCTTCCCGAGCCATCCTGAGTGTCTCCTCATTCCCTTGCTTGTTGATGTCCCAGAGAACCAGCACCGACCCTAGGCGGGCAAATCTGAGGGCCAAGAGCCTTCCGATTCCACTCCCGGCCCCAGTGATGAGCACGATTTCCCCAGCCACGTTCTTCCGTGGTCTGGGGATGAAGGTGAAAACCAGGGCCTCCAGAAGAGCAATCAGTGACTTGCCTATGAAAGTGACCAATTCCTTGGCGAACTTCAGGTTGGAAGACATGTTGTGGCTGAGACCTACAGAGAGAGAGAGAGAGAGACCCACATGAGGACCTCAGTGACCATTCGCTCTGCGTGTGCAATCTGTGCAGAGCGTGAGCTTTCCGGGACAGCGCCAGAGCCCGGGTGGTGTGATGTAAGCTTCATTCTTGGTAGCCCGAGTCTGAGCTTAGGAAGGGCAGGGGGCCCACGGGGACTGTGTCTTGGCCAACTTTCTTTTTCTTCCTTCCTTCCTTCCTTCCTTCCTTCCTTCCTTCCTTCCTTCCTTCCTTCCTTCCTTCCTTCCTTCCTTCTTCCTCTTCCTTCTTTCTTTCTTTCTTCCTTTCTTTCATGTTTATTTATTTTTGAGAGAGAGAGAAAGAGAGAGAGAGAGATCACAAGTGGCGGGGGTCAGAGAGAGACACACACACACACAGAATCTGAAACAGACTCCAGGCTCTGAGCTGTCAGCACAGAGCCCGACGCGGGGCTCAAACTCCCAAACTGTGAGGGATCAGGACCTGTGCCGAAGTCTGACGCTTAACTGGCTGGGCCACCCAGGAGCCCCTGCCTTGGCCAGCCTGCATTCACAGCACCAAGCCGGGCACCCATCTGAGTGTAGTATGGGACAGAAATACCCAGTATGCAGGCACTGTGACCCCATCAACATTTAATCCGAATGAGAAGTCATTATTTTGGTAGTTAGCCTCTCTTCGTAATAATCACAAATGCCCTGTTGGTTTTTTTTCATGTTCAAATCGGGCTTGTGTTTTTTTAATTGGTTCAATTCTTTAACTCTGTGTCACTATGTAAAGTCGGACACTCTCAGGCAGAGGAGGACAGATACCATGATTTCACTCATATGTGGAACAGGAGAAACTTAACAGAGGGCCCTGGGGGAGGGAGGGAGGCAAACCATGAGAGACTCTTAAGTACTGAGCACAAACTGAGGGCTGATGGGGGTGGAGAGAGGGGAAGGGGGGTGAAGGGCATGGGGGAGGGCGCTGGTGGGGATGAGCACTGGGTGTTAAATGGAAACAAACTTGACAATAAACTATAATAAAAAATAAATGACACCTGACATTCTGTGGATAAGAAGATGTGGGGCACACACACACACACACACACACACACGCACACACACGCATACACACGCTGAGGAAAATGATGCAACCTTAACGAAGTATGAGAGTGTGCCACTTGCGACAACACGGATGGACCCAGAGGGTGTGATGCAAAGTGAAAAGAGTCAAACGGAGAAGGACAAATATCATGTGATATCACCCCATACATGGGATCTAAAAGGAAAGAGTGAACAAACAGAAGAAGACCTACAAATACAGAGAACACCCTGGTGGTTGCCAGCAGGGAGGGGCGTCGGTGGATGGGGAAAACAGTAACCAGGAGAGGGAGACACAGGCTTCGGGTTATGGCATAAAGAAGTCATGGAGGCACAGCACAGGGAATGCAGTCAACGATAATGCGACGGTGGTGTCTGGTGACACACGGTAGCTACAGGCGTGGTGAGCACAGCATTAACATACAGACCCGTCTCACCCCCATCTGGCACACCTGACAGTGTAACCTCGTGTGTCCACTCTGCTCAAGTACAAGAATTAAAAAGAATCTGAGATTCAAGCAAAAAAAGTAAAACCCCATTTCAGAACATACTTGAGAAGCAGTAATTGATGTTCTTCTAGACCTTTTCTATCAGAGTCACGAGGAGCATGAGCCACCCCTTCTCTAGACCCCGAGTCCTCCACCTTACTCACCACTCAGCGCCAGGACTGCAGGATGTAGGTGAGAGGCAGACCTGCTCGCCATCCCACCCTGCCCTGCCCCTGCCTCCCTGTGAAACGGGGTGCAGACTATTGAGCCTCCGTCTCCACATTTCTACAGGTCCCTTGTGTGGGAGCCTGACAGTGACCACAAGAAAGCGTGGTTAGGGATGCGGGGATGTGCCTGCACACGGGGCTCCCTGCCTGGGCAGATCATGCCTGCAAACAGGATGCTCTGCCAGGAGGCCTGCACACAATATCCAAGGTTAATGGTCCGCTCGCAAACGAGGTTACATGCCCTCCTTAGAAGGAAGGAGAAGGCTGGAGTTGTGGGCAGGCCTCTTAGTAAACATGTTGTGGTCGCTTCCTCCCTTTGCTCCCCCCTGTCCTTGAAATGTGTTTGGCTACTTGCCCTTAATTGGTAAAGGAATGCATCTTGTAGATTTCAGTTTGTATCCAGTTACCGGGTATAAAATAAACCGCAAGAGGGGCTTGCGTAGAATTGTTCCTCCGGCCGGAGTTGTGTCTGTGTCTGTCTTTTGTGTGTGTCTTGTCCTTTGTGTCATTTTGTCCACAACACCTTGGCCCAGGGTGGTTTTGCCGATGAAATAAGAATGCCTATTGTGTGCCTGACTGCAATGCTAGCTCACAGTATGTGCTCTGCGAATGTCGCTGTGTTTCTCAGGTTCAGAAGTGCAGACTTCACCAGGAAGTCACCAATAGTTTTGCTGAATGAAGAAAAGGCCTGCCCTTTTACTTGTACGGGGCTACAGCTTACTTCCTGTGATCAGTCACTCACACTTTAGTGAGAATGAATTTCTAAGATGCTTTATGAAACTCTCCTATAGTATGAGAAGACATGTTTAGCAGATGCATACTGTGCCCAGTGTGGGGGGGAAGATTCCCGGAATGGGGTGTCCAATTGAGAAGCACAGAGGGGGCACAGAGGACAGAGGGCATTAATGAACAGCAGGTTTTCACCTACTTTGCAGTTTGGTGGAGGATAGACTAGTCACGACTCAGGACGATGGGTGGATAGATTCATCAACAGCAGGGCCTGGAGCATGGGGAGACCCTTAGGAAACTGTTATGACCTACAATGCTGTTTCTTGCCTCATTGCACAGATAGGGCTGAAGATCAGAAAGAAGAGGTATGTGGTTTTACCCAAGGCCCCAGTGCTGGTTAGTACGGGGCCAACTGAGTGCCTTTATTATTCAGTAATGAGCACTGATGTTGTGCTGGACAGCGGGGCTGAGGGGGTGGGCAGCCTCCCACGATCTGTGCCATCATGAGCCAAGGGACTAGTTGAAGAAACAGACATTGAGCAAACACATGAAGAACTCCTGGGTGCTATTATAGAGAGTAGACTGGGGATCTGATTTAGCCTGGGTACTGGGGAAGCAGCAACAGGAGAGATTTTCTGGAAGGTGACATCTGAGCAAGTGGTCAAATGATGAATGGTTAGGGGTATAGAGGTCTGGGAGTAGCTTGACCAACAGAGGGAAGGAAGAGTTGAGGCTTGACGTAGGTTGGGCCTGTGTCTAACACTGACCAGAGATCTGGAACGCTGCCCAGAGGGGGCATGGATGTCCTGGACAGAGAGTTCTCTGTTGCCGAGCACTGGCTTCCCCTTACTTGGGATGAAATGGCCCTCAAACTCTCTGCCACCCTTGTTCAGATTTCTTTTCACATAGTCTCTTTTGTATGACTGACTGGGCTTCTCGAGCCCTGCGGAGTTTGAAAGGAAGGCGCCCTGAAGGGCAAACAGTGGTCTCCACACTCTCCTTTTAAGCTCACTCGCAGGGCGCGTGCCTGGAGACCTGCAACGATGAGGGTCGGACTCCCCCGCGGTAGTGGGGCACCCTGGCCACCCTCCCCTGGCTGCAGCCCAGGCACTATCAACACTTCGTCTGTGAGAAAACCCACGCCAGCTTATCCATGCCCCCTCAGGCACACCACTGTGTAAACCCATGCAGAAGGGCAGAGGAAGACTCACCGTTGACCTGGGGGAAGGTTCTCAATGCCACAGCTCTAGACTTCAACGCTGTACCGTCTCAATGTGGGCATGACGTAAGACCTAGAGCGAGGTCTTACCGCTTACTGCTGCCCCGGTAGATGCCCACTAGGTCCTTAAGAGCATGGCACAGGTAGGGAGGTGCAGAGATTAAAGTTTGCGTTGGAATTCTCAATCTGCCACTGACTTCTCTGCAACCTTGGTAAAAGTTACTTTAACTCTTGTGCCTCAGTTTCCTCTTCTAAATAAGGGAATTCCACGGTATGCACCCATGGGGGAGCGGTGGAAGTTAAAAGACACAAGACAGGTAAAGCGATAAGGTGTGTAACACGGCCACTATGATCCCTTATGAAATTTCTGAGCAAACTGGAAAGAAAAAAGGTCCTCATTGCCCTGCACACAGCTGGCCTCCGGGATGCCCAGGGCGAGGGTGGGGATGAGGCAAGGGATTGGGCTGCATTTTAGCACCTGCCAGGTTATTCATCATCCCCACCTCCACTCCTAACGCCCAGAATGTGGAGGCTTTGTTAGAACAGGGCCAGGCACCCAACAGCGGCACAATGTGCGTTGGCTGCAGCTATGATCAATGTTTCTGCCGGCCTGTGAATGACAGTCCTTGGTCAGGACACCAACAGACGGTTATAGCAAGCGTCCTGACAAACAAAAGGAAATGTAAGGTTCCGGTTTAGTGTGAAGACTGCCTTACGTAGTTACAGAGCATATTCAATTTACCCGGGTTATAGCTGGTGTCGCCATTCTATGGCCGCGCTCCTTAGTTCAAACGTTGAGCCTGGCTGGCTCGGTCGGTTAGAGCCCGGGACTCTTGATCTCAGAGTCCTCGGTTCAAGTCCCGGGTTGGTTATATTTAAATTGAAAACAACAGCAACAACAAAAGCCAGCTTCACGACTTCGGTGGATGTAAACAGGTGTCTTCCTCTTCCCAGCCAGGGCGCAGCAAACTGCCAAACTGCCCGGGTAGGAGGTATGGGATGAATGGGGGGCGGGCGGTGGGGAGGGGGAGGTAGCCGCACCCAGGTAGCAGGGACAGAAGAGGGGACCAGGCAGGGATCTCAGCTCTGCTCCTGGACGGGGAGGGGTTGCTAGCAGCCCATCCCTCTGGGCCTCGAGACTTAGTTCGAGTCTGGGCTCCGGGGACACAGCAGCGCCCTCTCCGGCTCACCCCCGGCCGCCTGGCCGCGCTCACCTGCCCACGCCCTTCCCCCACCCCCACCCGCACCCGCACCAGACCACCCTCCCCCCCACCCCCACCGCGGGTGGGCGGGCGAGCGCGGAGCCACGTCCCGAGGGGGTCTGGCGCGGCCCGGGTCGGGACTTGGGCAACTCACCCGGGACCCGCCGCCGTCGCTGTGCGCCGAGAAGCCGTCCGCCCTCTGCTACGCGCGCCGCCCCACTGGCTGGTGGCCGCGGAGGCGCCGGGGTTTATTCCCGCAGCTGGCGGGAGGCCAAGGCCAAGTCCGCCGCCCGCGCGCTGGGTGGAGCCGCCCGGGGCCCCGCAGGCCACGTGGGCCCGCGCGCCTGCCTGCCTGCCTGTCTTCTTCCCTCCCTAGCGGCCAAGTTTAGCCATTTAGTCGCTGGCGCTGGACGCGCGCGCCGGGATTTCGAAGAATCATCCCTGACTTTTGAAAAATTCCCATATCCAGGCTGCAGCCTGCGTTATTAAGTCCGAATCCCTGGGTTGGAAGGCGCCCAGGTATCAGCACAGAAAAAATTCCCCAAGTGTTTCCAAAGAACAGCCCCGAGGGTGGGAACCCTTGCAGTAAAGAACCGAAAGGAGGAGGGTGCAGAAGTCAGCCCTCGGACCGGGGACGGTTTGCCCGCAGGGAGCCAGGTAAGGTCTCTGCACCTCGCAGAACGGGGCGCAGATGCGGAGTTCTCCCCCAGAATCTGACTCCTGCATCAGGGCCAACAGCTTCTCCGGACCTGTGGCTCTAAGGAGTATGGGTGTGGGAGAGTCCCTTGGAAGGAGTGGGTGCGGCGCTGGCCCGAGGCCAGGTACTAGCAGAGGGCGAAGTTTGTGCTAAGGAGATGACGTTGAGAAAACAGTCGACAGTGTACTCTGGCCCAAGCATTCTTTATTGAACGCCTCTGTGTACACAGGTCTAGAAGATACAGCAATGTTACCAGCGTGGAGGAAAAAAAGATGTTCAGTTAACATCAGATAATGTATCTAATATAGCGCAAATATAGCTCCTCTAAGCGCAAATCACTGCTGTTTTACTGTAGAGGGTGGAGTTTGTTGGGTGGCATAAAAAGCTGAAATAATAAATTATGGGGCGTTGAAGGAGAACAGGGGAGTCAGGGTAAGCCTGCGTTTGGAGTTCACCCAGGCTTGGGCAGGACACACAGAAGAGGAGAAGGCTCAAAGGAGAGAGCAGGTTTAGCCAATTGGGCACGGGAAGAACTGCACAGCTTTCCTTGCGTGGCTGTGAGACGGAACGCTAGGTTGTAGAAGCCTGAAAAAACAGGTGCAGGGAAGAGCCTTGAATGTCATTTCAGTGCTCAGGAGGTTACTTGTGTCCTGTAGGCTGTGGTGAGCTGTGCAAAGTGTTTGCATAGCTGTGCTGCCTGAGAGTGAGTGGGGCAGGGTTTCATCTCAGCAATTGTTGCAGGAGGGTATGTGCTGTGCAGGGCTCCGGGTAGGGCTCTGGAGAACGGCAGAGCTTTTGGGAGCAACGAGGAGACTCACTCATGAACCATGCGTGTACGGATGATAGTGTCAAAAGTTCAGAAATAACAGGCATAAAACCAGCGAATCAGTGAACTAAGACTTAGTCAAAGTTTATTGTACACACACCGGGAAGTTTGCACACTGGGAGCACTCAGACCAAAACGTGGAATGAGCCTCCTATGAAAGCAGCTTATATAAGTGAGAACGCAGTGACTTCATTCCTCCCTGTGATTGATTAGAAAACTGGAATCTTAAATGTTAGGAAAATGGGTCAGTGGTTACCACACACCAACCTTGGGAAACAGTTTTGTCAGAGGTGCAGGCAGGAAATAACCCAGGTCAAGTTAGTCTTACAACATAAGCTGAAATAAGATTTTGCTTGTGCAATGACACTGGCTTTGTCTGCTCAGGGAATTTTCAAGGCTGATGGTTTTTTTTGTTTGTTTGTTTTGTTTTGTTTTTGTATTATAACAATAGATATACACACCTTGTGCCTGGCGTGTGTATAATAGGGGCCAGCCTGGAAGAGGAGAGGTAGCTGGAAGGGCCTTCCAGGTTTCAGGGACAGATTGGGCGAACGCGGAGGTGAGCGACACCAGGAAGTGGCAGTGGACTCTGACCCCGACAGATTGGTCACAGGGTTCAGCTCGCAACTCCTGCCCGTGGGAAATCAGATGGGCAGCCAGTGGAAGACACCCGCCTACGTACTCTTCATATTTTCTCCGGGCAAAATTCTGGGCTGTCGCTCTTCTTTCTGGTGAAAGTTCCAAGTAAACCTCAGGAAAGAAATCTCGAGCATTATTAGAAATCTCATTAAAACAAAATATGAGTGTAAAGCCGTGGGCGGTTTCACTGATGGTGTCTTAATTAAAGGAAGTGGAGGGCCTTGTGTTTGGAGAAGACCCCAGTGTTACTTGATGTGGGGAGAAACTCACTGCACTGACTATCATCCTGAGAGGTGAGAAAGTATTTTTAAAAGGTCCTTTGTGGCAAAGGCTAGGAAAAGCCCGTTTAATGATGAAAGATGTAGACTAGGCTGATGAATATATGAGAACATGCTCTAATTTCATCCTTTGCGAAATGAATATTAAAATGTTCCTTGCCTTTCAAAATTACAAATATCAGGGACACCTGGGGGGCTCAGTTAGTTAGGCATCAAGAGCCGACTCTTGATGTCGGCTCAGGTCATGATCTCACAGTTCGTGAGTTCGAGCCCTGCATCGGGCTCCTTTGCTGATGGCATGGAGCCTGCTTGTGATTCTGGCTCTCCCTCTCTGCCCCTTCCCTTCTTTCTCTCTCTCTCAAAATACATAAATAAACTTTAAAAAAGCCCCAAACTCCCCAAAATAACAAATATTAGGAAAAAGAGCCAGTCTTCATAAGGGGGTGATATAATTTATACATTGCTGGAGATCCAATATGTTTCAAGAGCTAGAGAGGTAAATAGCTTCTCACCCAATTCCACCAATGGGACTTTATATTTCCAAAATAATCAGGTATCATTTGTTTTATCCAGGAAGGGAGTCTTGGGTTGGAAAGGAGACATTTGACTATATTGAATCATGTATTACCCTTCCTGGAAATAAGTATGTCAATAAAAAGCAAACTGCTCATTTCGTTTCTAACAAATATGCACAAACGGAGCACTCACAGCCATTTTTAAAATAAAATAATGTTTTTAAGCGTATAGGAAAATACTGTGCACAATATTAGTTTAAAAAGCATAGTGTAATTTTAAACAGTGAATTTTTTCTTTGTGTCTTGTTGTATTTACCAAATTTTCCATTATGAACATATTTGTATTTCCCAATAAACATGTTGCTTAGAGCATATATACACAGGCATTTCCACTCAAGATGGCGCACTCAGTAGATGCACTTATAGCCTATTTTCTTCCAAGATTCCATTGAAATGAAAGGGAAGACATAAAAATGTGAATAAGAACATAATAGTACTTAAAAAAAGGAAGGGACTGCTGGTAAGGACTAACTAGAGCTTGGTAAGCAGATGGATTCCATTTCCGGAAACCGCAGCAAAAGACGCCTTAGCCTAAAACGCACCGGGGGAAGGCATTGCAGAGGGGTCATTCTGCTCAGTGGAAATCCTGTGTGGCTCCAATTCAGTAAACAAACCCAGACAATGGAAATAGGATATGGGGCATCCAGATGGAATAAGAGTCTTGATGTATAAACAAAACAATGACTTGAAATCAAATATAGGACAATCACTTCGTAATTTGGGGCGAGACAAGGAAACACCATCATTCGTTCCTTTGACTACATAAATAATGTAAGCTTGTACAGCAACGAAATATCATAAGCAAAGTAAAATGACACACAATAGAGTAGGAGAAAATATTTTCACATACAGAGTTGATAATCAGCCTTACTTGATAGCATTTCTCCAAGCCAATTTGAGTAAGGCGGTAGGAAGAATGGGCAGAGAAATGCAGAGGCAATCTGTACAATGGAATATTATTCAGTCATAAAAAGGAATGAAATCTAGCCATTTGCAACCACACGGATGGATCTGTAGAGTATAGTGTTAAGTGAAATAAGTCAGAGAAAAGCAGATACCACATGATTTCACTCAAAAGGGGAATTTAAGAGACCAAACAAATGAGCAAGGGGGATAAAAAGAGAGGGAGAGACAAACCAAGAAACAGACTCTTAACTATAGAACACGAACTGATGGCCACTGGAGGGGAGGGGGATGGGGACACGGGTTAAGTATGGATTGGAATTAAGGAGCGCTCTTGTTGTGATGAGCACTGAGTGATGTACGGAATTGTTGAATCCCTCTATTGTACACCTGAAATTCAGATAACACTGTATGTTAACTAACCAGAATTACACTAAAAGCTTAAAAAGAAATGCACAGGCAATTCATAGACCAATAAATACAAACGACCGCAAACTTCTGAAAACGTGCTAACTTTTCCTGATATTCAGGAAAATGCAAATTGAATAGGAATATTGTTTTTATTCATCCCTCAATGCCATGACATTTAAAAGTTAGCTTAAAATCCAGGAATGGTGCTCACGTGAGAACACGGGCATTCTCCTTCATTGGCTCGTCCTTTAGGGAAGGCAGCTGGCAGTAAGAGTCATGCCCTGTAATGCTTCTCTTTCAAGTCTAAGAGTCATTGAAGTTTGTTTGCAATAGCAAAAAATTAGGAACTACCGAAATGCCCATCTAGTCCCTTAATCATGGTATAGTCATATTATAGAGTTCGGGAAGTAGACCCAAAAAATGAAGTTAGAACTATCTTTACTGGCTGGAAAAGATCACCAGGGTGTGGTAAGTGAACAAAGAGTACAGAGTTACTGCATTGAAGTTAAATTGTGTACATTCTGCAAAATTGAAGTACATTGTGAGTGTGTGTGTGTGTGCACGCATGTGTATGTGTAAATAGATGGAACTGTTCCCAGTGGTTACCACAGAGGAGAACAGAATTGGATGAGAGTCACATAGGGAAGCTTATCATGTTATATCTGTTTCTGTATTATTAGACTTTTCATAAATGTCATGCATTATTTTATAATATCAAAAACCAAAATAATGGTTAGAATGTACCTACTTTCAGGATGCCTGGGTGGCTCAGTCGGTTGAACATCTGACTCTTGATTTCAGCTCAAGTCATGATCCCAGGATCATGAACTTGAGCCTCATGCTGGGGTCTGCACTGAGCTTGGAGCTTGTTTAAGATCTTTGTCTCCCTCTGCCCCTCTCCCCCACCTGCATTCTCTCTCTCTCTCTCTCAAATGAAAAACAAAAGTACATATTTTCTGTTTAAAAAGGACTCATTCTAAGAACATACTGTCTTTGGGGATTCCTTTGCAAAATAGTGGAAGAAATCTAGTCACCCGATGACGCATTCAGAATATAGTAATTTTGCCAAAATCAAGAATGCTGTCTTGATTTTGGTGGAGGGAGATTATAACATTTGCAGAAAAGCACAGACCTAGCTTAAAGGTAGATTTGTTTTTCCCATGATGGAAGGAAGCCGTGTAAGTCGGTCCAGAAGTAGGAAACAGGTACATGTGACTCAGGCGAAAGAGTAAAGAACAACACACAAGAATGAGGCATCAAAAAAAAAAAAAAAGGAAGAATAATTAATCCAAGAGTTGAAAGAGACAGAGGACATTTGTACCACCACCTTCTTGGGGGAAGTAACCATATTTCAAGGAAGCTGAGAAGTTTCAGAAGGGTCCGGCTCCGGGAAGACAGCGACAATGCTAGATTGCCATCGTATATGATTGCCATCATATATGATACCGTGTACACATGATTGCTCATTGTGTATGACATTTCCCTGGAGGGCCCGGCACACAGCCATTCTGCCCTTCCTGGAAAAACACAAAAAAGAAGCCGTGTCATGGGTTTATTTTCGCTCCTCTATTTATTCCAAGATCATCATCACCTCTGAAGAGCTTTAAAAAAAAAAATCTCTGAGCAATCATGAATTTATGGTAATGAATTTACACAGGTTTGACCTGGTTTGTTCCGCCTCGGTTGCTAAAGCACATTGGAAGGCGATTCAAACACAGCCAGCATCTCATGGAGCACGTAAATTCTCTCCTTTTCTTATTTTGCCTTTCTCTTCTTGCATTTCTTTTCCCTTTTGATTCTCCTTTTGATCAGTGTGAATACTAGTAGCAAAGGGCATCAATTGCCTGAATTGGCTCTAGAAAAAGTCGCTGATGCTGAGTCTGTGATTGGGATGAGGAAGAAGGTAGGCCAGTCGTATAAAGTTTTATTGAGGTGCAGTTTGCATGCAAGAAAGCTCACTTATTTTTAAGTGTACCGTTTAACTTTAGTAAATTTATATAGTTCTGCATTATTAAGGTGCATCCCATCATCCCAATGTATTCTGTTAGGAGCATCCTTTTTTTTAAATGTTTTTATTTTATTTTTGAGAGAGAGAGACAGAGCTTGAGCAGAGGAGGGACAGAGAGAGAGAAGGAGACACAGAATCAGAATCCAGGCTGTTGGCAGGTCTGTCTCCAGAATCTGAATCCAGAAAGCAGGCTCCAGGCTGTCAGCAGGTCTCGAACTCACAGACTGTGAGATCATGACCTGAGTTGAAGTCAGATGCTTAACTGACTGAGCCACCCAGGCGCCCCTGTTAGGAGCATCTTAAACTCACTGTTTGGCTTAGATTTATTGAACAGTGGAGGTAACACAGATGATATAAATTCTGGCCCCAACACACTGTTTCTAGGGCGCCCCCTCTCTTCTCAGGCCAACCCCCTCAGCAGGGTGAACTTCCTGGAATTCTGGGCTCACGTGGATGGTTCCCAGTCAATCCTCCGAAGCAGGCTCCAGGCTCTGAGCTGTTAGCACAGAGCCCGATGTGAGCCTCGAACCCACAGACTGTGAGATCATGAAATGAGCTGAGAGTTAAATGCCCAACCGACTGAGCCACCCAGGTGCCCCAGAGCTTCTGTTTTTTAATCCGCAATGGAAGCATCATAACACACATCTGTTCTGGTTGGTACGTGAAATTGACAAAGATAGTGAAAAATATGAATACCCAGCACTGAGTACTTGCAGTGTGCAGTGTGCCTGGTACTTTTCTAAGTCCTTTACCTGTAGTAATCAATGAGTTCATTATAGATGAGAAGACCAAAGTACAGAGAGGCTGACTCACCCAGAGTCACAGGCAGTTGGTGGCATTAGGGCTGGATTCTAACTGCGGCCACCATGCACTTGACCACAGCACTCTGTGACTTCTCATTATGGGCAATTAAATATCGACAGGTATCATTCATCAAGCATTTATTCTATGGCAGGCCCTGTGCTAAGAGCTTTGCATGGATTATTGTAAAGCAGTTCCCCCCTGCCCCATCCTACATCCATCTATGTCCTCGCTTCTCTGCCTTGTGGCATGTTTTTTTTTTTTTAATTTTTTTAATGTTTTCTTTATTTGAGAGAGAGAGAGAGACAGCGTGAGCAGGGGAGGGTCAGAGAGAGAGGGAGTCACAGACTGAAACAGGCTCCAGGCTCTGAGCTGGCAGTCAGCACAGAGCCGGACGCGGGGCTCGAACCCACGAACCGCGAGATCATGACCTAAGCGAGAGTCGTACGCTTAACCGCCTAAGCCACCCAGGCGCCCCATCTGCCTTGTGGCATGTTACTACTTTCATTTTACAAGTCAGAAAACCATGGCTGGGCAACGCTGGGGGAAGGTCTGGTAGTTGGTAAGTCGGGAATTGAATTGGAGCCAGACGTCACGTGGTCTCTTGCAGGAGATCCGGCACAGTGTGTGACACTTAGCGACCGGCCCGCTTCAAGAACCTTCCACATACAAGGCAGCTAGCTCAAGGTCTTGTACTCAGGAGGGGCCTTGTATTCAGTATAGTGTCTGACTTGGCCCTTTTAAAACTTCTTACCATTTATGTTTGAAATTGGCTTGTGAGGGCTGTTTGATAGCACGTTGCATGTGTGTGAGTACAGCCAGTGAGCTGGGGGGCAGTGTGCACCTACGGCTGTGGTCCAGCAGCTGCCCGAATCCAGAGCGGGCAGGGCGCACAGAGCAGCTGGCTCTGGATGCGTGGGCACACCCTGGGGCCGTTTGGGGTCCCACAAAGCTCCAAGGGTGTGGCTAGACCTGAAGCCGCACCCAGATTAGTGACAGCAGCAAGGGATGTGGAGTTGGCATTGGTGGCGGCTGCAGGAGACAGAGAGTCCCAGGCATGGGCAGTGTCAGGACCAGGGGTGGAAGACAGTCTCACTCAGTGGCTGCGCCATGAGGCAACTGGCAGACACGGCCGCTTCTCAGGCGGTGAACTTTGCCAGTAAATCATTACAAAATCAAAGTGCACATGACCATTGCAATCAAGCACATCAAAGAGTTCTGAGAATTCCACAAAGACTGAGAATTTCTCACTGTGAAAGTTGGTGCCGTGTTCCAAAGCCAACAGTCACAGGCTTAGAACTAGAAATTAAGTTTAAAGATTGTTGCACTGGATAGCGGGGCGGGGGTGGGGGGGCGCCTGGGTGGCTTAGTTGGGTAAGTGTCTGACTTCAGCTCAGGTCATTATCTTGCAGTTTGTGAGTTCGAGCCTCACATTGGGTTCTCTGTTGTCAGCACAGAGCCCGATTGGGATCCTCTGTCTGTCTGTCTCTCTCTGTCCCTCTCGCGCTCCCTCTCTCTTATTTTCTCTCTCTCTTGAAATAAAATAAGCATTTAAAAAAAAAAAAGAAATATCTTTGCACTGGATGGAAAAAACATGTTGCAGTTTCATGTGAACAATTATTAGTGAGGAAAACAACTTAAAAATTAATTTGCCCCTTGTAATTGAAGATGGTGACAGAATGCATCGGCAGGCATTCTGAATTATGAACAAATTGTGAAGGACACTTTTGTTCCTCATACAACCTCTACCAGTTACTGGAAATGTCAGAGAAAACCTTAAAATGCCATTGTACACATTTGCACTTAAAATGAAATATAGACCTACGTGCATCTGGATTGTATCAGGAGCTAATGTTTTTAGAAAAATTGTTCCAGGAGGTTTATGAGCTGTAGATATACTAAAAATTGTGTTTGGAAATAATTTTTCAGAAATGTATCCTGATGAAAGCAAAAAAGATGTATTCTAGTATTGTTATAGTCTGATATACTTCTTAAAAAATGTTTAATTAATTAATTAATTTAGAGCACGAGAAGGGGAAGGGCAGAGAGAGACGGAGAGAAAGAATCCCAAGCAGGCTCCGTGCTACCAACACAGAGCCTGACTCAGGGATCAAACTCACGAACCGTGAGATCATGACCTGACCTGGACACTTAATTGACTGAGCTACCCATGCACTCATGTCATAGTCTATAATATACTCTTAAAAGCTCCAGCCCCAATTGCATCCACAGAAAGTTCCTTTTCAAAGTTAAAGATATTATTATCTGTAGTCTTTTATTTACTTACAGGAACAGATGTCATTTTCAATTATACTGATTGACAATGATGTTGCTAGAAGTATGGATTTTGATGACTGAAGAAGTGAATTTGCAAAAAAGTGAGCCAGGAAAATCTTATAGTTGATAAAATATTATTTATCATACTTTAAAGTATTCATCTCATGAAGTATTATTTATTGTATTATATACATTCTGAAACAAAGTTTGTTTAATTTGTAAGTTTGTACATGTATCAGAATCATCATTTTCCCCCGTGTTTTTAATAGAGGGCCTGACCTTTTTATATTGCACTGAGCCTTGCATCTTCTGTTCCAGTTTTACAGGGCTGTCTCCTCCTTCCTTGGGCCCCCCTTCAATTAAGCAGCTTGAAGCTATTGGGAACATAGCAGCCAAGAGCCTACCTCCTACTCCTGAGCCTGGGGTAATTGCCAGGGACATCTTTTTATTTTAAGAGAGAATTGTGTATTTCCTCACTGTTTTCTTTGATTCGCTTTATATATACATATGTGTGTGCTTTTCTTTTCTTTTTTTCTTATTATTTTTTAAATTTACTATGACATTGGCTAACATACAGTGTGCTCTTGGCTTCAGGAGTAGATTCCCGTGACTCATCACTTACATACAACAACCAGCGCGCATCCCAACACGTGCCTTCCTCAATGCCCATTTTCCCCATCTCCCCAAACCCCCACTCCCATCAACCCTCAATATGTTCTCTGTATTGAAGAGTCTCTTATGGTTTGCCTCCCCCTCTGTTTGTATCTAATTTTTCCTTCCCTTCCCCTATAGTCTTCTGTTAAGTTTCTCAAAATCTACATATGAGTGAAATCATATTTCTGTCTTTCTCTGACTGACTTATTTCACTTAGCATAATACCTCTGGTTCCATCCACGTTGTTGCAAATGGCAAAATTTTATTCTTTTTCATCACTGAGTAGTATTCCATCATATATATCCACCATATCTTCTTTATTCATCAGTTGATGGACATTTGGTTTCTTTCTGTAATTTGGTTATTGTTGACAGCACTGTTGTGAACATTGAGGTACATATGCCCCAGAGAATCAGCACCCCTGTATTCTTTGGATAAATTCCTAGTAGTGTAATTGCTGGGTAGTAGGGTAGTTCTATTTTTAATTTTTAAAAATATCTATTTATTTCTGAAAGAAAGAGAGCACAAGTCGGGCAGGGGCAAAGAGAGGGAGACAGAGGATCTAAAGTGGGCTCTGAGCTGACAGCAGGTAGCCCAATGTGAGGCTCAAGCTCACCAACTGGGAGATCATGATCTGAGCTGAAATTGGATGCTCAACTGACTGAGCCCCCCTGTGCCCCTATTTTTAGTTTTTTTTAGGGACCTCCACACTGTTTTCCAGATTGGCTACACCAATTTGCATTCCCATCAATAGTGCAAGAGGGCTCCCCTTTCTCCACATCCTTGCCAACATCTGTTGTTTCCTAAGTTGTTAATTTTAGCCACCCTGACCCGTGTGAGGTGGTATCTCAATGTAGTTTTGATTTGTATTTCCCTGATGATGAATAATGTTGAGCATCTTTTCATGTTGCTGTCTGGATGTCTTTGAGAATGTGTCTGTTCATGTCTTCCACCCATTTCTTCACTGAATTATTTGTTTTTCAGGTGTTGAGTTTGGTAAGTTCCTTATAGATTTTTGATATTGACCCTTTATCTGATATGTCATTTGCAAATGTCTTCTCCCACTCTGTTGGTTGACTTTTAGTTTTGTTGATTGTTTCCTTTGCAGTGCAGAAGCTTTCTATCTTGATGAGGCCCCAAGAGTTCATTTTTGCTTGTATTTCCCTTGCCTTTAGAGATGTGTCAAGTAAGAAGTTGCTGTGACTGAGGTAAAAAAGGTTGCTGCCTGTTTTCTCCTGTAGGATTTTGATGGTTTCCTGTCTCACATTTAGATTGTTCATCCATGTTGAGTTTATTTTTGTGTAAGGTGTGAGAAATTGGTCCAGTTTCATTCTTCTGCATGTTCCTGTCCAGTTCTCCCAGGGCTACTTGCTGAAGAGACAAATGGATACTTCCATTGGGTACTTTCTTCAATTGGATACTCTTTCCTGCTTTGTTGAAGATTAGTTGGCCATATATTTGTTGGTCCATTTCTGGGTTCTCCATTTTATTCCATTGGTCTATGTGTCTGTTTTTTGTGCCAGTACTGTCATAATGATTACAGCTTTGTAATATAGGCTTGAGTCCAAGTCTCTGATGCCTCCTGCTTTGGTTTTCTTTTTCAACATTACGTTGGTTATTTGGGGTCTTTTGTGGTTCCATACAAATTTTAGTATTGTTTGTTCTAGCTCTGTGAAGAATGCTGGTGTTATTTTGATTGGGATTGCATTGAATGTGTAGATTGCTTTGGGTAGTATCAACATTCTAACAATATTTGTTCTTCCAATCCATGAGGATGTTTTTCCATTTCTTTGCATCTTCTTCAATTTCCTTCATAAGCTTTCTATACTTTTCAGCATACAGTTCTTTTACCTCTTTGATTAGGTTTATTCATAAGTATTTTTTGGTTCTTAGTGCAATTGTAAATGGGACTGATTCCTTGATATCTCTTTCTTTTGCTTCATTATTATTGTATAGAAATGAAACCGATTTCTGTACATTGATTTTGTGTCCTGCAGCTTTGCTGAATTCATGTATCAGTTCTAGAAGTTTTTTGGTGGAGTCTTTTGGGTTTTCCATGTAGAGTATCACGTCATCTGTGAAGAGTGAAAATTGGACTTCTTAACTTTGCTGGTTTGGATGACTTTTATTTCATTTTGTTGTCTGATTGCTGAGGCTAGGACTTCCAACACTATGTTAAATAACAGTGGTGAGAGTGGACATCCCTGTCCTGTATCTGATCTCAGGGAAAAAGCTCTCAATTATTTCCCATTGAGAATGATATTAGTTGTGGGCCTTTATATATTACTTTTGTGTTGTTAAAGTATATTCCTTCTATCCTCATTTTCTTGAGGGTTTTTATTAAGAAATGATGCTGTATTTTGTCAAATGCTTTTTCTGTATCTATTGACAGGATCATATAGTTGTTATCCTTTCTTCCGTTAATGTGATCTATCATATTGATGGATTTGTGAATATTGAACCAGTCTTGTAGCCCAAGTATGAATCATGCTTGATCATGGTGAATAATTCTTTAATATACTGTTGAACTCAATTGACTAGTATCTTGTTGAGAAGTTTTGCATACATGTTTATCCAAGATATTGGCCTATAATTCTCCTTTTTAGTGAGGTCTTTACGTGGTTTGGGAATCAAGGTAATGCTGGCTTCATAGAATTTGTCTACAAGCTTTACTTCTGTTTCTGTTTTTTTTGGAACAGCTTGAGAATAGGTATCAGCTCTGCTTTAAATGTCCGGTATAATTCTCCCGGGAAGCTATCTGGACCAGGACTCTTATTTGTTGGGAGATTTTTTGTAAGTGAATCAATTTCTTCACTAGTTATGGGTCTGTTCAAATTTTCCATTTCTTCTGATTTGAGTTTTGGTAGTGTGTGGGTGTCTAGAAATTTGTCCATTTCTTCCAGATTCTCCAGTTTGTTGGCATATAATTTTGCATAGTATTCTCTAATAATTGTTTGCATTTCCGTCATGTCGATTGTGATTTTATCTATTAGGGTCCTCTTTTCTGGCTAGAGACCTCTGGCTAGGGGGGTTATCAATTTTGTTTATTTAAAAAAAAACCAGTATTTAGATTCATTGATCTGTTCTATTTTTTTTTTTTTTTAGTTCTATATTGTTTATTTCTGCTCTAATCTTTATTATTTCTTTTCTTCTGCTGGCTTTGGGCTTTCTTTGCTGCTGTCTTTCTACCTCCTTTAGGTGTAAGGTTAGGTTGTATATTTGGGACCTTTCTTGCTTCTTCAAATAGGCCTGGATTCCAAAGTATTTTCCTCTTAGGACTGCCTTTGCTGCATCCTAAAGGGTACTGTCATGTTTTCCTTTTCATTTGCTTCCATATATTTCTAAATTTCTTCTTTAATTTCCCTGTTGACCCATTCATTCTTTAGTAGGATGCTCTTTAACTTCCATGTATTTGGGGGCTTTCCAAATTTTTTCTGTGGTTGATTTCAAGTTTCATAGTGCTGTGATCTGAAAATATGCATGGTTTGATCTCCATCCTTTTATACTTGTTGAGGACTGTTTTGTGACCGAATATGTGATCTATTTTGGAAAATGTTCTATGTGCACTCAAGAAGAATGTGTATTGTGCTGCTTTTTGATGAAAAGTTCTGAATATATCTGTTACATCCATCTGGCCCAATATGTCATTCAGAGCCATTGTTTCCTTATTGATTTTCTGCCTAGACCATCTGTCTATTGCTGTAAGTGGGATATTAAATTCCCCTACAATACAGTATTATGATCTATACATTTGTTTATGTTTGTGATTAATTAATTTATATATTTGTGTTCTCACATAAACATTTATAATTGTCATCTCTTCTTGATGGATAGACCCCTTCATTAGGATACAGTGCCCTTCCTCATCTTTTGTTACTGTCTTTGTTTTAAAATCTAGTTGTCTGATATAAGTATGGCTAGTTCATCTTTCCTTTGACATCCATTGCCATGATAGTTGGTTCACCATCCCCTCACTTTCAATCTGCAGATGTCCTCAGGTCTAAAATGAGTCTCTTGTAGGCAGCATATAGAAGGCTCATTTTTTTTTTTTTATCCATTCTGATACCCTATGTCTTTTGATTGGGGAATTTAGTCCATTTACATTCAGAGTGATTATTGAAAGATAATGGACTTAGTGCCATTGTATTATCTGTAGGTTTCATGCTTGTGGTGATGTCTCTGGTCCTTTGTAGTCTTTGCTGCTTTCCACTCACAGAGTCCCCCTTAGGTTTCCTTGCAGGGCTGTTTTAGTGGTCATGAGCTCCTTTAGTTTTTGTTTGTCTGGGAAAGCCATTATCTCTCCTTCTATTCTGCATGACAGCTTTGCTGGATAAAGGATTCTTGGCTTTGTGCTTTTCTTATTCAGCACATTGAATATTTCCTGCCACTCCCCTCTGGCCTGCCAAGCTCAGGGGACAGATCTGCTATGATCCTTATGTGTCTATCCTTGCAGGTTAAAGCCTATTTGTCCATAGCTGCTTTCAGAATTCTTTTCTATGTATTTTGACAGTTATATGTCATGATGTTGACCTGTTTTTGTTGATTTTGAAGGAAGTTCTCTGTGTCTTCTGGGCTCAAATATCTGTTTCCTTCCCCAGATTAGTCAAGTTCTCAGCTATAATTTTTTCAAATAAACCATTTTCCCCTTTCATTCTCTCTTCCTCTTCTGGAACTCCTATGATACAATATTATTTCATTTAATTGAATCACTTATGTCTCTAATTCTCCTCTCATGGTCTAGTAATTACTTTTTCCTCTTTTCTTCAGCTTCATAATTTTTATCTTCTATTTCACCTATTCTCTCCTCTGCCTCTTCCGTCCTCACTGTTCCTGCATCTAGTTTATTTTGCACCTCATTTATAGCACTTATTAATTCATTGTAACTATTTCTTAGGTCTTTTATCTCTGCGGCAATAAATTCTCTGCTGTCTTCTATGCTTTCTTTAAGTCCAGCTATCAGGCTTATGATTATTTTTCTAAATTCTTGTTCAGATATGTTGTTTGTATCTGTTTTGAGCAACTCTCTGGCTGACATTTCTTCCTGGAACTTTTTTTGAGGAGAATTCTTCCATTTCATCATTTTGGCAAGGATCTGTCTTTTATGTGTTTCAGTAACTTGTTATGCGTCCTGCACCTCTGAGTTCTATTATGTTAAAAAGGGGTCATACACTGTCCAGGGCCTGGCCCTTCAGGAAGTGTTTTTGGAGTGCATTGTGTGCTTTCTCTTGTGACTCTGGTTGCTTTATCTCCCTGCTTGTAGTGGTGGGTTGTTTGGACCTTCCACCAGGTGTGCTTTGATTTGTTCTTTGAAGTAACCCTGGAAAAAAGGGGGAAAGGGCAGGGGAACCTCATCCTGTACAAAAAGAGAAATGAAAGGGGCAAAAAAAGAAGACTAGGCAGAGAATCAAGGAAACTATAAGCCTTAATTCAAAAAGAGAGAGAGGGGGGAAAAAAAGAAGGAGATACAGAAAAGTTGTAAAAAGAATAGAGCAAAAATGCCTGATTAAACAAACAACCAGAACAGAGAAAAGAAAGAGAAAAAATATATACATCTAGTAAGAGTTGACCAAAAATCAAGTCAGAAACTATGAGCTTGATTCCAAAGGGAAGAAAAGAAAAAAGAAAAAAAGAAGAGGGTAGAAAGAAAAAGAAGGGAAAAGAGAAGAGAAGAAAAGAATAGAGGATAAAAAGCAAAAAACAAAAAATGATAAAACTAAATAGACTAACAAAGGAAACCGCAGGACAGGTGTCTGCTGGTGCCACCACTGGTGGCTGCCCTGGTCTGGAGGAGAGGCCACCTGGTGCGTCAGCATCAGTATCACTCCGGTAGATAAGCAGTGACCAGGCCTGGAGGGGCGGGGCTTGGTGTAAGCATCCCGCCTCTGCTCAGGGCCGCTGTCCTGCTCCCTGAAGCCCCACCATGCTGGTGATGGGGAGAAAACAGTGAGACCCCAGTCTCTCCTCCCTGGACCGGGGGGTCTCAAACCGCACTGTCCAGGCAGCCCTCACCGTGTAGCGCTGACGGTCACCTTGTCCTGCTCCACAGTCTTCGTCGCCTCCTAGGTGCGTGGCTGGGATCTAAATCCCGATGTCTTAAAGAATCCTGCACTGCGTGGACCGGATTCTGGGGTAGCACAACCTGGCCAGCTGACAGAGGGCCTCAGGCTGGCCCTGCAGGGTCTTTGGCCCTTGGGGAGGTCATTTACCCTCTTCCCAGAATACTCAAGGAAGGGGGCTGACCTCCCAGTGCACCCCTGAGATCGTTACCGCTCCCCGGCCTGGTCCTCTCCTCCAGGTGCGCTCACATGGCAGTGGCCCGGGTTGAAAGTCGCTGACCCCTGAAACTCCCAACTTCAGCTCCCAAGGCTATTTGCAAAGCAGAAACTCTATTTTTCATTCCCCAGCCCTGGGTCTGGAGATGTTTTCTTCTTGTGCAAACACAACACCGCACTTCTACCACCTCTCTTTCTCTTCTGTTTGTCTCTCCACACAAGGGCCTCCTTCCCCCCAGGTCCACGCCGCCCACCGCTTTCCCTTTCCCAGTTTGCACACACGCACGTCTGTCCCGCCAAGCAGCCTGTGTTCCTGGCTGTTCCCAGCGTTCTGACCTCAGCGCAGCTGTGTTTGGGGGAGGAGGGAAATCCCGGTCCCCTTACTTCTCCGCGGTCTTAACTCTTCCCCTGTATTTTTTTCCTTATCATTCATGTGACCCAACAAAAAGACCCAGCCTTTCCTGGGCTGACCTTCCATCCTGAGTGCACTTGAAGGCATTTTATGTGAGCAGCATCACCTAAGATAATTGGGCTCCACAGGGGGCTAAGTGAAACAGTGTGAATGGACAAGAAAGATAATCGTTATCACATGACTTACGAGAGAAGCACAATAAAAATTCCCCATTTCCGGAGTTTGCCCTCGCCCTGAAAGTCCTTCTGCCCTCTAATATTGTATTATAGTTTTCTTTTTCCACATCATTTCTCAAGAACACCAATGTCCTGGATGATTCTGGCCTCAGCTGGGACTTGCAACCCAAGTGACCCAAAGACCAGTAGAGAACCTGTTTTTTCTCTGTCTTGCCTCTTTGTTCAGCGGCTCTCATTTCTCATTCCAGGAAGTTTCTGATAATCCTTCCAGAAAAAGCATGTTCCACCCGAAGGTATAATTCTTCTAAGAAAAGATATTCTTCATTTTCTTCTTGGTGTTTCCATTTACTCTTCATCGTTTTTGTTCCAAATTCTACAAAGTTACCCCAGACTCTCCTATTACCTTTTTCTCTTGCTGAGCTCTGTTTGTGAGTTAAAAAGTACATTCATTAATTTAAAAATATTTATACTTTGCACTTAGGTTTTCAATAAACATTTATTGCAAGAATGAACCGTAAATAGGGGATTTTAAGGATAGGAAGGAATCCAGATAATTTAGGCATTAACATTTGATTTTCAGAAATAGGAAGGTCCGTTTTCAGGAGTCAAACCAGGAGTCATTTGATCTAGGAAAGCTGTGACTACTAGAAAGTTCTTTCTTATGGTAAGCCAAAATCTGTGTCTATTCCAGTATCAAGGAAAGGAAACACTTACTTTTGAAAATGAACTTTTGTAGGAGAAAGTGCTCTTATTTTGTAAAGCCCATGGAAGATTCTAGACATCTCTTTCTGACCCATCAAAAAACTTCTCATATCTCCTCAGCCTTTACATTTTTTTCAAGCATTTGGTTTAAAAATGGGTAATTTATTATTTACATACTGTTTTCCAAAATTTTTATAATGTTTAACATGAAAAATTTTTTTAATGTTTATTCATTTATTGAGAGAGAGACAGGGACAGAGTGAGAAAGAGGGAGGGGGCAGAGAGAGAGAGGGAGACACAGAATCCGAAGCAGGCTCCAGGCTCTGAGCTGTCAGCACAGAGCCCAATGCAGAGCTTAAACCCACAGACTGCAAGGTCATGACCTGAGCCAAAGTCAGATGCTTAACCAACTGAGCCAACCAGATGCCCCTAATGTTTAACATTTTTCACTATTCTTTATTTCATTAGGTTAGGAGCACTTTTGTAGGAGGAAGGTAATTTACAATTATAGTATTATGCTGCAAAAATCAGTCTTCATTTCCAAAACTGACAGGCCCAAATGACTCTTCACTTCCCCCAAATGACATGCTCACGAAGTGCTTTAAGCAAGGTGACACCTCACATAGAAAGTGTTATAGGAACCAGGATTTTTTTTTTTTTAACTTGGTGGAGAAAAAGAATTCTTTAGACATGATCAGTTCAGTTTTGTAGCTTTACTGGGACAGATTTCAAGATTTGGAAGAGTTACGCCGTGGACAGGTATTATATGTTCTGAAAGTTCAAAGTTACTGAAATAGGAAGAAAAAGTGCAATGCCCACTAGGGAGTCTATTTAGGTTCAAGGCAACATTCAGACTCAGAAGACAATTGGGTCTACTCAGAAGTTATGAGAAGGAGCGACAGGAGCCACTGGTCAGGAACAGATGTTCCTCTGTCCCTGCCCAGTGCTGGTTTGATTGGGGGGTAGGCCTTACAGCGTTCAACACCCCTGTCCAGGGATCTTCTCCTCGGATGCAAGTTCAAGTACAAGGAGACACAAAGGGCAAGTGTGGGACCTGCCCAGGCATGAAAGCTTCATGCTCCATAGGGCCCATGACTTCATGGTCATAGGCTCCATAAACCCAGTTACCAGAATCCCCTAGTTCAAGAAAGCCAAAAGTGTGGCGTCCTTGCCCATCAAGGACTTATAATTCCTTTATAACTCCTCTTGCTCTGATGCAAGTTACCACTTGGTGATTCTTTTTATCATAAGCAGTACTGCTTAAAAACATATTTGACATTTGACTCTTACCAGGTTATGAGGGGAACAGAGCTAGAAAGTTAACCTAAGAGAAAATTCTCTTGTAGAAAAGCAAAGGTTTTGTTTACCCTCCACCTGTGATACATAATCACAAATGAAAGGTAAGCGAGGAGCAGACTATACAGCTTCTCAATATTATAAATCTAACAGATAGGAAGCTAAGTGAACTTCCAACATTAACCAGGAAATAGGCAAAACCTAACCAAACCAAAGCCTCTGTGTGGCTGACAGCTGGCACAAGGGTCCTGTGTCATATTTAGTGACTATCTTATTCACCACTATTTCTAGTATCATATATGTAGATACACAGGAAATATGTGTTGAATGAGTGTGTAAGTGAATAGGCCCAAGTTAGAAGGATTCATTCTCAGCTGAATGAAGTCCAAGCACACAGAACAGGCCTTCTGATACCTGAGTGAGGAGATGTGGACAATTCGCTTAGAGATAAGTGGGCCTTCAAAAGCCACTGCTGGGTGTCAATCTAGTTAGACAAAATATGTGAATGCTCCTGAAGCATTAAGGAAAAGTTAAGTAATTCTCTGAATACTTGTTTTAAGAAAGCAGAGAGGTATAGGGGTGCCTGAGTGGCTCAGTCAGTCAAGTGTCCAACTTCATATTAGGTCATGATCTTGTGGTGTCGTGAGTTTGAGTCCCGCATCGGGCTCTGTGCTGACAGCTCAGAGCCTGGATCCTGCTTTAGTTCTGTGTCTCCCTCTTTCTCTGATCCTCTCCCTCTCATGCTCTGTTTCTCTTTCAAAAAATAAATAACATTAAAAATTTTAAAAAAATAAAACAAGGCAGAGAGGGGTCAAGAGTTTAAAAGATAACTGAAAGATAATTATAAATTGAAAGATAGTTAAAAGATAATTCATTTTCTTGAAAATATTGTGTTTGGGAATGTTTTCTTCCTTTGTTTATTCCAAAATTTTTCTCTAGTTTGTTCATATCAAGTTAAATGGCTTTCTTTGTATAAATGTAGAAATATCATGTCTCTTATAATAAGATAAATCTTCTTTACTGAATGCCCTCTCTTTGGTTAACAGAATATATACTTTATTTGAAGGTTCATGTTTTGGTTTTAACATAACTCACTAGCTCTTGAACTTGGTAGAGGCAAAGATAGATCGATGTTTAACGATCAGGATTCAAGAACCATTCCAAAGCCAAGAAGGTATTGTTAAGAACGTTGGCCAAATGGCTGGCATAGGTACTGCACATTCAAGTGCGTATAGACTTTCTTAAAAGGGGAATTTATATCATGTATTCAAATACGTCAATGTTAAGAATGATTTTTAAAAATTTTTATTTAAAGTTTTTTTAACATTTATTTTTGAGAGACAGAGTGAGACAGAACACAGGCAGGGGAGGGACAGAGAGAGGGAGACATAGAATCTGATGCAGACTCCAGGCTCTGAGCTGTCAGCACAGAGCCCGACATGGGGCCCAAGCTCACAAACCGCAAGATCATTACCTGAGCTGAAGTTAGATGCTTAACCAACTGAGCCACCCAGGC
Organism: Proteles cristata cristata; assembly: GCA_017311185.1. NCBI lineage: Eukaryota > Metazoa > Chordata > Mammalia > Carnivora > Hyaenidae > Proteles > Proteles cristata. The sequence continues at coordinate 573,498 of JAESUZ010000067.1, read as the reverse complement.
GCCCCAATGTTAAGAGTGTCTTATTGACTTAATTATGAAATAATTTTCCTTCTCAAACCGGTAGTATATAGATGTTTAATGTACACCTTTTTTCCCTTATGCAGTAAAGAACTTAAGAATTTTTCAGCACAGTGGGGTGCCTGGGTGGCTCAGTTGGTTAATCGTCTGACTTGGGCTCAGGTCATGACCTCGCAGTTTGTGGGTTCGAGCCCCGCATCAGGCTCTGTGCTGACAGCCTGGAGGCTGTTTCAGATTCTGTGTTTCCTCTCTCTCTCTGCCCCTCCCCCCGTTCTCATTCTCTCTGAAGAATAAACATTAAAAAATATTAAAAAACATTTTCAGCACATTTAGATGCAAACAAACATGCTTAGTTACAAGTTTATCCAATAAGCAGGTTCAATTCCACTAAGGATGTTGACATCATCATCCAACTCTGGTAGGAATTAATAGGCAACCCAAATAATCTTTGCTTTGTGAGGTAAATAGTATTTTTCTTCATTACAAAACTAATATGTTTCTTTAAATCTGATGTTGAAAAATTGTCAGCCTAAAATACTGATTTACAAGGTCATTATTTCTAATCACTCCTTTTAAAACCGTGTCCTATATTGTCTATTTAAAAATTAAATTCGGGTCAATTTGCATTAATGTTTTTGTAAATGCATCATATTCACTGAGTTCATTGTAATTAATGGCTGGGACGTCCTCAGTGATAGGAACAATGATAGGAAAAGCTGCATCCGCAGTTTGCATGGCTAGAAAAATCCTCAGTGTGGCAATCATGTGCCGGGAATCCGGTTGGCACTACGGAAAGCCTCAGTAGCTGTTGGGGAAGAGGAATTCTGTAGTGTTGGGCAGAGTTCTAGATAGTCTGTCGTTATTAACACTTCATTTTATTAGCACATTTGAGGCTTCAGCTGTAAGTGTCTCAGGTTTCAGGCTGAATTTATTTGCTTCTGTCTCCCTCTGAAAGAAGCCACACATATACCCACTCTCAGGTACTCAGCAATGCTAGTCTTCATGTTTGGAGCCATCGTTCTGGAGAAACAAAGACAAAACAATGTATCATAATCCTTGAAAAGGAGTAAAAGAAATCTTTGCAAAGATTGTTTTTTTAAAATTAATTTTTTAATTTTTAATTTATTTTTGGGAGAGCGCAAGCGAGGGAGGGGCGGGGGTGGAGGGGACAGAGCACCCGAAGCAGGCTCTGCCCTGATGGCATGTCAGCACAGAGCCCCACGTGAGGCTCCAACTCGCAAACTGCAAGATCATGACCTGAGCCAAGGTCGGACGTTCAATCGACTGAGCCACCCAGATGTACCAAAAGGTACATCTTATTACTTACACAAAATTGTATGTCAAGTATATTTTAATCAAGCTGGGAAAAAAATTAATCTAATCATTATTGCTTCTTTCCTTCCCTACCATTTGGAGGATTATTAATCTTTCTTTTTTTGGAGACTTCGATTTCAGCTTTTATGTACATAAGCGCTCCAAGTTTACAAAGCCAACATTTAACATCACTGCCTTCTTTGCTACCAGGCCATCCTCTCTGGTCAGGTCACATTTGTTCTGTGACCTTGACAATATAACTTTAGTCTTCCCCATTCTGGAGAGGCTAGCATTATATTATATATATATAACATTATATTCTGGTATCAGAAAACATTTCTTAGCAAATGTGAAAGTCTTACTTCTGCTTTCATCATTTAAAACCCTTCCTCCCATTCAAGGCTGTTATCACAGACCAGAATACTTTCTTATCTGTTTTACTTGGTTATCTACTTATCTGTCAAGAAGATAAGAGAGGAAGTGATTAAACAAGTTATAGTTCATTCATACTAGTAACAGTACGTAGCCAACCCAAATCATGCCTTTGAACAATATTTAGCAGCATAAGAAAAGTCTCTTAATGTATAAAAATGTTAAAAGTATCTACTTCTATACCAGTACACATTTATCAGAAGGACTAAAATTTAAAAGGCTGCCAATACGTATGTTGACAGAGTTGGGGAGCAATTGGAATATAACATGGGAATGTACATGATATAATAACTTTGGGAAAGTCCTGGTTGTTTCTTACCCTATGACCCAATAATTCCCTTCTAAGGTATTGATCTGAGAGAAATAAAAACATATATTCACAAATATGCTTGGTAAAAAAGAAATATATATGTATATATACTTTATATAAAGTCTCTTTACTCCTTTAGATGGAGTTTTTAAATATGTTTGTTAGCTTTCATAATTCTGTCATGAATTGCCTCTTCTTATTTTTTGTATCTCTTTATATACTAAGGCTGATAATTCTATGTTCTATATATTAAAAATATTTCCTCCAATTTGTTATTTCATTTTATTTTTAACATATTATGTATTTAGTACAGTATTTAAGAGTACAGACTATATATTCATTAAAAATTTTTTTAGTTTTTATTTTTTTAGTTTTAAAGAGAGGGAAAGAGCATACATGGGGGAAGGGGCAGAGGGAGAGGGAGAGAATCGTAAACAGGCTCCACATTCAGTGTGGAGCCCATGGCAAGGCTCAATCCCACGACCCTGGGATCATGACATGTGCTGAAATCAAGAGTCCAGTGCTCAACTGACTGAGCCACCCAGGCATCTGCAGACCATATATTCAGAACGCCTGGATGAGAATCTGGAATCCAGCTCTTATAAGGTATATGGCTTTGAGTGAATTACTGAATTGCTCCATGCCTCAGTTCACTCACCCATAAAAGGGAGGTGATACTAGTACTTACTTCTTAGAATTAAATGGGATGACACTTGGAAAGTGCTCGGCCCAATCTCTGGGAAGTCATGACTACTCAATAATTATGAGAAATATATTGTCAGGGCACCTGAGTGGCTCAGTCTGACTCTTGATTTTGGCCCAGAACAGGATCTCACCGTTTGTGAGTTCTAGCCTTGCATTGGGCTCAGTGCTGACAACACAGAGCCTGCTTGGGATTCTCTCTCTCCCTCTGTCTGCCCCTCCCCTGTGCATGCTCTCTCTCTCTCTCTCTCTCAAAATAAATAAAGAAAACTTAAAAAAAAAAAAGAAAAATATTATCATTTTGTTGTATTTATGTTACTGATTAGTTAAAAGAGGGTGCAAAAATGGGCCATAAAATTCACTCTCTGACCTACTTGGGCGCACACTGAGTTTGGAAATCCCAGGTGGGTGGGGGGAGTGATGTGTATTTCCAGATGGCTGGAAAAGACAGCCTGTCGTAACATCCGTCTGAGTCCTAAGTCTCTGCCAAAGATGAGCCAAGCACATGTTACCACCCATGTCCTTGATGAAGAAGAGTTCAGACAGGCTGTGTGGCGAGACCTGGAGAGACGGACGAATCTGCAAGTCCTTTGACTCTGTGCTGGCAGGTCTTCAGGTTTAATTGCTTTGCATGTTTCATGGTAAAAGATGCCGACCCTGGGTGGAGAGGCAGTCAGCCAAAATCTGGAAACGATTGTGATGGTTAAAAGAGAGAAGTGGATGAACAATAATACAATAAATGCTCTAAGCAATTGGCCTCCTGAGTCAAAGACGTGGATACAGAGATATTAAGTCAAAGGCACAGCAGTTCCGTAAATGAGGGAATTAGCACAACTCAGATTGTAGAAAAATATAAATAAACTTGCACTATGTAAATATCTATGCACAGAAATGTATATGTTTATGTATAGAGAGAGAAATTTCACTATGAATTTTACTGATAAAAAGCGTGTATTGTATGTGATTTATCAAATATTATAAATTCCCTATAGTCAATTGCTTCTCCTAAAATACTTTTATTGCTTTCCCCCTACATATTATTGTCTCACATATAATATTCTGCTCTATGGCTATGCAGCATTTGGCTATCCACTCATTAGTTTACAAATATTGGATTGTTTTCACTTTTTTAGCTATCATGAATAATGCTGTATGAACATTTGTATACAGTGGTTTTCGTGGAGATTTATGTTGTCATTTCTCCTGGGTATACACCTAACGGTAAGATTGCTGGGCCATGTGGCAACTCCAAGTTTAACATTTTGAGGAACTGTCAAACTATTTTACAAAGCAGCAGCACCAATTTACAATCTCACTAGCAATGTGTGAGGGTTCTAATTTTTCCATATCTTCACCAACTTTGTTATTGTCTGCATTGTTGATTATAGCCATCCTCGTTGATGTCAAGGGTTATCTCATTTTTAATTGGAGTCAATTAATATATAATGTTATATTAGTTTCAGGTGTACAATATAGTGACTCCACAATTCTATACATTTCTTTTTTTTTTTTTTTAATGTTTTATTTATTTCTAGGAGAGAGAGAGAGAGAGACAGCGTGAGCAGGGGAGGGTCAGAGAGAGAGGGAGTCACAGACTGAAACAGGCTCCAGGCTCTGAGCTGGCAGTCAGCACAGAGCCCGACGCGGGGCTCGAACCCACGAACCGCGAGATCACGACCTAAGCGAAAGTCGGACGCTCAACCGACTAAGCCACTCAGGCGCCCCTACAATTCTATACGTTTCTTAGTGCTCACCAAGATATATGTCCTCTTAACCGATTTTGTCTATTTCACCTGTACCCCTCCTTCCTCCTTTCAGACAACCAGCAGTTTGTTCTCTATATTTAAGAGCCCCATTTTTTATTTGTCTCTTTTTCCCTTGGCTCATTTGTTTTGTTTGTTAAATTTGACATATGAGTGAAGGCATGTGATATTTATATTTTTCTGACTTATTTCACTTAGCATTAAACATGAATTCAAAAATATATGTGCACACCTATGTTTCTTACAGCATTATTTACAATAGCCAAGATATGGAAGCAACTCAAATGTCTATCCATTCATAGCTTCATTTTTCTTAAGTTTATATTATTTTGAGAGAGAAAGACGGAGAGCATGTGTACACCAGCACACAAGCCAGGAGGGGCAGAAAGAGAGGGAGAGAAAGAATCTCAAGCAGGCATTGCACTGTCAGCGCAGAGCCTTCTGTGGGGCTTGGACCCATGAACCATGAGATCATGACCTAAGCCAAAAGCAAGAGTTGGATGCTTAACCAACTGAGCCACCCAGGCATCCCTAATAATAACTTTATTGAGATATAATTCATATATCATAAAATTCAGTCTTTCAAAATGTAAAATTTAGTGATTTTTTTGTATATTCAGGAAGTCACTCATCACTACCTTATTCCTGAATAAGAAATTTCTCCGAAGATTGGGGAGCCTGGATGGCTTAGTCGGTTAAGTGTCCGACTTTCGCTTAGGTCATGATCTCGCAGTTCGTGGGTTCGAGCCCCGCGTCGGGCTCTGTGCTGACTGCCAGCTCAGAGCCTGGAGCCTGTTTCAGTCTGTGACTCCCTCTCTCTCTGACCCTCCCCTGCTCACGCTGTCTCTCTCTCTCTCTCCTAGAAATAAATTAAAAAAAAAAAAGAAGAAATTTCTCTGAAGAAAGTTTGTACATATTAGCAACCAGCCTCCATTTATCCTTCCTCCAATCTGTGGTAATCAATGATTTACTTCCTGTCTCTCTATATTTGCCTATCCTGGACATTTTATGTAAATGGAATAATATCACACATGCCTTTTGTGTTTAGTTTTTTCTAAGTAGTTTATGTCTTCAAGGTTCATACATATGGTAGCATGGATCAGTACTCCTTTCCTTTTTATGACTGAATAATATTTCATTGTATGAATATACCACATTTCTTTATTCATCAGTTGATGGAAATTCACCAGTTGAGTTGTTTTCACTTTTTTTTTTTTTTTGATATTCTGAATAATGCTGCTCTGAACTTTTGTATACAAGTTTTTGTGTGGAAGATGGTTTCATTTCTCTTGGATATAGATCTAGGGATAAAAATACGGCAACTCTATATTTTTAATAAAATGTCAAACTGTCTTCCAACGTGGCTGCACCTTATGATCTCACCAACAATGTATGAGCGTTCCAATTTCTCCCCATCCTCGTCAACACTTCTCTGTGTATTTGAGTATAGCCATTCTAGTGGGTATAAAGTTGTTTTTCATTGTGGCTTTGATTTGCATTTCTCTAATGCAAATATTCTTATGTGCATATTGATCATTCATACATCTTCTTTAAAACAGTGTCTACTCAGACCTTTGGCCAATTTCTAAATTGCATTATTTATCTTCTTATTGTTAAGTTGTAAAGACTTCTTTATATATTATGGATACAAGTCCCTTATCAGCCATATGACTTGCAAAAAAATTCTATCACTCTGAGTTGTATTTTTGCTTTTTTCATATGCTTTGAAGTACAGAGTTTTAAATATTGAACAAGTCAAATTTATTTAATTTCTACTGTTGCTTATATTTTGGGGTCATAGCTAATAAACCCTTGTCTTATCCAAGGTCAGGAGTATTTACATCATTTCTTCTAAGAATTTTAAGGCTTTATATTTTTCATTTAGGCCCCTTTTGATTCATTTTGAGGTAATTTTTGTATATGGTGGGAGGTAGGGTCCAGCTTTATTCTTCTGCTTATGGCTGGTCCAGTTGCCCCAGCACTGTATGTTGAAAAGACTATTATTTCCTCATTAAATTGTCTTGGAATACCTACTGAACATCACCTGAAGATAATTTTAAGGGTTTACTTCTGGACTCTCGATTCTGTTCCAGTGATCTCTATGTCTAGTCTTTGCCAAGATCACACTGTCTTGATTAGTGTAGCTTTGTGGTAAGTTTTGATATTAGGAAGTGTGATTCACTACAACTTTATTCTTTTTCAAGGTCGTTTTGGTTTTCTGGATCCATGGAATTTCCATATAAATTTTATAATTAGCTCACCAATACATGTAAAAAACACAACTGGGATTCTAATAGGAATATCATTGAATCTGTAGATCAGTTTGGAGGGTATTGGCATCTTAACAATAGTATGTCTTCCAATCCATGAACATGGAATGTCTTTCCATTTATTTAAAGTCTTTTAAAATCTTTTTTGGGGTGCCTGGGTGGCTTAGTCGGTTGAGCGTCCGACTTTCGCTTAGGTCATGATCTCGCGGTTCGTGGGTTCGAGCCCCGCGTCGGGCTCTGTGCTGACTGCCAGCTCAGAGCCTGGAGCCTGTTTCAGAGTCTGTGACTCCCTCTCTCTCTGACCCTCCCCTGCTCACGCTGTCTCTCTCTCTCCTAGAAAGAAATAAAACATTAAAAAAAATCTTTTTCAAACATGTTTTATAACTTTCAGGGTATGTTTTGCCCTTCTCTTAAGTTTATTCCTGAATGTATTATATTTTTTATTATTTCTGATGGTATTGTAAGTGGAATTGTTTAATTCAGGGCTTGTCATTACAAGTGTATAGAAACCCAATAATTTTTTGTATGTTGATCTTGTATTTTGATCCTATAACCTTGGTTAATTTGTTTCCTAACTCTAATAATTTGTACATGTGTATATATATTCTTTATGGTTTTCCATATATACAAGGTCATGTTATTTGAGAGTAAAGATAGGTTTACTTCTTCCTTGACAATCTGAATACCTTTGTTTCATATTCTTGCCTAATTGTCCTGTTGAACAGAAATTGAATCAGAGCAGTGCAGTGGACATCCTTGTCTTTGTCTTGATCTTTGGGTAAATGCATTCAACCTTTGACTATTAAAGGAAAAGTTAGCCGTAGGTTTTTCGTAGATGCTGCTTATTAGAAGTTCCCTTCTATTCCTAGTTCTTTGTTTTGTTTTGTTTTTTTAATTGTGAAAGAATGTTAGATTTTGTCATATGCTTTTGCTGTCTATTGAGATGATTATGGGGCATTTATTTGTCCTTGCTAGTATTTTATTGAGAATTTTTGTGTTTAGATTCATAACAAGGATTGATCTTCAGTTTTATTTTCTTGTGGTGTCTTTGTCTGGTTTTGGTGTCAGGATAATCTAGGCTCATAAAGTGAGTTGGGAAGTGTTCAGTTCTCTTTTATTTTTTGGAGGAGTTTTTTTGAAAGATGGATATTAAGTACTCTTTAAATATTTAATAGAACTCAGGGCACCTGGATGGCTCAATCTGTTACGCATCTGATTCTTGCATTCAGCATGATTCTAGGGTATGGGATCGATCCCCACATCAGGCTCAGCACTGAGTGTGGAGCCTGCTTAAGATTCTCTTTCTCTCTCTCTCTCTAAGAATATTTAGTAGGATTTAGCAGTGAAACCATCTGGGCCTGGGATTTTCCTTGAGGGAAGTTTTTTAGATCACTAATTCAATATGTTATTTCAGTCTATTTAGTTATCTTATTTCCTCTTAAGTTTTGTCAGTTTATGTCTTTAAGAATTTGTCTATTTCATCTAAGTTATCTAAATTGTTGACATGTGTTTGTTCATAATATTTTCTTATTATCTTTCATCTTTCTGTCTATAGTAATGTTTCTTCTCTTATTCCCGATTTTAGTGCTTTGAGTCCTCTCTCTTTTTCTCAGTCAGTCTAGCTTTTATTTTGTTGATCTTTTTAAATAACCAACTTTTGATTTCATGGATTTTTTTTCCTAATCTCTATTTCACTTATTTCTGCTACAGTTTTAATCATTTCTGCTTGCTTTGAATTTAATATGCTCTTATTTTTTATAGTTTCTTAGGGTGAAAGATTATTCATTTAAGATTTTTCTTCTTTTTTAAAAATTTAGTCATTTACAGCTATTTCCCTTAAGTCAACTTATTTTATAGTGTTTTGGTGTTCCGTGCCCTTTTAATCATAAGAGATTCCTTTAATGATTTTTAAACTATATATTAAACATATATTTAATGTTTATTTATTTATTTTGAGAGAGAGAGAAAGAGCACAGTGTGAGTCAGGGAAAGGGGCAGATTGAGAGGGGAAGAGAGGGAATCCCATGCAGTCTCTGTGCTCTTTGCCCAGAGCTCCAGTGCAGGGCTTGAACTTACTAACCATGAGATCATGACCTGAGCTGAAATCAAGAGTCAGACGCTTAATCGACTGAACCACCCAGGCTCCCCTGAGTCATTTTCTTCAAGGTTTTTCTGGGACAAACAATGTCTTAAGCTAACAGATTTATGCTACTTTAATTCCAGTGAAATACACAAATTTATTCCTATATGGTTATACTATCTCTTCCATTTTTCTGCTATTATCATTATACATGTTATGTCTGTATATGTTATAAACCCCAAAATACATTGTTGCAATTATTACCTTATAAATTTTATGTTTTAAAGAACGTGGAAGAAGAAAGGAGAACAAGTATATGTTTATAGATTTTGCTACATCAGTCCTCTCTTTTTTAGTTCTCTTCATTCCTTCCTGTAGGCTTGAGTTACTATCTGGTGTCATTTTCTCACACACCTCCTTTGTGCTCTTATTGTTAAAAAAAAAATCACATTTCTATGTCATATAAGCTCAACAATACTATTATGTCCATGTTTATACATTTCTTTTAGAATCTGTTAAGGGAAGAAATACGCATTTATGCTCTCTTTTAAAAATTGCCTATTTTATGGGCACCTGGGTGGCTCAATTGGTTAAGCATCTGACTTCTGCTCAGGCCATGATCTCACCATTCATGAGCTCAAGTTCCACATTGGGTGTACTTGTGCCCTACTTCAGGTGAGCTCATGCCCTGCTTTGGGTGAACTCGCGCTTTTTCCTCTCTTTCTTTCCCTCCCTCTCTCTTTGCCCCTCACTCACTTTGACCTTCTCTCTCTTAAAAAAATTGCCTACTTTATTACCTTTATTGGCACTCATTTTTTTTTTCAGGTGGATTCAAATTATACTCTAGTGTCAATTACTTTCAGCCTGAAGAGCTTTAGCATTTCTTATAAGGTGGGGAGCTAGTAACAAAGTTTTTCAGTTTTGTTTTGCCTTAATTTTGAGTTCAGTTGTACTTTCTTTTGCCTTCATTTTTTTGAAAGATAGTTGTGTTTGGTATAAAATTTTTTTTGTAAGTTGTTTATATTACGTATGATCTTCTTTTATAAAAATATTTTTAATATTTATTTTTGAGAGGAAGAGACAGAGCACAGGTGGGGAAGGGGCATAGAGAGAGGGAGACGCAGAATCCGAAGCAGGATCCAGGCTCTGAGCTGATAGCACAGAGACTATCGGGGCTCAAACCCACAAACCGCGAGATCATGAACTGAACTGAAGTCTGACGCTTAACCGACCGAGCCACCCAAGTGCCCCTAAAATTCTTGATTGACAGTTATTTTCCTTTTAGCACTTAGAATATGTTATCCTACTTCTTCTGGCCTTCATTGTTTCTATTGAGAAATCAGCTGTTAATTGATTTTTGTAGAGCTTATGCATGCATGTATATGTACGTGATGTCATTATTTTCCTCTTGTGCATTGTACATGATGAGTCATTCTTTCCTCTTTCGTTTTCTTCTTTCAACATTTTGAGTATAGGATGTGTCTGGGTGTGTAACCCCTGTGATTATCCTACTTGGAGTTCATTTAGCCTCTTGAATATGTACTGTTTTTCGTTAAATTTGGCAAATTTTCAGCCATTATTTCTTTGAATATTTTTTCTTGATTCTTTTATTTCTTCCTACTGTCCTCATATGTAGGCTGATGTGATCAATGGCATCTCACACTTCTCTGAAACCTTGTTCATTTTTCTCCATTTTATTTTCCTTCTTTTCTTCTGATTACATATTCTTTACCCATCTGTCTTCAAGTTCACTGATTCTTTGTACACCAACTTAAATCTACTCTTGAGCTGCTCTAGTGACTCTTTATTTTCACTAAGTTTTCTTTTCCACTCCCAAATTTACATTGTTTTTCTCCACTCCCAAATTTGCATGTTTTTTAAAAATTTCTATTTATTTTTTGATAAAACTTGTCATCATACCTTTTTTCTATTTAAAAAAATGTATTCCTTTAGTTCTTTGAATGTATTTATAATAGCTGCTTTGAAGTTTTTCTGCTAAGTTCAACATTTGCATCCCCTTCAAGACAATTTCCATTGCCTACGTTTTTTCCTATGTACGGTCACACTTTATTGTGTCTTTGCGTATCTTATACTGTTGTGTTAGGAAGTGGACATTTTAGGTGATATCTCACATTTCTCCTACATCGGGTGTGTTCTTATGGTTGTTTGTTCATTTATTTAGTGACTTGGCTGGACTAGTTCAGTGAAGTCTGTTTCTCCCGCAATGTGTCACTAATGCCATTCCTTCAAAGATACCACCTTTGGCATGCATATAGTCTTCTTGGCTGTCAAGAATAATTATGATTTAGCCAGGCAACTACAACTTGTTCCTGATTGATTTTTCTACAACTTGTTGCTCGTTGACTTTTTTTTTCTGACAGTGCTCTGATCTATAGTCTTATCCAATTGAAGTTAGGTCCCAAAGCAGAACGCAGAGATACCAATCTTTAAGGCTAAATTTGACCTTCACTTGGCAGAGCCTCTGTGTTCTGAAGCATGAGTTGGGCGTGATGAGTAATTAACTCTCCGCTGACGGCCACACCTGAATTGAGTAGGGTATGAGGGTTGGGGAGTGTCAGAAAGTAGGTCTGCCACCCAGCTGCTGCTGCCACTCTGTGTGGATCTTCCACAACCTAGAGCTTGGAAGGTTGGGATCTATAAATATTTACTGTCCAGTGAGTCTATCTAAAACCAAACTTTGTCTTAAGAAGATGGAAGAGATGGGACCCGCCACTTAACTGCTAAAATACTAGTATGGATCTCCAACAACAAAGAGTTGTTCCAGAAAGAATTGCTTTCTTCACTAACAGCCTTTATCCCATTCTTTCCCACCTCATGGGATTTGGGGGTGGAGGAACGATGTCTGGGTGAGTCCGTCCACTCAATACAGGTCTTCCACAGAAAATGGGATTATCTGATGTTCACTTGCAGCCAGACTGCCCACAATGGCAATTCCATCCCAGAGATCTGGGGGACATAACTGACCTGGTTGCCGAGCGCACTGGAAGAGTTACTCTATAAGACAGAGCCGTGGGTGGATGCGTGTAGTCTCTATCCTCAAGGCCATGGCCTTCCTGTGTTCTTACTGACTTTACATGGATTTTATTGAATAAATACTTTTCAGTTCGCTGCATGCCCTTTGATCTAGTTCCAAAGATTTTGAATGATTGTCTTTGTTAATTTTGACCAGCTTAATACATAGCTCTTTGTGAGGTACTTTTCCCCTCAGTACTCTGTCAACTCTTCACTACCCATTTTGGCACTTTTTATTTAATTTTAAAGTTTCACTAGACTTTATTTTTTATTCTTTATTTTTATTTAGAAAATTTTTTAAAATGTATATTTGTTTTTGAGAGAGAGACAGAGTGTGAGCAGGGGAGGAACAGAAAGAGGGAGATGCAGAATCTGAGGCAGGCTCTAGGCTGTCAGCAGAGTCCCACACTGGGCTCAAACTCACAAACCACAAGATGATGACCTGAGCTGAAATCAGGTGCTTAACTGACTGAGCCACCCAGATGCTTTGGTCTTAATAGACTCTAAATAGCCTCATTGCTTTTTAGTCAGCTTTTCTGTTAGCTGTGGCTCTTTCCCACAATATGGCTGATTAATATCATTTGGATCAAGTCAATCCTCTTTTTAGCAATTGTAATAACTGTGCTTGCCCTAAATCATGTTTATACTTCCATTATACTCTGATTAGCTCCTTTGTGTAAAAGCCCTCATATTTCATTTGCAGCCTCATTTGGACCATTCTACCAAATCTAACCTTTATGTCAAAATACCACCTCCTAACAGTTCCCCATATATATTAATCAATCTTGTCAAATATTTTCTTATTGGATTTTTTTTTTTACCTTGTGTTATTTTTAGGAAAGAAATTATCTTCTCAACATTATAGTACTGTTTTAATAACTTCTCACTACCAATTTTTCCTGTTCTATTGTAATATTCAGATTACCAATTTAGCTATATGTTTTCACCATACCATTAACTTGCTAACCATATTATTATCTTGAAATTGAGTAACTTCATTAATTTAATGCATATGGAATTATCTTTATTAAATTAGACAATCTAATTATTTCATTTGTTTGACTATCCATATTTCAAAACTTCAAAATAAAGAGATAATAACTGACATAGATTACCTTAAGAGCAAAGATTATAATTAAGAGTTCACATACCTGGCTGTACCACCATCGAACATTCCAGTTTTGATGAATTGTGAACAGATGATGGTTTTAATTTTACCTTTTTTTTTTGTATTCTTAATTCAAAGAAGAGAACTCTGTGAAGGCTGTAAATTCGCTTGCACAATCATCTGAAACAAAGGGAAAAGCTATTCATGATAGAATTCAAGAAGTTAATTCTTGGAATTATTTTAAAAATGGAAACTCCCTTTCCTTTCTCTGGCTTATCCTTGGGGACCAAGCGTCACTGTTAAAGTCATTTCTGTGGCCACTCGGCTTCTAAATCTTCACACTATTTACCCAACAACAAGATTAAAATTATTTCAATTTTTCTTAACTCAAGACTACTAATGAGCTAATGAGACACAGTCTTTTTTGTGTTTTTTAGTTTTTTTTTGTTTTATTTTTAAAGAAGGGAATATCTCCCCTTAACACTGCCATTTTAAATAAGAATGTCTGCATTATAAAAAGAGCCACATGTACCAGGGATTTTCCCTTGGTGGAGGAAGAGTTCTTTGTACCTTGGAAGAGTCCCAACTTCAGGGTGCCATGAACTAGGGAATACAAAGACATACAGTGAAGTAACGTATTCATCTGATAGTTCATTTATATCGACTACTATTGCTGCAGTTGAAATACGGAGCAACCGACCACGGTTCGATTTAATCATGGCAGGAAGGAAGACCTCACAAGTCTGGAGGATACAAACACACTGTGTTAATATTTCATTCACCTCTCATTTTATTTGCTCAATAAGTGTTGATAAATTTACAGTTTCGTGTAATCACTATGTACTTAACACTTGTAGCAGACAAAATGGTGATGAGAACCATGTAGTCTCAAGAATCTTAAAATTTATTATGTGTTAAACGATAAGAGATACAATTTGACTGATTTTTTCTTTTAAGTAAGCAATACTGTAGGATCCCGACAGTGACCACAAGAAAGCGTGGTTAGGGACGCGGGGATGTGCCTGCACACGGGGCTCCCTGCCTGGGCAGATCATGCCTGCAAACAGGATGCTCTGCCAGGAGGCCTGCACACAACATCCAAGGTTAATGGTCCGCTCGCAAACGAGGGAACATGTCCTCCTTAGAAATAAGGAGAAGGCTGGAATTGTGAGCAGGTTTCTTAGTAAACATGTTGTGATCGCTTCCTCCCTTTGCTCCCCCCTGTCCTTGAAATGTGTTTGGCTACTTGCCCTTAATTGGTAAAAGAATGCATCTTGAAGATTTCAGTTTGTATCCAGTTACCGGGGTATAAAATAAACCGCAAGAGGGGCTTGCGTAGAATTGTTCCTCCGGCTGGAGTTGTGTCTGTGTCTGTCTTTTGTGTGTGTCTTGTCCTTTGTGTCATTTCGTCCGCAACATCTGGCGTCCAAACGCGGGGCAGAGGGCGAACGAAACCGAAAGGGTGAGTACCCCTCGGGGATTGTAGGTCCAAGGCAGGGGAACTTTCGGGAAAATTATGGGGAATTCCGCATCAGCAAAGGCACAGTACATGGAGCTAGTCAAAGGACTTCTCCACTCCATCGGGGTGAAGATATCTAGTCGCCATTTATCTGAGTTATTTCGCCTTGTGGAGCAGCATTGTTACGGGTTTAAGTGCCAACCGAAAGTACAATTAAACTTAAAGGAATGGAAATTAATACAGAAGGAATTACGGCAACAGCATCAGAAGGGTAACATAATCCCTTTGAAATTGTGGACTCTATGTAGTGCCATCACTCAAGCACTTGCATTGCATTCTGCAATTAAGGAGTTGGTGGGAAGAGGAAGCCCGAAAGGAGGCTCAAATTAATGAGGGACAGAACCCTCCTGGTCCCCTGGAGGATAAATTGATGGGAGAGAGATAATTTCGAGCCTTGAGAGAACAGGCTCAATTTTCCGACCAGGATTTACAGCAGGTGCGCCAGGTATTTCTTAGGACCTGGCGCCGTGTTGTACCTACTGGCCATGCTCAGCCTTCTTTTACAAAGAACTTCACAAGGACCCAATGAACCCTATACTGATTTTCTTGCTAGATTGCGGGTGGCTGTTGAGCGGGATGTTGGACGTGATGAAATCTCAGAGATACTTTTGCAGACACTTGCTTTTGAAAATGCAAACTCGGAATGTAAACGTGTTTTGGGCCCTTTAAAAGGGCAGGGAGCTTCTATAGCTGAATATATTAGAGCTTGTTCGGGAGTGGGGGGAACTGAACATAATGCTGCTGTTTTTGCTACTGCTTTGGCTCAGGCTATGAAGCCCTCCAAGGGTGGAAATTGTTAAAACAATGCCGGGGACTCAATGGCTATGCCTCCCACTCCTCAAGTAACCCCTTTGTTTTCCAACAACCCTTAGAGATGACTGTACATCAGGAATAGCTAAACCCTTAATGGTGTCAGATTTACGCTCTGCAACTTCAGGGAGTGCGGCTGCTGATTTACCTCTCGCTGAAAATGTTCTTTTGTCTCGGGAGGCGGCATTTATAAATTAAGAACAAACATTTTTGGCCCATTGCCTAAAGGCACCTTTGGCTTAATATTGGGCCGCAGCAGCGCAGCTTTAAGAGGCCTAACCATCATTCCTGGAGTTATAGACTCTGATTTTGTTGGAGAAATTTTAATTATGGTTTCTACTTCTGTTACACTTTCACTATTGGCTGGAGAACGTATAGCACAAATACTTATCTTCTCTCTCCCATGGGGGCTTCTGTAACCATTCCGTCGGAAAACTAGTGGCCACTGCTCAAGTTCCTCGAGCACTCCCATTTTTGTTATTAAGAAAAAATGAGGTAAATCAACTTATCATCTGGATCCTTAAATGCACATGTGCTTCTGTCTGGGAGATTAAATGAAAAGCTGGACACAGCTATTTCCCTCCCCCAGGGCACACCGAGACGTCGGTTGGCCCTTCAGCAAACTCACAAATCTGTTTTGTGGCCACTTCTGTATCTGTTTTGTCCTGTTTGTCATTGTCATTGTTAGTCTTACCTGTAGGATTTCTGTGGGAGGGAATCTAGTAACCTCTAGTATGTATATAGATGTGAATATGCAATTCCGTCTGACTTGCCTGCTGGGTTTGATTCTGTGGCTCCACGGGTGGGCGCCCTTAAGGTCCCAAAAAACCTATGGAGTCTGACTGTGCCTGTCTGTGATTTTGTGGTAAACGGCATACGGTCTATGGTGGCATCGGAATAGTTTCCAAAGCTGAGACCACGACAGCGAAGCATCCCTTCAGTTCTTTTGGGACATGACCAAACTGACATCTGACTGGTCCCCTCATTAGAGAGGGCACCCCCCACCCTTTGTCTGTCTTGGTGACATTGCCTCACGACAAGAGTGCCCAACCAATATCCGGGAAAGCCTCATAAAGGAGACCTTATTGGTCTGGCTGAAAGAAATTTAGACTGAAGGGGATGTTAACTCTCTCCTGTTCTCTGTTCCTCTTTCTAGTAAATGTTGAGGGCTTCTCACTCATTCTTTCCCCAGATTAATGGCTATAATTGAAGCCAACTGTGGCTGGTTTACCTCGGGACGGGGACTTTAAGGAATATCCCCAAGCAGCTGCCGAAACTCCTTTTGTTTCGGGGAAGTTCCTTGTCTTCTCCAGACGGATATAGACTGCCTAACAAACCTTAAGTCTCCTCTGTCTAAGCTCACAAAATTTAAAACTAATTCTCTTTCTCTGCCTCCTGCTGTCAGCTTGCCTCTTCTGCCTTCCCCATTCGTTTTGCTCTGTGCAGCCTGCTGAGCTGTGGGCTATTAGTTTTGCAAGACTTTCCTCAACTCGCTGTTAACATTGTTTCAGATTCCCGGTATGCTGTTCTCTCTTGTTTGCAGCTTCCTCAGGTTTCACTGCCTCTAACTCTTAAGACAGATATTGACAAATTATTTTATCAGGTACAACGATCACTTCTGCGGCGTTCAGAATTAATTTTCTTTACCCATATCCGTGCACGTTCCGCCCTTCCTGGACCCTTGTCATTCGGAAATGCTGTAATTGATGCATTACTTTATCCTATAGAAGCAGCAAAACAAGAGCATCGTCTGCAACATATTAACTCTAAAGGATTAAAAAAAAAAATCTTATTGTTCGCTCTTGTTCTATTTGTGCACCTTTTACCTTACCATTTACCCCACCAGGTGTCAACATAAGAGGATTGCAAGCAAATCAGGTATGACAAATGGATGTAATTTTTATTTCATCCTTTGGACAACAAAAATGCGTCCATCATACTATAGATACATGCACACATTTCCAATGGGCTACTGCATTACATTCTGAAAAGGCTGATGCTGTTATTACTCATTTATTATCTTGTTTTGCAGTTATGGGGGTCCCAATTGAATTGAAAACTGATAATGCACCCGCCTACCAATCTGCAAAATTAGCTCATTTTTTATCCCAATATCATGTGATTCATACTTTTGGCATCCCTTATAATAGTCAAGGACAAGCTATTATTGAAAGGGATAATCGTACTTTACGTGAGTATGTTGAAAAAATAAAAAAGGGGGAACAGGAGAGATTTATGAAACCAAAAGACATCTTGAATCAAACCTTACTAACTTTAAATTTTCTGAATATTTGGAGCAAAGAAAATCTATCAGCAGCAGAATTGCATTTTCGAAGGAAAGAGGAGGAGAAGATGGCTGTGGTTACCTGTCAGGTAATGTATGCACAAGAGATAGAATATACTTATTGGGCTTATGTTCCTAATCCTCCTCTTGTGAGAGCTGTCTCCTGGGGTGAACCTGAAGTACAGGTATGCACCAATGAGACTGCATTCTTCCCACCACCCGCATGTGGAGGAATTAAGCATTTGCATCATCATAATAATCAATATAACATAAGTAATGTTACTGTTGCAGTGGAGGGTCTCCCCTTGTGCATCGGAGGACATCCCTTTTGCCTCTCTACAAGGAAGCATAATCATCACTCTTATAATACCTGGGGAATAACATATAATAATTATCATCCTGCTCTCTTTACTGTGCTTGTTTCCACCAGGGGATTCAACACCTCTACAACGCCGATGAGTCACCATTCTGATACCTTTATAACATTATGCCCTTCTAATTTTTTTATTCCTTCTCTAGAATCTTTGGAATGGGAAAACTGCCGAGGTCATTGGCCCTTTAAGGTCATGAACTATTCTGGATTTGTCATTGTAGATTGGAGCCCTGATCATGGTCAAATTTTGGAAAAATGGTCTAACAAAACTTTTAAATGGCATCGAATTAATGGTACTTTAATGGGTAATGGCAATGAAACCGTAAAATGGCAGCAATTTGCGCTCATTCCCCCTCAGTTGCAATTGTTAGGGTATCCCGACTTTCAAGGGAATATTTGGAAATTATGGGCAGTTTCAGGGAATCTCACTATATGGTCAGGAAACTATACTTTGGATAAGACTGACAGTTCAGGTCCCTTTCATGTTAACTTGCATGTTAATAAATCCTATTCTGCTACGGCTTGTCTAAAATACCCCTTTGCATTGCTGTATGGGAATTGGGCTTGGAATGCTACAGAGGGATCTATATCATGTAATCATTGTAATTTAACACAATGTGTAAGTCAGTTATGGTGGAAAAGTTTTGAAACACAAATCAATAACTCTAATTTTTCATTGGTGATTGTTAAAACTTGAACCGAAGTATGGTTTCCTGTAAATTTGACAAGACCTTGGTTGGACTCTTTTGCTGTATCTCATTTGGTGACTGCTATACAGACCTTGCTTCACCGGTCCCGACAGATGCTTGGAATCATCATAGCTTCCGTTCTTGCAGTGGCTGCAGTTACTGCAACCGCTGCCGTGGCTGGATTTGCTTTCCATCAAGGATTCTAAACAGCAGACTTTGTACGGGAATGGCATAAAGACTCTCATGTATTATGGCAACAACGAGATCTGGATGCACAACTTGCAACTGATGTACTCAATCTTCAACATACTGTTTCGTGGCTTGGGGATCAATTAACTGTCTTATCCACAAAAAGTGTATTGAAATGTGATTGGAACTCCTCTCAATTATGTATAACTTCTGTGCCTTTTAGCATGAGTGAAGGTTGAGAAAAGGTGAAACGGTCATTAACAGGGCATCAAAACCTAACTAAGGAAATTATGGAGTTAGAGCAGCAAATTTTGTCTACATTTAGCAAAACACTACCTAACATTACTGGGTCCGATCTGTTAAGGGATTTACAGAAAGGGATGAATAATTTGAACCCTCTTGAACATGTGTCTGCCCTAATTGGAACTGTTCTCATGAATAGTTTATTCATAATACTTTAATGCTGTGTTATTATTTTAGTCTTCCGGTGCTGGCGAAGAAGGCAACAACTAAAGAAGGATAGACAACGCGTTCTCGCCACCTTACAGTTTGCTACCGCTTCTCAGAAAAAAGGGGGAGATGTGGGAGCCCGACAGTGAGCACAAGAAAGCGTGGTTAGGGACGCGGGGATGTGCCTACACACGGGGCTCCCTGCCTGGGCAGATCATGCCTGCAAACAGGATGCTCTGCCAGGAGGCCTGCACACAACATCCAAGGTTAATGGTCCGCTCGCAAACGAGGGAACATGCCCTCCTTAGAAGGAAGGAGAAGGCTGGAGTTGTGGGCAGGCCTCTTAGTAAACATGTTGTGGTCGCTTCCTCCCTTTGCTCCCCCCTGTCCTTGAAATGTGTTTGGCTACTTGCCCTTAATTGGTAAAGGAATGCATCTTGAAGATTTCAGTTTGTATCCAGTTACCGGGGTATAAAATAAACCGCAAGAGGGGCTTGTGTAGAATTGTTCCGCCGGCCGGAGTTGTGTCTGCGTTTGTCTTTTGTGTGTGTCTTGTCCTCTGTGTCATTTCGTCCGCAAAAAATACCAATGGAATTAAATCAACATTTTACATTTATAGTTGGCTAAAAACCTAAAAGTTTGTTTTTCTAGTATGCTTAGTTCTTCCATGCAGTTCTCAGCCATTTGTATTAAAATTTAATCAATCACCTGCCTGGCTTTACTCTAAACCAGATTTGCCCTCCTTCTAATCAATGAATTGGCAGAATGGGAAAAACTGTTCAGGGAAAGATGAATTTTGATGCAAGAAAAACATACTCTGGTAACTAAAGTACTTTGAAATGGTCTAGTGTGACTTAGATATTTTCTTAGCTAGTTTTGTAAACCTTACTCATTCACCCAAGTAAGATATTAATTCAATGTTTTAAGTCCGCATGCCCTGGAGAAGTTCCCGTCCCTTAGCCCCGCCTCTCGTAAGTTCTGTCAGGGAAACTTTCCATTCCCTCTTCCCCCAACTCTGTGCTCTTTTATCTGTATTTCTGAACAGAAGTTACTATTTATTTGTATATTTGCTTTTGGACTGGGGCCAAAATCACTACTAGTTTTCTGTGGGTCCACCTGAGAAAAGTTTTCCTTCACAGAAGGGAAGTGACCAGGTCCTTCAGGGATCTGTTGCGTTTGCGACCTTGCATATCAGTGGAAGACTTTTTCAGGACATTCTAGAAGATGAAATGCATTGCAGGCTCGTCATTTTTTTCTCCCTATATAGATATACACCATTAAAAGGAAGAAAAAGGAATGCAAGCAAGTGTAGAGTGAGTAATGTGTCATCAAAAATGTATTAATGAAACTGTTATAAAGCATTTCCAATCAGAGGAAACAACAGACAGTTATGTATGGATGCAGATTTTACTCCCAATCAAGGTAAATCTGTGAACTAATGAGACTTGTTTGATAAACCGCTCTATTTATTTTCCCTGATTTTAGTATGTGTGGGATGTAATGTAGATAAGCATTAAAATTGCTTGGTTTTATTTTATTGTATCTGATGTAAGGCTTGGTTTTTCTCAAGAAAAATCCTAATTAATAAACTTCCTAAACTTGTTCACGCTGGTTATGGGTCAGATAAGTATCAGTTTCCACAAAATATTTCAGGTTCAGAAGAGTGCAAACATGTGTTCAGTTATGTTGAATTACAACAAATGATGACTTTATTGCAAGAAAAGAAAAAGGATTTGTGTTTTTGAGCTTCAAATAGCTTTGACAATTGTTTGCACCTAGCTATCCCACTTGCCCTGCCTTTTATAATTTTTGGATATCATCTTTTGGATAACCTTTTAAGATAACCAGTGATTGTGTTACTCTTCATTGTCAGTTAAGTGGCTCGAAGACATTAGGATTAATATTAGATAATTGGGTAAATTTATGAGAAATCTTTGGGGGCACCTGGGTGGCTCAATCGGTTAAACATACGACTTCAGCTCAGGTCATGATCTCATGGCTCGTGCATTAGACCCCAACATTGGGCTCTGTGTGGACAGCTCAGAGCCTGAAACTTGCTTTGGATTCTGTGTCTCCCACTCTCTCTGCCCCTCCCTGGCTCTCTCTCCCTCTCTCTCAAAAATAAATGAACATTTAAAAAATTAAAAAAAAATCTTTGGTTAACCATAAAATTTGTAAAGAAATTAAAATTCATAGAGCAAAGGTATAGAGTCACTTAATATGGTTTTGACTTATTTTTCTGGAAAGCTTGAATTGAGAAGGTAAGCTTAGTGTGTCATATACCTAATTTTCTAAGATGATGCTAAGGTACATTATATTTTAAAGTTAAGATTGAAAGCTAAAAGTGATATTGTTATGTAGCAATATGCGTATTCTCTAGGTTCAATGTCATACACATATATATATTTGTACTAAAATTAATAAGCAACATAAATGCATGGATGATAAAGATGAGGGACCTGGTAGCTTAAAATTGGCCCTAGAATATTCAGTCTGCTGTAAATTGTTTCTTAATGTTTTATTTATTTCTGAGAGAGAGAGAGAGATAGACAGCATGAACGGGGAAGGTCAGAGAGAGAGGGAGATACAGAATCCGAAGCAGGCTCCAGGCTCTGAGCTGGCAGTCAGAACAGAGCCCGATGCGGGGCTCGAACCCATGAACTGCAAGATCATGACCTGAGCCGAAGTCGCACGTTTACCTGGCTGAGCCACCCAGGTGCCTCTATTCTGTCTGCGGTAAACAAGAGCCATTCTCCACCTCAGTGTAATCTGTCTGGACTCTGAGGGTTCTTACCTCAGAATGCTCTGAGCCCTTTCCCTAACTTTTGTCATTCTATTGAATTGTCCAAACAAAGAATAAAAATTTTTCACATGTGAAAGCTCTTAAATCTTTTAGTAATTGTCTCCTCATGAAGTAATATTGTTACCTTCTGTTCCATTATTAAAAAAAAACAACTGTATTGTCACTCTAGCTATTAAGGCTTCCAGTGCAACCATTCAGCCATATGTGTTTGTTTAGACAAGTAAAACTGAGGACATTATGGCACTCGGTGTCATCTTTGGCACTTCTGAGGTGACCAAACCACCCAAGTCTTGTTCTTGTACCTGAAGCCCACGGGATGGTAATCAGTGACTATAGGCAAGTTGGGAACAATGGGGTAGCTTTGATATGCTCTCTATTTCTTCCTTAGTGTAACCCCTTTATCGGATTTGCCCCGAGGACATGTGAGGGAAAGCGGTCAAGTGAACAAGAGAAACTCAAACTTTCCTGCGAAAATTTAGTACAAATATGTGTCATCGGAGAGCTTCACCAGGATGAAGAGAGGGCTCTGGAGATCGTTGAGGCATTCACTGTAATAATGAACAAAATCCGTGTAAAGCAGTTATTATGTCTTATGCCAGGATAGAAGTGTCTCCTTTCTCCAATTGATGCTTCTCGTCACCAAAATAATTGAATTGGATCCATTCAGTTTTGTCATCAGTAGGAAGTGTGTGGGGTCCTCTCACGTGTCTGAAGGCTCTGGTGTTACAAGCCAGAAGTTGTGCCTTGTGGAAGACACAGAACAGCACAAAACACTAAAAAGTCACTCTGGAAAAGGGGTTGGCCAACAAGTGGACTCTTGGTATGGGCTTCCTATTGTGAGCTGCTGACAGTGCCGCTCTCTTGAGGCCATAGCAGAGGCTGAAGCTTGTCCCTTGGGCCTCTTCAGTCCAGACACAGTTGACCGTGTGAAAGCAGACTCCGATCAGGATGCAGCAGAACAGAAATAAAGTCATAAGGCCGGATGATGGACTCAATGAAAGGAATTTAAATGTGTTCAATGTCTTATTTTCTGATGGGCATGTGAAGTCCTTTTCCTTTCTTCTTGATCTGTTTCTGAGCCTCCGTGAAGGAAGCTATGCTTATGTAAGCTGTCACAAAACTCCTTTTGAAAGGTATCTCATTCCAACCAACACCCTCAGAATTCTGGAAAATGTCTTATGGGGAATCTTAGTGTAGATTGTAAACTAACAAGCGCTCAGAGGACTAATTCTAGTTCTGAACGCGGATTTCAGATGAACATCTTAATAACAAGTTAAGCTTAGATGAATATATGGAATGAAATTTACCCTAACCAGGATATATCCATAAACGATCAAGCCATTTTATTGGTAACATGAAAAATATTAATTTCCTTTGTCCGTGAACCTATTTAGGACAGTAGACAGACTCTATCACAGTGATTGTTACTGAGATGCTCAGATCCTTCCTCTTTTATGGCCATGGACTCATTTTTATGGGTTCAATAGAACCACGTCTTTCTCTTTGCCAGGATATAACTGAAGAGATTGATAGTGTAACCACAGCACAGGTGTGTCATATTTAAGTGTCATTAAAAAAAGGTCATTTAATCATACATGATAAGCTCACCTTTTTTAGGGACAGTGGTTATAGGCCATGTGTGGAACCAGTGCCTTCCAAGTGTATTTCCCAGGAAGCTAGACTGATACCTGTTCTGTGACTTACTGACTCCTCCCAGCCTTATAGATATCAAGGGACGTCATTTCCTGGAGACCGAGAACCTTAGAAGAATGGGCGAACCTGAAGAAAAAGAAATCTATCATAATTGGAAATACTGCAGGCACACCTTGGCAGAGACATTTCTTTTTTAAATTTATTTTTAATGTTTATTCATTTTTGAGAGAGAGAGAGACAGAGTGCAAGCAGGGGAGAGGCAGCGACAGAGGGAGACACAGAATCACAGGGCTCGAACCCACGAACCACAAGATCATAACCTGAGCCAAAGTCAGACGTCCAACCAGTTGAGTCACCTAGGAACCATAATGGAAACATTTCTCGGTTTTGATTTTTTAGTCTGGGAATACAGGAGCTAAAAACAGCAGTAACAAATTAAAAAAAAAACTTCTGAGTTTTATAGAAGCAAATAAAGATTCTTTTCATACTCTTCACATGGAAGTTGACTCTCTGGTTTTAGACATTCAGCATCACCTCTCCCAAGGGTTGCTGACATTTAACAAGAAGGCTATGCAGGCTTAACGGATGCCTTTTACTGTAACTATGTAACTGAATCAAGCCAACTGAGTAGGACGCTTGATAGGTACAAGTTCAGAGACTACAGAAGGATGGGAAGGAGCTGCAGTGTGAAAGTCAGGAGAAAGAATATATTCTTGTCAGAGAGAACTGCTTGGGGAAAGATCCTACTAGTAGAAAGAGCTTGAGGTACTCTGGCGTCTTATCAAGATCTTTGGAGTACAGAAAGTGAGCAGAGAGTAGAGAAAATGAGAGGGGAGGGGGGTATATGGAGAAGATGGACACATCTTGGATGTGCTTCCAGGCCTTGACAGGTGACTACATTATCCTGAGGACAATTGCGAATCCTCTGAATGTTTTTGGTCAAGGGAGTGCGATGGTTTGATCCATGTGTTTGAAAGATCACTTTGTTCCTTCATGCAGGCAAGGGAGAAGGCACAGGCATGGTGCACATAAGGCATTTTGTGCAAGGGAACTTACCTTTGAGGCATTGATTCTCCAAAATATGTATCTTGGCAACAACAGCTATAGTCACTGAATTCCTAAAGTATACAAGTAGTGAGTCTGAAAATATTTTGTGGTACCAAGAATATTTCCAATTCACAGGGCACTTTCCTACACGCAATCTAATTGGACCCACAAGGAGCTCACAGATTAGTAGGACAGCTTTATAGTTAATGAAATAACGTCTTTGAACCATGGCTTGCCCAACAGTATGTAACTAGTAAACCAAGGCTTTGGATTCTCAGTCCAGCCATTTTCTATTATATGAAGCCACTTGATGATCTCCTATCTACTAGAAATTTGCTTTTCATGAAGCAGTTATTCCATAATATAGAAATATTATTGTAGTACAAATAAAGCCTTGAGATATTTTTACCTGATACTTACACTATCTCTCTGAAAGTCAAGCCAGATAGTTATTTCTATTTTATAGTGAGGACCTGAGGGCAGTAGGGGAGAGGATGGAGTTTGAGTAGCTTTATTCAAGGTCCCAGAGCTAGCTAATTAAATAGATAACTTCAGGATTAGGACAGAGGTCTTCTCCTGAATGGGGTCCAGGCCTTCCCCATCAGAGTAGACTTTTCGTGGAGCTACTGGATGTCTTTTTCCCAGATCTGCCTTTAAAAAAAAATAGAGAAATTTTTGGTTTTGGTGACACTTTCTTGATTTTTGATAGTCATATTGTGTTGTACTTGAACACACTTACACAACTATTTCATGTACATGTATACACCTATAAGATCCTTGTTAAAACAGACCACAGTTGCTCGAGGATATAACCACTGGCATAGTAGTAGTAGTAGTAGTAGTAGTAGTAGTAGTAGTAGTAGTAGTAATAGCAACACAACTTTTGCAATCTTCCTACATATTATGCAAGTTCTAAGTGTTTTGCACGTCTCAATTCATTTAACTCTTGTAAGGTTGCCCTGTTGTGGATGTGGTCCCCCTTGTTTATTTTTTATTTTGTTGCCTGGACCTAAGGTGTTCTATCCAAAAAAATCATCAACCAGATCCGTGTCAAGCAGCTTTTTTCTGTTTTTTTTTTTTTTTCTAGGAATTTCAGGTCTTATGTTTAAGTCTTTAATCCATTTTGAGTTAGTGGTGTAAAATATGGGTCCAATTGCATTTTTTTACCATGTAGCAAGGATGTGGAGAGAAAGAAACCCTTGTGCACATTGGTGGGGATGTAACTTGATGCAGCCACTATGGAAAGCAGTGTAGAGGATCCTTAAAAATAGGAATACCATGAGATTCAGCAATTCCACTTCTGGGAAAATATCCAAAGGGAACAAAAACACGAATTCAAAAATATCCCTGTACCCCCATGTTCATTGCAGCATTATTTATAATAGCCAAGACATGGAAACAGCCTAAGTGTCCATCAATGAATGAACGGATAATAAAGTCAGGTTGTGTGTGTGTGTGTGTGTGTGTGTGTGTTTGCCACAACATGGATGGATCTTTTTTTTTAAGTTGATTTATTTTGAGAGAGAGAGAGCAATTGGGGCAAGGGCAGAGAGAGAGAGAGAGAGAGAGAGAGAGAGAGAATCTCAAGCAGGCTCTGCACTGTCAGCGCAGAGCCAGATGTGGGGCTTAATCTCATGAATCCCCGTGAACCGTCATGAACACCAAGATCATGACCTGAGCCGAAATTAAGAGCTGGACGCTTAACTGACTGAACCACCCAGGAGCCCCGACATGGATGGATCTTGAAGGCATTGTGCTGGGTGAAATAACTCAGACAGAGAAAGACAAATACTGTGTGATCTCATTTATCTATGGAAACTAAAAAAGAAAAAAAATGCAAACTCATAGAAAAAAGGAGGTCAGACTTGTGGTTAGCAGGGGTGGAGGGTGGCAGGAGGGGAAATTAGAGGAAGGTAGTCAAAAGTACAAACTTCAGTTAGAAGATAAAAAATCCTTTGAGTTCTCATCATAAGGAGATTTTTTTTCTTTTTTTAAAAATTGTATCCGTATGAGAAGATGGATGTTAGTTTAATATATTGTGGTGATCATTTCACAACATATGTAAATAAAACCATTATCCTGTATGCCTTAAATGTATATAGTGAGGTGTATTGATTACTTTTCAATAAAACTGAAGGAACCCCCTCCCCCTCCAATCCAAGTTTGATGGAGAAAGCATTCTGGGTCACAGGAGTTTTATGTAGAGAACAAGAAAAGATTGTGACTTTCTCTATACTTTTTCAGTAGGAGAAAGTTTGCTCTGTAAGTAGATGATTCAGGTAGCTTTCTGTAAAAATTATTAATTTTCAACAACACATTGTTATGCTTTGGGATGGTTCTGAGAGCAAGAGTTCTAACATTTCTCTAATCATTCATTGCTGACATATTCCCTGGACTAAGAGACCATGCTATCAGGCATCTGAAAATACTCAGCCTGGGGACAGAGGTAAAAGTGTATGTAAGCTCTGGGTGTAGGAGACTCTGACTGGAGGAGACACCACCCCCAGGAAGGTCCTTGGGCAGCTGTGACAACCAGGCAGCTAGAAAAAAAAAATTGAGAAGCATCCTGGTGAGCAAACACTCACTAAGTACTAAACATTATGCTGTTTCTGTGCCTTGTTTTATTTAATCTTCCAAACAGCCCTGTGGGGTAAGCATGGGACTCAGGTAGGTACATAACTTGTCAATAGGTATACCTTTCATAAGTACAAGTGAGACTTGAACCCAGACTGTGATTCCAAAGCTCTAATTCCTCTGGCCCCTGTCCACCGAACTTCCCTAAATAATGTACAATACACTGTGTTTAGAATCCCAAGGCGTTCTTTCATTTTTCTGGCACTAACTGAGCGCTTTGGGTTAGAGGATCGGCTGTGAAAATGGAGTAAGTATTCCTTACTTGGTTCCTTACTTGGTTCTCAAGAATGTTAAAAATATGGAAATACAAAATATAGAAAGCATTTTGTAAAATGCCATGCATTTTTATCATTTGCACAAGAGACTCTGATAATGCACTCTGTTTGCAGACAGTCATCACAAAAGTACCCATTTTCAAGGCATAGAAAGCTTTCCTTTGCTTGATTTTTTAAAAAAGTATTTATTTAAATTCCAGTTAACTAACATACAGTGAAATGTCACTTTCTGTATCTGCAGGCAATCACAATTTAGTGATTCAGCACTTACACACAATACCCCGATGCTCATCACAAGTGCACTCCCTAATTCCCATCTTTCCACTCTCCTCCCCTCTAGTAACTCTCAGTTTGTTCTTTATAGTTAAGAGTCTGTTTCTTGGTTTGCCTCTTTTCTTCCCCTATGATCATTTGCTTTGTATCTTAAATTCCACGTATGAGTGAAATCATATGGTATTTGACTTTCTCTGACTTCACTTAGCATAATACACTCTAGCCCCATCCATGTCGTTGCAAATGGCAAGATTTCATTCTTTTTAATGGCTGAGTAATATTCGTGTGTGTGTGTGACATCTTTTTTATCCATTCATCAATCTATGAACATTTAAGCTCTTTCCATAATTTAGCTATTATAGATAATGCTGTTATAAACATCAAGATATGTGCATGCCTTCAGTTTAGGATTTTTTTGTATTGCAATTCCAGTCAGCAATTGTAGTACAATTGCTGGGTCATAGGGTGGTCCTATTTTGAGCAAGCACCACACTGTTTTCCAGAGTGGCTGCACCAGTTCACATTCCTTCCAACAGTGTAAGAGGGTTCCCGTTTCTCCACATCTTTTCCAACATCTATTATTTCTTCTGTTGCTGAGTTTACCCATTCTGACAGGTGTGTAAACTCATTGTAGTTTAGATTTGTAGTTCCCTGATGATAAGTTGATGTTGAACATCTCATGTGTCTCTTAGCCATCAGATGTCTTCTTTGGAAAAATGTCTATTCATGTCTTCTGCCCATCTTTAAAATGGGTTATTTGTTTTTGGGGTGTGTGTGGAGTTTTAAAAGTTCTTTATATATTTTTGGATATTAACCCTTTATCAGATATGTTGTTTTCAAATATCTTCTCCCATTCTGTAGACTATCTTTTAGTTTTGTTGACTGCTTCCTTCCCTTCTAATTTGATGAGGTACCAAAAGTTTATTTTTGCTTTTTTTCCTTTGCCTCAGGAGACATATCTAGCAGGAAGTTGCTACAGCTGATGTCAAACAGGTTACTACCTATACTCTCTTCTAGGACTTTAATGGTTTCATGTCTCCCATTTAGGTCTTCAATCCATTTTGAGTTTATCTCTGTGTATGGTGTAAGAAAAAGGTCCAGTGTCACTCTTTCACATATTGCTGTCCCGTTTTCCCAACACCATTTGTTGAAGAGGCTGTCTTTTTCCCATGGGATATTTTTTTCCTGCTGTGTCAAAGGTTATTTGACCATATAGTTGTGGGTTTGTTTCTGGGTTTTCTGTTCTGTTCCATTGATCCATGTGTCTAGTTTTGTGCCAGCACCTTTGCTTTTTATACTGTGTCTCTACTGTGAAGTTGCCGAGGGCCTGGGAGAGGGGCCTGCACAGGGGTTCGTGTGAGCTGCATTCTTCACCTTAGCTGTTGGTGAATGTGGGACTTCATCGCGAGGCCAAATACATGCTCTCAAAAGTGCGCACTGCAGGGCCCACAAGCACGCTTCCCTCTATTCTTCTTCAGCTCTCTCTTGAACTTCCATAACCTCTTAAGCCTCACATCTCAGGAAGTCAGCAAAATTAGCAAAAACAGCTAGAAAGGAAGAATAAAGAAGAGTATTGAAGATGACAGTAGAATTACAGCATTCCCCTCTTGTTTTATATACTGTGTTCAGAGAAGACTGGCCTCAGTAGTAGGCACCCACGATTTCCACCAGAGTGGTCAAAGGACCTAAATTTTACCAGCAGAAATCTGCACCGTGGTGACAAAAGTCCTCAGATGGGATGCAGCAAGCTAGATGCTAGAAGCTGTCTCTTAGAATGATTTTGGTTTATGGGCCCTTTTCCACCATTTGCTATTGCTGTGGCTGTCAGATAAAGGAGTGTCAACCATAAGAATTTAGCTGGGTCTAAGCCATGTTTACATAACTGCAACGTGTGGCATACATCCAGGGCTTTCGATTCCCATAGAGGCCTGGAGTAAAGGTGCGTTGGAGTAAAGGTGTGTCTTGCGAAGGCACACATTCAAAGTAATTTTTTTTTAATGCGTATTTATTTTTGAGACAGAGCTTGAGGCAGAGAGGGGCAGAGAGAGAGGGAGACACAGAATCTGTAGCAGGCTCCAGGCTCTGAGCTGTCAGCACACAGCCCGACGTGGGGCTTGAACCGATGAACCATGAGATCATGACCTGAGCCGATGTCGGTCGCTTAACCGACTGAGCCACCCGGGAGCCCCACATTCAAAGTTTACAGACTTTGAATTTGTTCAAATTTGAAGTTGTGTCAAATTTACAGACACAACACTGCCAAGTGGTCAGCCCTCCAACGGGCACACCCAAGTCCTTCCTTCTACAGCAAGGGGACAGAGCTACTTCCGTAGCACAGCTAGGGAAGTGAAACTCCATTGTTGATTTATCGAAACAAGTTGCTGATCAGGACACACTATTTTCTGCACATTTTTATGAAAAATTCCCCCCACACCTATACCACCTAAAGAAATAGTATGTAAGTATTCCGAAAACCTACACTTAGACCGAACAGTTGTTAAAATTTTACCCTGTTTGCTTTTTATCTCCTCTCTTTTGGTGAGCCCTTTCAAAGTTAAGTTGCATTTAAGCCACAAATGCAGGTGCTCTGTGCTTATTTCTGGAGCAGGAAGCTATCATACGTACCTAGGATGAAATGATCAGACCTAGTAAAACTAACATTAATTCTACAATACCATCTAATATTAATCCATATTCAAATTTCCGCACTTGTCCTAAAGATCCAATCAAGTTTCCGGCATTGCATTTGGCTGCTGTATTTCTACTATAACTTTCTGCCTAGAATCGCTCTATCTTAAATAAAAATTTTTTAATACATATGTCACTGACTTTTTAGAAAAGTTTATTTATTTATTTTGAAAGAGGCAGGGAGGGGGAGGGTAAGAGAGAGAAGGAGAGAGAGAGAATCCATCGCAGACACGGCACTGACAGTGCGGAGCCCCCACTTGGGGCTTGAATTCACAAACCATGAGATCATGACTTGAGCTGAAATCAAGAGTTGGAGGCTCAACCAATTGATCCACCTAGGCGCCCCTGTCACTGACTTTATAAAAAGACCAGGCTAGGTGTCTTATAGAATTCTTATATTCTCTATTCGTCTGACTTCTCTCAGGGTATCATTTAATCAGGTCTCTATCCCCTGTCTCTTCTGTGAGCTTCAATTTAAATTTAGGGGCTTGATTATACTCAGATGAAACATTTTTGGCCAGAAACAACATGCATCCTATTGAACACTTCATTCCACAACATGTCATCATATCTAGGCTGTTCTCTACTGGATGCTTCAATTTAATCCCTAAGATAAGGTCATAACTACGAGCTTTCCCCATTGTAAAAGCATAGTCATGGGGCTCCTGGGTGGCTCAGCCAGTTAAGCATCGGACTCTTGATTTCGGCTAAGGTCATGATCTCACAGGTTCTTGAGTTCAAGCCCCACGTCAGGCTCCCTGCTGACAGTGCAGAGTCTGTTTAGGATTCTCTATCGCCCTCTCTCTGCCCCTCCCCCTCACTCATGAATGTATGCTCTCTCTCAAAATTAATGAATTAAGAAAAAAACTTTAAAAACATAAAAACACAGTAATGACAAGTACTAGTGGTCTATGGGATGGTACTTGGGCACCATGTGACTGTATTGCTTCAACCATCTTTTTAATGATTTAAATCTAATGATTTAAAAATATGTATTATATATATTTATCCATCTCTATCTCATCTATAGACTTTATTTTTGAGAGTAGTTTTATGTTCACAGCAACATTGATCATAGAGCACAGAAAGGTCCCAGACACTCCCTTGTCTCCTACTTGCACAGCCCCGCCCACTACAGCATCCTCACCAGAGAGGTACATTTGTTACACCTGGTGATCTTCAAATGCTATTCTGGATATATTTCTTAAATTCTCAATGTATTTTCAAGATCTCGGGAAATAGAGAATGGTGTGAACTAAATATATCAGAAGAGAAATATTTTGACATACTGTAACTACACAGCTCAGAGGCTGCTGTATCATCTTTCAGATTACTTACCAAACTAGGGTTGTGGGTTATCGTTAAACTGATTAAGATTACTTACCAAACTGTGATTTGGGTTTACATGTCTCTGTCCTCCACAAAACAATGAATTTCTTAAGGGAAAGACGGGCCCAATTCACTTTGGTGCCACGCACCCAACAAGAGGTATAACTCATAGTCTGTTCTTTGTATTTGCTGAATCCATGAAATAAAGATGTAAGATTGGTTCACTGTTGAGCTATCTTTTTGCGAGAGACACTGCTCTTTATATTTAGATACATGCACAGTGGCTTTGTTCCTGGGCTAGTGTGATATCTCCCCGAAGTCATTAGGGTTCCAGGGTCCCTCTGACCTTCTAGACTGTCTTTCTAGCTTCTGCCTTCCTTCCTCAGTTGGCATAATGTGGCTGCTTGTGCTTCAACTATCCCCCTCCCCCCCCCTTTTTAAAGTTTATTTATTTTGAGAGAGACCAAGACAGCATGAGTGGGAGAGGGGCAGAGAGAGTGAAAGAGGGAGTTAATCCCAAGCCATCTTCATACTCTTAGCACAGAACTGGAAGTGGGGCTTGAACTTAGAGATCATGAGATCATGACCTGAGATCATGACCTGAGCTGAAACTGAGGTTGGTCGCTTAACCCACTGAGCCACCCGGGTGCTCCTCAACTATCACATCTGAGCTCTACCCGGGGAGAAGGGAGAAGCAACAGACACAAAGGTTTTCCATGGAAACCTGTTTCTGCTACTTTTGCTTACATTTCCATGGCCACTCCTGTGTGCAGAAGTTGGGAAATGTCATCCGTTAGCTGGGGATGTTGGCCCTCCAGTAAAATTAGCCTTCTGTTACCAGATAACAAGGGGATAGTGTTCTGGCACAATCAGTTTAGCACAAATTTTTCTAATTTTTTATCTGGCAATTTTTAGTAGAGTTATCTTGACTCTAGTTTAATTCGTTCTTCTCTTTTGATTTGATTATGTGGAGACGGTACTTTGGTATACATATATACAAATGTATACATGCCTATGTATGTATACCTACATATACATGTACACAAACACATAAAGGTATGCGCATATATTCATTATACATGCACATAGATCTATATATGCTTAAACATTTGTGTAAAACATACATGTGTATACATATATATATATATATATCCATGCATTATGTACATACATAGATTTATGTATTTTTGTCAGGCTCTCTGGGAGTTCTTTGTGACTATCTGGGATCGATGTTGAAGAGAAGGTGTGAAGGATGAGAAACAATGAATGCAGATTCATTGATCAGTCAACGCTCTCCCCTGCAGTGTCCCAGAGTGGGTCTGATTAGTGAGGCCCTAGGCTTTCTTTCTTAGGGGTTTGCCTGTTTATTCAGTATTTACTGAATTCACACTAGGAGCACGTATTCCACATCGCCATTTTGCTTTCCATTGTAATTCGCGTTAGCAGAGCCCCATCTGTCTACCTTTCGGGTTTGTGTGAGGCGAGTCAGCCCTCAGAGTGGCCACTGCCCAGCTCCAGAGGAGGCCTGGGATCAGTGAGGAGGTATCCTTTGTACCTCTGGACAGTGCAGACCAGAAGAGGGAGCTCACAGGCTGATGGGCTGTCCGCACTTCTCTTTCTCCCTTACACACCTTTGTCTGTGGATGTGTATCCTCCAAACCCCACCCTTCAAAGCAACTTCCCCTTTGCCACGGACATCTTAACCATCAACTAATCACGACCCACCTACACGCTCAATGAGCCGTAAGACCCAAGTGCAAAACTAGCTCTTTATTTCGCCTTGAACTGAATTACCTTAGTTCTCAAGCTTCCATTTTTAATGATGGCAGATAAATAATCTTGCCAATTCAAAGTGATTCCCTTCTTGGCTAGAGCCTATTCTGGTTTTGAAAACTCAATTTAAAATACTGTTGCCTACTCACACTTTCGTGCTCTATTAAGGATCTTGCAAGGGACCATGGGTTCTCCCCATGGGTAAGTTTCCCCATGGCTGTTGCCACAAGTGTGATTCTGCTTTTTATTCTTGTGAGCTTCCCCTCCATGGTGTCTCCTGGTAGATTCTCCACCTGGCTCTGCCCCCTGGCGCCAGGTCACACATGTCACCCTGCTTCCTGTTGCCCAACATCTTGCTGAAAACCTAGTCCCTATCTGAATTCCTCCAGCTGGGTTTTTCAGCTCTTTATCCAGACTGACATCCAATCCAGAAGGATATAGTATATCTGTTACTTTATGTTTGGGTCTTTTTAAATTCAACACAGGTCCTATATTGAGGAAGAATAATTAACGTTGATATTGCAGCTGACAAAGCCTGCTAATTAACTTGCTTAATTTAACATAGGTTGGGTGGCTCTCACCCACTTTTGGCCATCAGGATCTGGATGGTGGTGTCCAAGAAAGAAATGGAGAAGGGCCGCTGACTCTTAACTGTCTTGGCCCAGAATTGACACCCCTCACAGTCCTTGACCTACAAGTGGCTGCATGGTCCCAAACTAAGGGCAAGGGAAGTTGGAAATGTAGAGAAGTGCTTGGAATTGTAATGAGCATATCCCTGCCATAGTTTCTCCTCTTTGAATGGTTCTGACACCAGAATGTTGAAGGGACACAGGTGCTGACCTATGGGTTGTCATGTCTTTGAATTTTTCTGGTTGCTTACTTCCTTAGGATGCAATCTAGGCTGCTCTACCTCCCACAGATCCTAAAAACTAGAGTCAGACATAAAAAGTAAGGCTATATGTTCAACATTATTTAGACAAATGACAGGTAATGCATCATTTGCATTGCATCACATCAGGAAATTTAAACACCTGACTCATTTAGATTATAATGCTGAGATTATCTGATGGATTAGTGTAATGAGTTTCTGGTTACTGTATTAAACATTTACCCCTTCCCTTTTATGAGTAATAAATTATACACATGATACACTTAATAAGGACATTTTCCTCGTATAAGTCAATAATCTTATTAGGTGCTACAGAATGATGGTTTTCTAATTCGATCATTCCTTCTACATTGGTAGCTAGCTTTCTGCTGTAAAGATCTATCTTTATTTGGTTTCTCTGATATACAGTCTACTGGAAATGCTGAGAATGAGTCACATGGTCTTGTGTGCCCATGGGATGCAAGGATGTCAAGTTTCCTGTGTGCCAGGGAAAGAGGTGAGCAATGGTTACAGGTGAGCACTGTATTTTCTTAGTTGTATTTTCTAACTAGTTGTTTATATGTATATTGCGGTATTAATTTATTTGTCAATTTTATATCTCATTACGTTGTCCATTTTCTGTCGTTTTTCAGGCGATATTCTTGCATTTATACAATCTGTAAATAGGCATAGTTTTATCTCTTCCTTTTCATTCTTTGTACCTGTAATTTTCTCGTCAGAGGCATTGACTGATACCTCCAGGACAATGTGAAATAGTACTGGTAATAGTGAGCATTCTTGCCTTATTCCTGCCTTCTGTGCTTTCCCTAGATTGAATGGCTTACCAACAGTCCTTATCGTTGAGGTGTGCCTTCTGTCTAAATCAGGGATCACTGTGGCCATTCTGCATCCCACACTCATGATAGATGCTATCCAGCATCTACTGAACATTGATGTGGCCCAGATCCTTGTCAACCTTTAATCTCATTTGATGACTGGGATGAAGTCTATGTGCCATCCATACCTGAACCAAAAATGTGCCTTTAACAGTTGCATTTAATGAGTCATAGGATGGAGTCTGGAAGACATATCCAAGTATATTTTTGACAAGGACACAATGACTGGGTTTATTTGAAAAATATTAATCCATGGTGTTGTCCAGGTGATGTGCTTTGTAATGAGTATAATTATCTTTCAGAACTTTGGGTAGACTTCTATGACAATACATGTAAGACAGTTATATCAGAACGGGGCCAGCTTCCCTACCTAGCCCCCCTCACCTTTTGTCCTGCCCTCACACCATATCCTGGGATGGGCAGGTCCTCTGTCCAATCACAGATGACATTCCATCTCCTCCATATACTCTATGTATATGGAGTATACAGAACCATGGTATGGTATATGTTATATGTGTACATGTATATGTATATGTGTACATGGTATCTGTATATGGTACACAGAACCACTTCCTTTCCTGAATTTTTTTTTTAAGTAAGCTTGACACCCAGTGTGGAGCCCAATGTGGGGCTTGAACTCACAACCCCGAGATCAAGACCTGAGCTGAGATCGAGTCAGACACTTAACCGACTGAGCCACCCAGGTACCCCGGAATTATTTTCTGATCCCATAATTTTCTCCTTGTACTGATAACTAAGTCTAAATTAAAATGAATTGCACTCCCAATCAGTTCGGAAGCCATTCATTTACTCAACAAATATTGTCCAAATACCTGTCTTCTTGAGATCTGTGTGCTAATCTCACAGGATATAGCTATGGAAAAGCACCAAAGATTATTTTTTCTTAGACTTTTAGTGGAAGATAAATAGAAAACAACTAAAGGAATTTCAATCGTATGTGACAGAGGAAAGTTGCAGTGTTTCAGGGAATCTAAAATAGATCTTACCTGGTAAGATTTATGGACTTTGTTACCCTGTAGCAGTTCTTCACATGATAGCCGTACAATTGCTGTTTCTTAGCTATTAATGAGGAAATCAGAATTTATGTCATTCCTCAAGCATATGAAATCCAATTGTCGTTAAATGGAGGAAAAGTGAGAAGAGAAGTAAAGATAAACACTTTGAGTTTCTTATACTTAAAGAAAAGTTAAGGGTGTGTAGAGATGTGGTTTCCTTTTAGCTTTTAGAATCTACTGAAAAATGTCTCATTATTCTGAAGGAGGATTGTAGGACAGTGATAGATCCTTTGAAGTGATATGGTCATTTGTTAGAAGTTTGTCCAATCAGATTGAAGTTTATTTAATAGGCAGATAAACTACATGCAGAGAAATAGCATTTGCTAATACCTTGGCATAGGAGACTTGAAGGATGATGAACACTTTGGGCTATTGTGAAACTTTTGTAGTTGCACAAGTCGTTTTTGAAATTCTTACAGTGCAAGGGGTACAAGGTTAATTGTAGCAAACATATTTTGGTGGAACCTGTTAGACGAAAATCATAGTGGTTATAGAGAATTAAATAAAACTCATTTTCAATCTTTCAACTCCCTGCAGGGAGGAAGCTGGAGGTATAAATATTCTACCACTTACTCTTTGATCTCCTTAGTGCTTCTGCTCAGTGCAACCCAATGGGACCCATTGAGAGAGAACAACGCAATCCATTGAGGTAATCCATTTAGGTAGCCTCCAGCAAAGTGGAGAAGATTGGGGAGGGGGGAGAATGGAAAATATGCAGCAGAAAGGCTATTTATTAGATAGTCGCTCATAAGCCTGGCCACTCTAAGAGAGCCAACTTGTGGCCATCAGTTCAGGTGAAGCCTCAGTGTTTCAACACAATGGCTTCTGAACTCTGGTTCAGAAGTGCTTTGCCTCAGTTCCCAGCTTCTGGCCCTCCCTTAGCCAATGCTCTCCTGTCATACGAGCTGAGCAAGTTTGATTTTGGTTTTCTGACCTTGTATTGCCGCTCTTAATATCTTTTCAATTAGATGCAACCTAGAACGATGCCTGGTAAATCTCTGTTAAAGAAAGAATTGGCATGACAACCGTAGTCCGCTCTTGACAAATCTGTTCAACGTGTCGTTCTGGTTTGGTCAGCACTCTTGGCTCCCATACTCGACTTTCTTCCTTGGTCGATGGCCTTCCTTGCCTTCCTTGGGTTCTATGTTTTTATTTAGTTTGTATCCTGATTGGGTTAAAAGAAATAGCTTCTGGGCAACATGCACCCTAGAAGACCAAAGTCTAGACAACATTGACTTTGC
The DNA here is from genome assembly GCA_017311185.1 of Proteles cristata cristata. Classification (NCBI taxonomy): domain Eukaryota; kingdom Metazoa; phylum Chordata; class Mammalia; order Carnivora; family Hyaenidae; genus Proteles; species Proteles cristata. The sequence goes on along the minus strand of JAESUZ010000067.1, from coordinate 535,598 downwards.
TGTCTTTTTTTCCTATTCTTTTAAGAATTTTTACCTCCTCTCCCAGATTCCCACTTTTGGAAGCAGATTTTCAGCATCGCTTTTATGTTAATGAGTATTTATGTGGCAGATGCCATGGCTCATATTTCAGCCTCTCCTGTACATTTTGAGAGCATTTTAGTACTTATTATTTCCTTATTTTGGACAGGAACTCCTTTCTGAGCTTAAAATATTTTTTTAAATGTTTTATTTGTTTCTGAGAGAGAGAGAGAGAGAGACAGCGTGAACAGGGGAGGGTCAGAGAGAGAGAGGGAGATACAGAATATGAAGCAGGCTCCAGGTTCTGAGCTGTCAGCACAGAGCAGGACATAGGGCTTGGGTTCTGTGAGATCATGACCTGAACTGATGTTGGACGCTTAACTGAGAGCCACGCAGGTGTCCCTATTGACTGACATGTCCCTAAGGCAAACAAGAGAAGGAGGTAGGTGGCTTCCACAGGTGTGCAAACTTTTGCTAAGGGCAAGAGTAATCACAAATCTTGGAAGTGAACTGCCTACCTTTGAATGTTATTTTAATGACTGACTATGTAATCTTGGGCAAGTTACCTAACTTTTAGTGCTCTAAATGGGGTGGTAATTTCCAACTTATATATTTTCTGTGAGGGAAAATGAGGTAATATAGTTTAGTAAAGTGCTTAACAATGTTTAGCACCGAGATCAAGTCCTGAGAAAAATGAACAAAACATCAATGAGCTGTGGGATAACGTCAAGAAGGCAAATATATGTATATTTGGAGTCTCCAAATGAAGAGAGCAGGGACAAAATAAAATAATTGAAGATATACTGTCCAAAAATTGTCCAAATCTTGTGACAACTATAAACCCACAGGTTCAATGAATGCCAAAAACCCCAACCACAAGGAAAATTAATAAAAATATACCAAAGTACATCATAATCAAATTACCGAAAACCAGTTATAGGGAGAAATTCTTAAACACAGCAGAGGGCGGAAAAATACATCTTGCGTATAAATAAAGATAAAGATGATAGCATACTGACTGTAAGAAGCAGGTGCTCTAGCGGCGCCTGGGGGGCTCAGTCAGTTGTGTCTGACTTGGCCTCAGGTCATGATCTCGCAGTTCACGGGTTTGGGCCCCACGTCAGGCTCTGTGCTGATAGCTCAGAGCCTGGAGCCTGCTTTGGATTCTGTGTCTCCCTCTCTCTCTGCCCTCCCTTGCTCATGCTTTGTCTCTCAATAATAAATAAACGTTAAAAGAAAATTAAAAAAAAAGAAGCATAAACTCTTAAAGACAGTGAAGTCACATCCATAAACACAGAAAGAAAAAAACGCATCATATTAGAATTCTACACCCAGTGAAAATATCTTTAAAAAACACAGGCCAAACACTTAATCTGACCTACAAAAGAGAAAAGATTTCATCATCACCAGACAAGTACTAGAAGAAATGGAAACTGTTAGGCAAAGTCCTGCGCTCACAAAGAAAATGATACCGAGTGGAAGCCTGATTTTACACAAAGGAATGAAGGCTATGGAAAGAAACATTTTCCTTTCTCATTGTCTTTAAGAGGTAATTGATCATGTAAAGGTAAAATAGTAACAATGCTTTATGGAGTTTATATCACATATAGAAGTAAAATGTATGAAACCAATAACATTAAAGCAAGGAGAGAGGTAATGGAAGTATATTGTTGTGAGGTATACATTCTATATGTGAAGTGATATGATATTACTTGAAGATTAACCCTAAAACAACCACTAAAAATAAAATAAAGATTAGCTAAGAAAACAGTACAGGAAATAAAATAGGATAATTAAAAAGACTTCATCTAAAAGTAAGCAGTGAGAGGGGGAAAAAGGGAATAAAGAAGATATGAATTAACTATTCAACAACTAGCAATGTGGCAAAGTGACATGTCCCTAAGCAAACAAGAGAAGGAAGTAGGTGGCTTCCACAGGGATGCCTGTTGTGTTCTTGTGTTCTTTTGCTAGGCACAAGAGTAATCACGAACCTTGGAAGTGGACTGACTGGCTTAGAATGCTGATATTCTAATGATTAACGATGTAATCTTGGGCAAGTTATTTTTATCTGGAATTTTTATTTCACTTTAAAAATACAAAATTTACTTTTTGAAATCATCAATGCCAATTAACATTACATTTTAAGAGCAAGAAAGAGGTTCTAAGAGTCTCAATATGATTTCTTTCCTTTTACCTGTTCTTTTTCTATTCATTATTCTTCTTGCTGAAGTATACCCTTTAGTATAGCTTTCAGAAAGAGTTATAAGTGTCCCTAATATTTGTACTCTTATAAATGTCTCAATATTACAGTCTTAAATACTCATTTACTTAAATCTAGGATCTTGGCTTGAATGTCTCCACCTCTGCCCCGACTGTCCTTAGTTTTTAAAAGATAGAGTAAAACCTTGGATTTCGATTAACTTGTTCAGCGAGTATTCCGCAAGACGAGCAAACATTTCTAATCAATTTCAACTTCATAAACGAGTGATGTCTTGCAAGACGAGTAGTACATGATACCAAACGTCACATGATCACAGCTGAGCCAGTGGTTCTTTAAATTTGCTTTGATATATGAGTGCTTTGGATTACAAGTATATAATTTTCCGAATGAATTATGCTCACAAACCAAGGTTTTACTGTATTTTATAATGTATTCTAGCACGTATTATGTCAATGTAAAACCTTCACTCTGTCCAACTGGTACTCCTTTGTAAGTAATTCCCCTTTTTTCTTTGGTGGTTTCTTAGATTTCTCTTCATTGGTGGTGTTTTAAATTTCACTGTCATGTAGCTACATATGGATTTACTTTTATGTATCCTGCTGGGCACCCTCTTCATGTTTTCTATCTTTGGATCAAAGCCTTTCTTCAATCCCCTAAAGTTTGGAGCCACTGTATTTTTCAATAACAACTTTACTGAGATCTAACTGACACACTATAAAATTCATTTTTTAAAAGTGTACAATTCAGTTGTCCTTAACATATGCTCAAATCATGCCCCCATCACCGCTCTATAATTCCAGAATATTTTTATTACCTCTGGGAGAAACGTCAGAACCAATAGCGGTGAATCCCCATTCACCCTCTCCCCCAGCCCCTGGCAAACACTAACGTACTTTCTGCCTCTAAGGATCCTGGATTTTTAATATAAGTGGAATATGTGAACTTCAGTGTCTTGCTTCTTTGACTTTGCCTAATGTTTGCAAGGTTCGTCCATGTTGCAACATGTATCTGTGTCTCATCCCTTTTTTGGTTGAATAATATTCTATTGTGTGGATGTGCCACATTTTATTTATCCTTTTATCAGATGATGAGGATTTGGGTTGTTTCTACAATTTGACTATTATGAATAGTGTTGCCGTGAACATTTGTGTACAAGTTTTTGTACAGACTTATTTTTTTTTTCATTCTCTTGTATATAAACGTAGTGGTGGAAATTCTGGGTCATGTGGCAGCTATATGTTTAACATTTAAACTGTTTTCCAGCAATGTATGAGGGTCCCAACTTTTCCATATCCTTGAATCACTTGTTATTGGCCATCTTGTTTTATGGTAGCCATTCTAGTAGATGTGAAAGGCTTCTGCCGGAGGCCGAGCCAGCTCCAGCAGGTCCAGGGATCCCTGAAGGGTGGACGGTGTCGGCGAGAGAGAGAGAGAGAGAGAGAGAGTGAGAGAGCCCCGGAGATTCTTTCTGATCACCAGGCAGGCATCTCTGTCCTGTCGGTTTTTGTGTCTTTATTTAAAGGTTCAGCAACAAGATGAAGTCATAGAAAGGAATTTCTTACAAGGGGAGGTCTTTTGTGATAACAATAGTAGAATTATTCCAACCAAGGAAATAACAGAATGTTCTTAGTGAAAAATAGGATAACATATAGGTCAAATTGTATATAGATAAATTAGGAGTATTTTGTCTGGCTCTCAAGAGGATGAATGTTTCTGAATTGGTTTGTTTGTGGAGACTAACATGGGGACCCTAAATGGGTCAGTCCTTTGCCCCTGGGTTGTTTTAGCTGCTCTTATCTTCCTCATCCCAGCTGCCAGTGTAAGAGAGGGTGTTTGTGGAAAGTAGGCCTTGAGGAAGGGATTGTTATGTTTCACCAAGTAGCAAAGATATATGTGGTAACTATGTTTTGCTCTTAACCCCAAAATAGGCCCTTAGTCTCAGGGCCAGGCTCAATTGTAATTCTTGTGTTCTTAACCCCCTAAGTCTTGGATCTGCAAGGCCCATAAGAAGAGCCTTTTGACAATTTTCCCCATAGAGCTTTCATCCAAAATTTCTTTTGTAAAGGCAGGAATATGCTTTTCCTTATGAGGTATCTGTATTCAAAATATGGGTCTGAAATGGAATATAGTGAGGCCTGGTCAATACCAGTAGGCTTATATCCAACACGAGCAGAAGGAGATACCAGTTTTCATTTCTCACGGCAGGAGCTACAAACATTGCCATTTCCTTCCTGTGACTGCCATCCAGAGAGGCCGGTGAGGCTCCCTGCAGGCTACTAGTTTTTTCTCTGTCATTTTCATAGTCTAAGTTTTTGGAACTTCTAAAATATATTTATTGAAGCTATTTTGTCTATTCTTGTCACTTAAATACCTTTTCAATTAAAAAACATCTTCGTTGGGGCACCTGGGTGGCTCAGTCAGTTAAGCAGGTGACTGATCATGATCTCGCGGTTCGTGAGTTCAAGCCCCGTGATGGGCTCTGTGCTGACAGTTCAGAGCCTGGAGCTGCTTCGGATTCTGTGTCTCCCTCTCTCTCTGCTCCTCCCCCATTCATGCTCTGGTTCTCTCTCTCTCAAAAATGAATAAATGTTAAAAAAATATTTAAGTCTTGGGGCGCCTGGGTGGCTTAGTCGGTTAAGCGTCCGACTTTCGCTTAGGTCATGATCTCGCGGTCGGTGGGTTCGAGCCCCGCATCGGGCCCTGTGCTGACTGCCAGCTCAGAGCCTGGAGCCTGTTTCAGTCTGTGACTCCCTCTCTCTCTGACCCTCCCCTGCTCACTCTGTCTCTCTCTCTCCTAGAAATAAATAAAACATTTAAAAAAATGTTAAAAAAAATATTTAAGTCTTTGTTTAGTTGTGGGTGATTTCCTCATTATTAACTGTTAGCTAATGCAATTGTGTACTGTGTCTAGTCTAGAATTTATCCTATTTAATTAGTTATTTTTTCCAAATAACTATATATTCATTGCTAACACGTTTTAATTTCATAATTTCTTGATCTCCTTATTATGGATGGCCTTCCTGTTTTTATTACTTTGACAATCTTGAAATACTTGTTTTCAGCGTTCTTTTCAGGTGGTCTTAATACTTGCATTTTATCATGATGAAGTTGTTGCATTTGTTGGCTTCCTTAAACTTATTTTCCTTATATATTTAAGAATTTTACAGTGCTACTCATATCAAGAGTGAGTGTTTCTCTGCCTCTCCTTCCCCATTCTTACTTATTTACCAGTTTTGGTTCAGAAATAGAATTTACATTGTAGGTTTGGGGACACCTCCCCATAATGAAGGTAATCATCTTGCAAATTTAGTGGCTAAGCAGGCAGAGGGCTTTGCCCAGATACCAGTTCTTTAACTGTATCTACTTACTCCTGTCACCCTAAGAAATCAAGTCCTGCTTAGCCTTCTTGACTTTTTTTTTTGCCTTTTTCAATCAATGGACAAGAACTGCCCCTCTCTGAGGTCCTTGGCAATGGAGGTGGCTCTTGTACATTGCCATTTGGTCCCAGTTATTATGAAAAAGTCAAATAGGAGGCTATCTCCACCAGACTCTTGGCTCAGAACCTGGGAACCCATCATTTTAGCTCCCGCATAGTATAGATTGTTTATATTTTGCCTAAACTACATGTACGTTCTTCTTTTTCTGAGCATAATTATGTCCTTTAAATTAAAACAATCCAGGGGCACCTGAGTGGCTCAGTCGGTTAGGCGTCTGACGTCAGCTCAAGTCATGATCTCACAGTCAGTGAGTTCGGGCCCCACCTTGGACTCTGTGCTGACAGCTCAGAGCCTGGAGCTTGCTTTGGATTCTGTGTCTCCCTCTCTCTCTGACCTTCCCCTGCTCACACTGTCTCTCTCTCTCTCAAAAATAAGTAAAACATTAAAAAAAATTAAACAACAACAACAAAAAATCTACCATCAGGAGACAGACTTGTTTTCTCCTTGGAGTAATGTCCCACGGAGAACACAGTTATGTGATTCCTAGAGTTGTGAGAAATTTCAAGACGCTTGTACTTTGAGCCATTACATTTACAGCTTACGATACACATGATAAAAAGCTTGAACTTCTAAGTTATATAATTCAATACGTATAGAAAAAGGATTATTTAATATAATCTGTCAAAAAAATTATCTGAGAAAAAGACAAAGAACCAAACAGATAAATGGGCACATGCATATTGTAAATGGGAATACAAATTAGTATGGTGTATTTGGAAGTTATGGGTCGACAGCCATAACATATTAAGCATGCATATCTTCTGAGCAGTTGCACTTTGAGGAGGTCATCCCATGGAAGAGTCCAAATGTACAGGATTGGCAGGGAAGGCAGTCTCATGAACAGCCTGCATAAGAAAGCCTTGAGCCTGAAGCACTTCCTTACTAAGAGATAAAGAACTCACACAGCCCGTTGGAGGTTTATCCCCTTGTGTGGGAATATCTCTCCTTGTTTCATGTTCAGAGAGTAAAGTTGGTGTGTGTGATATGACCCCTGGCCAGCCGCATGGCAACATCTATCCTCTGCAGGGAGGGGGGTAGGGTTCCTTCCACTGCCACAGGAGAAGGGTGCAGGTAGGCGAATTGCCATATGTTGGCCATGGATAGAGACCTGATGGTCAGTGGGGGACTGATGCCCAGTATAGAAGCTTATCTTGCTCTGTCTCTTCTCTATGTAAATAAAACTTTGGCCAATCCAATACTTAATTGCATTGTGTTTTCCTTGGTGACTCTGATATCAAGATGCAATGGGCAGAAGTGTTTAGAGTCTTTCTTTCAGGTCATGTGGGACTTTGCTTGACAACTGCTACTAGTACTGCTACTGCCACACACACGCACACACACGCACATGCACACACACACTTTTTATACAGGATAGGGTATGTTGTACATATATATTTATGAGGATGTCGCTGCAAGATGGTTGGTAATATGAAAAAAATGCCAGTGGAATTGTTCAAAAAAAAAAAAAACAAAAAAACAAAAAAAAACCAAGGCACAGGGGTGCCCGGGTGGCTCAGTTGTTGAGCATCTGATTTTGGCTCAGGTCGTGACCTCATGGTTTGTGAGTTCAAGTCCCACATCAGGCTCTGTGCTGTCCCTCCCGACCTGAGCTCTCTCAAAAGCAAATTAAAACCTTAAAAAAAGCAAAGCATACATGTTACACAGTAACCATGCTGTAGTTGAAGAGCATCAGGCTGACTCACAGGCTGACATAGAAATATTGCCAAGACACATTAGGTGAAAAAAAAGGTGGCAGAATAAAATGTACAGAATTATTTTATTCATGTTGACAATAAAAATAAAGCTGGATATGTCCATGCAGGCATGGGTGGAGGTCATTATGAAAAAAAATATATTTAAGATAAACACCAAACTTTTAGGAGTGGTTACTTCTGTGGAAGTTATGGGAGATGAAAGGGGAATTTAACTTGAACAGTGTATAGTTCTGCATTTGTTTGAATTTTCTTATGAAGAACAAGTATAGCACTGAAAACTCTCTGAAATTACCTTCTTTGTTGTTTAGTGTTTCACTCTACACATTAGAACATACATTTGAGCATGCATAAACTTGGGTGGAATTCTATTTTCTGTAGCCCCTGCACCTGGAATCGTGCATGGCCTATAGTATATGCTCCATGAATATTTATGCAGTGAATAACATGAACATTAGAAAGGGAAGAGACGGGGTGCCCTGTAAGTTCTGCCCGTTCTCAGTTCACCTAAACTCCTGCCCCACCAGCCAAGTCTTTAACAAGAGCTCAGTCTCCCATCGCCTCAATGTTGATTTCAAGTTGTATGACCTCCTTGTGGCCCCTCCTCTTTTCTTATCCCCTTTACTGTCCCTAGAAGATCTAGCCTTCTACTCCATTGGCAACGTGAAGGAAGAATTCTAGAAGGTTGGTTCCTTCAGTTCATGCATGCACCTCCCTCAGCTTCCCCATTTCTTTTCTCGATTGGCTGTAAAATGAGGGCTGGCATAGCGGCAGCAGGCTGAGGCCCTGGAATTCTCCCGGAAATAGAGCAGAGAGAGGCAAGAATCAGATGCCTCGTGGCCAAGGGAAGATGGTGCCTGTCTGCAAGGTGCGGGATGAAGTAGTCTCTTGAAACAAGCCCACCATTAAAGCTGGAGAATTCCATTATCTATGGTCTGTCCCTCTTCCCTTGCTGAGGATGGTCTGGTCCCCTACCAGTTATACTGACCCCAACAAGCCTACAAGGAGACCCGGTACATGAAACACACCCAGTTGGGTCAAGGCTGCTTGACCAAACACCCCACCCGGATGTTCTAAACATAAAACAGTACGGTAGGAAGAACATAAAGTATATCGGTATTTTGCCAGCATTACCACTGAGTCCGTCTGTGACCAGGGGCTTAGACAGGCTTGTATATATCTTAAAAGGGAGACCAGGGGCGCCTGGGTGGCTTAGTCGGTTAAGCGTCCGACTTTCGCTTAGGTCATGATCTCGCGGTTCGTGGGTTCGAGCCCCGCGTGGGCTCTGTGCTGACTGGCAGCTCAGAGCCTGGAGCCTGTTTCAGTCTGTGACTCCCTCTCTCTCTGACCCTCCCCTGCTCACGCTGTCTCTCTCTCTCTCTCCTAGAAATAAATAAAAAATATTAAAAAAATAAAAATAAAAAAATAAAAGGGAGACCAAAATGACTCTTGAGAGAATTTTATAATTAAAAAAAACCTCACTCATTTATTTCATGGATTTAGACCGTTCAGCACAGAGCAGAAAGTAGTTCAGATGTGTAACTTGAAAAATACGTTTGAGAAGCAAAAGGGTAACTAAGGATACCCAAATGGTCAATCAGCATATAAAGGATGCTTGATCTCACCAGCAATTAAGGGAATGTAAATTAAAACCGAATGGCGAAAATTAAATAAGGCTGACAATATGAAGTATTGGTAGGATATGAACTGTGGATAGGAGCCCAAATGAGCACAACCTCTTTAAAAGCTGCTTGGCATTGTAAGGGCACCTGGGTAGCTAAGTCCATTAAGCATCTGACTCTTGATTTTGGCTCATGTCGTGATCTCACAGATGGCATGGAGCCTGCTTGGGATTCTCTTTCTCTTTGCCCCTCCCCTACTTGCATTCTTTCTCTCTCAAAATAAATTTAAAAAAAATTAAATATATTTAAAAACTCTGCTTGGCATAAACTACAGTTGAACATATCATATGCTATGATCTGGCGAACCTGGGGAGGGGCAGAGAGAGAGGGAGACACAGAATCTAAAGCAGGCTCCAGGCTCTGAGAGCCTGATGCGGGGCTTGAACTCATGGAGTATAAAATCACGACCTGAGCTGAAGTCAGACGCTTAAACAGATGTTCTATTTCTTGACCTGGACACTGGTTCATGGGTATGTTTCCTTTCAAACAATTCAGCGAGATGTGCATTTGTGACATGCAAACTTCTCTGCAGCTATGTTATACTCAGGTTTAAAAAAAGGCGAAGAGAAAAAGTACCAGCATGTGAGATGGATGGGTATGTTTACATGGTTGCCAAGCTCCCTCTGCTGATGTGATTGCTGCATTTCCTTCTCTGCCCAGACAGGCATTCCTGGTCAGTAATATAATGGCATGTCTTTTGTCTTTTGTTTTTCCCCCCCTTCCTAAGCAATGAGTGAGTTTTACAAGTTCGGGTGTTTGGTGTAGGAAGTGATTAAGAAAATATCTTCATTGCATATTTATCACAAAACATGAAAGTTTATATAACTTTTTGTCCCCCTGGATAAACTGGGATACTTCGAAGGATGCAAAATGATGACAGATATGGGTGACAGATATAACTGATGCAATTGGTACATTTTTTCCCTCAGGAGAAGGAAGGAAGGGGGGAGGGAGGGAGGAGGAGGGGAGGAGGGAGGAGAAGGGAGGAGGGAGGAGGAGGGGGGAGGGAGGAGGAGGGGGAGGGAGGGAGGGGAGAGGAAGGGAGGGAGTAGGGAGGGGGAAGGGAGGAGGGAGAGAGGAAGGAGGGGGAAGGGAGGGGAGAGGAAGGGAGGGAGTAAGGAGGGGGAGAGAGGAAGGAAAGGGGGAGGAGGAGGAGGGAGGGAGGGAGGGAGGGAGGGAGGAGGGGGAAGGAGGGGAGAGGGAGGGAGGGAGTAAGGAGGGGGAGGGAGGAAGGAAAGGGGGAGGGAGGAGGGAGGGGGAGGGAGGGAGGAAGGGGAGAGGAAGGAAGGGAGGGAGGAGGGAGGGGAGAGGAGGGAGGGAGGGAGGGAGGGAGGAGGGAGGGGAAGGAGGGAGGGAGAGGGAGGGAGGGGAAGGAGGAGGGAGGAGGAGGGAGGAGGAGGGAGGAGGAGGGGGCAGGGAGGGAGGGGAGAGGAAGGGAGGGAGTGGGGGGAAGGGAGGAGGGAGAGAGGAAGGAGGGGGAAGGGAGAGGAGAGGAAGGAGGGCGTAAGGAGGGGGAGAGAGGAGGGAGGAGGGAGGGAGGGAGGAAAGGGGGAGGGAGGGAGGGAGGGGGAAGGGAGGGAGGAAGGAGGGGGAGGGAGGAAGGAAAGGGGGAAGGAGGGAGGAGGGAGGGAGGGAGGAGGGAGGGAGGAAGAAGGGGGAGGGAGGAGGGAGGGGGTAAGGAGGGGAGAGGAAGGGAGGGAGGGAGGGGGAGGGAAAGGAAGGGGGAGGAGGAGGGAGGGAGGGAGGAGGGGGGAGGGAGAAAGGAAAGGGGGAGGGAGGAGGGAGGGAGGGAGGGGGGAGGGAGGCAGGCAGAGGGGAGGTTGAACCGGCTTACGTTGCCGCTTACCTGCTCTCAACCTTGAATTGTTTGCTGCGGCATCAAGACCCACACGGAAGCCCTGAGGGCCTCCTTAGCCCTGTGCCTGCAGCGACCACGCGCTCCCGGGAGGGGGCGCCGCACGCACTGTCCGCTCGGCCTGGAGGGCTCTCCCCGCGTCCTCGCGCTTGCGGAAGGGACGCACACACGCACACTTCCGGGGAGAAGCCCCTACACATCCCAGTAGTCGGAGTTTCCTACTTTTCATCTCCTGAGAACATTCTCCTTACACAGGTTTTACAGGTTCACAGCGGAAAACTGAGGAAGTGGAGAAGAGTATGAGGGGCTCAGCGATCCTTCCTGCTTCATGGGACACGGACCCGGGAGAGAAAACACTCTGGTGGGGTTTCCTCAGGCTCCGGTTGGACCGCTCCCCGCCCCCCCCGCCCGCCCCTAGAGGCCTGGGTGCCGCAGCCCCCGACCCCGGGGTGGCCCCGGCGAGAGAGAGCGCGCAGTCCTGGAGAAGGCCAGGGCGAGAGCCCCAGGCCCCCCCACCCCCCGCCCTGCCCCCGTGTTTACGGATCCCCGAACACCTGTGCGGAGGGCCTCAGTCACAGCCCAGGTATCTGCCTTTAAAACAACATCCCCAGTGACTCAGGAAAAGGCTCCTCGGAATTAGGACATTCTTGTAAATCAAAACCTTTAAAAATTAAAGGCGCAAAATTCTAATGATGGATTTCAGACCGCAGGCCAGACACGTGGGGACTATTTGGGGACCCGGGAAGAAGCTGTACAGCACCCCTCGAGTCCCATTTCCTCGATACTTACCATACTTGCTGTGAAGCTTGACTTCATTTGACCTTTTATGCAGGAGCGGACAGCTGGATAGAAGGAGCCCTCGGGGTTGACCGTCTTCTTCTTTAACGGTTTCCAGGTCCCTTTTGTCTGTTCTCTCCCTCCCTCAACGTTTGGGGCACATCTTCTGGGATCCACACTTTCCGCCAGGCGTGAGGAGGGGAGGACATTGCTGTCCCACCCCAGGCATTGCTGGACCCGTAGCAAAGTGACAGGTGGCAAACGAGGCGACAAGTCCGTTGACCACCTGAGGATTTTGGCCCGGTCTACACGGCTACCCCAAACCAGAGAAGAAAGGGCTCCTACCTAAAAGAACTGTGCTCGATTTGAAAAAATATAGTGTATTGCTTTGATTGTGAAATTTGTGTTATTTTCTCAAACCTTATTGGATGAGGGGTGTGTTACACATATTGTATTATTATAAGGTAGTAACTGTGTTACGATCTTATCAGGGAGGGTCAAGGGCATTTTCCTCTTGCCATCTCTAGGGTGTAGGCTGGATTCCTGTTTCCAGGGTTTGGGAATCATTTGCTCTGGGGAAGAGAATTTAAAACCTGACAGTCTGGGTTTTAGGTTTCTTTGGAAAAGTCTGGCAACATGGGGCTGGCATTTCCCAGGGAAACAATTGTCTAAGGCCGAATGGAGATGTGATATCTCTGATGTGTTAGAGCCTCACTGCCCCTTTTTGCTCAGGACACTGGTTTCCAAGGGCCAGCTGCTGTTTCTCCCCTTCTTCCTGATCTGCTCCAAGCCCTTACATTACTTCCATTTCTAGTTCAGAAAGGAGAGGGCTCTCACCCAGAAGCAAAAGTTAGTTTGCCAGGGACCAGGAAGATAGGAAGCTGTGTGGCTCTGTGAGTGCTGTTGGCCTGCGACCCCTTGCACTGATCAGAGGAGTCTTCTTACAGTGTATGGCTGAGGAGATGACCCAGGGACCCCAGAAGGGCTGGACTCAGGGACAGGCCCCCAGGACAGCGGGGCTGCCTCATCAGAACGGAGCACATAGGCTTGCACGATGGTGGGCTGTATTGGCAGACTCTTCCTCTACTTTTCTGAGTTGCTAAACTCTGAATTTGGGGGGAGGAACCCAAAAGAGAGGTTGGGTGAGGGTGTTGGAGAAATGACTTCGTGGATGGGAGTTTAGTTCTAGGTAGTTTCAATTAGAAAGAAGGAAGGAATGCTACGTTTGTTCCTACATTTGTCATTGGATGTTGCCCCCAATGGTTTAATTGATATGAACTAGCCATAAGCTTCTTTTTTTTTTAATTTTTTTTAATGTTTTATTTATTTCTAGGAGAGAGAGAGAGAGAGACAGTGTGAGCAGGGGAGGGTCAGAGAGAGACAGAGTCACAGACTGAAACAGGCTCCAGGCTCTGAGCTGGCAGTCGCACAGAGCCCGACGCGGGGCTCGAACCCACGAACCACGAGATCATGACCTAAGCAAAAGTTGGACGCTTAACCGACTAAGCCACCCAGGGGCCCCATGAACTAGCCATAAGCTTCTTGCGGGATAATCTGCCTTCTAACATCCGTAATACCTTTTCTAATGATCTGATTGGACGCTTAACCGACTAAGCCACCCAGGGGCCCCATGAACTAGCCATAAGCTTCTTGCGGGATAATCTGCCTTCTAACATCCGTAATACCTTTTCTAATGATCTGATCACCAAATGCCTTCACTCATCCCTTTACTCATGCATATGTCCATTTGTCAGAGATTGGAGAACCCAGCACTGTTGTGGTGTAAGGATACACAATAGTGAAAAAGATACAGTCCTGAGTTCTTCCAGTTCTTGGTAGTGACCTGAGCGAGGGACAGGGCGCTGGAATGCAAAGGACATTGCTTGTGAGCAAGACATTTGGGATCTTAATTCTACTTCTGTCCTTCTACTGCTGGGCGGCTTTGGTTCAACTATTTAACCAGAGGGCTTCATCTGCATGTGTGAAATGGGACTAAATTATCTTTAATTTCTTAATTAACTTCTAAAATACTTTGCTGAAGAAAACAGACACACACATCAGGACATAAAGGCAGATCTCCTTATATATGAGGGCATCACTAATTTCTTTATTAGGTTTTGGTTTTTCATCCTGTATCTGATTTCCAGAAACGAGAGTGGATATACATTGTATTTTGCTCAATGTGTTTCCTCATCTAAGATTTTACATGTCAGGAATTTAAATGAAAAAATGGTTTGGCAGCCTCAGCTGTTGGAAGAGGCACCCAGCGGTGAGTCTGTCAAAAGCAGATGGCCTCAGAGTCTTCAACTTTAGGATTTACCGTGGAAACCGGAAGGCAAATGAGGACCTTGGGGGGAAGAAGAAACTTACACGAATGTCATGCAGTTGGGGTAATGGGTTTATTGTATCTATTTACAAGTAAGCATTTACTGGCATTTTGTCAAAAATGAAGGACAAAGGAACAACAACTATTTTAGCCTGAAAATACGACACAGCTCCAATCGGCCAATACTGAGCATAAACACTGTCAAGAGAACAGAGAACCTGAAGTGAGCGCTCTCAGGTTGTGTGGTTAGTTACCCAGACAATCAAGTCCACTGTACAATGCAAGCAGTGCGCGATAATGAAATACGATTGACCGGGGGGTGTTTGGGGGTGGGGGTGCAGAGGGAGGCTTGCTGGCGCCGGGGGTCATCGGCCAGAAAGGGGGTTAAAATCTCATAAATCCTCCATATCTCTTCTCCATCTCAGGAACTTCCTTGGAGTAGCTTTCGCCTTCTTCGTCAGACGGCAGAGAGTCGGCAAAGCGCTTGAGGAAGCCCCCGTACCTTTTCTGGTAGTCCATCCACCACTCGGGACGGCCGACTCTTCTCATGAAGCCCCCATACCGCTTCTGCAGCTCCTTGGCTTCTTCTTCCAGTTGGGGGCTTCTCTTCAAGGCTCTCATGAAGCCCCCGTACCTCTTGCTCACTTCGTCATCATCACTTCCCTCTTGGTGGTGGCCACTCTCTCGGTTGTCCCCCGTTCCCAGCAGCTCTTTCAGCAGGTCTGAAGAATTGGCCAGGGTGTCTTCCTCCTCTGCGTCCTTCTTCATGAAGCCCCCGTATCTCTTGGCAAGGATTTCCCCTGCATTTGCCTCTTCTTCTGGCTCCTGGGGGTAGAGCTCATCCATTTTCTTCATGAAGCCTCCATACCTTTTCATGAAGCCGCCATATTTTTTGGCCAGCGCGTGGCCCTCCTCCGGCTTGCCGCTCTCTCTGAGGGCGCTGGTGCCATCTTGAGGCAGCTCCAGCTGGGACAGTTGCAGAAGCTCCTTGCAAGTTTCCCAGGTTTTGAGAGAGGGCAGTTTCCCTTCACATTCCAGTGTGCAAGCCTGGGAAAGGAATCCCATTTAGTGATACAAAGAGGCTTTTCTGGTTTCATTAGGTAAACGCTGTGTGTGTGTGCGCGCGCGTGTGTGTGTCTGTGTCTGTGTGTGTGTGTGAAGCGTTCTTCCCCATGGAAACTCTCATTTAATGAGGTGATTTCCATTTTCAATATTCTGAACAGGTAAATCAAAGGAAAATGGTGAAAGCATCGAATCCTAACCACTAGGCCACCAGGGAATTAGCCTAAATTAAAGGAAAATGGAATCACTGTGGCTAATTCGCGGAGTCAAATTAGAATTTTTCTTTGAATTTTAACAGATTGTAGCTACCAGGCCATTTCAGTATCGAAAGAGACTTTTTTTTCCACCCCAATTTTACCTAGACTGGCTGCCCGCACAATCTAATTTCACCGCATAACCTTCCACTGTGATTGCATTTTGTTTGAACTTTTTCTGAGCAAAAGGGAGAAACTTCTCTTTACCTAAGTGGGAACATCACTCCCAGATTCTTTTTATCTTCTTGTCTTGCAGATATGATCAATATTAATAATATCAGATTTGTTGATGTTATTGTGTTACTATTCTACCTGGAATGGCACTTAGTATTCCTGCAAACATTTTCATTCTTTAAAGAAAAGGAGCAATTTCAGAGTATGCTGGAAAAGAAAGACATTCTAAAACTCAGTTTAAGTCTAGGAATTATTTGGATACGACATATTGATTTGCTGAATGTGGAGATGTTTGTTTTTTGCCCACTCGGTTAGTTAAAACAGATTTAATCATCCTGAATAAAATCTTTGTTATGACAAGGTCTGCTATGAAACTATACATATGCAGATGTTCACACATGATTCGTGTTTCTTAACAGTTACTGGTGTACAGAGAAGTTTTTTCCTCCCAATGGAAATCAGATTATTTGATAAAATGGGAATGAGGAGTGATCTGTATATAATTCCTTCTTGTTATTATGTAATAATTAAATTTTAACCATTATAAGATTTAGGCTATATGTTCTAATAATCTTAAGATTATCTTCCAGTCAATAGATCACTCGGGTATGATAAAAAGGGAACTAATATTGCATGAACATTTATAAAGTCTATACAATAGTTCTGGGCATTTCAGGGCTTTCGATAGCTACCTGAAGTCTTCTTATGGAACCCAGGTTACAGACCTTTGATTTAGAAAAACCAGGCCCTGTCTTGGTATTTAAAAATATGTTGGTATATTAATTTGTATAAAACACACACAGGTTACTTTCACCATGCAAGAAAGCGATTTCTCAGTGCAGCAAAATTCCTTAGAGTTCTTTCACCAGCTCCTAATCATTATTTAAGCTTTGTGTCTAAGAAGATTAAATACATTCATCTATAAACTCTCAAGATGATGCAGTTAAAATGATCCTGTGTTATTCTTCATATCTGAGTAAGAAACAAAAACATCATTAAAAACGTAAGATGTTCAAGGGTCAATAACATTTCCATTCTAAAAGGAATGCTCTCTTTGCTAAACATTACCATAGAATATTTTGTATACCATCACCAGCAGGCTTTTTAATGTTGGATTATTTCAACAAGAAATGATGACAAATAATCAGAAAAAAAACCCACTCCTACTAAAGAAGTGATGTTAATCTATCAGTTCCTATACATGCCTATGCATTTTGGGGTGGTATTTACCATGCTCTGTGCTCGATGGTCAAGATCATATTAGACGGTACACTTAACCTGGACAGCGACCATGACCTGCGTGCTTAGCTTTGCATCCATTACAGGACAAGCAAGCGTGAGTGCTTTTCACATGGTAGAGGCTCTATATCTGTTACGCTGATTCTACATAGTCAGGCTACCCCATTTCCCATATGTCTTCTGGATCCAAGCTGCAATTCCGGAACTGTTGTAAACGCCAACAGAGCCACTAACAAAGCCTTTTGTCACAGAGAAAATTACCACCCTACTAGTAAGCCCCAAAACGAAACCAGTCAGCTGAACAAATCAGAAAGACAAAAGGCAGGCGAAGGGGATTGTTGTGTCTGTTTAAGATGCAGCATTTTATCATCGTTAAATACAACGCCCTACTACGTGTCTTCGCATTCAGGCCATGCTGGGACCTGCCCATATTGAAGGTTTTGGGTCGGGTACCTCAAATGAAACAAGCACACATTTCACCTGAACCCTACACCTTGGGTTTTCTGGAATCCGCTCCTTAATTTTCATCCCTGTTTTATACGTCTACAGCACAGCATTGCTTTAAGGGCTCAAATGAGGAACTTAACTCCTCGGATTAATACATTACTTTCTACTGAGCCTTTTAAGTCATCACGGAGTTTCAACAAACCGAGAAGACAGTGCGAAGGGATCTCTGGCGGAGCTGGTTAGGATGACGCTTCCTGCACCCCAAATTCGGAGAGTGCTCCAGCAGAGCACCGGGGCTGATCTGAGAGCACAGGGACTATGATTAGAACGAGAGGGTTTTTTGTTTTGTTTTGTTTTTTGTTTTTGTCCTCAGCTTCTCTTCCCCCTAACCTTCGGCTCCTGTCCTGTAGCTTATCTCTGCGTCCTTGTCACCTCTTTGGGCACGGGCCACCTCTCCTGTGCCTTTTCCACAGCCAAACCAAGCTGTTGTCTTAGCAGGTATTACAAAAGTACATTCGAGGGCAGACAGAAGTTGCGTCCCGGGTCACCTGCCCGAAGGTCGCGCCGGCCTCTTTGTCTCCCTTCGCCTGCAGCCCTGCCTGCCGTCTCCCACCCGCAGGGGAGGTGGGGGGGTGCTTGACGGAACTGAAGCTGAAAGGGCTGGAGAAACGAAACCCGCACAAAGACAACGAAAGGTCACTTAAAAACCATGACAATATTTGCAGGGGGGATGGGCTGTGTGGAAGGGGGCCCTCGTGGGACGTGTTAGGAGCCGGGGTGACTGAACGCCGTCTCGGGGCAGGTGGGGCCACAGCCTACTGCTCTCCGAGATGCCGAAGGGCGCGTGTCTCGGCCTCCTGTACCCCAGGGGGTAAACGCACTCGGTTTGTTCTCGGTCCCTAGATGGTCGCGGGTCGCCAAGCCGAGCGCTCGGGCGGGACTTTCGTCGGCGTGCAGGGAACAGTCGGACCCCTGCGTCACCCGCGGGGCCGGGGAGGCGCCCCGAGGCCGCAGGCCCCCGGCCCCGGCGGCCGCCTCGCGAGCACTCACCAGGGGGTTGAGGTCGGCCGGGCGCGCCAGGCGGTGGCCGCACGTCGCGCAGTCGTGGCCGCAGTCCGCCGTCACGGTGGCCAGGAGCCCGGGCCCGAGCGCCAGCAGCGCGGCGCAGAGTCTCCGGAGCCGCGCCATGCGCTGCGGGGGGAAGGGACGCGGACTCGGAGCCTGCCGGCCGCAGGGCGGGCCTTCGGCAGGGGCGCGGCGCGCGCACAGGCCCCGGGGGCGGCTGTCGAGCCGGGGGCCGCAGGGACGCGCCGTCCCGGGCTCCCCCCGCCCGCCGGCCGACGCCACGCTTGGAAGCCCGGGGCCAGACGGCCTCGCGGTCCCCAGGCTGGCACTGCCACCCCGAGCCCGGGGGAGCCCGGGGGGGCCCGGGGCACTCGCTCGCTTTGGGGCTTCCGCTGCCCAAGGAGGATTCTGGAGAGAACACCCACCTGCCAAGACCGAACGCAAAAGGACGGGAGCCTCGGGGCGGAGGGGGAGGGAGGGGCAGGACGACATTCACCGGGGTCACAGACAGGCCCCCGAAGAAAGTTGGGGGCACCCCATGCGATGCTTGAAAGCGCCGAAGAGGCTCAAGCGGGCGGACGGTGGCCAACGCACGCAGCCAGGGCGCCGTTCGGCCAAGTTCACTCACGTTGGCGCCGCGCGGATGGCGCAGGCCGGTCGGCGACATCGGGTCCCAAGCGCTGCTCTGGAGGGGAGAGGACGACGCAGGTGCGGGCCGGGCGCGGTCGGGGCGCAGGGGCCGGGGCGGGGGGCGCGCGGGCCTCACCGTCGCGGGCCTCGGTCGGCCGGCGTCGCCGCGGGGCCGCGGGCTGCACTGCGGGGCTCGGCGCGCCTGCCTCCCCGGCCCGGCTGTCCCGCGGCTGGCGGCGGCGGGAGTCACTTTATAATTAGCCCCCGAGCCGGGGAGGCGAGCGCGCCCCAATCGCCGGCGGGCTGCGGCTGACGCAGGCCCACGCCAGCCCCGCGCCGACGCCCTCGGGGCGGGTCCGGCCGGCCCGGCCCGCGGCCCGGGGCGGGGGCGGGGGGCGCGCGGCGGCTCGGCTCGCGGCCGGCTGGCACGCAGAGGCGGCGAGGGTGTGCAGAGGGAGCGCGGTGACATCAAGTCCCCCCCGAGTGAGGTCACCGAAATCGCACGCCCTGGGGGTGCGGGCTCCAAGATCGGAGCCAAGGGGAGGCGTCGGGGGGGGGGGGCTGGGGGGCGGACTGAGATTTCTGGAATGTGCTGGTGAACCTGCCCTCGCCCCGCCTCCCCCTGGGGCGCAGCGCGGTCGCGGTGGGGGCCCAGCGCGGCCGTCCCGAATGTCACTTATGCACCTGTCGGGACCCACCTCCCGCGGTGGTCTAACCGCGTCCGGCGCCTCGTCGAAGGGTTAAAGTAAAGAAAGATGGAAACTTATTAGGCATCTTAAAAGCTCGGGATCGCTTTCCCCTTTCCGTTCGGGAGACCCCTTTCCACACGTGGACCGGGCCGGCGTCCTTCTAGGGACGGGAGCAGGGGTCGCCCTAGGGACGGGCAGCCGCGCAGCAGCGGCTCCCTAGCGCGGCTGCCAAGCCGGACACGCGTTCCCTGGCGCTCCGCCCCGGGGGTCCGCGGGGTGTCTGACCAGTGAGAGGGGGTGCAGGGCGGGCGTGAGGCCAGCGTGCCGGGACCCGCGAGGGCGCGGTGAGGGACGCGGTACGCCGGGCGTCCGGGGCTCGGGGGCGCGCGTCCGTCGGCCAGGGGCCCGGCCAAGCGCCCGGCGGGGTCCGGGCTGGGGGTCGAGGCGCGCACCCCGCCACCTCCTGGTTCTGCGGAAGATTGCCAAGAAGCCAGTCGTTCACCTTATGGAAGGCCTCAGTTTCCTCCTTTGGCAATAGGAGCAAGAAGTAATGTGCATTCGCGGGGTCCCGCAGAGACGCAGTGGAATGATGCGCGAAAGCGTTTAGCCTGTGTCTGACCCATAGCAAGCCCTGGAAACGTGCATCTACGCATCTGACATCTGTCACCCATCCACCTGCGGGTTTGTCGATCACACCCCATCGTACATCTATTGTTTATTTATCCATCCACGTATCTATCTGTCCTGGCCCTAGAGGGAGACCACAGACTGTCCCAGAGCCGAGAGAAAGAGACAGAGACAGAGAGAGAGAGAGACAGAGAGACAGAGCGAGCGCCAGCGCCTCCGGTCTTTCCCAGCCACGCGCACGGCCGCAACCTCAGCCTTCGCAGGTGCCCAGGGGAGGCTCGGGCCGCGCTGCACCCCCCACTTCGGCCGCTAGAGGGCAGCGCTCTCCTGCGGAGGTTTGCGAGCGCAGGGACCGGGCCTCCGGGGCCGCTGCAGGACCCTCACCCCGGGTGACCGCAGCGCCGCCGGGCGTGCATGGCCTGCCTTCCGGGCAGGGGCAGCTCTGCACTTGGGGACCTGGACGTAATAGCGGCGGGGCGCGTAGCCCTGAGAAGCCGGCGTTGACATCTTGCCCGGAAAGCATCTCACACGTCTCTTGGACACTTTGGGCTCTTCCCATCAGGGGGCTGATAGAGTCATCTCTGGCTACCGACTCTCTCTCTCCGACCAGAGAGGAGAGCTTACATTTGTAAATGAGATTTCGCCCCGTTGCCTGGGCTTTGTGGCTCGTGCAAAAGGAGTGCACGAGCAAATCCTGCCGTAGAGGAAGGAGAACTCGCTGTATCTGAGCCCTGGTACACGTAGCGTGGCCGAAGAAGTTTAAATACACAATCAGGGGCCAGAGGGTGAGAAACGTTGGGGGAGGGGGGGCGGGAGACGACGGCACCCCGTGTGGCTTCCTCAGGACTCACGGTGCCTGACACGGAAAAACTCCTTAGAATCTTGGAAACCATAGAAGGTTGAAAGGAGTCTGGGGGGTAATTTATTCCAACCCTCATTTTATAGATGGGAAACGCTGAGCCCCGGAGCGTCCAAGTGGCATCCGAGTGACTGGCCCAGACAGTGGCAAAACCAGGTTCTGCCCGAGCTTTCCGGGGAGAGCTCCTTCCTGGCATCTACCCCGGGTTTGGTTTGTTTCTGTTGGAACAATGAATGTCGACTCTGAGTTAGTTTCTCTTTGTGGCTCGGTCAGTGAAGCATCCGATTCTTGATTTTGGCTCAGGTCATGATCTCATGGTTGGTGAGTTAAAGCCCGCATGGGGGCTCTGTGCTGACGGCATGAAGCCTGCTTGGGATTTTTCTCTCTCCTCTCTCTGCCCCTACCCTGCTTGTACTCTCTCTCTCTCTCTCTCAAAATAAACTTTTAGAAAAATGTCAGGAAAGAGAAGAGAAGGGGAAAGAGAGGGCTGCCCCCAGGTGCAGTCAAGGGTACTAAGTGCCTGTCCAGTGTTTGGGATACTGCGGGTGCTGAATAAACATGCTGTGTGACTGGAGGGATGAGGGACATGGTCAAGGGTTGATACTTTGGCAGGTGCCAGGGATGAGCTCTTCCATCCCCTCCCCCGTGTGCCCTTGGAGGCTAAGGACACGCATTTTTAAAAATTCATTCCTTTATATTTCACTCATGGCAGTGGGTTGCAAGGAATTCATCTTTCCATGATCCTGTAAATATTCTGAAGAACAAATAGATATTGCTGTTCCCTCCTGAGAAAAGACTGTTCTGGAAATCAGACTCAACCAAGGGAAAGGAATCTTCTCTTAAGGTGTTTAATCCAGAGAATTTTGATTTCCATGTCAGGATCAAAATATCTCCTTCTTCTGATCCTAGGGTCCCAAACTATAGACAAAAGGGATTTACTCCAAAGATCAAAAAGAAAGTGGTTTGTAAAACCTTGATGCTGAGTGGTGCTCTGGCTGCTGTAGAGCGATTTTAAAAGTCTTTGCGATATTCTCTTTCATCATTTCTGGGATGGAAGATGCCTAAATCGAATGCTATCTTTCAAGTGCCTGTTCTCCCCCGGCCCCGCTTCCTGGCACCCAGATACAGATACTTTATTATGGAACTTGCTACCTCTTTGCTGCTCAATCTCTAACGAGCAGGTACACGGCAGTTTCGCACTTCAGGGATCGTGTAATGTTGCAGCATAAAAACACCATGTTCTAACATTTCAGATGTTTGGAGCCCTGCCAGAGGCAGGGTAAACTTGCCTGTTTTCCATTACAATCTAAAGTGTAGGCTTTGCAAGCTAGGATTCTGTGAGCTAGGCACATTACCCTGAAGGGGCAATGCCCTGTGAAGGCAGTCGTCTTCAGGCTGGCTCAGAACATGGGTCACAGACGGTCTCTAAGTGGGATTGACGAGAAAGCATGCTTTTAGGGTGTGACAGATCCCCATTTCAAGGAAAATGAGTCTGGTACATTCTCACTCTGAAAAATCCAGGAAACAAAACAAACCTCTTAGCAGAAAAACTAATTTGGTGCACAGTTGCCTAAGAACGAGTTTAAATAATAGGTAATGTGTCAATGCGTCAGAAAGAGAAAGCGGGAAGGGGAGGGGGAGGAGGGAGGAGTGAACAACAGTAAAAACACGGGAAACTAAACTCAGCACATCAAATGTAATGTGTACATATGTGTAAACTTAGAATTGAAATAGAGTTCCTAAATTAGGCCTTCAGCTCTCAGACACAAGAAAATAAATTTTCATACTAAGCTTAGGTAATTAGATCATGAATAAAGCAAGTCACGTGATGACTCATTAGATTAAAAGAAGATATAGCTGGGGATCTAACCAATATATGGATTCTTTTTTTTTCTTCCAGGGATCTGAATCTTAATTTTATTTCTTCCTCCAATAAGGAACAGAAAATTTAATTTTAAGCAAGGTATGCTTTATAACATTAATAAAGAATAGACATTTTTTAGAATAAATCTTACAAAAGAGGTACAGAACCTTAACAGAGAGCACTGAAAAATGTTCACGAAAAACACTCAAGACCAAATAAATGGAAAACATAATTCCAAATTTAATTACTTCCTGTGGTGTCATTTATCTCATTCCTCTATCTCCTGCATTTTCTAGCAACTGAAATTTACATTTTAAGTCTTGCTAGATTCCGATTAAATGTTTTTGATGAGATTACATTATAGGCGACATTGTCTACTTGATATTGTCTACTTTATATTCCATTATATAAATATATCTGGTCATTCCATCATGGCTGAAGCTAAGAATAGACTCAATAGGGTGATTGACTGCTGGATTGGAAGGATCTTCAGGTTCCTTTAGTTATCATTGGCAAGAAATTATTTTCATGGTCATTATAAAATTTACGACGAAAGCAAAGAATCCAACAACATTTCCTTTTCCACATTGACACATGTAATCCACTTCTTTTGCTAATACAAAATGATTACGAACACAGACATGGATTTAAAAATGAAACTTCGAAACTCGAATTGAGAGCTCGCACAACCAACCCCATGCAGCTGGCTTGTAAGTACTAAAACCACATCCTCCGCATAGAAACACATTTCCCATACTTTTTTTTTTTAATTTTTTAATGTGTTTTATTTATTTCAGAGAGAGAGAGAGACAGCGTGAGCAGGGGAGGGTCAGAGAGAGAGGAAGATACAGAATCCAAAGCAGGCTCTAGGCTCTGAGCTAGAACCCACGAACCCACGAACCATGAGATCATGACCTGAGCCAAAGTCAGACACTCAACCGACTGAGCCACCCAGGCGCCCCCACATATCCCATACTTTGAAGGTAGAGATTTGGGGTGGTAGTCTGGAGTTCTGCTTCCAGGAACCCTGCTCACGAATCGCCTCCTTCTCACTCCAACCTGGCTTCACTTTGGGTTGTGATAGCACCCTCTTCGGGCACAGGTAAACAAAGCCCTCTAGCACCTCCATGCTTGTCCAGAAGAAGGAGGAGGTACTTGATAACTGGCTGCTCAGTGATGTCTAGGTGCTGTAGCATGGTCTTAGCTTTCCACACCACGTTGCAGGATTGCTGTGAGCTCAGGACGTCCCTCATCCAGCTCTCTGGTTCTGGTCTGGGTGGGTCAGGCTGTCAGACTCCGCTCAGATCAGATGGCCTTCAGAGGAGCCCCAGAGGAAGCTGTTCTCAGTCTGAAGTGACTGGCTTGCAGACTCCAATGACCCGCGTCCAGCCTGGCTGCCTCATGGATCGAGAGTGGTATCTGCTGGCCTACCCACCATTCACAGCACCCTGTTTGGGAAGCTCCAAGTGTAGCCAATGGCTGTGTGTGGGCTGAAAAAGTTCAGATGTTTGAAGGATTCCAGAGCACCTTAACTTGTAAAGATTGATTTTTGGAATTGCCTTGAAGAAATTTGGTAGCCCCCTCAGAGTCATGCTAGAAAATTGCATTGCCTCTTTGGACCTAAACCTTGTTTAATAACCTGAGTTTGATTTGCTTTGGGCTGTTTCCAGAATCAAATGACAGATCCCACCTGGAGGACTGCAAAGAATGCCAAAAATGACAATTGAAGGAATGAATGAGTGAGTGTAAACATGCACCAAGGAAACAATCTCCACAGTCGAGGCAATGCTGGAGGAGAGGTTCTAAAATAGGGTTTGAGGAACCATGAATCCCTAGAATAAATGCAAGGGCTCCAATTTACCTGAAATTCTTGAGGGAATTTCTTTGCATCTAACCTGCAGCACAGAGCTTGACGCATAACGGATACTCAGCAAAGTTATTTTTAAAAAAACTACCTCCCTACTTGTAGTTACATCCTCCACGGTTCCCATCTTCATGGGATGGATTCAACAAATTAAAATATTGTCATAAAATCATATAAGGACAGAGTTAAAGTCCTGCAGATTCACTTCTAACTCTATCATTATTCTCTTGATATTTCCTTTGTTTTGTACAGATATTAGAGTTAGAAATTTTTTTAATGTTTATTTATTTATTTTTGAGAGACAGAGTGAGACAGAGAGAGAGAGAGAGAGAGAGACAGGCAGAGAGAGAGAGGGAAACAGAAATCCCAAGCAGGCTCTGCACTGTCCACAGAGCCTGATGCGGGGCTTGAACTCACAAACTGTGTGTGATACGATGATCTGAGCTGAAATCAAGAGTTGGATGCATAGCCACCTGAGCCACCCAGGTGCCCCTAGAAAAAGAATTTTAATATGCTTGTGAAAATCAGTCCAGAGAAGGTTTTGTGTGGCACAAAATGAAGTGAGAGAAAGTGGTTAGAATATATGCCTTTTTTTTCTTTTCCTTTTTTTAAAAATTTATTTTATTTTATTTTTTTAACGTTTTATTTATTTCTGAGAGAGAGAGAGAGAGAGAGAGAGAGAGAATGAGCATGGGAGGGTCAAAGAGAGAGGGAGATATAGAAACTGAAGCAGGCTCCAGCCTCTGAACTAGCTGTCAGCACAGAGCCCCACGTGGGGCTCGAACCCACGAACCATGAGATCATGACCTGAGCCGAAGTCGGACACTTAGCCAACTGAGCCTCCCCAGGGCCCCTATATGCCTTTTTTTCCCCAACTCTGAGGCTCTTCTCTGAGAATACATTTGGTGGGGGAGCAAACCCAGTGAGTATCTTAGATCCTAGAAACTAAAACAGTGCAAGATTTTATGAAGGAAAACAATCATTTTTCTTTTAAGAGTTCTGGATCAGAAAACGCTCATTTGAATTTCCGTTCTGCTTTCAATTGAATGTATACACTTGGGAAAGTGAATTTCTAACCCTCATTTTTCTCATCTGTACAGTGGGGATAAGAAAACTACTTGCATTAATTTGTTGCCTGGATGAAGTGAAAAATGCGTATAGGTACCGTGTTAGATATTTCATTTATATTAATGACCCTTTTAATTGTGCTAAAGAATTTCTGAGGCAAAATGTTTTTTTCCTTGGTGTCTGGATTGTCAGGTTAGAGGCCTCTCTTGTCAGGTTAGAGGCCTCTCATTTTTGAAGCTGTGACTTGTTTGCATTAGTGGAGCATTCAAATGATGAAAGCAAGTGAGTATTTTGATAATGGTTGAAGGAAACAGGTTTTCTCATCTACCTGGATCCAATGCTCCAAATTAAAAATTACAATCACAGGGGTGCCTCGGTGGCTCAGTCAGTTAAGTGTCTGACTTCAGCTCGGGTCACGATCTCGCGGCTTGTGAGTTCGAACCCCGTGTCAGGCTCTGTGCTGCCAGCTCAGAGCCTGGAGGCTGCTTCCGACTCTGTGTCTCCCTCTCTCTCTGCCCCTCCCCTGCACTGTCTGTGCTCTGTCTCTCTTTCTCTCAAAAATAAATAAACATTAAAAAAATTAGAAAAAAATTACAACCATAGAGCAATTTATAGCTGTAGGTAGCAAGCTGCTTCATAAAGTTGTAATAAGATAGGCTGAAAAAGAGAACTTGTGGACAGCACAATCTCATCATTGTTATTTTATTTGGGATATATTACAGAGTATTAATCTTCGACATTTCTATGTGTCGCAGAGCAATTTAGGGGAGGAAGAGGTAGTAGAGGTGCCTGGCCTAGGGCACTTGGGGGCTCCACAGGAGGGCAGAGCTGGAACAGCAGGAGAGAGAGTCCTCGGACCCAGGAAGGAGCCCGTCAGTGAAGACAAGCGTGCAAGGAGCCATGACTGGGGGATTGATCCCACATGGGCAGTCTCTGGTCGGGTGGGTCAGGGGCAGTGGGAGTGGAGAGGAAGGATGGGGACTGATCAGCCACCTGAGGCGGTGGGAGTAGTGTTCTGGGGGAAAACAGCTGGTCAGTCAGGGCAGCATTGACTCAACTCCCTTTTCTCTGCAGTGTCCACTCCCACAGGGAGGTAGGTACCTCCAAGAAGATTTGTGCAGTGGTGTGATGAGAAGAAATATTTTTGTTCCTCATGGGTAATGGGCTTGTGTGTTTTTTTTTAAAAAATTATTCATTTATTTTGAGAGAGAGCGAGAGAGCGAGAGCGAGTGCATGGGAGTGGGGATGGGGAAGAGAAAGAGTGAGTGAGTGAGAGAAAGAGAGAGAGAGAGAGAGAAATAGAATCCCAGTGCTCTGTTAGTGCAGAGCCCGATGTGGGGCTCGACCCCACAAACCACAAGATCATGACCTGAGATGAAATCAAGAGTCAGATGGTTAACTGACCAAGACACCCAGGTGCCCCGTTGAGTTTCTGTTTTTAACCTCACATCCTCCAGAGAAGATGTGGGAATCAGACAGCGAATGAGCATGTTAGGATCATCTCCATCACTCGCCCAGTCCCTTGTCTTCCCCTAGATGATGACACGCACTCATCCAGTAATGAATGAACATACACTGGGGAGAAGTTCTTCGGCTCCTTGTTGCAGCACCTCCAAATGGGTTGCTTCTTCCACTTCCAGTGTGTCTTATTTCCTACCTGGTATCTTCCAAGCCCTTAGGGAAGCTTGAATCATTGACTGCTCCTTTCTCCTGTATGTTAGGTTGACTATTCCTTTCTCCCATTAGGCTTTGCCTCTCTACTGTTTCTTTGTCCTCATATTCCACACCTAAGCATAAACACTTACTTGTTTTTCCTCTTGTGTTTAAAGAGCATTTCTTGGGGCACTTGGTGGCTTAGTTGGTTGAACGTCTGACTTCAGCTCAGGTCATGATCTCACAGTTCGGTTCATGATTCAAGCCCTGCGATGGGCTTGCTGCTGTCAGCACAGAGCCCACTTTGGGTCCTCTGTCCCCCTCTCTCTTTTTTTTTTTAATTTTTTAAATATTTTTATTTATTTCTATGAGAGAGAGAGAGACAGAGTGAGCAGGGGAGGGTCAGAGAGAGAGGGAGACACAGACTCTGAAAGAGTCTCCAGGCTCTGAGCTGGCAGTCAGCACAGAGCCCGATGCGGGGCTCGAACCCACGAACCACGAGATCATGACCTAAGCGAAAGTCGGGGTTAACCGACTAAGCCACCCAGGCGCCCCACTGTCCCCCTCTCTTTACCCCTTCCCTGCTCATTCTCTCTCTCAAAAATAAATAAACATTTAAAAAAATAAAGGAGCACTCTCTTAAATCTGTAATACTTCTCCTTCCTGCCCCACTTCTATCGTACCATTATCATCTTTTCACAGTTAAGATTGTTGAAGAATATTCTAACTTCTTCATTGGCCCTTTTTCATCTCCTATGAACTCCTTATTCCACTGTCATCTCGATTCTGTTCTTACCACTCTAGGAAATCATACTTGTTAAAATCAGCAATAACCTATGAAATGAAGAACCAAGAAACTCTTTACAGTCCTTCTATTACTTGTTATATCGGATGCCGTCAACTGTGTTCTCTTTCTAGGTGTTGTCCCGGAAACTTATTTTTTCCTTATCTTTTCAGTTGTTCCTTCTTACTCTACTGCTTAGACTTCTTTTTTTTCTCCATCTGTCCCTTAAATGGTGGTGGTCCCTATGGTTTTGTCTTGTGCCTTATCTCAAGTTATTTATACATTCTGCTCAGGATCCACTTTAGGACTTCACCTTTATTCGTATATTAATTATTCCTCAGTCTTTATTTTTAGTTTGGGCCCCTTTTCTGTCTGCATGAGCTTGTCTTGACTGGTATGTGCTCCATACCAATGGTACGTGCACCTCAAACGTAGCCTGTGTTCAACTACTTTAGTCATCTTTTCTTCAACTCTGCTCATGCTGTTGTCTTCACTTTCAGTGAATGACAGACATCTGGAAATCATTCTTTTTAAATCTTAAACTTAGCCATTCTAATGGATGTGTGCTGACATCTTCTTATTTAATTTATGCTTCCCCAATGACTGATGACGTTGAGCTTCTTTTCATGTGCTTTTTGGTCATTTTTTTTTTTTTGTATGTGATATATCAATTTACATATTTTGTCCACTTTTATTTGATTACCTTTTATGATTGAGTTGTCAGAGATCATTGTATATTCTGGTTATAAATCCTCTGGCATAAATACATATTATGAATATTTTCCTCCAGCATCAAGCTTGTCTTTATATTTTCTTAACCATGTCTTTTGAAGAGCCAAAGATTTGTGTCTTATCTAAGAAATCTTTGTCTACCCCAAGCTTGTAAAGGGAGTCTCTTCTTTTCTTCTGAAAGTTTTATAGCGTTAGTTGTTATGCTTAGGCCTTTGATATATACCAAGTTAATATTTGTGTCTGTGATAAGGGTCAAAGTTAAAGTTTTTTCAAAATGAATATCCAGTGTTTCAACATTATTGAAAAGACTATTCTTTTTCCACTGAATTATCTTGGAAACGATAAAAAGTCACTTGATCATAATGTGAGGATCTATTTCAAATTCTCTATTGGAGTGTTGTTCCGCTGATTAAATGTCTATCTTTACACTAACATTCCACACTGTCTTCATTACTATAGCTTCATATTAAGTCTTGAAATCAAACTGTAAACCTTCTAACTTTGGTCTTCTTTTTTGTAATTGTTTTAGCCATTATGAGTTCTTTACATTCCCATATAAACCTTAGAATTAGTTCATCAATTTCTACAGAAAAGCTTGCTGGGATTTTGATTGAACTGAATTAAATCTTATATCAGTTTTGGGATAGTTGACATTTTACCATCTGTGTCTCCCTATCCATGTATGTGGTACATCTTTCCATTTTGTCAGGGCTTCTTTAATTTTTCTCAGCAATGTTTTATAGTTTTAAGTAGGTAGGTATTGTGTATTTTTTATTAAAAATTTTTAAACTTATTCCTAAGAATTTCACATATTTTGATCTCTTTCAAATCATATTATTTTAAAGCTTATTTCCCAGTTGTTTGTTACAGGTTCTATTTTGTTTTTAATAGAGGAACAAACTCTGCTAAGTACTAATGTTATTCTGTGAGAGTTTATAAATGATCATGCACTTATCCTCTTCCAGCCCTTAGGTGACTTTCCATAGTCTTCTTTTTATTCTCCTTAGGTAGGTATTCAATAAAACTTGCACCATAAAAGTTTTCTGAATGAAGAAACCACTTTCAAGATCAAGTTCATTTTTCCAAAGACCATTAAAAAAACCTCCAATTTTAAAACTCTGGGAATTCTCATAGCTTGAGCTATATCTGAAAAGCAGGGTGAAGTGATTTGACAAATACATGACTGATTTGAAAAATGTGGACACTTCTGCATTTGATTGGCATCCAAATGATCTATTGTTCATCTTAACAAGATAAGTGTCAAATCACATCTCACTTGTGATATGTCAGGAGAGAAGCCTATAAAAGAGAAAAAGGGATGTTAACAACCAATTCTAAAGCCACAGCGCTGCACACAGATGTAAGGATGAGAAGTTGATGTATCTCAGGACCATTCTAGCAATTACAGGCTAATAGAATCTCAGGGTTGTAAGGAATCCTAGAGGCGGAAGGAACTGAAGAACTAGAGGTATAGTTGGATCAGATGAAAGTGGATTCCATTCCAGTCTTGAGTTTCCATGGCTGTTGAACGAGATTACAGATTTATCCTAATTAAAAAAAAAAAAAAAAGTCCATCATCTAGAGAGAGAAGGAATTTCTTATTTTGGTGAGTAGTGCAGCCATCAATTTCAAAGGCTTGAAAACAAAAGCTTTGGCTGTTGTCCAGGTCACTTCCCCCTGAGTCCTCTTTGGGTGTTCTGGCTGATTCAGTGTTTCTAAATAAAGGCAACCCATATTTTAAAATGAAAATTAAAAACTAAAAATTATCTTGATATTAAATCCAGACCTTCTGCAGGAAAAGGATGATTTCTGGCTGATTCTGGAAAGAGGAATGTGTGGAAGGCTTTGGCCTTGATTCTGTAAATGGCAGCAACTGATTGAAGTAAGGAGGGGCTAGGGGCGCCTGGGTGGCTTAGTCGGTTAAGCGTCCGACTTTCGCTTAGGTCATGATCTCGCGGTTCGTGGGTTCGAGCCCCGCGTCGGGCTCTGTGCTGACTGCCAGCTCAGAGCCTGGAGCCTGTTTCAGTCTGTGACTCCCTCTCTCTGACCCTCCCCTGCTCACACTGTCTCTCTCTCTCTCCTAGAAATAAATAAAACATAAAAAAAAAATTAAAAAAAAAAAAGAAGTAAGGAGGGACTGCTCTCTTTATGAACCCTCTCTAATTCTCCATAGTCTCCCCCATCCTGACCCCCAGAGCTCTTTACTGATTTGACCTGCTTGGTTCCTAGAGTCTTATGACTTTCCTGAAGCCGTAACATCTGGGAATTCAAATGCAATGCAAACACCCATCATCAGGCCCTGGTGATGCTATCTTGTCAGCATCTCCTGAATCCCTCACCTCCTCTCTTTCCCCATCCGAACTGCTTTTATCTGGGCCCTCGCTGCTTCTCAGGTGGCTCACTGTCCCCCAGCTCACTAAGTGCCACACTGCGGTGCTATTCATGCAAAGATAGAAGCAATGCAAGATGGCAGAATTCCTTTGGTGCGAAAGGCAAGAACGATATTTTGGGGAGCAAAATGGAGCAGGGGTACATTCCCGGAGGACTACGCTCACATCCCTGGTGCCTGAACCTCACCTGGGGAAGTGTTTCCTTACTGGAAGGAAAATGAAGACAAAGATCCTAAGTGAGGCTTGCACTTTCTTTTTATTCTCTTCATGGGTTTCAATTTTGATTCTCTTTCACGAGCTTCAGTCCGCAAGCCGCTTGCCCCAGGGAAAGTTTACAACTTAAATAGTGTAACTTTTCAAATCTTTTAAGTAGATGTATTTGGTTGGTAGAGGGAGGCCAGACCTTTTAGTCTGACACTATTAACTACCTCCTGTGAGAGGAGTGTTTGGTCAAAACCATCCACGTTTGGAAAATCCTTCTTTGCAACATCAGTGATACTTATCTGTTGAATTCTAGAGCCACAATGCCCTACCAGCCAAGCAGAGAGACCTCAAATATATCAAGTGTTTTGAATGTTTTAAAAGAGAAACGCTTTTTCTTTGACTTGTGAGAAGAAAAGCCTTAGCTATTAGCAGGATGCTGCTGCATGTATAGAATGGGGACGCCCAAAGTGATGCTATGCGATTATAAACCTCAGCGAAAGAATCAAAGCCTCCCTCAGGAAGAGCTTCATGTGCTTGTCAAAATGAAAACAAATTTAGAAGCTGAAAACATAAAAGCGCTTTACCTGCACGTATATGTGTGTGTATGTGTGTGGGTGTATGATGGGAGGGCGGGGTAAGATTCTTCTTTCCTCCACTTTTTTTAGTTAGTGAAGAAAAGTAAGAGAAAATGTGACTGTGCCCACATTACTTTCCCCCTTTGATCACGAGCATATGGATGCGTATAACCTGACCTGGGGAGGCCTACAGATAACTTGTAGCAGAGGCTCTGGAACAGAAATGTGGTAACCGTAAAGGGGGCACCTCTTAAATGTGCAGATCCCTAGACCTATGGCCAGGCCGTGTGTTTCTGGAGATCTGAAATGCGGCCCAGGAGGATACACAACAACCAGATCCCGGCTGGGTCCCCTGCCGTGGGACCATCTGATCGTACCTAGAAAAATGCATGGAAATGTACAGAAAACACCCATAAATGGATGTGGGCTGGGCTAATGGTCTAACCTCTGTACTTTAGAGCATGTGGTTTCATCGATTGCCCTGAATGGTACCTTGAAAGTCACACACACAAACCCCACACTCACACACATCAAACACATATCACATATGCATGTACACATATATGCCACACACATACATATACATACCATGCTCACACACATCAAAACATACCCCCCACACATACACATACACACACACCACACACACTTCACCTGTCACACACACACACACACACACACACACACACACACACGTGTGCATTTTGCTTTATCATTTAAAACGCAAGGAAAACACCTCTCATCATCAAACAGCAGTATGTTAGGGAACAATGGCCTTTCTCCAAGCCTCTTGACTTTCTTAAAAAGAAAGTACAAATCAAGGAGATGAGCTCATCTCTGTGTCTTTCAGCAGAACCTGCTCATTTTTATTATAGTGAAGGACAGACTCTATTTTTATGATAATGAAGAGAAGCCAAACTCCAAAGCTCCCTTTAAAATGTTAATATATGCCCTACAGACGCAAGGTAGGTCCTATTAGACATTTACTCTGCTTGGGGTTGGGGAAACTGAACGAATTCTGTCGTGGGCAAACAGAAGAAAACAGGATGAAACCGTGTGACGACGAGGTTGCCGCACGTGTGGGTGCAAGTGGGGCCCCGAGGCTGGGGTCATCTGCATTCTCGTCCCGGCTCTGCTCCCTGTGGCCTTGACCGAATTCATAACCTCTCCAAGCTTCATCTGCAGACGCACAGAGATGTAGGGCTGCATTCATAGGATCGCTGTAAGGATGCAAATGGAAAATGCTTATAGCAGCGCTGGAAGCACAGTGAAGAGCAGATAGATTTTTATTAATAAGCAGAATAATGCTCCCGTGCCTTTCTCGGAACCCCTGCACCTGTCAGTCTTCTGTTCTAATTACAGGGCAGGGACCAGAAGAAGGGGGGAGGGAAGAGCTGACAAAATATGACCATAGAGAGGATAAGGCAGAGAGACTAGGGGCAGGAAGGAGCAGCGTCTTGGTGTGGGTGCATCGGGTCACTGGGTGTGGCCTCCTGACCCCCACCCCTTCCCACCATATCACCTGCGAATAGATCCCTCCGTCATGGTCCTATTGGAAAACTACGTGGCCAATTTTATTCTCTATCATCTTCAAAGGTACCAACTGATCAGTTCTACAGCTTCAGCTTTTCATCAAAGTAGCAGGGAACGTTTAATTTCACATGGCTCAAGGATTAGAAGCAGCTTTGAATGCCACTTCTTTTCTTCCTCTGAATTCAGGGGCCATAAAAACTGGCCAGGAGGAGGCCTCAGAATTGGTTCTTTATAGGAGATGTTCCAAAACTGTGACCAGCAGTTGGAAGTTGGCCCACAGACATGTCTTGTTCGGCTCATTGGATATTTTTTTTTTAAATGTTTTATTTATTTCTAGGAGAGAGAGAGAGAGACAGCGTGAGCAGGGGAGGGTCAGAGAGAGAGGAGTCACAGACCTGAAACAGGCTCCAGGCTCTGAGCTGGCAGTCAGCACAGAGCCCGACGTGGGGCTCTTGAACCCACGAACCGCGAGATCATGACCCAAGCGAAAGTCGGATGCTTAACCGACTAAGCCACCCAGGCGCCCCTCATTGGATATGTTTTAACATTTTGAATTGGTGTCCAGTATTTAAGAACAAGAAATCTTTCATTAAAGTATGAATTTCCAACTTAGTTTGGAAATCAGATCTGGCTCTTGTCCAGGCTTCTGTTCATGTTTGGACCTACAGGTAGGGGCCAAATTGTGGCTGTCCTGGGAGGTAGGTGGGTCCCTCAGGTTGCCAGGCCCTTCTGGGCCTGCTGTATACATTCTAACCTTCCTGAACATTCTGAATTCCATTGCTGGCTTTACAGGTTTTTGTTGTTGTTGTTTTCAATTGAAATATAATGGACTTTTTATGTTAGTTTCAGGTGTAGAGCAGATATTCTGATTTAGTATTTGTATATATTAGGAAATGATCACCACAATGAGTGTGGTTGACATCTGTCACCAATCATTGTTACAAAACTTTTTTTTTGTGATGAGAACTTTTAAGATCTATTGTCTTAGCCACTTTCAAAAAAAATTTTTAATGGTTATTTTTGAGAGACAGAGTGAGAGTGGAAGGGGAGAGAAAGAGAGGGAAACAGAATCCAAAGCAGGCTCCAGGCTCCGAGCTGTCAGCACAGAGCCCGATGCCGGGCTTGATGTCACAGAGCATGAGATCATGACCTGAGCCAAAGTCAGATGCTTAACCAACTGAGCCACCCAGGCACCCCTCTCTTAGCCACTTTCAGATACAAGATCATTATTAGCTATAGTCACCATGCTATACATTACATCTCCATGATTTCTTTATTTTATAACTGGAAGTATGTACCTTTTGATCGCCTTCACCCATTTCACCCTTTTACACATCCCCCCTTCCTAGTAACTACCAATCTGTTCTCTGTATCTATGAACTTGGTGGTTTGGGTTTTTGTTTTTGGATTCGACGTATAAGTGAGATCATACAGTATTTGTCTTTCTTTGTCTGACTTATTTCATTTAGCATAAAGCCTTCATGGTCCCCCCATGTTGTCTCAAATGGCAACATTTTGTTCTTTTTCATAGCTGAATGTTTAATTGTATTAAATATATATACACACACACAAGTATGTGTGTATATATATATATACACACACACACTATATACAATATGCTGCATTTTCATGTATATTCAATGTATATTCATTGTATTGAATATATAATATAATAATAAATATACAATATACATATTCAATACAATGAAACATTACGTATACATATATATATGCACACACACCACATTTTCCTTTTTCATCTATGGATAAACATTTACGTTGTTTCCATATCCTGGCTGTTGTAAATAATGCTGCAATGAACATGAGTGCTGATACCTCTTTGAATTAGTAATTTTTAGATAAACTTTCTTTGGATAAATACCTCAAAGCAGAATTGCTGGATCATATTGAAATTATATTTTTGATTTTTTGGAGGTGCCGCCATATTGTTTTCCACAGTAGCTGTACCAATTTGCCGTTGTACCAACAGTATACAAGAGGTCCCCTTCCTCCACATCCTCATCAACACTTGCTACGTCTCTTTTTTTTGAGAGACAGAGTGAGTGAGCATGAGTCCATGCAGAAGGAGAGAGAGATTCTTAAGCAGGTTCTACGGTCAAGATGGAGTCTAACACAGGGCTTGATCCCATGACCTTAGGATCATGACATGAACTGAAATCAAGAGTTTGATGCTTAACTCAAGGACTCACCCAGGCGCCTCTGTCTTTTTATAATAGCCATTTTAGTCGTGTAAGGAGATATCTCATTGTGGTTTTGATTTGCTTTTCCCTGGTGATGGATGAGTGATGGTGAGCATCTTTTCATCTGCCTGTTGGCCATATGTATATCTTCTTTGGAAAACTGTCTATTCAAATCTTCTGGCATATTTTAATCAGATACATAGTTTACTTTTTTTTTTTTTTGCTTTTGCTCTTGAGTTGTATAAATTCTTTATATATGTTGGATATTAACCCCTTATCAGATAAATGATTTGCAAATATTCTCTCTCATTCAGGAGGCTCTCAGAGTTAATTTCACTGATGTTTCCCTTGCTGTACAGAAGCATTTTAGTATGATGTAGTCTCATTGACCTAGTTTTGCTTTTGTTGCCTTTGTTTTTGGTGTCAGATTTTAAAAAATCATCTTCAACACCTACGTGAAGGAACTTACTTACCATTTATGTTTTCTTCGATGAGTCTGATGGTTTCAGGTCTTACATTCAAGTCTGTAACATATTTTGAGTTAATTTCTGTGTATGATGTAAGATACTGGTCCTATTTCATCCTTTTGAATGCAGTTGTCTAGTTTCCTCAACACTATTGATTGAGAAGATGGTCTTTTCTCTATTGTATATTCTCAGTTCCTTTGCCATGAATTAATTGACCATATATGCATTGTTTTATTTCTGGGCTTTTTATCGTGTTCCATGGATCTGTGTGTCTGTTTTAATGCCAGTACCATACTGTGTACATTACAATAGATTTGTAATGTAGTTTGAAGTCAGAGAGCACGATGTCTCCAGCTTTGTTCTTTCTCAGGATTGCTTTGGCTATCTGGGTCTTTTGTGGTCTCATGCAAATTTTAGGATCATTTGTTCTACTTCTGTGAAAAATCATATTGGAATTTTGACGGGGATTTCGGTGACATTGTATATTGCTTTGGGGAATGCAAACATTTTTAAATAAATTTTTAATCTTTATTTTTGAGAGAGAGAGAAAGAAAGAGACAGAGTGCAAGCTTGGGAGGAACAGAGAGAGAGAGAGAGAGACACAGAATTGGAAGCAGGCTCCAGGCTCCGAGCTGTCAGCACAGAGCCCAACGCAGGCCTCGAACTCACAGACTGTGAGATCATGACCTGAGCCAAAGTTGAATGCTTAACCGACTGAGCCACCCAGGGGCCCCATGGATAGACTTTGAAAGCAAAGAATTTTATAAAACATGAGACAACATCTTATCAAGGGCTACCACATTGACGAGTAAGCACACAGAGAAAGGGGATGCCCCTGCAGGGGGTAAGAGGCTGAAGAAGGCTCTTTAGGAGCTGAGTTAGACTTGAAGACTCGGAAAAATTTGGGTGAGGCTGTTCTCAAGGGAGAATGCCTCATGAAATCCAGCGTGTCTATGGAAGGGGGGGACTTAAGCATTCCCCACTTCAGCCACAGAAAGTAAACAATACCCAAAGAAATCACTTCTGCAAACAAAATAACTCAGTGATGCTCTGGAGTAAGTCCATAAGGAGTATTTTTACAGATGGTTTAATTCGCAGCTACGTTTTGTTTGGTAAAACAGAAACCAATAGGCAATCATTCTATTTACTGATATTAACTCAGAAACGTCTCTAACCACAGAATTTTCGTTTTGTCTTACACATTCCGAGACATGCTAAAGTGGGTTATTTCTTTACAAAGAACATACAGAGTACTTTACAAAGAGTGTACACTTGTAAACCCTTTCCCTTCCGGGGCAAAATCTAGCACCTGTTTGGGAAACAAAACGTGAGACACAGGCAGGTTGCTGAAAAGGAAGAAAGGGCATTATATGTCAGAATTTTCCAACTTCCCAGACCTCCCTTCCTCTGAGCTCTTCTTCCAAGAATAATTGCTCTTTTACCAGTCCTTAGGAATTAATTTTTCTCTCAAATAAACATAGTTCTATTTGTATTCTTTAAGCAGTCTTAGTGTTGGTGGGCGAAGAGATGCATTTACTAGATACCAACATACTTTCCTACAAAGGGTGATTCTCAGGATTTTCCTGTTCTTTCCTCTTACCACCATTCATATCTCTGTTTTTCACACTGAAGCCAATGACACTTCCACATTCTTCCCTGGACTCTGTATGGGTCCTGTCATTCAAGGTCAAGAACAACTTGCTGGCAAGCTCTTACACACATGTTTATAATCACTGACATTTGCATTGCTGTGACTGAAAGACGCATTCTTTCTACACACGTATATGGAGGATGTTTAGAAAAATCTGTTTTGAGTTAGACTTCCTCCCTTTGATATGTGTTTCCAATTGCTAACCAAATGCTGCTTTAATTTTGTTTGTAGGAAGCTGAACTGACACCAGTGGAAAACAGCTCATTGTCTGGACTGTCTACTGCACTTGGCTTTCCCGGGGTTGGCATCACCAACCAGGGATCCAGGAAGATGCCACTGCCATCTTTTCCCCATGTGCTTTCAGGTAGACTCGGTTGGTGGATAGAACGTATTTTTGCATGGTAATTAAAGAAATGTATCACAAATTTGAGGAATAGCTGCATAGGTACTGCATGGCACACCTGATGGCCTTTTTTGCCTATGGATGGTCAGTTTTAAGCAAACTTCGACAGGTTTCTCACTTTTCTGCTCTTTTCGTGTATCCTTCTTGCTCCCAAGTACCTCACTCTAACTAACTTTCCCACTCATGGCTCAGGGCTCTTATCCTGTTTCTTTGCTCACCTTCCTCCCTTGTGTGTTTCTGCCTCCCTGCTTTCCTGTCTGGACCTCACCCCTACCATCACCTCTCAGGGTTGACCCGGCTCTGAGTGCAAGCGATCGTTTACGAACTCCTTCCTTACTATAGCAGAAGCACCCATCTATCAGGTTATTCTAAACTTGGTTTTCTAGTTTCTGTTCTTCCATTTCCCCTGATTATCATTTGAATGCCACTCTTGAGTTTTCTCTGGTGGCTCAGTCCTTCCAAGTGGCTGCTTCCTGTGAAGAGCCAAAAGATCAACACAGCCATTACTTTACTGGCATTTTTTCCTCCTGCCTTTCCTCAAAGACTTCTCCATCATGGAAACATCTTCATGTTTCCAAAATTTAGGCCTTCCTGCCATCCACAAATAGGAGGGCAAGGAGAAACAGAAAAATGGCCACTCTCACTCCTGAGAGTTGTAGAAATTGAGAGAATTAAGGCCTCACGCGGAATCATCGATTTTGATCCCTGATTGAGACAGCAAGTCTTCAGAACAGTTTCTCTGAAGTCATTTGAGTTCTAATGAGGTCAGAAATAACCAGGACACAGAATTTGATACTGTTGTCATAAATAAAGAATAGAGAGCCTTTTCAGCTCTCATCATTTGTAAGTAGGCAGATGGACTGTTCTTTGCCATAAAACTAAGAACCTTCCTTAAATCTTTCCCTTAAGTGTGTTTTGCCTGAACTGTTTTGTTAGCTATATTTATAATGTGTATTAGGAACTAAATCCATATACTTCAATAGCTTCACTAAGATTTATAGTAAAACAAATTTATTTCATATTAGTCCATTCTTTGGTTCATAGCACGGTATTGGGAAGATGACCCGCACGGTGAGTCATTCTCTACACGCTCATTTGGGAAGCCGTGGGAAGAACACGGAGCCATTATCAAAAGGGGCCAAGGTTTCTCTTTTTCCAGGGACAATCCAATCAGACTACAACTGACAATCCAATCTCAGCTCCGAGGCCAGAGAAAAAAATAAGACCCCAGCCCCTCGCCATCTCCATCCCTCTCCTCCAGTCCCATCCATAGGTTGAGGTAGGAGAGGATAGAAATAAGATGTTGATTTCCAATTTTTCCATTCATTCATTTATTCATTTATTTTATGTCGACCGATTATTGTGTGCAGAATACTGTGTTTTCTCTGTTAAACCCAGTTCAGACTCGGGCGTTCAGTCGTCGGGTTATCTGGATGGCAGGTTCACTGGAAGGGTGCTTTGATGTGTCCCACATGCTTGGAAGAGACTCATAAGTAATTGATGCTCATTAAATATGTTGTGTTATTGAGGCCCCTGTGGTTCCTGGCATGCTTGTTGCTAAAGCTCTCTTGTTGCTTACACCACCTCTGCTACTGCATCAGCCAAGGCCAAGGCTCAGACCTGCAGGTTGGCCCACAGTCAGCCTGTTGGGTTGAGATGCCATGTCTCCCCATGTGGCTTTGATGCAGGAGAGCAGGCAGTATGTGGTGGTCAGAGTGTCAGCGCTGAAAGCTCAAAGGTATCAGTGACCACTGGAGAGAACTGAGGTTCTTGGCTGGTGTAAGGTGCACATGACAACTCTGAGCTCTGCCCCCTGCCTGCCCTTCTTTTTCTTGACCGTCTTTCCTGGGCAAGGCTCCTTGGTTCTTGTCTCAGGTGTCTTTCAGCATCCTCTTGGCTCTGGGATTCAGGCCCAGAAGCTTACAAATTAGCCCTTTCTAGTTTGCTGCCTGAGTTGAAAAATTAAATGTCTTGTTCCCTTATTATTATTATTTTTAAAAATTTATGTTTATTTATTCTTGAGAGTGAGAGAGACTGAGTGTGAGCAGGGGAGGGTCAGAGAGAGAGGGAGACACAGAACCTGAAGCAAACCCCAGGCTCCGAGCTGTCAGCACAGAGCCCGACATGAGGCTTGAACCCTCGAGCCATGAGATCATGACCTGAGCTGAAGTCGAATGCTTAACCAACTGAGCCACCCAGGTGACCCTATTATTTTTTTTTTTTAAATGAAGCTTGGTCCATTTGGAAGAAAAAGCTAAGAGATCTAACTTACATTCTTGATTCTTTTATTATAGAGGTAACATTATGAAAATCAGGTTACCATGGATTTTTTTTTCTCCAGGAATTCATATTTAAAAATGACTTGGCTGGTGTTAAATGGTTAACAAGCATGTACAATATGCGGGACACAGTATGAGGCATTTTCAAGAAGGGTCTTCCTATCCTAAACAAACATCTGGAACATCTGCAATAGGATGAGACCCCAAATTCAGGGCAGGCTGATCCCTGAGAGCCAGGCCATATATTGTCCTTTATAACCTTAAGACACTGAGGCCAGCATGGCTAGAAGTTAATTTTTAGTTAAATCTTTATTACACAGAGTAAGATATCGAGATGCAGAGAAAGAAAATGACTTGCTCAAGGTTATACATATATTTAGTGGTAGATCAGAGATGGGAACTGCGTATTCTGGTTTCCAGCCCAATATTTTTTCCACTATACATCTTCCTTATGGTTCTGAATCATCTTGGAGTAATGCAGCCCCATCAACGGATGTATGATGTAACACGCTCCCTTGCTCAGGTGCCACATAATCTATGCTTGCTTTAAATTTTTTTAAATGTAAATTCAATCATATGCAAAAGTAGAGAATAGAAACATAAACCTTTGCATGCAGAATGTCGGCTTGAATTATTACTAACGTTTTGCCTCTTTTTGGTTTCATTTGTTTCCCTTTTTTTCATTGTTAAGTATTTTTCCCCCATTGAAACATTTTATTTACATGTATGTATTACCGCCCTAGAAGAAGGACCCCAGGATTGTCCCTTCTGTGTGTTTTTGTCCTGCTTCGTCCTGGTTCACGATGCCAGCTGAGGTTGTCGGTTCAATGAAACCAAACTGAAGGGGACAGGAGCAAATTATTCTATTTTTTTAAGATCTTTAAGCCCACAGCACTTCCTTAGAAGTAACATCAACAAGTAATTGCATCCATAAAAACCAGATATGAGAAAGCAGTTTTTCTAGCTTTTGGACAAGCACAGCTGTGGGTACCTCAGTCTAGAAATAAGCCTCTGAGGAAGCTGAACCAATCCTGGCAGGCGGCACTCTGTAAAACATGTATTTGGATATCAGCTTTGCTTTTGAAATAATAGCCTGACCATGTTTCCAAAGAACAAGTCTGCAGTCTGCGCCAATTTTGCTCTGTACTGTGTATCTGTTAATAAAGATAAAGCGTGAACATTTTTTTAAAGAAGAAAACACATCTACGAGGAAACTTACTAAAACATCTCTACAGAGGAGTAGATGGCGGCATCTCTAGATAAGCCCCAGGGGCAGTTCACTAAAAATCAATTGGGAATGGATGTGAACGAGACTTACTGTGGTGGTTACTTTGCAATGTACACAGCTATCAGATCATTATGTTGCACACCTGAAACTAACATAATGTTATACGTCAATTCTGTCTTGATTTGAAAAAAATCACATTGGCGATGAAGTGAGACATACGTCCGAAACCAGTTGGAATGTTCTTCCACCTAAAGTTGCTTCTTACATTCTTTTTCACTGCTGTTGGTGGTAGTTTTTTAAAATTAATTTATTTTTTAAATCTAAATCCAATTTGGTTAACATGTCGTGTAATAATGGTTTCAGGAATAGAATTTAGTGATTTATCGCTTACATAGAACACCCAGCACTCATCCCAACAGGTGCCCTTCTTAATACCCATCATCCATTTAGTTCATTCCCTCCCCCATCTAACACCCCACTCACATTCTAGAACAGGATGGAATTTCCACCCTCTTGGTGACTTCTTCATCCTGTGTCAGAAACAAAAACCAAAGCCCAAGTCCAGGCACATCTTTATAGAACTGTTAAATTGCATAAATATGTACTCTGTATTCAGACCCAAACAGCACCCTGACACCTTGTGTTCAGCAGCGCCCTCAAATACGCCGCAATTAAACTTAGAACAGTAAGTAGATAAGGACAAGAAATAAATATCAGATACTGATGAAAAAAATGTTACATCAACTGAAAGAAAAGCCCATTCTGCCTTTATGAAAACTGCCTCGCTCCTTAGAGGCAAGGTGATTGCACCGAGTTGCTCGAGGTGCGTGATTATGGCTAATGAAACAAGGCTGCCTCACACGTATGCTGTTCTCGGTAGCAAAGGAGGAAGAAAGCGTAATTGTACCTTCCATTGCTGGAAGTAATAAGGAACTGAGAAATTATATAGTCGATGGTAGCAAGTGGCTTGGTGAGATTTGCTGCTACAGCTTTCCCCCGAGTGTGACAATGTTTGTAATGTAACTCTGTCTTGCCTGTTGCTAAACTGAAGCCCTGGAAATGAATTTTTGATGGTTCAAGATGAGCCCTGTGCGGAAAAGTTATCAAACGTTATGTGAATAGTTTTTACAATTCATCTTTTAAAAAGTAGAATGTGTTTTGAAAGAGAGGTTTGCTTGGGATGAAAAAAGTTTTATTTTTAATTCTTTTTAAGGTTTAT
Organism: Proteles cristata cristata; assembly: GCA_017311185.1. Lineage (NCBI taxonomy): Eukaryota > Metazoa > Chordata > Mammalia > Carnivora > Hyaenidae > Proteles > Proteles cristata. The sequence continues at coordinate 492,349 of JAESUZ010000067.1, read as the reverse complement.
TTATATTTGAGAGACTGAGAGAAACAGAGCGTGAGCAGGGGAGTGGCAAAGAGAGGGGAAGACACAGAATTTGAAGCAGGTTCCAGGCTCTGAGCTGTCAGCACAGAGTCCGACGTGGGACTCGAACTGACGGATCATGAGATCATGACCTGAGCCCAAGTTGGACATTTAACAGACTGAGATACCCAGGCGCCCTAAACGTTTTTTTTAATGTTTACTTACTTTTGAGAAAGAGAGAGAGAAAGACAGAGTGCAAGCGGAGGAGGGGTGGAGAGAGGGAGACACAGAGTCTGAAGCAGGCTCCAGGCTCTGAGGTGTCTGCACAGAACCTGATGGCAGGGCTTGAACTCATGAACCACAAGATCATGACCTGAGCCGGAGTTGGTTACTCAACCCCTTGAGTGAGGCAGGTGCCTCTTGCTTAGACTTTTCTCACCGGAGGTCTGTCTGGGTTTTTATTCCCTGGAGGAAAAGCAATGCTGCTTCCTGTGGCCACTCCTTTAGTTCTGCTGGAAGCATCCATCCCCGTCTGCAATATGGCCGCGGTTTCCAATCCTAGAGCTCTAGGGTTAAGAGATGTGATGGTGTTTGGAAGGAAATTAACATGCCTTGTAATAGACCAACATGGCGAACTCCAGCTAGTGGGACCTTTCAAAAGTAAACGTGGATAATGATCAGTGGAGAAAATAAAGCCTTTATTCCTGGCTCCTGAGAGTGATCGCATCGAGCAAGGCATTCTTTGATTTTACACTTTCAGTGAATCTAAGTGTGTCTAATGACCTGAGAGCATAACATAGTGGAAAAGACTGCATGCTTGAAAACAGATGTAATTTCAAAGTTACAAACAGGTCTCGCTGGGAACCATCAGGGTATTCCGTATTTTAGAGGAAAATATTTTGAAAGACCTGACACCTGATCTTCCAGTAACAGACTATTTTGCTTTTCAGTGTCCACAAGAGCCGATTATCCTGAAAATCTGCAGCTAAGTGTACCCCATTGAATTATAGAAGCGCACATTTTAGGAAACTCCCTTTTGCATTCCAAGTGTGTCCATTTGAAGTAGGTCCGGTGGGAACATTTTCTTCTGTCTTTTTGTACCTTGTCCCATACTGTCCTTACTTGGCAGTATCTCTTGTCCTCAGAGGGGAGGGGCCTGTGTGTTGGCATTCAACCTCTTGGGTGGGAAGTCCCATCTTCCAACATCCTTATTTGACTTGTAGGATGAGAGACCTCGGACAAAATGACACCTGCTTGCTTGCTGTGAAATTTCATCGCATCCCTGGAATGTAAACACGATGTAATGTCAAAATGATTTTGTTCTGTATAGAGAGCAATTTGAGGGGCAGGGTTGTCATATCCTTTATAGAGACATCAGCACTGTGGTTATTGGTGAAATTGGAAACCATCATAAGGAGTTTGGAAAGCCCAGGTTTAGCTACAGAAAAAAAAATGTATAGTAATAATCGCAGTTGTGAAGAGGCTGAGGGGGAAAAAAAACAACCATTGAAGAATGGAGGTAAGAAATTTTTCTAGCTTTTGAACCATGTTCAGGAACATCTGCTGAGCACCCGGTGGGTAGGACTTAAGGAAAAACAGTTTAGCCTCATGACTGACCAAGTTCTGAATGCATCTGAATTAGGAATTCATCTGGGATATAAAGAATTTTACATAGATCTTGGTATCCATTTATGTTTCTATGTACTTGTAGTTACTGATAAAGTATTAGAGGGGCAAGGTGGTGGTGGGTATATTGTTAAATATCTGGATTTGTGTCCTAGCTGCCATAGGGTAGATTTTAAGTTACATTTATTTTCCATGAACAAGTTTCAGCATCTTGTTATGTTTAAAGGCCATTTGCATTTCTTTTTCTGAGAATTTGTTATTGTTACCTCTTGCTCATTTTTCCATCAGACTGTTGGTCTTTTCCTTTTCTACTTTTAGAAGCTCTCTCTATACACACACACACACACACACACACACACACACACGCACAGCACACACATTAGCTGTTTGTGCCCGTGATACGTGTTGCAAATCTATTTCCCTAGTTTGTCATTTGTCTTCTACTTTCCTTCTGCAAATATGTTTTAATTTTCTGTAGCTAAGTTTATCAGTATTTTCCCTTGTTGCTTTTGTGTTTTTAATCATAGTTCGGGGAGCTTTGTGCATTTTCAGGTATTAAAGATATTCACTCCTTTTCTTCTCAGACTTCTATGGTTTTATTTCCTGTATTTAACTCTCCAAGCTATTTGAAATTTTCATGGTGTCCCATGTAATGATGGATTCTATTTTAGCATTTTCTGTAGAGTTATTCAGTTCTTCCAACATTATTTTATGAAGAAATCCATCCTTTCCCCATTGCTTTGAGATCATGCCTTTCCTGTATACTCAAGTTTCACTCACAACTCTATCTATTTCTGGATTTTCTGTTTTATTTTATTAGCCTGCTTTGATGTTCATGGATCAATATCATTCTGTTTTTAATTATATACTCTTTATCATTTATACTGTAACAATAATTTATAATGTCATTTCATACATAGTAGGAATAGCTTCCCTATTTCGCCTGACTCATCATTCTTCTTTTCCGGGGTGCTTGTGGTTTTTCTTCAAAGTGAATCTCATAGCCACCTTGTCCAGCTCCAAGCAAAAATATCTGTTGACATTTTCTGAGATGGCACTAAGCATATAAATCATGCTAGGGAAGGGACTGGTGTTTTTATAGCACTGAGTTTTTCTAGCAAGACATACTACCTGTCTTTCCATTTTTTAGTAGACTTCATAATTTTTAGGAGTGCTTTACGATTTTCCTCATGTAGGCTTTACATATGTCTTAATCTTGTTAAGTTTACGTGTAATTTTTTCTACAGTGTTCTTTTCCATTACACATTTTAATCGGTGCTTGTCTTATATGTAAGGGCTATTTTTAAAAAAATATCAACTTAAAGCTATTGTTGTTCTAAATTATCTTATTGTTAGCAGCGGTTTTCAATTATTTTAGTTTTGGGAGAACGTTACAGATGTATAATTCTATCACACGTACTCTATCATATGCATATTCTTCATTCTTATGCCACAATTTCTTTGTCTTGTTTTATTACTTTGTCCCAAGTCACCAGCACAATGTTCCATGTGGAGCTCTGTATTCACAAAGAATAAAGTTGATTACTTGGGTGACCATTTCCTCTTTGTCTTACGTTTGCTCTCTTAGTAGAGATGGCAGTGACTGGCAGAGTTCCAAATGCTAAGCATGAAGGAAACAATGGGAATCCAGGGAGCTGGATAATTCACAATTGGGAATTCAGACAGTGGAGTATCTAAGGTTCACATGAAATGTATCATTTAACTGCCAACATGTAAGTGCTTCATTTCTTTGGGAACTGCTGATATAATGTCTCCCTTAGTTGTCAAGAATCTGCTTGCTCACAGGGCTACTTAACTTGAGTTGTTTCTTTTGCCAACCTAAGATAAGGGATGAGTACATAACTTAACTTGGATAAGAAGGCCTTCTTCTCATACCTTCTGTCTAAGCCACAAAGCCGATCTGCTAAAGTGTTCCTAACACTTATTTAGAGCTTAGAAGGTGCCAGGTCCCCGTGCCACATTTTTTTTCTCTTTGCCTACATGTAACACACCAAACTGAGGTTTGGAGATGTTGTGTAACTTGCTCAAGGTTATACAACTCATAGGAGGTGGAGGTGAGATTAAAACCCAGGACTGGGTGGTCCAAGCGCTCTCAACGATGGGGCCAGGTGTGGATATAAACATGCGCTGACAATGAGTTGTCTTCGAGCAAATTTGTCCAGGCTGTGCCTGTGTCATGGCTGCTTCTGAAATGATTAGAAGTTATCTTCAAATGATCACTGACATTGACATTATTGGCTATTCAATCAAGTTTAAGGAGCCAGTTGGCCACGTGGCTTTGTCATGTCTGCTGACTGCCGAGAATGACTCTGTGTATTACCCTGAAAATCTGCATTTCAGTATTTTGAGGAAAATACTCAAGTCAGAAAACTGTCCTCACTTTTGCTCCCATGCTACATATCCAGCTTTACTGCAATCCATTTTTTTTAAAACTTCCAACAAAACAGGAAGAATTGGCTTTAAAGCCTCTCTTTCTGCTTCTGAAGGTAAAGCTTGGAAAACTGAAAAAAAGAATAGACTCAAGAATGAGGAGCTGCCGTTTTTAGACATTGAACTTCACATGCCTCTCATGCTCTCTTCCATATTAAAAGTAAGGTTATTTTTTAATCATCTTCATGCTTTTATGAAAATGTTATGTGCTTTTAAAAGTGTTATGCATAAAGACAATAAGAAAGTTTAAATAAAATCTTTTTTTCCCATTAGCAGGTATTCAATGATGTGTCAGATCTTGATATATCCTAATTTGCTTCTGTCAACTTTACTTGTGGGTATCCTGATTCTAATTTTTTAAAAGTTGACAGACGTCATGTTATTGTCACTAATTTCTCCCACTCGGCTCTCAGAAGTTCATTGTTCTGAGGAAGAAATTGTCATCTCCTCTCTCCCCTCCGCTATTTCTGCTTAAGAAAATGAGGATCTTTTATATGTGCCTTGGTATGGGCTGACATGTGACTCTGGAGTATACTGAGTCCTGTTCTAGAAAGTTCTGACTTGCTTGCTTTTTCAGTCCTCATCGCCTGTTTGTGGTTCAGGAGAGGAAGTAAAAGGGGGACTTTACTGTGCTCCCAAAGGACCAAACTCATGAGTTGACACTTAGCTACTGGAAGACGCCTGCTCTAACACGTATGGTTAAGCAAGAGCTTTCACAACTGACAGAATCTGGCTTCATCCACACAGCAGACCAGCAAACGCACCTCAAAGATGGACCATTACCCATATGGATCGATAGCTCCTGAAACCTTCTCTTTGACATACAACTTTTTCTCTGGACTACCCAGTCAGTGACATTTAAATGACTAGTTTATTGCAACCCAGTGGGCGGGCTCTCTTGCACACTGTATAATATGGGCAGCACTGGGACAGGCAGGCTTCTAACGACTCAGACCACCTCTGGAAGATTGTGGCTTAAAAAATTTAGGAATTTGGAGGACTAGTATTGGCACATTAGAAAAGCTTTTGTTTCTCTATGTCCTGAGCCTGGCCCCATGCCTCAGAGCCCAGTGGCAGCCATGTTGAAGGATCAGCCTCGTGAGCAGGGAAACATCTAGGTGCTGATCTCACGCTCATGCAACTTGTGAGAACGTTTTTTTTCTTACCATTTCTTCTTTTACAAAATCTAAGCTTACATAAACACATTGTTCGACCTTGAAAGGGATCTGATGAATTCTCTGCCTTTGTGGATGTTTGCCATAGGTCACCTCTGGCCTGAACTTCCCCATCATGTGATCTCTCTCCTCTTTCCTAACCTTTTCTAAGCTAGACACACTTATACACACTTTGATGGGGCTTTCTCTTCCTTCCACACTCTCTACTGTTGGGTGATTGTATGAGTGATTTGTTAGGGTGGCTCGGTTTAGGGTATCCTGACACAATATTAATAGCATCCCCTTTTCACTATCAAAACTGCCCCAGTTTGGATGATAAGGGTTGTCGCTTCCTTATTGCTTTTAGTGACTTTATTATTACATTTCATCATGCTTCATTATTAAATTACATATTGCTCATATGAAATGGCTTAGTTTACAGTCTTATGTACTTTTACTGCTAACCTGATTTGGGCTATTCACAGCCTTCTCCAAATAATATTCGAGCTGGAACCAATCAGGCCTGGCATTGGATGCTTTGTCATCAGTTGGTCCTACCAGCAACTTTAGCAAAGTATCCAGAGGTATTTGTAAAATGAGCAGTGCAAAACATGAACATCCGTCCACATGACAGTTCTTCTATGTCAAGACGCCAAACACCCCCTTGAGCCCCAAGGCTGACCTTCCACATAGTCTTTCCTATTTATCATCACATAAAATTGTCCAAGCTAGATACTTCCACTTACTGGGACAGAATGTGTGGTTCAGGAAGAAAAATCTCAATGGTTTTTTTCTTTTGGAGATGACCGTTTGTGGTCTGTTTATATGACTTATACCTTGACAAAATGGTTTGTATAAGGTATAAAAAGTCTAAACAGCTAGATGCATGATGGGGCAAGTAATAAAGAGATGACAAAGGCTTCATTGAAAACCACTAGTGCCTGCCAAGCTCGTTTCGCATTTGACATGGCGCAGAGCAAGTAAGAGAGGGCTGAGCGCCTGAGGAACCCTAGACACAGGGAACTATGGGTTGTTGCTGGGAGGAGGTCAGGTTTTGGCATCAGGCTTGGTTTTGAATTTGTTCTTTGCTTCATAACTTATGAACTTATTATTGATTTAGTTACTGTCTCTCAGCCTCAATGTCCCCATCTGTAAAATTGGCATAATGATACCGTCTACCCCACAGAGTTGTAAAAATTCAAGGAGGCTCTATACACACAGCACTAAACATGCTGCTAAGAAAGCTGTAGCTACCACTGCCATCGTCATGTGTAGAGCTGTCCTGTGCTGTATTGGCATTTCTGGCATCATCGTGGAAGAGTGGAATTGTGGTTATGGGAAAGCACTAGGGGTAAACTTCAGAACCAGTAGGTTTTTGTAGGAAAATATGGAACCCAGAAATAAAAATCTAGGCTCTTCACTCACTGGCTCTGTGACCATGGACAGGTCACTCTCTGTGGCTTAGTTTTCTCAGTTACCAGTAGGGTAGGGACTCCTGAGCCAAATCCCTCACAAAGGGGTCCTAGGAACCAAGTGGAATAATACATATTAAGTTAGTTTTGAAAAAGCAGTGTTATACGCAAATGTGATGGGTCTGTTGCCAGCGTTCATTGTTATGAAGACTATGGACCGAAGGAGCTCTGGTGAGAGTGTCTGCCCAATGGCGTTCCATCAGCAGAAGCCACTTAAAGACCACTGCTCATGTTTTGCTGTGTTCTGATAATGTCTAATATTGGTTACGGACTTGGCTGTGTTACCATAAGCACATTTGTTTTATATGCACTGTGTTGAAGACACAGTACCCTTCCTCTACCCCTTCCTCTAATGCTGGGATCAAGGAGCGCAACTCTAGCTCCAGCACTGCTCCATCTACATGGAGGACTTTGGAGGTCACTGGACCTCTCTAGACGTCTGTCTTTATTTCCACAGGGAGGAATTGAGAGTAAAGCAATCCACTGACTACCCTGCCGCCTATGGTCTAAGTGATAGACTCACTGGCCTGGAGTGAGCATAGTCTTCTGTCACAGGTCAGTTTTCTCCAGTGGCCATCTTCAGTGTCTTCCTATTGCCTTTGGGATAAAGACAACCCCGATTCTCAGGCTTGTCCCGGTGTGGATTGCTTGAGAATCCACACGTTATGGTGCCTTGTTGCACCTCACTAACTACATTAACTTCTCTCAGCCATGGTCCTGTAACTGCCTCTTTGCCTGGTCAACTCCTACGCACCCTCCTGCCTCCAGGTCAAGTGCTGCTTCTTGAGGAAAGCTTTCCCTGGATCCCTGGCCTGAGTAGACTCCTTTCTCCCAACTCTGCCAGCACTGGGCCTCACCTCCGTAGCTCATGTCAGTACTGCAATTTTATATGATCCCATCGATAGCTTGATTCCTCCGTGTCCCCACACTGAACATAACTCCTCGAGGACAGAAACCATGTTGCTCTTTGTTCACTTCATATCCTCACATACCTGGCACATGGAGAGATGTTGAATAACCACTTTCTGAGTGAATACTGAAGTGAATGAAACACACATGAACTATGAGATAATTAACAAACTCCCACCTATTGTGATTCTATACTATTTTAATTTATCGGTTCAGGGCTGCCCAGTAGGATTCTTATATGGGATGTCCCAATAAGATCCCATTATTTCTAGGCATCTAATGTCTAAGAATATAACTTTAGGGATTAAGTAAACTAAGTTGACACAGGTATTTTGGAATTCTTGGCAAGAGTTGAAATATGAGTCATTTAAGAAAGAGAATCTGAAATCCAGAAGAGCTTCATGGAAATGATGGTGAACAAGGCTTCTCTGTGGACCTGCTTCTGGTCAAAGCTGTCCAAGTTCCCTACTGGATTGAAGCTGATGTAGTAACTGCACAGAGAGCTTGGCTGCTCGTGAGCCCACGGGATGGGGGGTGGGGGGTGGTCCTGCAGTGCTCTAGTCGTCTTTTAGTCAATATTAGTTCTACTGACCTTTCTCGCTCCTTCCATACTTCTGGTCTCTGAAAGTCCACTCAAGCCCCCTTGTGCTTGTTAAGTCTATAACTTCCACAGTCAGCCTCTTCTTGATGCCTGTCTCTCCTGATCCCCACTGGGCTTCGTTTATTCAGCTCTGTCCCCCTCATCACCTCCTCTGCTCCCAGCAGACCTGCCCTTCAATTCCCCAGTGACCCAGCATGGACTTCACGATGGGCTCCATTTTGATGTTTTCAGCTGAAGCAGTTTTTTAAAAGACTCTACCTTTATTGACAGTGAAAGAAAGCCCTTATGACCCAATGAAATACATCAGCTGAGGTTTAAACGACATGAAGAAACAAGATTCCTAACAGGAAAAGAGACTTGCTTTCCCTAAGAGAGAACAGGGGAAAGAAGAGCCAACAACTTGGGGGAAAATTCCCTGTAAGGCAAAATTAGACCAATTTAAGGCAAGAAGACAGTTTTTCAACCTTCAGTCTATATGTGGATCCCCTATGAAGCCGGTGAAACGTTAGGCCTGAGATCCAGCACTTGCTGATTTCAGTAGTTCTGGGGGCAGGGGGTAGAAACTTACCTTTTCAAGGACCACTGGTCATTCAGACACAGATTTCCAGGGACCATGTTTTAAACTCTTCTGGAAGCAGCAGTACCCACAGCCCAAGCATTTTGCTCCAGAGCCATCCTCTAAGGTGAGCAGCCATCTTGGAGGGAACTGATGGGTGAAGGCTGGGCATTTAGGTCTTGATTAGACACCACGGGGTTCCGACGGCTTCTGGCAGGTGAAATGTTCATGCAGTAGAAATTTAAACATGACAAACGTGGTTCACTATTTTAAGACTATTTTGACTCTACGTGTTGCTTATTACTCAAATGCTTCTGGTGGCATTATTAAGAACATAATTTTCCTTTTTAGATGAAGGAAGACTATGGAAAGGTCCAGGGTTGTGCCTATCTTAAGTTTTTGAAGGGAACTCTGGGTCTGTTGCTAGTATTTCTAGTAGGCATTTTCCATCTTTGCTTTGTGACTTGGGGAGGAAAGGGTTCCTAGTCCCGAGCCCAGGGCAAATGCATTTTAGTTCCAGTACTCAGAGACATGTCAGCCTCACGTCTGCTTGTCACAGAGCAGGTCTCTACCACACCCCAGAATGGGAGCAGCATATGACCAGGTCAGGAGTCAGGAGGCTCTGGTTTTGTGCCCTGGGATTGACGCACATCAGCCCGCACTTGTGACCAGCAGGAGTGGGCTTCCGCTGTTCCTATGGCATAGCCAGAGGGACAGTACCCTCGCTAGAGAAGCGATGAGTGAAGACTTACGAAATATTCACGTCTAGACAGAATGTGATTCTGGTTATCAAATTAACTGGAGGCTTCTTAGCTGTTTTTCTAACTACAAACTTATATATGCTTACTGTAGAGAATTACAAAACATTTAAGAATACGAATTACAAAATAAACATTCCTTGTGAGCCAACTATTCAGAAATGATTTCAGCAATGTTTTGCATTTTGCATATATCCTTCTAATATGAAAGATATACATATGTTATCACAAACACTTATCAACTATTTATAGATAACATATCACATACATTTAGCATTTATATTTTAATATATATTATATATTTAATAATAGGAATAATATACACAAAACATTGTTAAAGTTCTTAATATTTTATATATATTAACACATATGCACAGAAACAGAGAGGCATAAATTGCTTTAAAATTTGGATATTTTTAAGTTTTTATCTAACATTATATTGTGACATTTTCCGATTTCTCATGCGATACTCTTCAAGCACATGATTTTTTAATAATATATATTTTGAGGTTTTATTTATTTCAAAAGGGAGAGAGAGAGAAAGAGAATGGGAAGGGGAGGAAAAGAGAGAGGGAGAGAGAATCTCAAACAGGCAGAGCTCAGTGCGGGGCTCAATGTCACAAACTGTGAGGTCATGACCTGAGCTGAAATCAAGAGTCCAACGTTTAACTGATTGAGCCACCTAGGTGCCTTCAGGTACATGACTTAAAACAATTTTTTTTCTTTATTTGAGAGAGCAGGGAGGGGAAGGGGCAGAGTGAGAAGGAGAAGAGAATCTCAAGCAGGCTCCACGCTGTCAGCACAGAGCCCGTCATAGGGCTTGAGAGGGCCAGTAACTGTGAGATCATGACCCAAGGTGAAGTCAAGAAAGGGACGCTTAACTGACTGAGCCACCTAGGGGACCCACCCCCTTCCCACTACGTGATTTTTAACAGCCATATGACCCATAATGCTGTGATGGCAATGAATATTACCTTACGTTTGGCCCTTGATATTATTTCTATAAATATTTTGTTATTATAAAGGAAAGCTTCAATGAGCAATCTTGAACTTATATATTTGTCTCTATCTTTGATCAGATTGGCTCCTTTAGTAAATCAAAACCAGGTAAGACTGTTTTAATTTAGTGTCTCTTTGGAACTGAGTCAAGAAACATTTCCCAAATGAACTCACTGCATCGCTTCCCAAATCTCTTGCTCTCAGAGGAGGGAAAGGAACCTGAGAGGGCCTCCTTGTCCCCTAACTTTATAGGCACACAGTTTCCTCCTCTGTCTGTTCAACATCTGCAGATTCAGTGGGAGCTCTTGTTAACTCTGGCATTCAGGGAAGGGACAGCACTATGGGTACCTCAGTGGTTGTTTCATTGAAGCTTTTCTGTGCGACATTCCTATATCTCAGAGGACATAACTTGGCTCAAAGGACACAACACAGAGTGTTTGATCATATATGCAAAACTTTACTATGTAGCAGCTCTGGTAGGGAAACATACCATAGGGTAAAGAAAATAATCCACAGAATCTCAGCAGGTAGGACCTCATGCTTTTAAAGAGTTAAAGACTGGGCGTCTGGGTGGCTCAGTTGGTTAAGCATCCGACTTTGGCTCAGGTCATGAACCCATGGTTTGTGAGTTCAAGCCCCGCATTGGGGTCTGTGCTGACAGCTCAGAGCCTGGAGTCTGCTATGGATTCTGTGTCTCCCTCTTTCTCTCTACGCCTCCCCCATTCTCACTCTCTCTCTCTTTCTCTCAAAAATAAATAAACATTAAAAATAAAAGAAAGAGTTAAAGGCTGATAAGAATTGATTAATGAGATATCAGAGACACTGAAGAGATGAAATCACTAATCACTAGCTAATCTGTTTTTAGATATAGTAGACTGGAGTTTTACAATTTCTGGCGTCATAAACCTTAGTCAAACCATGACATGAAAGCAAAGTGTAATTTTCATGGCCACAGTTTTTATAATCAACTCAATAAAAAACGCTCTGGCACACTGTGAAAACATAAGTTTAGCTCAATTTTAATCTTGGGGGAAAGAGAATTTGAAGCAATGACTTGAAGTTTCTAAGAAAAGGAAATTCAGTAGTAATATGATTTGATGCACAGTCCTTCTCTCCTCCAGTGCAGATGGGTGAGCTGTGCAGATGTGTTGTCTCCTGGCTGCTTAGGCTGGGGAGACATGTGCAATGCCGGCCTCTGAGTCCTGTTTGGAAGAGACGTCGCTGGGGCAGGGGGCACCTTTTGCCCCCCCGTCAGGCCCAAATCACAGGCTCGAGGTGCCCTACCCCCAGTGCTCATGGCTCTTCTTCTGCTCCCTTCCCCCTCTTCTGTCCCTGCCACACCCACACCTACATCTCCTGGTTGTGTCCTGTGTGAGGTCTGGCCACGTGACCCCAAGGCTGCAGCCTCTTTTCCATTTTATACATGACCAGAGATGTGTTCATGAATGTTTATTGACCAGTTTTTTTTTTTTTAAAAAAGCCCTGATTTGAAGCGTTCCTGGATTCCCGGTGTGAATGGTTTCATCAGGGGCAATTTCAAGCTACCATCATGAGATGAACTTCTTCACAAAAGCCCTGGAGGTTTTGCCGTTGACTCTCTGGAGCTGCTTGAGCAGGTGAAGTTCACCCTGTAAAACCTCGGGGACCCAAGTGGGGTGCGAATCTGACGTCAGAATTCACTGGGGTTGGGCCAGTGTCCTGCGTGCATTTGCCTTCCTGGAGACCCTCAGGGAAATCCAAATTCGCATGCAAAATCCATCCTTCAAAGCACATGGCAGCACTTTGGGTCATGTTGGTGGGTCTCCCCGACAATCCTGGAGGCCACAATGAGAAATGGCAGCACCCACCTGCTCTACAGGCCAACCCTTTCATCAACAGGAGACCTCTTGCTTGTCAGATGGTATGTACAATGGATCTATTTAGCAATATCAATGAATTCCTAGAAATGATTGCCTTTTCCTGCAGAAGAACTTTTCTTTCTAAGCCATCATTCAGCTGTTAAATGAACAAGGCAATGCCAGGGCCTTATGTTCATTGGAATATCCCCAAAGGGCTGCTTTGCGAGTCCTCATAGGTAGTACCCAACACGGTTCCATTGGTACCGTGGGAATGATGTCCCCTGCAATTGTGCCATGCTGATGTCCTTTCCATTTTTATGTATAGGTGCTCCCTACTGTACTGAGGGAGAAATTAAGACCAAAGAAGTAGAAGCACAGACATTTTAGAAGGGTCTAATAGAATAGTTTCTCCAACTCAGGTCTCTAGAAAAGGGGTCCACCCTGTTTAATCCTGTGGAAGATAAATGATCTGTACCCAATTTAGCTATGACTTATTGAGTAGTTACCACACATAAGGACTCTGCTAAATGCAATCATGACATTATAATGCCTTAATGTGCCTAGCACAAATTTGAAGCTGCCCATTGTCCTGTCCCAGAAATCTCTTTTATAAAGTAGCACTCAGTTCACCTTCTATTGGCTAAACCATACACCTCAGTGTATTCTGTTGTTCACCCTGCTGCATACAACGGGGGTAAAGAGGAGGCACAGGGGGGCACCTGGGTGGCTCAGTCAGTTAAGCGTCTGACTTCGGCTCAGGTCATGCTCTTGCGGTTCATAAAGTAGAGCCAGCGTCGGGCTCTGTGCTGATGGCTCGGACCCTGGAGGCTGCTTCAGATTCTGGGTCTCCCACTCTCTCTGCCCCTCTCCTGCTCATGCTTTGTCTCTCTGTTTCTCAAGAATGAATAAACATTAAAAAAAAAAAGCCCAGACATATGACAAGTCATTTGTCTAGATGAATGCCGTCCACTTTACTTTTGGAAACTGAGTAATTATTCCAGTGCTGTCACTATTGTCCAAACTGGGTTTACGTTTCCCTTTCAGGAAATGTGTGCAGAATCCATGATATGTTTGTTTGGATATTCACAATTAGCATAATTTTTTGAGGGTGGGTTTAGGGCTAATTCTTCGGTAAATTTACAGTCTTACAAACCGACTTTAAAAATGCGGCAGAGGGGTGCCTGGGTGGCTTAGTCGGTTAAGCGTCCGACTTTCGCTTGGGTCATGATCTCGCGGTTCGTGGGTTCAAGCCCCGCGTCGGGCTCTGTGCTGACTGACAGCTCAGAGCCTGGAGCCTGTTTCAGTCTGTGACTCCCTCTCTCTCTGACCCTCCCCTGCTCACGCTGTCTCTCTCTCTCTCCTAAAAATAAATAAAACATTAAAAAAAATTTTTTTAAAAATGCGGCAGATATTAGAGGTTGGCATATTCAGTGTCTATCTAGTCCCTGTCCCTTTGCCTTCTTTTATTATAGAGGCCAAGAAACTGAAGTAGTTAATCTCCTGGCATGTGAGTGCAGCTCAGATTGGCCAGGCGAGGCTGCCTTTGCCAATAATATATAGGTGGAAGTTCCTGGGAAGGTTTCAGTTTTTCTATTTAAAAGGCAAAGCCTTGGGTGGAGAGAGTTTTTGGCCTTTTGTCTTCTTCTGTGTGTGTACTGGACACTAGGGGAGAGAATTAAGCAGTTTGTAAACATGAAGGCATCTTGAGGACAAAATCCCAAGGATGGTTGGGCAGATGAGGAGGAGGTGAGAGCCAGACAGCATCGTAGAATGGCCATCCCAGCGCTAGACTTCATGCTTCTGGATGTCCTGTTGCATGGACAAGATAGGCCTCTGACTTATTAAGCATCTGCTTGTCGCGTTATTCATGATGTACAGAGAAAGGGATTCCTGACAGGTACTGAGGACCTAAGAGGTCCTAAGAGGAATTCTGGACATAATTTAACCATAGCAGAATTATTGAGGTAGGGTAGGATGACTGGTGTTCTAATGGCAAGGGAGGGAGTTGACAATTCCTGAGGGGTCTCCTTTACGCCAGGCACACTTCAAATGTTATTTCCCTTAAGGAGGCCAATGAAATCAGAGTTTGATTTATTCCCACAGCCACTAAATGGGAGAGCTGGAGTTCAAACTGAGGTCATGATGACTCCCAAGACTAGGGCTGTGTGTGTGTGCGCGCGCGCATGGTTAGAAGGATTTCAGGTGAGAGACGATATTGATAAGAACAAGTGTAGGTAGAAAAGACAATAAGAAAGTTGGCCTGGCTGGAGTTTAGAATTCATTTTGAAAGTACAGGAAGATAGATGTGGGCGGATAAAAGCGAGGCCAAATTATGGAGGGTCATGAATCTTAACCCAGTGACTAGAGCCACTGGTTAGTAGGAAGCAACTGTACATTCTTTAGAAGGGAAATGATATGGTATGCTCTTGGAAGAGTTATCTGGTACCAGCTTTCACTATAAATAAAAAAAGGCAATAGACTTAATCAAAACCAGATTAGATTACTTTTGAGAAGACTGCTTTTGCCAACATGCTATTTTTTAGATTATAATTCTTTAATACCACGGGTGATTACTGTGCCTGCTTGATAAACAAGTCCCTTGCTAGAAGGAAACTTTAGGCAGAGAGGAAAATCTGGGATAGGTGTTCATGGAATAAATGGAAGAGGAATTTGCATCTTGCCTTGATGCACTTTCAGCAGCTTTGCATTCTTGGTGTTACTATTTCTCAAAATTTCATGAAGGATGGAAAAGCATATTACATATAAGATAGGACCGGAGCATCAGAAAATTCTTTGATAATTTGAAATTACACATGACACAAAATAGCAGAAAATTCAATTGTCTGGGAGGCTGGTTCAATAATGCTAAGCTGCCTACATTATATCTAGTATTTAAACACAGTCTCTTTCCAGTATAGTGATAACTCTTTAAACAAAGCAGTTAAAAGTTAGTTATGTCTTCAATGAAATAGGTAGCTTGATTCAAACTTTCTTTCCTTTTCTTTTTTTTAAAATTCTTTCCCTTTTTTTTTTCAGTTTAAAAAGATTTTATTTACTTTAAGAATTCACCGGAGTGTCTTTCTGAGTTTCGTTAGCATCATTGAGTTTATGACAATTTAACTCTAGCAGGAGGCCACTGAGAGCAGGGACTAAACTTGGAATTCAAATTGATGTTATGTGACTATAATAAAATTTTTATCTACAGATACCAATGGCTATCTGCCAATCAGTCTACTTTTTTTGTTTTACGATAATAATGTTTCCACGTTCTTTTTCTGCAAATATATTGTCTCTCAAATCTAGACTGTGGACCTTGGGACTGTTATATGCAAGACATCACTTATAGATGATATGAGTGTATTAATTAATTAATTAATTAATTAATTAAGTGTATTAAGATATCTGGGGAGAGATTTGTATCAGTTTGATTTCCTTTACACTAAATTAACATCTTACTTAAGTTTTTTTTTTAATGTTTTATTTATTTCTAGGAGAGAGAGAGAGAGACAGAGTGAACAGGGGAGGGTCAGAGAGAGATGGAGTCACAGACTGAAACAGGCTCCAGGCTCTGAGCTGGCAGTCAGCACAAAGCCCGATGCGGGGCTCAAACCCACGAACCACGAGATCATGACCTAAGTGAAAGTCGGACACTTAACCGACTAAGCCACCCAGGCTCCCCACATCTTAAGTTTTAAATACTTTACTTAAGACCTAGAACTATCAGAAGTGTCTATATGTTGGTAAAATCTAAGCTACATTAAAGTTATTATGTAGCTCTAGAAGAAGTTTTGACTATTTATTATCTAGAGCTACTCTGTCTGCTTTGAAGTTGAGGGTGGGTGCATTCCAGGGGCTGATACTTGTCAGGGGCCCTTTGGTAATCTCCAGGTGAGGCCATGCTTCACTCCAAAGCACTACAGACTTCTCTTCACTTAACGTAAGGAGACATTAAGTGTACAAGAGGCATGGCATGGGACAGTTTTATTGTGGTGACTCTGTTTCAGTGAGTGACAGTGCTGAAGCTGCTTATTGCTTTCCAGTGGGTGCTTTAAATTTTCCTCAAATACTACTATTTCTTTCCCAGCAGGCATCCTGTCTTAGCTCCAACTGCTGTAACAAAACACCACAGAATGAGTGCTTAAACAGCAGACTATTTCTCATGGTTCTGGAGTCTTAAAAGTTCAAGGTCAAGGTGTCAGAAGATTTGGTTCTTGGTGAGGGCTCTCTGGCTCCCTGAAGGCCGCTATCTTGCTGTGTACTCACATGACATCTTCCTTGTGTGCAGATGCACAAAGAGCTCAGGTCTTCCTTCCTCTCTTTATAAGGATGCTAATCCCATTATTAGTAAAACCTTCATGACCTCACTTAAACCTAATTACCTCCCAGTGCTCCCTGACATTGAGGGTTTCCACATATGAATTTGGGTGGGGAGGGGATTGAACAAATGTTCAATCCGCAAAACACTATTCCCACTCCTTCAGCCTGAATCTCTCTCCTCTTTCTTTTTACTACTGCTGTTCGGGTACTAAACAATGGGAAATGTCCTGAAATGGCTTCTGTTTTATAATCTTACTTTTGTTTTCTATAAAAAATGACTATTTTAACGGAGTGGTAGTGCAAAGCTCTTAGAGGACTTTAAAGCTCACTTTACTGAGCTGTGCTGTATGGAAGTTGCTCATGATGCAGACGACCACGTTTTGCTTGTATTGTTTTTTATTAAGGTATTTTGAAATCTTGCCCACATAAATGGATCAGTAGGGAGATAACGGATATGATCGTCAACAAATAATCCAATTGTTTAGAGCATACAATGGGAAACTTCAACCAGGTTTTCCCAGGAGCTGGTGAAAAATGCATAGAAGATATTTTGCAGTTAAGGAAACAAAAACCAAAAAACAACCACAATTCCTGAAATAGTGAATTCATGGTGGAAATCTCAAGTTACTTAAAAAAATTTCCAAAGGATGTAGTCATCTCAAGAACAACAGAATTGACATAGGCACATTGTTAATTTATGTAGGGTTAAAAATACTTTGTATTTTCAACAGTAATTTTAGCTTTTAACTTTAGCTCAGAAGTTCTGCAAATACCTGAAGGAATTTCGGTGTTGCTCACCACCTCTCCTACACATCCTCGTCAAACTGCAGGATTACTATTGTTACAAGTCTTAGTGTTCCTGTTATTTTCTATGTAGAGGCAGAATTTAGAACGGTTGCTTGTTTGCTACCTTGTTTGGCTAATTCTTCCTCTTTTTGGAGGGAAGGCTGACAATAATCATACTGAATTTATGGTCCAATTTTGCCTCCTTCATTAGAAATGTTTCACCTAAAGTGCAGAACACCTGACATAGAATAAAACCTCAATAGGAAAAATGATGATCTGCTGATGGGTACTGGTGGTATAACATATTCCCAAGGAATACATTCCAATGCCAAAGGTCTGTCCTTTGTGAAGTTCAGATGAGGTGCCTTGACTTATCACACTTTGATGTCTAAGGTACTGATGCTTTAGGAGGGAATGATAACTCACTTGCTGATTGCTAAGCCATAGTACTTACTCCATATAAAACTGGTATCAGTTCAAAGTTTATGAGACTTTGAAATATGAAAGGCTGAGAATATGGTTGGCTGGGAGGGATTAGTGCAGCTGCTCCTGGATGGGATAATCCAGGGGACCCAAGTGCAAGCTGATTCTTTAAGGTGCTTTCTTTTGTTCCCAAAGGAATGGTGGGGACATGTAGATGTGGTGTGAAGGCTACCCTTCCCTTCTCAAGGATGCCTCTCCCTTCTTGGTCCCAAACACCGATCCCTTTCTGAGAGATCTTTGCCAGGAGTTTTTTTCAGCTCTAAGAGAAACACTTTGCCCAGTGGGTTCCACCTACAGAGGAGGAATGGCCTGAGTAGGAATGCTGAACATTCAGGGTCTGAAATGGAGCACAGGAGACCTACCTTATTGGGAAATGGCATGAAGATGTTCTTTTCTGGGGATGATTACAACCTTTTGGGGGAGTCGATGAGTTTGTTGAGTGCTAGCTCACTCTCTGCCAGGCCCTGCTCTAGGCCTGAGGGTAGTGAACATTACGACAGAGCCAGCTACTGTCCTGGATGACCTCGTGACTTACTGAGGGAGCTGACAATATGTAAGGGAACACTGGATGACACAATGATTGCAGATGATGATTAGGGCAATTGAGATAATAAACAGGATTCTAGAAGAGAGAAGAATCCTGCTTCAGACTCATTTTAGATAAAGTGATTTGGGAAGGCCTCTCTGAGGACTTGATCTGCTTATAAAGTATAAGAAGGACCCAGAAATGGGTAGAACCAGGGGACAAGCATTTGAGGCAGAGGGAACAGCTACAACAAAGAAATTGAGGTTCTTTTCACCCTAGGCATGCACTGATTTGGTTAACTGTTGGAGAGAGGACATATCTTTTAGCTACTTCTGTCTCTTTTAGAAGCTTGCTCTCATGAGAAATAACTGGTCCCATTTGCTCTTGATTTTTACATTAGGTGTGGAGATCTATATCTATGTCTGTATATCTATCTATCTATCTATCTATCTATCTATCTATCTATCATCATCTATCAGACTGAATAGAGTTTTCAGTTTACTATTTTGTTTTGCTGTTTGTTGCTTTTTCCCGTGGAATTGTTTTTCAACCAGAAGTAAAATAGTTTGGCTTTAATGTCAACTAGAAGTAAAAGACATGGCTTTAATGTCAAAATCTGATTAATAATAAAAGCACATGTGTGCATGATCTTTCTTTCTTTCTCTTTCTTTGTTTTACTCAAGAAGATGAATATACGCTTATTTAAAAGTAGGTGTGAATTATAAATGCATATGTCATTGGAAAACACATATTTTTGAAGGGCTATAATCCTTCCCTCCCCAAAACCTATCAGTTGAGTCCATTTTATAATAGTCATCCCCCTTACTTTCTTGTTTTGATAAGTTCTGAGTAATTTTCAAAATAAAGTGTCATTTTATTCTTTTTAATAAAGGCAGCAAACACATTGCTTAGAGTTCCAAAGCATGACAGTATTATTACTCAGACAAACTTCATTCTTTTCTGAAATAACATAGTTCTTTATCTTTTTCCTAAACTGTTATAACTGAAATATGGAGTTACTTTGATAATGACACACTTAAAAATATTAAAGCTCTAGAAAATATTAACTAATATGTTAAAGGTAACCTTGTATTTGTATTTAAATTAGAATAATGAGTCTGTGCTAAACTTATTGTAATATCTTATTATTGTTTATAACAAATTGATAATTATAATTTTGAAAATATGGTGAAACTTACTTTTCAAAACACCAACATTTTTGGCTGTCATGTTAGCAGCAAAGAGTTTGAGGACACAGATATATGGTTGTGAAATCCGAGTGGTGGACTGGTAAGTCATCTTCCAAATGCTTCTTTGTCAGAGTGGCTTAAATCTTTCTTGGACGCAAAGGATCTAAACCATACACTTAGTGCAGAGGCAAAATGAAATTCAGAATGAGTTTGTCTTAGGTGGTTTTCAGCTCTGGGTGACAGATACTGGCACATCTAAAGGAAAGTATCTGGGTTCAGGAAACAGGTGGTATAAGAGGCTAATGCAATACCTCCCTTTAGTTCATGTTGGGGGTATATGCCTTTCCTTTGCAACTCTGTCCTGGAAATTGTAGCAATTTCTTTGTGATTCTGTCCCAAAGCCTGGGTTTGTGGATGACGGTGGCAGAAGAAAGACAGCATGACACTCAGAAGGGTGGACTGTCAGGACTGACCTCCTGTAACAGCTACCATGTAGATATTGGGTCCCTTCATGGAAGTCTCCAATTCCTCGTCTCATCCACTTGGCAGCTTGTCTCAACAAACCACAGTTATTCTGAACCCCCTTCCGCTGGGGTTCCCAGTGCCCTGAGTCCCTTTCAGAGTTCACCTATCTGTGCACATTCAATCATCCTTTCCTCCCTTGTCTGCTTCTAGAAGACGCCCTCCATTGCCTGACCCTTTATGTGAGTTACTCTGGGTCACATCCTCGGTTGTTTTCAAGGTCTCTTAGGACATCTACCAAATCTGTCTCACTTCCGTTTTGTCTCAAGGGCCAGATCCAGATTTTCAACTACTTGCAAATTGCTTCTCCTGGAAGTTTTGCAGAGATCAAAGTTAATGTGTCTAAAACTTAGGGATTTTTCTCCTTTCAGTTTAAAACTTAACTGCCTTCTCTGTTCTCAATCATGGTGGATACCTACCAGCTACTTTTTGTTTGTTTGTTTGTTTGTTTGTTTGTTTTATAGAGTTCACTTTCCCTACAACTTGTTAGTAATCACTGGGTCACCAAATGCTACTGATGCTGTGGCATAAATATCCTAAATCTATGAAATCATCTTAATTCTATTGCTTCCCTCCTTCCTCAAATTCCCTCAGCACTGTAGTTGCTCTCCTTCACCATCAACACACATAAAGCTACCAGATTTTCCTCCCTAAAAGCCAAATGTGGGGTTTTTTCACCATTGTTCTGTCTTCAGTAGAATCCGATCCCACCCTAGTGGTGTATGGGATGAAGTCCAAACTCAGTATGGCATAGGATCCTTGACATTTGATCCCCACTTACCTCTCACCTGATCTGATTCAACAAATATTTACTGTGCACTTAGTGTGTACCAGGCACCAGGAAAATAAAGATGGATAAGACGCCTTCAGGAAATTCGCAGTCTGGAAGGGAAAATAGAGAGATAAGACAATGATTCAAAAATAATGAGTGAAGTCTTGTGATGAAGTTATGGACCCACTAACTTTTTATACTCCAGTTACACTGAACTTCCTCTCACTGTTTCTAAAGAAGGTTGAACCCTACTGTTTTATATTCATTTTTCCTTTCTGGAATTACCAATCATCCCTTTCTTTTTTTTTTTTTTTAATTTTTAAATGTTTTTATTTGTTTTTGAGAGAGACAGAGAGACTAAGTGAGAGCAGAGGAGGGACAGAGAGAGAGACACACAGACAGCATCTGATGCAGGGCGGCTCCAGGCTCTGAGCTGTCAGCACAGAGCCGGAAGCAGGGCTCAAACTCACAAACTGAGAAATCATGACCTGAGCCAAAGTCGGATGCTTAACCGGCTAAGCCACCCAGGTACCCCCCCGCCCCCATCATCCCTTTCTACGTGGCAACTTCCTCTTTGGCTTTTAAAGGCCCAGCAGACTATGACCTTCTCTTTCTCCTTCTTTTTTGGGACAGATGTTTGCTTCCTTGTTTCAAGGCTCCTAGTGTATGGGGATCATGGCACCATCATCTTGTTCTTCTGGAGGTCTGGCTCATCTTTTTTTCTCTACTTTTTATCTTCCTTGTATACCTGGCACTCCCTAAATGCCCAGTTTCTGCTCAGTGAATAAATGAATCCCTCACTGGCACAATGTCTCCCTAAGAACCAAGTATCTTACTTACAGTGGTAAACATAACTCTGTGGAGATCCTCAGCCATTAGTACCCCAAAGTCTCAGGTCACTTAGATGAAACCTTAGGAAGCAAGACTAAAGAAAAGACCACTTTCTGTCTTTCCTATTCCTGTCCTTGATTTCATTCTTCCAGTAGAGAGGAGAGTACCTGGGAAAAAACCTATCATTCGAGAGGCTGGGGGTGGTTGCCAGAGGGCTACCTGAGGATAGGTGCTAGAAGGAGAGAAGATTGGGATTGGGGACTGAGTCAGGGTAGCCCTTTCCCCCAGGACAAATCCATGTATGCTGTTCAGTTACTCATGGTTCCCACTTCATTAATGAAATTTTCTTCAAGGTTATACTTTTATAACATGTTTTATAATGGTTACATCTTCTGTACAAGGGTGTCCTATAATTTACTCATCTGAGCCTTTATTATTGGGAATTCAGATTGGTCTTTCCAAGAGATGTTAAGGTTAGTGGGCCAATCCTTCATGAAGCATCTTCTAAGGGCTGGGTGTCTCCTTAGAACAAAGATCAGCAGCCATGTCTCCCCTAGCTACATCTTGCTAGGCTATTCCGTGCCACTCAGCCTGTCCTCTGCTGTCATGCATGCTGACCTAGACATTCTATGTCCTAGGAATAATTTTTTTTTCTTTTTTGACTCTGTAACACATGGAAGTACTTAGAAAGCATTGTTGTGGCTTTCTATTGCAGTAGGAAATACGTAAGGTCTATATGTGCCTTAGATGCAGATACTCCTGGGCTTGTTTGTGATGCCTTTCACATGTCTCTCTGTCATGCAGTTGACCCTTGAACAACAAGGTGTTAGGAGCCCTGACCCCCGTGCTGTCAAAAATCCAGGTATAACTTTTGATTCCCCCAAAACTTAACTACTAACACCCTACTGTTGACCAGAGGCCTTATCAATAATTTAAATATTTTTATTTTTTTTATTTCTAGGATAGAGAGACACAGCGTGAACAGGGGAGGGTTAGAGAGAGAGGGAGACACAGACTCCGAAACAGGCTCCAGGCTCTGAGCTGGCAGTCAGCACAGAGCCCGATGCGGGGCTCGAACCCACGAACCGCGAGATCATGACCCAAGCAAAAGTCGGACTCTTAACCAACTAAGCCACCCAGGTGCCCCATTATAATTTAATTAACACTTATTTTGTATGCTATATGTAGTAGGTACCATATTTGTACAGTAATACCTAACTTTTTTCTTACAATTTTTTGGTATTTTAGTCTATATGGTTCACCTGAGAGTTTTTTCAAACTGTTAAAAATTTCTAAAAAATTTTCCAGTATATTTATTGAAAAGATACACATATAAGTGGGCCCATGTGGTTCAAACCTGTGACTTATACCTTGGCCTATAATCTGAATCCAAGCAGAGATTTTCAGTGACAATGTGGGGAGACAGACTTTGACTGAACCTGGGTGCTTTTGACCAAGTCTTGTAAGGTTAAGTCTGATCATTATAGCTCTTTTCTTTTCTTTCTTTTTTTTTTTTTTACCCCAACTTGGTATACTACCATTCAATTCTACCTACTCAGAGTTATCCTCAGATTTCATGAGTTCTCTGCAGATAGCTGTTGAGGTGAAAAAGTTTTACTCTACTCTTCAAGATTCTTTTGGCTGGTCTAAGAATGAAATTTACATAAGACAGATTAACAGGAGAAAATCAAATATAGTTATATATGTTCAAAGGCTCCTTAAGAATATGGGGCAGTCAGACGGTTGACGTTATATGTCATCTAGAGCTAATAAGAAGGGGTTAGGAGCCTCAGACTTTGAAGGGAAGGGAGACAATTTACAGTAAGATGGAAAAAAGTAAACGTTTGGTCAACAAATGTTTGCTGGGCTACTCAGAAATAACGAGACATAGAGAAATGTTAACAAACAGTATTTGCGAGGCTCTTCCCTGTCTCCCATACCTTATTCATATTATACTGTAGTTATGTGTGGTCATAGCTCTCTTCATGGAACAGGCCCTCTATCTAAATTCTTTCAGATAGTTGCGTGGAGACAAGAAGAAAAACTTCTCAAATTTTCTGTTTCTTAAAAAGAATCAGTCTAAATTTACCCACAGATGCCAAAGAGGCACATTTTGGGGTGGCAAATCTTACTTCCCTACTTAGCCCTACTTCAGATGCCAGTTTCAGGGTCCCCAGGGACACCTGAATGTCTGACTGTTGACCTCTCAGGTTTGAAAACTCACTAGAACTCAGAAAATGCCACTTGTGGTTACAGGTTTTTGTTTGTTTGTTTGTTTTTTATAGAGGATGAACATAGGGCAAGGTCTAGGAAGGAATGAAGAGATTCCATGCCCTCCCTCATAGAATTAAGACATCATCCTGAGAACACAATCACACGTACACCATCAGGAAGCTTTCCGGAGTCTAGATGTACAGAATTTTATTGGAGTTTCATTACATAGGCCATGATTGATTAACTCATTGGCCACATTATTGAACTTACCTCCAATTCCCCTTCCTGTAGGTCTGGTGGTTGAAAGTTCCAACTCATTAATTGTGTGCTTGGTCTTTCTAGAGACCAGCCCCCAACCTGAAGCTATCCAGGGGCCCACCAGGAGTCCCCTCATTAGCATAACAAGATACTCCTTCACTTTGGAAATTCCTTGGGTCTTTGGCAGCTCTGTACCAGGAAGCAGGGAGAAAAAACCAGATATAATCTTTATTATAACACGGTCTTGAATTAAGTTACATAAGGATTGGGGCGCCTGGGTGGCTTAGTCGGTTAAGCGTCCGACTTTCGCTTAGGTCATGATCTCGCGGTTCGTGGGTTTGGGCCCCGCGTTGGGCTCTGTGCTGACTGCCAGCTCAGAGCCTGGAACCTGTTTCAGACTGTGACTCCCTCTCTCTCTGACTCTCCTCTGCTCACGCTGTCTCTCTCTCTCTCCTAGAAATAAAAAAAATAAAAAAAAGAGAATTAAAAAAAAAAAAGTTACATAAGGATTGCCCCCAATAAACCAAAATAAACTGAGGATAGGGACATATAGACTTCAGTCCACAAGCAGCCCTGGATAGTTACTAGTGTAAATATTGGTATAGAGGAATCGAAAGGATGTTGTTCTTAGCTACCAGAATTCAGCACCGTTCAGAGGCGCACTGGAGACGTTATCTTTTTAGAAAGATTTAAGAAGATGACTTCAGGGTTCAGCAACTGGGCCAGGTTGTTCAGGTTTTCATGAACTGACAGAGGACAGAATTCTGAGTGTTACAGGATTAGTGTAGGTGGGATTCATGAGGAAGAGGTGATGATAGGGATTCAGCTAGCTAGAGAAGGATCCTTGCCTTCAGGTGGCAAGTTGAAGCCCAAGCTCTTTGGAGGAGAGTCAGGAACTCTGAGTGTGCAAGGAGGGGCCTGAATACAGGGTGATGGCTCCTGGGATTGTGCGGTGTGAAGTTCGGCAGGTCTGGGCAGGTTAGCACCAAGCCAGATTACTAGGGTTCAGTCCTGGCTTCACTGCTTCCGAGCTGGCTGATCCTGGGTAATTTTCAGTATTTAGAAGTGGTGCAATCTTATTAAGTGGTGCAATCTTTCTGTGCCTCAACTGTCTTCTCTACAAAATGGGAACAATAATAATATATACTTTATGGTGCCATTAGAAGGACTTGATGAGGTCATCCATGTAAAGTGCTTAGAAGAGTGGTTCGTGTTATAAAGAGCGGCCAGCGAACATTAGCTTTTAGTGGTGCTGACCTGGTAAGGAACTCCTTAGAATGCAACAAAATAGGTGTATTTTCCCCTATTAGAAAATATATATCTATAACTAACATAAGAATTCTGGCAATTGTAAAAAAAAAAAACCTATATGACTAGGAAAATAAAAGTTACTTAAAGTCCCACTTTTCAAAAATAAGCAAATGTAGGTACTGGATGTATTTTTCAGGTCTTTGTTTGAGTGTTATGTCACTTCTCATGGCTGAGATAATTTTATTTTATGATTTTTTCATTATCAACGGGACATTACATTTTCCATTTTATCACAACCTTGATGAGCCTTATTTTCATGGCTTTGTGATGGTCCAATGAGTCAGTCAAAGCATATTTTATCTAACAAAGATAAGAATAGTAATAATAACTACTATGACTCGAGTGCCATTCAAATATCAGGCACTAGGTATTTCATGGACATTTTTACAAATCTTTCAACAATCCCGAGCACTTTTGCTGTGCCCTTTTGCTTTAGAGGTGAGCAGACATGGGGCAGCACAGAGGCTGAACAGGGAGTGCGATTCTGCACAGGGGCTCTGACACAGCAGCTGGCCATCCTCTTTCTGTTGTACAGGGCTTTCCCAGTTTTCACCACTTTAAGTAACAAAGGAAAGCATATCTCTGTGTTCAGAATTCTATACCTCGTGCTCTGCTCTTTCCTAAGGGCGCTTTTGGCAATTCTTCTTGAAACAGCATAATTATTGTACCAGAAGAAAGAGTGAGGCAACTCAAAGTCTAGAAAAAGGAGACGTAAAGAAAACTGGGATTAATACATTCTCAGGCCCACTGTGCAAATAGGGCCCCAGCCCTCACAGGTGTGTCCAAATAATGCTCTTTGCACTCCTCTGTTATTAACTATTGCTTTTATTATTTATTATTACTATTATTATTATTGTAATTATTACTATTACTGTTAATACCCCTTTCCCTCAAGGTGCCTTTGGATCTTAGTGTTGATGTCCGAGCAGAATTTCCACCAGAAAGTATTGGTTCCCCTTGTAAGTTGTTTTTTTCACCCAAGTCAGTCTGCTATGAATTGGGATCTGTCAACAAGCTATTCTTTAGGCCCCGACGTATTTGCAGGTGGGTCAGGCTGAAAATCCAAACTCGAGGGTCTAGAGCAATGATGGTTGCCAAATCAGCCACATGCAGCCTCACCGAGGGCTTCCTACTCGATTAAAGTCAGGGGAAGGCAACGAAGTGTGGATTTGCCTTTTGAGAACGTACAGAGTTGGCGATGGTCGGGCTACACACAGATAATTGTGTCAAGTGCCAAAGGCAGCTAGCTGCTCCTGACTTGAAGAATGAAAGAGAGGAAGGGACAATCGTAGACCATCCTCAAGGCATTTCCCTCATTAGCGGAAACTCTGATTCCTTTTATCTCCACGGTTATGCTGTATTTTCTAGGCCATATGCTTTTCATCTTACCACTGCACAAGAGAAAATGAGTAAGCTATGGATCTATTGTTAAGTTAGGAGTTCAAACAACCCACGTCAAAAGAGAGGTAAACCTCAATAAAGGAACTGCAGGTAGAAAAGAAAATTTGCGGCTTAAACATTCAAGCAATGAACATTGAGTTCTCTGTTATAATTAAAACTTATATCACAGAGAACGTAGTTACAAAAACAAATTGTACCTGATCTTTTATGTCCAATTGTGTGACTTAGTGCAGATATTATTTTTAAAAATCTCTGATTATTTTTATCCACGTGTCAAGGATTAACCCCCCAATGCTCTCTTTAAGGGTTCATTTTTATTGTTGCAGAGAAATAATTAAGGCTATTATAATTAACTGTCCCATAACTCAAAAACTCGGAGAAATGTGAGTACCTGCTGATATATGAGACACAAAGCAATATACTGTCTTTAAAAATACTGCCAACTTAAAATGATTTGATAAGTGGTGGGATATAAAAGTGGTTAGGAATAAAATTTCTGGAACAAAGCTAAGTACAAAACTCAGAAATTGCTGAATTTTTGTTCACTGCTTTATTTGAAGGATGTTCGTGACTCAAAGAGACTAATTCATAATGATGCATTAAGGTACCAATGTGATATTTAAAGCAACCAAATCTAGTTCTATAAGCTGGAATCTTGGAGAACCAAGTGGAGCTTTGATCTCCATGACAGCCATTCAGGTAAAAAAGTGCTAAGGGAATCAAAAACTCTAAGAATTGGCAAAACCTTCCGGAAGCTCTCTTTCCTGACTCCCCTCCAAAGCAGTATCATTTGCATTGCATTCTTGGAATTCTCTTTGGTGAGGAAGCTTCTGGTGACATACACAATTTTGAGCCAGGCTCAGTATACTTCCTGGTTTATCAAAGTGGCCAGTAAATTTTTAAATTTGACTTTTATCAGAGACAATATGCAGAAATCTAGGCTTTGTTTGTAGTCAAAATTTCCAGCCAAATCAATAGGGGAGAAGGATACACTGGTTGTAACTAATGTCAGCATTTGGTGTGTATATCAGCTCAGGAAGGATTTGGCAGCCCCGGGTTGGCAATGAGACATTATTAAATACAGTTTCTAGAAAACAGAACATCTGGACTCTGGTTTCAGCTGTTACTCATCTGTGGAGAGACTCCGGGTATCAGTAGTGATGGTTTAAGCCTCATTTCTTCATTGTTAAAGAACAAAATGATGCTGGCTTTGGCGAATCATGCTTAATTTGAGATGGTATTTTATCGTCTTCTAAAGGTGGTGCAGGTTGGGATCAAATGGATGTGTATTTTTAGTAAAATCAGTCTCATAATTATTTTAGGTATGTAGTGCTTTGTTGGGTATTCACAAGAGGTCTCTGAGGCACAAAGCCTACGTGTGAAATGAGGTGCCTTAGAAGGAAATAAACTCCCCAAAGAGGGAAACTGAGGGACCAAGTGTCCGGATGCTGAAGAAGCTCAAAGATCAGGCTGGTCATTAATTTGTATTGACCTGTAAGATTGCTGGCAGGCTAGAGGGACTCTGGAATGTATTTAAACACTGTAAAATGTTATACAAACTAAAGTATAATTAAGGAAGACAAAGATTAAAATGAAGTCCTCTATTGGAAGAATTCAGCCACAGAAATACTAAAAAAATTTTCCCTTTTTGTAATTCTTGAGAAAAACACTGTGACTGTTGGCTTTGGACAATGTAGCTGCATTTTTTAAAATGCATTACTTAACAGGGTTCAGTTAAGAGTATAAATGCAATTATTTCAATGCTTGCTTATACCTCATATGCATCTTATATGCTTTTTATATTTTTTTAAAAATTTATTTATTTAGAGAAAGAACAGACGGACAGAGAGAGGGAGAGAGAGAATCCCAAGCAGGCTCCACACTGTCAGCAAAGAGCCTCACACAGGGCTTGATTTCAAGAATCGTGAGATTATGACCTGAGCTGAAACCAACAGTCAGATGCTCAACTGAGTAAGCTACCCAGGCACCCCATATACTCTGAATTTTTATTTTTTGGCAACTTTTGGACATTTTGGTCATTTAGAGACAAGAGGTAAATTATACCAGTTTTCTAAAAAGCCCAAGTCAGACCTCTGTATGATAATCTATGAAGATATAACCTTAGTCAAGCTGTTCTCATTGGACTCTTTCACAAAGGGTAAATAACAAAAACATCAACTCATTCCTATAATTCAAAAAAGACATTCTTCTTTGAAAATTTAGGGAATTAAAGAAAAAATTTGGAAGAGATTATATTTTTTTCAAAAAAGGAATCTGACGGGGGTGTGCATTTTACAAGTCACAAATGGAGTTCAGTCTCTTACAATGATTCTTTATACCAAGTTCATGCTTGAGGAGGTAGATGACAGCCTATGTCATAGGAAACCACTTATCGGTCTGGATAACAGAGAAAAGGAGAAAATCAAAGTCCGATACTCTAGATCATTTGAAATAATTGTTGCAAAGCCAGCATGTATCAAACGCCTACTCTGTACCAGACACCCTACATGTATAATCTTATTTGGTCCTCACGGTAACAATTATTATCCTTATACTGGAAGAACGTTTTGTGAAAGGGGATTGACATTTTGTACTACTTCAGGAAGCAGGAGTTAATTGTTGGGTGAAAATTACTGGCAGTTATCGTGTGGTTCACCATAATAAATGCAAGGGGTGGCCGAATTGTATCATCTCTCCTTCCACTGCTAGTTCTGCTGGTATGGCGAGTCAGACCATGACTCCGTCCCTGAGCCCTCCCACTGGGGGCTCTGTCCTCCATCTGTGACGATGACCCCTACCAAAGGAGGACTGGTCAGTCAAGAACAGTCAGTGGCATTTGCCCTTTGTTTGATATCCCAATTTATCCCTACCTCAGTAGAAAGTTTGAAAAGCATACTTTTCCCAACAGGGGACTTTCTCACGACATAAAAAATCTCTGCCACTAGCAGTCTTACCACAGGCTGGATTCCAACATAGGATGATTTTTTCCCTCCCTCACTCCCATCTCAGTGTTTATTGATTATATTAGCTGAAAAGTGAACAGGCTTTGTTACTTTAGAAGTACCCTGCCAGCTCCTTGGAAAAAGCCCAGTACTTCATGAAATGGTCTTAGTTTAATTCAAGTCTAATCAATTGCTGAGCCAAAGTGGCTCAGAAATAGATGAAAGTCACAACCGGGAAACATTATTTTCCTACAACCTCACTGAAACACAATAGAAAGCAACAGATTTTGTACTATATAAATCACATTTAAGAAAGCAGTAGATTGTATATATTAACTTTCTTTTTTTAACTTTTTAAAAACTTTTCTTAATGTTTTATTTATTTCTGAAAGAGAGAGAGAGAAGAGAGAGAAAGAGAGAGAGAGACAGCACGAGCAGGGGACGTTCAGAGAGAGAGAGAGAGAGATACAGAATCTGAAACAGGCTCCAGGCTCTGAGCTGGCTGTCAGCACAGAGCCCGATGCGGAGCTCGGACCCATGAACTGTGAGATCATGACCTGAGCCAAAGTCAGGCGCTTACCCGACTGAGCCACCCAGGCACCCTAATATATTAACTTTCAAGATTTTCTTTACAAGCGTTAGTTGTCTGTAAAAGTCACACAAACTATTTCACTTTTTAAAAAAAATTTATTTCTGAAAGGGAGAGAGAGACAGTGTGAGCAGGGGAGGGTC
Organism: Proteles cristata cristata; assembly: GCA_017311185.1. NCBI lineage: Eukaryota > Metazoa > Chordata > Mammalia > Carnivora > Hyaenidae > Proteles > Proteles cristata. The sequence continues at coordinate 461,703 of JAESUZ010000067.1, read as the reverse complement.
AGAGAGGGAGGGAGACACAATCCGAAACAGGCTCCAGGCTGTCAGCTGTCAGCACAGAGCCCGACGCGGGGCTTGAACCCACGAACCGTGAGATCATGACCTGAGCCGAAGTCGGACGCTTAAACGACTGAGCCACCCAAGCGCCCCACTATTTCACTTTTATAGTGACCCAGATGAGATTATAAACCATTTATCTAGCACATAGTCATCGTCGTGGGCCCAACGATCTACATTATCTAAATGTGGATCTAGAAAGCAATGAATTTTGCATGTGAGAGCAGCAATCAAGGGATGGTAGGATGCAAACCTGTTTGGAACACATCTGAGTATTAATTCAAGACCTGGACTCCGTGGGACCAATTCCAGGAACATGTGATTTTCATGAGAAACAGAAGACAACAGTGAAAGTCAACCCTGCAGTGTCAAGATAATGAGTTAAATCCACAGGATCTGAAGCGTGGGGCCATGAATTTGAAAGCAAGAAGAGAAGATTAGGCAGAAAGTTGGTCAAAATGAAAGGGTAAGGTATTCCCGAGTCTACGTCAACATAATGAAACTCTGCAGGTATTCGGTACCCAGGAAATATCTGCTGGATGGATGAATGGATGTGTGAAGGATGATAGCCTGAGAGTTTTGCCTCTTCAGGTCAATGGGCATGACAATGGTGGGCATTGGCCAGGATTCAAAGGCGAGGAGTCATAGAATCGGGAGCAAAGTGGCAGATCTAATTCTTGCACGCAGATGTGTAAATGAGGCTCAGACGTAATAACCACAATAGAGTATTGTCAGAGAACTGGACACCAGGAAAGTGTGAGAGGGGTGGCAGATGAGCAAGATTTCAAAGCATGAAATTCCTATCAAAATGGAAAGAATATAGGGAGTACAAAGATGGCAATAGAAAAGTAAGGCACCAGAGAATAGCTCAATGTAGCCAAAAGCATACAGCATGTGTAGAGAAGCCACAAAAGCAGTCTGAGGCCAGAGAAGGGAGGGCTTGGATTCTAGGCTAAGGATTTCGAGCAGAATATGCACCAAGCACTCCATATTCCTATCGGAATAGATGTGAATCCTGGGGAAAATATACGAGGTATGTGTTGCCATGTAACAGGGCACTCGGTAATTGACATGTCTCTGAAGGATGGAAGTAGTGAAACATTAACAGATGAATGAAAGAGCCAAAAGAAGGAAGAGTTAAACATAAAAATTCTATAAGCTGTGTATATATTTTCTTCCTTTAGGATTATAAAATATAAACCAGGACAGCAAATAAGTGCAAAGTGAACGGAACATTAGTGCTATGCTAACGTCTTGTGGACCACTTGGGGACATGAAATCAAAGCAAATCGGCCGCATACAAATGGTAATGACCTTTTTCCCCAGCTCGAATCCTTTTTGGAACAAGGCAGATATAAATTTAAAAAATAGTTTTAAAAACCTCTGGGTGTAACATTTATAATGCAATGCATTGTTATAAGATACTGAATAACAATTTGGTGGCTTATAGTCTTTACCAACAGAAATACCTCACAGATGGTTTACGGGGTGCATTTCTGTCCTCCATTCTGTAAAGCAAAATCTGGTTTAGTGAGGAATTTTGTATCACCATTTGGAGGCTTTCTTGTCATTAGAAAGCCATTTTTGCTGGAATCATCCTAGTGGAAAAATCGTTCTTATTGTCATTTTCTCAGTTTCCTTTGCTTGGGTAAGGAGCGTAGGGAGAGGAAAAGATGGAGAAAGGAAAGAGGGGAATTTGTCTAAGGACTGATCATGAGAAAGTGAACGTTTAGCCAACCACGTGTCTTTGCCTTAATAAGTGCACATGATTATTTTTAGAAGAAAAAGCAGCGAAGTTGAAAATGGGTGTCGTAACAGTCTGGGAGGTAGAGTGCTTGAAGGGACATGGCTGTGTTCAGTGGTGTTTGTTGCACATTCATTCTGGTGCCTTCTTGGGAGAGATTCCTGCCGTAGCACGAAACAGTCAGATGCTCCTTGCTGGGGCCAGATGGCTGATTCAGTATGCAGCCTTCTAAACGGGGTGGAGTTTGCCGAGACATCTTGCGGCATCCAGACTCTCTCATCCATTTCTGCCTTTCATCCATCCAACGTCTTGCTCACTTTGTGGGCTCCTTCTTCACTTTGTTCTTGGAACTGTGTCTTCTATTTCCAGATGGATATTTTCCTCTTCCCTACTTCTCTGCCCTAACTTACCATAGTGTCTGGTCCACGATGAAGATGTATTAAGGCTTTTGTTGGACAACTGGACCAATATGGCCCCGTGTTTCTTTCATGCGCCTAATTGTCTGGAGACCCCAGGCTCTTCCCAGTCTCTCCAGGTTGTATCTGTTCTCGTTCAGTGAAATATGCTGAGTGTATACCTTGCCTTGGCCTGATTCCCTTTTTGTTTACTTGTTTTGTTTTCCTTTTATCTACATTTTACCACTAGAAATAATGGGGCTGATTATATCCTAATTTCAGAGGCAATCAAGCACCTGTGATTCCTGGTCCTCTTTCGCTGGACCAAAGACCAGGGACCAGGGACCAAGAACTAAGGATAACTTATTTAAACCTGCGGCATTTCACAATGTTCTCACCTCATCCACACAATAGAAATGTCCCAAATGTTCTCAGGGATTCTGGGATGTCTAGTTCTAACAACTTGTCACATTGGGAATTTCCCCTAAATCTTCCTGTTCCATCATAGAGTTTGATTACTGAAGTTCAATGACACTAAGATGAATGGCCATGTTTCCTTTTGCTTTAACGATGACTAATGATTTCATAGCTTTTTTGCTTTTATTTATTTTATTATTATTTTTGAGAGGGTAGGAAGCTTGAAGGAAATATCATGGGGTAATATGTGGGGTCTTCTCTGTCTGCAAGCTAGTTTTCTGACTCTACTTTATCAGCATGAGATTCTAGTACAGATGCCCCTTTGGGATGGAGGACCTTCTGACATACATAGCTGTCATTTTGACAGCCTCCTCCTGGCTTATGGATTGACAATGGGAAGCGTAAGGAAGGCAGTCACCAAACCCTTGTGTACTGCACTCATCCTATGCCCACACACAGATACAAGGGGTGGTGTTGGGTAGATGAGATTAAAGCTGAAAGCAAGTGGCTTTTTGCCCCATTTACCCATTGGGAGCTGGGAGTGCACTAGAAGTATCTGACAGCTACATCAGAGTAATTAAAGTGTCAGTTGGGGATATTTAGGCAGAGGAGGTCTGCTTTTAGTGACCACAGGCTGGTTTTGACTATGGTGGCATGGAAGGGTCTCAGAGTTTTCATATGTCCAGAGGACAGACAGGGTGGCTGATGTCAGAACCGCTGGGTGAGCACCGGGGACGTTCCATAGGGGATGTCGGGAATGCATCATCGAGGGCTGCAGGACAGATAGAATGAGACACCTGGTGCTCGTGAGAGCCAGTGCAAGGTCATGTCAGCAGCTGAGAAGTATGGCAGGCCTGATGGACACAAGCGTAACCCGGATATGCCCAGATTTGGGGATCAGGACAGACATGAGCTGCTTGAGCAGGAACCAGAGCCCTACATTTCCTCTCCTCCCCTGGGAACACCAGCAAAGGTCCAGACAGCAGTTCCTGTACCTGCTGGCTCACAGACCTCAGGCTGTGTCCCTGTGGCCCCCCAAGGATACAGTAAGCTCAGGATCTGTCACCAACCAGGCCCCACTGTGACGGCACAGGACGGGGTTGGGGGTAGGAAGCATGCCCCTGAAAGACAGCTGTAGTCGAGCCCCCACTATTGCAGAAACTGGCAGATTTAAAAGACCTCACCCTTCCTCGCTATCTCGCAGGGGTTGATAGGGTAGGAGACTAAAGAAAGAACGATCCAGAGTAGAAAATGAACAAGACATATTCTTTGCTCACCTCGGTGGAAGTGAGTCCAGTTTCAGTCACATTTCCCACCCAGTGGGTGCCCAACCTGCCTTCTTCCGTTCCCTGCAGCATCCCTCCGGCAGTGGCTAGAGCCCTGTCATGGTAGGGTTGGGGAGAGGATGACCATGCTCCCCGGGGCCAACGTGGACAGAAGGGATGGGGGCGGGGTTTGCAGACTCCGGCAGGAATACCGAATACCGTGATTCTTGTCACACGTCTCGTTAAGGCAGAAGTTGTTTTCCATTAGAATTACACACGAAACAAGAGAAAGAGGTAGCTCTGATGCACAGCGTTTTCTCTTTTAGACATATAGACCCTCACTAACACACACCTAGATTCTCCTGGCTGGAAGTGGCAAAGCGTAACAGATCTGTTACTGATCTACCAAGGAGCCCACCTGGTGACAGTGGGATTCTTGTGAGACGAATTTGACTCTACCATCTCTTTGAGTTGAGATGAATTTAAAAAAATTCCAAAACATAATTAGGAGAACAGAAAAGAAGTCTGTTCATCTCCCCTCACAACTGCCATGGTAGAAAATGACATGGGCCATCTCATGTTGAGAAATGACACAGGACAGCGGGGAAGGAGCACCGAGTGAGGAAGGTGAGAGGTGAGGAGAAGAAACGCAGCCTTTAACATTCTCCTGCGCTGGAATCATTTGCTTGGCATAGCATCATGTTCTCATAATGAAAAGAATTACTGTCATTCTCCTTTCCCCCATGAGGCCAAACAGATGCTGTTTCTATGACAAGGCACTTCCTCTTGAGCCAACAGCCATGTCTGTAGCCAGAGATCTTCAACAGCAAACTCTTCCTAGAACAGAGTGTCCCTGCTGCGGATGGGGACATCATACACCTGAGGCATGTGGTCATGCTTGCTTCAGAGTGGCAGCTGGGAGGTGAGTGTGCTTGCAGCGTGTGTGTGTGTGTGTGTGTGTGTGTGTGTGTGTGTGTGTAAAGGCAGGTGCAAGACATAACGAGAGGCAGAGGCAGGGAAGAAGGGGGAGAGAAAGAGAAAGACAGGAAAGAGAGAGATTCATTTTCCTTCCCGCTGCAAACTGACCTCACGCAATGGTACTGGCGACCAAGAACTGGGAACAGAAGAGAAAGCCTGGCCTTCAACTGTAAAAGAACAAGTTGGATAAAAGGAAGAACGTGCTGTTTTCATCAGCCCCCTGCCTCCCTCTCCCCCACCCACCGGGCAGAGGCACCTGAGGCTGGAGGCGACCTGGGAATACCATGCCTGCCAGTCATGCACTAGAATGTGCAAGGACAAGGGAAAGGTGTTCCCACCTCGGGGACTTACATGCGGGTAGGGAAGAGAGTGATATCTGAATCGTGCTTCTGCATGTACGAAGCTCACTCTCGTATTTTATTACACTTGCCCCTCACACCCACCCTGCAATCTTGCTCAAACGGGTATTATCATTATCATCCTAACAGTGATGAGAAAATCTTACAGTCAACCGGCTTGCCCACTCATCCAATGTGTCAGTGGCAGAAAGGGGTTCAACTCAAGGCGGCTAACTCCACCCTCAGACCCTTTCTATTAGACTGGGCCTTGTCTTACAACATAAGCCTGGGGATATGACTCCACAGAAGACCGCTGGCTTGTAAATCTAGAACCCCAGGACGACTGAGAGAAGTGACATAGACGGACTGTGCTGAGTTGAGGTCACGTGTGTTTCGGCCTCCCAACCCAGTGGCCACTGCTTGGATACCCCAAGCACTTCCCTCTAGCCAAGCATGGTGGTGAGTAGACCATAAAACCTCCGGGGAAAGTGGGGAAGGGTGTAAAACACAGTCTCTTCTCTTGCAAAATCCAGAGTGTTCAGCCAGGTCCAAGAAGAAACACATCGGCTCTCCTTCTTGACCTTGCTTTCTGAGGTCCAGTTGAATTTTACTTACTAAGAAGCTAGATTCATAGCACTCAGATAGCAGTAGGGCAATCACAAGTTGTCACGAGGATCAATACTGTCTTTATGATGAATGTTCTCCATTGATTCTACATATTCATTACTCTATGGGTTATAGGCATTTTTATCTTAAAGATGTCTACCTCTCTTTCCTGATTGATTCTTTCTTCCATGGGGAACAAATATCAGAAAAATAAAGGAAAATCAAAAGAGTACAAGTATTTAACAGATACCTGAGTACAGCCTGTCCTGGGGAGTCTGCCCTTCTTCCCCATTGAAGGAACTGAGGTGAGAAAGCTGGGCTGCAGACACAAAGCAAGTGGAGGCGCACTAACTCTGGAACCTCTCCTGGGTGCAATTACTTCTGTATTTTCACCTTCTGCTTGTACCATCTTAATATTAAAGACTTCTTTCATGACTGGGGATTAAGAATTCACATGAAGAAACTGAAGATCTGATTTGAAGGACATCCCAAGGATAGTTTAGTTTGATGGGAGCAGTGCATAGCCTTAGGGAGTGGATCTTGGATAAGAGGACATAGGAGAAGGTCTGTACAACCTCTTGCTATTTGGAGTCAGGAACTGGTTGGACTGGAGAGGACCCCATCTCAGAGGACTTGTCCTCACTAAGCTTGGGTGGCCTGAGAGATACAGATGGCACCTAAGGAGGGGTTCCTGCTGCCTCCCAAGATATCGGAATGCCGCCAAGAAGATCCTAAGTGTATCTGGACCAAATAGTAGAGAGGGACAAACAGATTCCTTCTTTCCTTTTCCATGCAAATCAGAGTTATGATGGGACATCATGTGCAGAAAACACCATCACTGTCTCCCTGCTTGGAAGGCAACTGCATTGTTCCCGAGTAAGACTTCTCGACTTCAACGCCGTTGATGCTTGGGCTGGGGTGATTCCTTGTGGGGGCTGTCCTGGGCACTGCAAGATGTTTGGAGGTATCCCAGGCTTCTGCCCATAGATGCCAGTACCACTGTCCTCCACCGCCTCCCCCAATGTTGTCTCCTGACATTGACAGAGGTTTCCTGGGGTCAAAAGCTCCACTGATATATGAGGCACAGACTGGCTTGACCACCTCAGGCAAGTACTTAACCATTCATTTACTCAGTTCTCCCATCTGTGCAAGCGTGATAAGCAGGATCGTGGTGGGGATTAAACGGAATGATGTCTATTATGGGCTTAGTCCAGTGCCAGGCACATGCCGCACACTCGGCAAAAGTTTGCTTGGATCACAGCAGCAGCAGGCATTTTTTGGATCCCCGTCACTATCTGTCTGCTAGAGTAGGTTTATTTGTGCCACCACAGAAGGCCAAGGTGACAGCCATGAGCTTGAGACATGCGGGCTTCACGAAGCTTCAGAATCTTTTTCTGAGGACAGGGCGATGAATCTGCTGGAAAGGGGGGGTATGCCTCACACCTCTTCTCAGCCCAGCAGTAAAGGTGCTGCTAATAGCAGCGTCTGCCAAGGTGTGTTTGCTTTCTATACTCTCATGCAAAATCTTAATTAAAGAGAGAAAAAGAAAAAGGAAACCCCCAGGAAACTCAGAGATCACAACCATGGCAGAGAACGTGTTAATTCTGGGGGAAGCTTGTGTTACCCGAAGGTGAAGTACTCATGCCCTCCATGCTCAGAGTCCATACTTGCAGTGTTGCAACGATTCATCTCCAAGGTTCATTCCCCTCGGAAGAAAGGCTGGCACGCTGCAATGCTTCAGAGCACGTGGAATGGGGGAACCAAGCCTCTCACACCCTGTGCATTGCGTCCTCCAGCAATGGGGAGATGGAACCTCACAACTGTTGTGAAAAGGGGCTTGCTGTCCAGCAATCTTCTTGGGGTGGTTCATAAGAGACCGATTGCGTTTAGGCTGTTCAACCCTCAACACAGATTCTCAGCAGCAAGATGAAGGTGCACAGTGAGAACACAGAGAATGCAAAAAAAAAAAAAAAATGATAGAGGAACACCTCTTCCGAGAAAGGGCCCTAGTTCAGCTGAGGCCTGGTGTGGGTGACTAGGTGATGGAGAGGAGCAGAGGAAAGGCGACCTGTCAATTTCCAGAGCTGCCTGGGCAGGTGACACTGCAGGTGTTTCTTTAGAGAGTGCCTTTGAGAGTGTTAACATGCTTGGGGTTATTTCCTTTCTAGTTCTCAAATTCAGGCAGGGGCGCCTCAGTGGGGCTGTCCCTGTGCTCTGTGGGGCGAGGTGACAGAACAACGGGGGTGACAAATGCAATCGGCTGACAGATCCAACTGCAAAGTGTTTTCTAGGCTTGATTGGGCCTTTGAAGGATTAGTCTGCTTGTTTTCCCCCTTTGGCTCTGAGGATGCTACATATTCCTCCAGTGCTGCCCATCATCTGTGTTTAGAGATAAGAGGTGATCTGGTCTTCACCTGGAGGTCACTTCCTGGCTTGCCTAGGGGGTAAGCCACTATCCACAGATGGACCGGCAGACACTCCCTAGTGCTGTGTATGTTTTGGTGAAATATCTGCCCAAACCCATGGCCTTCCCCAATGTGCTTGTACCCTCCTGTATCAGAGGTTTTTAAGTAGCTGTTTCCCTCATCTGGGAATTTTCCTCCTTCTCTGTCTAGACACATTCTTCAGTCTAATCGTAGACCCAGCCTCTCCAGGATGCCTGTCTGCGATCACTTCCCTCCTTCTGTATGTTCTGTACCGATTTACTGCAAATCTGCCTTCATCATGGCTCCCTTAGAAATAACGTTCATCGTGTTTTACGTTTTTCTGTCTCAAAGGCAAGCATCGTGTCTTATGCTTCTTAGATGCCTCTAGACCAGCATAAGGAAGGAGCTCAATATTGGTTGCTTTATAAAATGGCCCTTCTGAGATTCTGAGAGAACCTGAGTTCTAGAATAGCTTGTGTGTTTGTGTCTGTGTTTGTCTCTGTGTGTGCTGTATGTGTGTATATGGATGGGGGGAGGAGCCGTGTGTGTGTGTGTGTGTGATGGACACCACTCCTGTTCCAGATCTCAGGAAGTAGGTTTAGACAACAGTGGCCTTCAACAAATCTTCTACAGTATCTGCAGCCTTGTTGCTGTTACGACATAGCACGGTGGCCCAGAGTGGCTTCTTTTATATGCCCCTTCCATTCCACTGCCAGCTTGCGCATATAAGGACAGAAGCTCTAACGACTGCATTCCCAGGGCCCAGCACAGAGCTGGCACTCCCGAAGTACCGGGTAACGTCGACCAGAATGGAATGAATATATTCATAGGAGACATCATTCTGTCCCCTCCTCGTCATTCCACCTTGGCCCACAATAGTAAATAGGAGATCCCTCCATTTCTGGAACTTTAGAGGACCCTGGCTCTCTCCTTTCCTTGCCCTGCCCTCACCATTCCCAAAGGCAGGGAGCAAGTCATCAATTGTGAGTCTGGGACAAGGAGCTGGAGCTGAGTGGCTCCCATGTTTTGGGGTCGTCTCTTTTCCAGGACAGCCTGTCCTCGGGTCGCCCATGTTCCTCTTCTCTATGAAAAGGCATGCTGAGGTCCAGCTCTGTCTCGGTGCGTGCGCACACGTGTGTACCTGCGTGTGTGTGTGTGTGCGTGTGTGTGTTGATTGCAGGGGAGGATGTAGCTGCTCTTGGGTCCCCTGCATTTGTTCCAGGTCAACGTCATTCACAACAGACCTGATATTTTTATCTCCATCTGACTGCCTCTGAGTCTCTCAGTTGGTTCTGAACTCCAAGCAGGAAGAGGAGCAGTTATGAACTCTCACACCCGACTCCTAGTCGGTGCAAGAAGATCACATTTGGAAGAGTGGCTTGATCGCTGTACTTCCCTTTCCGTGGCTTCCTTGTGTGTGTCCCTCATCCGGGTCACTCTGGGACATTCACATAGCCGCTGGAGACCCAGGGCTGCAGGGGCTGGGCTGAACGGCCTCAGAGCAGATTCCTCTGGGCTTGAGCAAGAAGAAAGTGGCAAACTTCTCTGAACATCCCTTTCGCCTGGGCTGGCTTCCAGTTTCCCGGAGGCTGTCTGTTTGCAAGGAATCCTAAGTAATCACCTTGAGGATTTGGGTGAGGGTGGGTTAGGAAGGGCAGATGTGAACTTAGATATACAGATTGGGAAGGAGAGTTTATGTACTAGCCATGCATTTAATTTTCTATACTCCCATGCTTTGAAATCTTGGGGTCTTGCAAAATGGTGAGGTTGCCTCACCCAAGGTCTGCCAACTGGTAGAGAAGACCAAAAAAACCCCAAACCCTTTCCTATGCAAACCTCCACTTCAGAGCCCACACCTCACCACCTCCTCTATTGCTCTCATACTGAGGCCACTCTCCCCCCTGCCCTGACCACCCCAGGGCTGGGGACCAGACCTCTAGGGATATCACATGTCCCAGAGCCGACTGAAATTATTTAAAATAGCCAACCATAGCCTGTCTACTCTGCCTCACCTGTTTCTCCCCAGGGAAACCACAATAAAGGTTCTGGTCCCAATTTTCTCCTTGCTCCCTCTGCTTCCTGCTGACCCTGGTGTTTCCCCGTATGGCCTCCTGTGGTGAAATGTGCCCCCTTCTCTTGGGATCTGTCACTATGACACCCTCTCTTTTCAATGCCAGTCATATCTTGACCTGTTGGCCTTGGCATACCCAAGAAATAAAAGAGCCCATGTTCTCAAACACTTTAGAACTACTGAGCAGAAACAAAGCCAAAAACAGAAGAATCGTAACACAGCGACTTCCCTGGGAACTTCCCTCCATGCCGAGCTCTGCCACAAGGTTCACGTACGTCAGTCCATCCAACCCCCACATCTGTTCATAGATGATTTTTTCAAATGAGCAAAATGGTTGGCATCAGAGAGGTTGAAGGACCTTCTGAAGGTGACACATCCAGGGAGGGGAAGAGAAAGCTTATGTTTCCTAAAAAGAAAGACAACGATGGAAATGACCATGGCCTGGCTTCAGAGACCAGAGTTTTGTAATTCTAAGAAGACTTGGAAACCACCGCACCTTCATACTGTGTCTGCAGATAAGGCATCAACCTCTTGCACAGGAAGGATCTCTGGCTTTGGTCATCTCATGAATGACAATGAAAATCGACAGGTTGCCTGGCTTTCCATCACAAATCTTCTCTTAACACCTTTCCCAAATCCCTGCCAATTTCACACTCCTGTTCCCATGCCATGGACGGACATCTCGGGAGGATCTGCAAAGCACTGACTCACATCACATCCTTCCTGAGGAACAGTTCTCATTCTCTTGCTGTGCTTCCATCACCTAAAAGCTCCACAGAGAGATCCAGGGAAACCCCCAATCCATCCTACAGTTCAAAGTCAACTGTAACGCCTTCCTATTCCCGGGAGGCAAGAACTACACTTCACAAAAAATAAACGCCATAAACTCGAGCTTCATTTAAACCATGAGAAAACAAACAACTGAAAATTCAAGATGCGTCACTGCCCACTACCTCCATGCCTTTTCATTTTGCAGTAAGGGAACCTCGCAATAGATGGGGCATTTGCTTTTTTTTTTTGCCAGATTCCTGGTAACTTAAAACCAGTTGATTTCAGTCTGATGAATATGTGTGGTAGAGACAGGTAAAGGTTTCTGAATCCATCTGAGCAAAATGCCGTACTTCAAAAGATACTGCAGAAGAGTAAACATTAGTGTCTCCAAATCCAGTGTGAGCAGATGGTTAAAACCAAATGGCAGGCTCAGCTAACAGCCATTTGACTCTGCCTGCTAGACTTGACTGGGTTTGCTCATCTCACTGATTAAACACTTTTTCCTTCAAGAGCTCCTACTTCAGCTTTCGTTTACCTGGGAAGCTCAGAGACAAGTCTTTCCTCCCAACCAACAGGTCTGAGGCCTATGGGGTCTGGACAAGAGGAGACTTTGCAATCACTCTTAGAATTTTCCCCTACCGTGAACCATCCAATCAGGGATGCACAGCCTCAGAATCTTCCAGAGAATTCAGATGATGGCACCTGCAATGCCCATGGAATTAATGGTTGTCAATGATGTCACTGAAGAGGGGGCCAAATACCCAGGTTGGTGTGAGGTGGGGAAGGAAGGTCAGGCTCTGGATCAACCATTTCTGGGGTCAACCATTACTCTGTAGAGCTCTGCTCTACAAAATTTTCCATTTTGATAGTTTAGAAATGTCAAGTATCAGCCGTCTCGTATAGTTGGAACTTATGCTACAGTATCTCTTCTATCTTACTATTACTATTATCTGGAGGAGACCGTGAGCAACCCTCCTGGCTTGCCTGGGACTGTCCCACCTTCACATCCAGGAAACCCTCTGTCTAGCACAAACTAGGGTGGTGGCTGGTCATTCTGCTGTGTATCCAGATTTGAGATCCTCAGCTTGCTATCTGATCTCCATCCTCTGCTCCGTTATGATTTCATTAATAAAGGTGAACGTGATTATGGTCACAAGGTGTCAAACATTGTACATGTCCTCATCTAGTCCTTGGGGTGGCCCTCTTGGGCTTGAGGAAGTCAGGTGGTGCCCCCAAACTCTCCTGAAGGTGGAGATGGAGATTTCTTCACTCACATAGCAGCCCCTGATATGCACCAGCCGCTCTGCCGGGGCCATCTTGGGATTAGATGGGCAACACACAGACCAGGCTTCTGTGACCAGAAACAGAAAAATGTCAAGGTACTCGTGTTTAGTCTTGGATAGAATTCCATTGAAAATGCAGGGATGCAGAGCCTGGAAGCTTCCATCTCTTCCTGGCATCTCAGGGGTGCTGTGCTGCCCACAGGTGTGTTCCCTCCGTGTGTGTGCTAAGGGTGGGTAGAGCTAGACCCACTTGTAATGAAGCTAGACCCAGTTCCCTGGACTCTCTCGCTTGTTGGGGGAATGTAGTAAGATTGAAGTTCCACTCACTGTCTAGAGAGCTTGTAGGTAGGCACTGGCCAAGCCCACTGGTCACAGCCAAGGGAGATCTCTGAAGGTGAGACCCAGGAGGCCCAGGCACCGCTGAGTCCCACACCTGAATATTCTGGATGGACACATGCACTAATCTTTCCTCAGGCTTCTCTTCCTGTGACTTGCTGCTCTTCTGAACAGCTTTCCATGAGGGCTACTGGTACTTCATACATTATTGAAACATGTCAGAGCAATAAAATGATATTTTTAAAGGTAATCAGTGAGTTTCTGATATGATAAGCTATATTCCTTCAACTGGGTGTGCTGTGTTTTCCCAGTGTCTACGAGAACCCACAGCCCAAACAGGAATCATCTTTTTGGAGAATCAATTTTACTTGAAGGTTCAGGGAATTTTTCTGTTACCAAAGCAGATTTATAAAGAAAGGGAGGGGGAAATCCTTGTTAAGTTTTAATATAAAACATGCAAACTTGGGGCACCTGGGTGGTTCAGTCAATTGAGTGTCTGACTTCAGCTCAGATATCATGATATCATGGTTTGTGAGTTCAAGCCCTGCATCGGGCTCCATGCAGACAGCACAGAGCCTGGAGCCTGCTTCAGATTCTGTGTCTCCCTCTCTCTCTGCCCTTCCCCTGCTCATGCTCTGTCTCTCTCTCTCAAAAATAAATAAAAACATTAAAAAATAAAACATGCAAGCTTAACAGTTCTGAAGTTACTTCAGCCTCTACTTACCCCTAGGTTCTCAGAATAAAGTTTGAGGAGCACAGAACCAAACTAAAGTACTAATTCATAGTCACCTGCCTCTACATGGCATTCAATTATCCTCTGAACTTAGTTTCATCCAAAGCTCCCTATAAAAATACATACTTTTTTTTTCCATGTGGGTCACCAAGAATTGGAATTTATTGGAGACAAGCTACTTTAAACTTTTTTCAAGTTTTAAATAAATTTTAAGTGAATATTTCATTGTTTTCATCATGATCAGTGTATTCTTTAATCCCCATCTCCTATTTCACTGCCCCTTTTACCTCCCCTCTGGAAACCATCAGTTTGATATCTATAGTTAAGAGTCTGTGTTTTGGTTTGCCTCTCTCTTTTTTCCCTTTGCTCGTTTGTTTCTCAAATTCCACATATGAGTGAGATCACATGGTGTTTGCCTGATTGACTTATTTCGCTTAGCATTGTACTTTCTAGCTCCATCCATGTTGTTGCAAATGGCAAGATTTTATTCTTTTTTAGGGCTAATATTCCATTGTTCCACATCTTCTTCATCCATTCATCAATCGATGGACGCTTGGGCTACTTCCATAGTGTGACTACTATAAATAATGCTGCAGTAAACATCGGACTGCACACATCCCTTTGAATTAGTATTTTTGTATTTTTTTGGTAAATACCAGTACTGAAATCCTTAGATTGTAAGGTAATTCTATTTTTAATTTTTTGAAGAACCTTCATACTGCTTTCCACAGTGACTCTACCAGTTTGCATTTCCATCAATAGTGCAAGAGGGCTCCCCTTTCTTCACATTCTTGCCAACAGTTATTTTGTGTGTTTTTGATTCTAGCCATTCTGACAGGTGTGAAGTGATATCTCATTATAGTTTTGATTTCCATTTCCCTGATGATGAGTGACGTTGAGCATCTTTTCATGTGTCTGTTTGGCCATCTGGATGTCTTCTTCGGAGAAATGTCTGTTCATGTGTTCCACCCATTTTTTAATTGGATTATTTGTTGTTTTGAGTGTTGAGTTTTAAAAATTCTTTCTATATTTTGGATACTAACTTTATCAGGTATGTCATTTGCAAATATCTTCTCCCATTCTATAGGTTGCCTATATTTTGTTGATTGTTTCCCTCAATGTGCAGAGACTTTTTATTAAGATATGGTCCCAATCGTTTATTTTTGCTATTACTTTCCTTGCCTCAGGAGACATAGCTAGAAAAAATGTTGCTATGGCTGATGTCAGAGAAATTACTGTCTGAGCTGTCTTCACAATTTGTATGGTTTCAGGTCACACTGGATCTTTAATCCAGTTTGAGTTTATTTTTGTGTATGGTAAAAGAAAGTACCCCAGTTTCATTCTTTTTCATGAGGCTGTCCAATTTTCCCAGCACCATTTCTTGAAAAGTCTGGCTTTTTCTCAGAGACAAGCTATTCTTTTTTTTTTTTAATGTTTATTTACTTTTGAGAGGGAGGGAGAGAGAGAGAGAGAGAGAGAGAGAGAGAGAGAGAGAGAGAGAGAATGAGTGAGGGAGGGTTAGAGGGAGGGAGACCCAGAATCTGAAGCAGGCTCCAGGCTCTGAGCTGTCAGCACAGAGCCAGATGCAGGGCTTGAACTCACAAACCATGAGATCATGAACTGAGCTGAAGTCAGATGCTCAGCTGACTGAGCCACCCAGGCACCCCAAGACAAGCCACTTCTAATCAAAAGTCATAAGGTGCTGTAAGTGATCAAACATATGATTACAATTTTCTGAATAGATTTCAGATACCAGGATTTGTAAGCATTTTAAAATATCTACCTGATTGTAGAGGCTTGAATTAAAATACTTCATACTTTATAGCAAGTGCAGTTTGGTCTCTAATATATGTAAATTGTTAGTGAATAAAATTCTCCTTAAACACCTAGAATACTTGGTTGATTTTAAATGACTAATTATTGTTGTAATTATTATGTGAGAGCATAAGGTATGCTCATCTTAAAACTAGAGCAGGGCAAAGTTTTTTGTGGTTTGCAATTTAAATCAGATGGCTTGGAGTCATTAAAAAGCAGGTGAACAGAAGATATAAATCACTTTAAAACGGGGACTATTTTTGTTCTATCTTGGTATCGCTTTGCGGCAAGAGTTCCTTAGGGTTGCGGGTTAGCAGTAAGTATAAAGTGGGAGTTGGGTTCAATCATGGTGACCAGTTCAGTTGGCCAAACCACTAGCCAGGAATTTTGAAGCTTGCGTGTCAGAAACTACAGCCATCCCTCAAAATGATGAAGAAGTTTCTGTGATATTGAACACGGATATCCAGACAGCAGTTTCTGCCTCCTCACAGCTGCCTGAATTGTTGGGAAGATGTTGAATGCATGTGTGCTTCCAAGTGGCTTAGATTGTCTTTGACGAGGTGGCCTTGACAGATAGGTTTTTGTTTGTTACTTCTCTCCCCTCTGTGTAAAGATTTTTATATTCTTTGAACCTTCCCATGGTTTATGTTGTACATTTTGTTACGAGAGGGAAAGGTAATAGATAATACATACCCTTAGCATTTTTTTCCATTCTAAACTGGCATTTTGTCGCAATTTTGTGTTTCGTATTGAGTTTGTGTGACAGCGCTATTATGCAAGTTAGTAAGCACTTAACAGTAGCCAAGAGCTAAGTTAGATTCAAAGTCACCATGACAGAACTTTTATTTTCAAGTTATAGATCGTTTCCTTTAATTTCTCATGGATTTTGTAATTTGTCAACAAGCAACGTTCAATACTCATCTTCTCAGTCAGAGATGATAAAATGTATGAGACATTTTAGCAACCCGGGAGACTATATCCCTCATTTTTCCTTCTAATGGGGGTGTTTTATTGACAGGTCATCAAGGGAGTTGTTTGTTTCCACAGAGAAGCACAAGAGAGAATATCAAATCTATTTCTGAGTATCAGCTCGTAAGGAATCATTAGGCAGTACATTGGTACAGCCATGTGTATTTGAAGAGAAAAAAATGTGAAAGAGAATTATTTCTTAAAAAAAATTTTTTTAAACATTTATTTATTTTTGAGAGAGAGAGAGAAAGAGACAGAGTACAAACAGGGGAGGGGCAGAGAGAGGGGGGAACACAGAATTTGAAACAGGCTCCAGGCTCTGAGCTGTCAGCACAGAGCCTGATGCGGGGGCTCGAACTCACAGACCACAAGATCATGACCTGAGCTGAAGTCAACCAACTGAGCCACCCAGATGCCCCCCGGTTAAAGATAGCCTGAACTGCCTTGTTCTTGCCTTTTTAAAATATTCGTTTTCTTTACAAAGGACTTGGGATGTGAATCTTGAAGGGAGGGACACTGTAGGAAACAACTTTATGAAACTGGGGTTTCTGGCTATAAAAATATTAAGACATCATTCCTGCTGGTACACAAGGCACGGACATGAGAAGCCTATAGAGAATTTCCTCTCTGGGCGCACTTCTCTTGAGCAGTAGGGTGTGTTACGACATGGAAGAGGTGAGGCGGCACCTGGCCCACGGTTAGTGACCCACCCACGGGGATCGCTGGCCACTGACCTGTGTAACTGGCCAGATTCCCAGGAGGTTTAAAAGGAGAATCTGGTCAGTTAGAAGGAAACGTATATAAGACTAGTACAAACTTAAATAATATAAATGTGCTTCCCTGAGTAGAACATGCCTTTCCCCCTAAGCGTTCTTTCCAAGTAGCCTTGTGAATTACTTGGTGTTTGATTGCAAATAACTGCTCTTATTGACCAGGTTGAATCAACCTGGAAACCAAGCGTGGGTTATTTATTCAGGGCTATGTCTACACAGGGATGGCGTGTTTGAATTTAGTAAAATACAGTCACCAAGGGATTCGATTTTCTAGGCTTTATTCTCCTTTTTTTCTTCTCTTTTCTTCTCTTTTTGTCTAACAATTGGCTCCCTGTTTTTTAATAGTTTAACCATATTTAAGGAATTAAATCTTATTGAACTAAGTGTATGTATAGTAAAAGGCAAAATCTTAATGAATAAAAAGAAGGTGAACCCTAAAAAGACTATCTCAATGCTTCCGTTTCTTCGGTTTGTTGAAGTCCCGTGAGGAGGACAGAAATGTCTCACAGACTTTGTAAGCTACACCAAGCTTATAGGTGGTGGCTGGCTGCTTCCTATTTGTACCGCCTCTCCCCCGACTTAAGGCCCATCTCGTTTCTCATGAGCTATGTATTCTCTGCTCAAAACAAAAATTGAAAACAAAAACATCCTGCAAAATGGCTTGCGTGGGCTGTGCGTACTACATACACGGCAGGGAGAGCTAATTAACAAGAAAGTTTAGTATGGAAGAATTTTATTCACGGAAAAGAAACTTAGAGTAGTTAACAAACCACACATTTTAGTAGCTACTTGTTACATTTATCATCACAGATAATTTTATACTGTTTGTGAGATTTTCCAGTAAATCTGTGCTTTCTATTCGAGCTTTTTTGATTACTTTTGTCCGTTATTAAACAGATTGATTCCTTAAGAAAAAATGTACAACGTCACCCAATCAATGTTTTTTTTCTAGATGCTTCTCAGTAGCTCAGTCTCATTTCCCCTTACTCATGAAGTCTGGATAAAGTTTTCCTGTTCAACAAATATGTGCTTAGTAGGAAGAGACACTGAGAAAAGTTGGAATTGGTGTCTGTCAAACACATATAAAGTTCTAATTAGGCAGAATGAGAAGCCCCAGAATAGTGTATCATCCTAACCATTCCCGAAGCAGTGTGGAGGTTATTTGGGGAGATTTTCTGGCATTTCTGAACAACCTCAGCAGGCACACAAGCCCTTGGAGGCTGGGATGATGTTTTTTGAATATATATTCAAATAGTTGTACTTAAATCAAGAGACTAATAAAGAAAATGTCAATTAATGCTAGAAGAGATTATCATTTAAACGATCTGTTAGAAAAACTAAAGCCGTATTGTTCCTTTCAAAGAAGAAGGCTGAAAAGATAATTAGTCATCAGTAGAATACTGACACAGTACTGGCGGAAAGAAAGGGCACGGCAACTTCTAAAATGTATAGAAATAAAAATGAGCACGGAGACCTAGCCACTCATCAGTACCGCGTGGCAAGATGACTATTAATGTGGATGAACAACTGCTTAAGTTTTGTGCAGTTCCAAAATATTCCTTGAGATTGTTCAAGGAATCAGAAAGCGCCACGTTTCATATCGTCTTCAGTATTCAAAATGGGCAATAAAATTCATTTTGCTGACATATGCCCAAATCAATACCATGCTTCGATGAACCAAAGTCAAGGGCACAATCTAGCATAATTTATGTGTTCCTTATTATTGCTGTTGCTATTGTTACCCACTGCCTTGTCTTCCAGGGCTCAGATAAGGGAGCCAGCCAGGCAGAGATCAGACACCAGCTTTACGACTCATCGGGGACGGAAAGGAGAATGGGGGGTTATGTGTGAGCCAAAGGGGATGATTATCGGCACCGTATGAACCGACTCAGTCCCTAACACTGCATGCCCGCTCCTCCCAGGGAAAGACTGTCTGACCTTTGAAGGCCCAAGGCCCCCAAAGAAAGACACCTAGAAGGGAGCACTCCCTATCGTCTCCCAGGGAGGGCAGCGAGGAGTGCCCCCTAGCGGACGGCCCCGGGGACACCAGAGGCAACAGCGACAAGACTTTTCTATGGATACACGCACGTTTAATTTTCATCCTGATTGACTCATAATTTTGTTTTTCCTGCGTAGTCTGGAGGAAATAGAATCTCCTAGATCTCCACCAGTCCACTAGACTACTTTCTCACTTCCGATTGAAAGAATTCCTCATTCCTCTGTAGCTGAGACTCAAAGGTCTCTGGGTTAAATTCATTCTTATTTGGCCAAAGTAAGTTAAAATAAGGTCAAACAAAGCATTAACTGAAATATGAGAAAAATAAGTTAAAACTTCTGCTCATTGTTATCAGTGTTTCAAGTGTCTTGAATAGCATAGGCCTTGCTTCAGTCTGTTCTTGCTGAGATTAAAATTAAAACTGAGTTGTTATTTTATGGCAAAGCAAGAGCCAGCGGCAAGCCTTCTCACGTCCCCATCTAAAATTCTTTCCAATTCAAACCATTTGCCTTCTTTAAGACCTTAGGAAAGGGCATTGAATAGCAAGTCAAGCTGAGCAGTTGGGAGCATGGAGCGGGAAGGTGGGTGGTCCTGAGGGTGACTTCCAGCTCTGAGCTTACTGGCGCTGTGACTTTTACAGAGATCACGGACCTTCCTCAGCCGCAGGGGCGTCCTGGGCACACTGCAGCCTGCAATACCACTCGTGCAGTCTTAGTGTGTTTAAATGAGATAATGTGTGTAAAATACACAGGGAAGAGCCAGTGTCGCCCATCATCAAACTGCAGTGTACAGAGTATGAATAAAAGAGAGTTTGCTTTTCCATGAATTGTAAATGGAAGAAGATTGCTTACGTGAACCATCTGGAAAGATGCATTCGCTGCATAGAGGTCTCCTAATAGGGCACCGTTATCAGAAGTGACGGGTCTATGCTTCTGTATTCCCTATATTCTGCTTTGATGTCTGGCTGTTCTGAATCAGGTTTCTCTTATGTGGCTGCCTTGAGTCCGCAGGATACCCCTAGGGCTCTCTCCCCAAAATCTTGTCTTCCTGACTTTTCTCATGATGACCTACTTAACCGTGACTATCTATGCTTCTCCTAAGAGCCTGCCATTGTTTGAAGGGGAACAAGATTTCTCTTTCACAGGTAAACAGAAAGTAACATTCTAGCACCTACCCGATCTGGCATTGCTAATTGAGATTCTTTTGGTTCTGGAATAATCCATCTCTTTTCTTTCTTTTAGAAATATATATGATAAACTCTAAGTAGTACTTTGTAGGTTCCACACACTTTTCTAAGCACTTTGTAAGTACTACCTCATTTTATCTTTATACCATCCCTATGAGTAGAATCTATATTTAACCTAATTTTATGTAAAGTGGAAACCAAGGTGGAGGGCTTACCCCAAATTACACAAAAGGACTCTCAGCCAGGGATTCTAGATCTAGCCTTCTTATTTCCAACAACGTAGCTTTTAACAAATCGTGGTTACCCTCATTAAATCATCCGCAAGTATGGCACTGCCACAAAAGGGCATTGCAGGCTTAATTACATGAGGACTGAAGAACTTAAGAGTGTAAGTTGCAAAGAGTTCAACAAAAAGTTGTGATGTCATTGTCTCCAGCACCGACAGGAAAGGTGACCCGAGAGGATGCCACGTTTTGGAACATGGTTTTTGGTTTGTTTGTAGCAGAGATGCCATGAGAGAGTTCTGAGCACAGAACATGAGGGGGGCCCAGGAACTGGAACAAGAAAGTGGAGATTTGCAAATCGTCAGAGCTGAAGTCCAAGGGCAAAAGAGGGAAAGTCGGTTGGGCCTATGGGATCAGTGTGGAGTTGACCATCACTGCCCAGGGCAGAGAGCAGGGCAAGTCATGTGGGATGAGAATGCGGAGGGGGGTGGAGGGCTGGGCATGAGGTAAAGTGGTGTTGGAGACAGAGGGGGAATTTAATGCCATCTCTTCTCATCTGGGACTTGCTGCAAATTTCCTTTGGCCTTCCTGCCTTTCTAAATTTGGCATTGGTTGTGCTCAGAGTTATTCTTTGGGAGGCACTTGAAACACAATAAAAATGTAATGCCACCATCAGAGTGCTGGAGAATCCTGATGAAGACGAAAACTGGGAAGTGCCTAATGCATGAAGCAGCCACTCTATAAACAGAGACTATCCCTGAGCTCAGGAGGAAAATGGGCCCATGCTCTCCATAGGAGGGAGGCACCTAAGCAAGGCAAAGTATCACCAAGTAGACAACACTCAACAGTAGTGTTGGGAACATAAAACCCAAACCACCTAGGAGGTCGTATAGGTTTCTGACACCTCCACTTAATATCTGTGAGGCTTTGAGCAAGTTAACTGAGATCTCTATGCAGTCATTTTCTCATCAAAAAAAAAAAAAAAAAAGCAAAAAATATCCAAATGGTGTTGGTTAGGGATGGTATTTACTAAGTCCAATACCTGCCAAGCAGTAGTAGGTGCTTAAATATTTGCTGAATGGATAGCTGGAACTAAAACATATTAGCTTTCCACTGGATAAAAAGAGTTAAAGACTCTCTTTATATCGAGAATTTGCAAAAACACAGCTGCGTAGAGAATGGTATATCACTCTATGCTCACACTACTCAGAATGCTTCATTTTCTAAGTAAAAGAAAATATATTATTGTACATTTCAACATTATGTTTGGATCAAAAAAATGTACAAGGAGTGTAACGTTTCATTTTGTGGGCAGGTAGCTGAGGCTGAGAGATCAGAGGGAGAAAACATAGCTGCTCCACCCAAATCTGGCCTTCGTTGCTTTGTGGCAAGTGGAAAGATATTTCAGAGTAGAACAAATACTGAAAAAAATATCTGAAACAACTTGTCCAGAAACATTTCATCTGAGGACAGAAACAGATAGGGATGTCTTTGGGTGGTGCTGTATATGTGATGTTAAAGAACAATGGAGAAAGTCAATCATTTCTCCAGAGAAGGGAAGGAGGGCAAATGTGCCGCCTTTCCAAAAGGAAGCTTCCTGTGAACTAGTGATTAGAGAGCTTACCACAGGCAACCTAGGCACGTGCTCAAAGAATAGTTAGGGAGAGCCTAGAAGAGGAAGAAGAGCTGACCCCTGGGACTCAGCACATGTTTGCTCAGGAAAGAAATCTTTCCAGGATGAATGTTTTGGATATGATGGTGGACTGATAATCCAGAGACGTGGTGTAGATGTGTGTAAGGGGGGACTTAAAAAGTCTCCTTTGATATCTTTGTGGGCAAAATCGTAAATATAGGTAAGGTGATGATACAGTTAGGTAAAGTGAGAGAGAAGTAGTTGGAAAGTATTTGTATGAAATGCTGAAAAATGGTTGATGACAGCAGGGTGAGAAGGTGCTCCCAGCATGCTTCTCTTCAGTGACATGGAACTGGCCATGATTTATCACGAAAAAGTTCTGTGGAGATGACATAAAGATTATTCACAGGCTTTCAACATTAACATTTAGACACTTCTCTACAATTCCATGTTTCTTTTTGGAGGACTTGTTCATTTAATCTAATATGTGTCATTTAGTAAATGTTAAAGGTCACTATACAAAAGGAAAATGGTAAATCTCTAATATTCAACAACGAAGACTTTATTGTAACTATAACACACTTAGGATTATCTTAAAAGTAATCAAAACCGTAGAGGAGAAAGCAGGAAACAACCTCCTTGACCTCCACTGCAGCAACTTCTTACTTGACACATCCCCCAAAGCAAGGGAATCAAGAGCAAAAATAAATGATTGGGACCTCATCAAGATTAAAAGCTTCTGCACAGCAAAGGAAACAACCCAGAAAATTAATAGGGAACCAACGGAATGGGAAAAGATAGTTGCAAATGACATATCAGATAAAGGGTTAATATCCAAAATCCATAAGGAACTCACCAAACTCCACACCCGAAAAATAAACAACCCAGTAAAGAAATGGGCAGAAGATATGAACAGACACTTCTCCAAAGAGGACATCCAGATGGCCAACAGACACATGAAACGATGCTCAGCATCCCTCCTCATCAGGGAAATACAAATCAAAACGACACTGAGATACCACCTCACACCAGTCAGAGTGACTAAAATGAGCACATGAGAGAACGTGAAATGCTGGTGAGGATGTGGAGAAACGGGCACCCTCCTACACTGTTGGTGGGAATGTAAACTGGTACAGCCCCTGTGGAAAACAGTGTGGAGGTTCCTCAAAAAATTAACAATAGAACTCCCCTATGACCCAGCAATAACACTGCTAGGAATTTACCCAAGGGATACAGAAATGCTGATGCATAGGGCACATGTACCCCAATGTTCATAGCAGCACTCTCCACAATAGCTAAAACATGGAAAGAGCCTAAGTGTCCATCAACAGATGAATGGATCAAGAAGATGTGGTTTATCTATACCATGGAATACTACATGGCAATGAGAAACAATGAAATCTGGCCATGTGTAGCAACATGGATGGACCTTGAGGGTGTTATGCTGAGCGAAATAAGTCAGGCAGAGAAGGACAAATATCATATGTGTGCACGTATAGGAGGATTAGGAGGAACTTAACAGAGGACCAAGGGGGAGAAGAAGGGCGGAAATGGTGGGGGAAAGGGAGAGAGGCAAACCATGAGAGACTCTTGAATGCTGACAAAAACTGAGGACTGGTGGATGTGGGGGGGAGGGGGAAGATGGGCACGGAGGGGGGCACTTGTGGGGATGAGCACTGAGTGTTATGTGGAAACCAACTTGACAATAAACTACGTGCAAAAAAAAAGTAAGAATGAAATTCTTTCAGCTTTTCGTCAAAGCTTCAACTATTCGGGGCTAATACTTTATCAGTCTTGTATACTTTGATCTTATCTACATCACTGTCTGTCCCTGTTCAATGAGTTAACATTAATTGATCATGTTTAAAGATGGAATCCTGGGTGTCTCGAGGGACAGACCCATCCTTTCTGGTTGCTTGTGGTCCTTCATTTCTTGAACAAACAGGAAAGTCTCCTTTTGTTTGGAAAGCGTGAGGTCTCGGAGGCTGAATTATAATTGATCCAGGCTAATCATAATAATGCCATTTCTTTTGCCAATGATCAGTCCAGGGTGTTCATGGGACTACTTCTGGCTTATGAGCTCAAATGGGAATTCTGGGAAAGATTTGTCTCCTTAGTATAATGGCGGGAGACAGTAAGGTAAGAAGACTGCTTATTTGGCTTCTTCCCTTCTCTTTGGACACTCTTGTGTGAGCACCTGCTGTTTACAAGACAAGAAGCCCCTGGTAAGCAGCCCACACACTGGGCTGGGTTCATGGTGAACAGGACCAGTGCCGGCAGATGGTGGCACTCTTGGCATGCCAGCCCAATCCTGCACCTGTTTGCTTGCCTCTGAGTTGGTATCAGTAATGATGCTTTGGGGTGCCTGTCCAGCTTAGTTGGCAAAGCATGTAACTCTTGATCTTGGGGTTGTGAGTTCAAGCCCTACCTTGGGTGTAGAGATTACTTAAAAATAAAATCTGTAAAGAAATGATGTTTGAAACCACTGGTGTGTGCACTTGCCATTACTCACTGCTGAACAGATCCGAACTGATGCAGAGACACCCCCCCCCCCCAATTTGTGGGAGGCCCCAGAATAATTTCTTCCAGCTATCCTGGTATAAGTCAAAAAATTCGAGTTCTGAGACAGGGGATTGCCCCTGCAGAAGTTAAGGCAGCCTGTGGTTAACCCACTGAGAAAGGAAAATGCAGTTTGGCCATTGAGAGATTGCTTTTGTTTATTGTGTTTGCTCGCATAAGATATGGGAATTAAATTAATTTGAAAGGCCCTTTTGAATGGATGATTTGGAGATAATATGGAAACATAAAAAATGATATATGTGTGCCGAAAGAGTGAAATTAAAAATAAATGGGATCTGACATTCTCTTTTAGTACATTTTTCACTTTTATGCACTATGGCTGTTGATTTATTAAGGCTTTTCGGCGTTGAGCTTATCATATTGAGATCTTTCCTAGGAAAAGCAATTTGAAGGTTGTTGTGGCTGAAGGCACATTATGGTGGTGGGAAATCAAATAGAACACTGACTTTCATTTAAGATTGTCAACTTGATGAATAGAATGATGTTGACTTCAAACAGACAGGGCCTGATAAAAATGATCTGTTTCTGATAGGTGGAAGACATGCAGAATGATGGTTAAATAAAGTGTATTTATTTACTGGGTTCCAGAAATCACACATTAGCTCCTTTGGGGCATGCAGAATTAAAAACAAGTTAAGACCCAGAATCTTCCAAACCAAATGATCTTTAAATAACATGTTTTGATAAATTTTGAAATCATATACATAATTGCTCCTTTCTGTCCTTGATAGGAATTGTAATTCTTTGAAAATTATTTTTTATTGAGTTTGTTCTTCAAAAAGAATATGTATTTTTCAAACTCATTTTATGTTATGATTTGCTAGTATGATTAACCTCATATTTTGTAATTCTTCTTCAATATAGTGTGTATGCGGGCTCTGAGAATCATTTATTTAATATTATTGATTTATCACATGTTCGTGGACTGTGTGCCCCGTGGCATGGAAGACAAACACACCAAATGATTGCACAGAGAAATATGCTGTTAGAATTATGAGACTCCATTGTAAGTGTTCTAAAGGAACAGTCTGGATTCTGATTCGGCGTGAGGGTCAGGGAGGTTTACATTGAAATTTGAAAGAGAAACAAGACGTATTATATATACCAGTGTTATTTTTATCCAGTGTTTTTTTTTTTTTCCCTCCCTGGTAATTGAATCTTGAGTGTGTGTGTTGTGTTCAGGTGATTTTCCTCTGCTGGAGGACTGGTCTGAACACACACACACACACACACACACACACAAGAGTGAAGGGATGATGAGCTAAATCACAGGGAGGCTTAGAGGTAGTACCTAAAATATTCCAGAAAGATAGAATCCCTGGGGATGGTCCAGAAGAATCAAAAAAGAGAAAGAAAAGCTCAGATGACAGATTCTGGGCAGGAACACAAACAGCTTGTTTCTGTTGCTTTTGTATTCAAGGAAAAAAAATCAAGTTATTAATCTTACATGGGAGCAATTTCATCCTATTTTCATGTTATATCATTCAATCATTTAGCCCCTTGTACAGTCTCCAAGTAATAGTAGTTCGAGTGCGTCAACAGCACTGTATCTGGAGTAGGGTCAGTGTCCATCCCCGGAAGACAAGTTTCCTGAAAGCTGGTGCTATTGTCTCTTCTATTCATGGCTCTCTTCCCTTTGTCTGGAACAGGGCCAGGCACGTGGTAAGTGTGCAGTAAATATGCTACTGAATGAATGCATGAATAACTGTCAGCTAAGAAGGGCACTCATATGGCTTTGTAGGCATAAGAAGGATGTTTACAACTCTTAGATTTCCAATTTCTAAGAGTTCCAATTGAGAAACTGGTAATCTTCATAATCTCTAAATGATTTAACCATTTCCTTTATCTGTCTCTCCCCTTTTCCCTTCCCTCCCTTCTCTTCCCATCCAACAAACAGACAAACGAAAGCCAGCTTTATTGCAGTCTTAGTGTGCCTCAAATTGGATATAGAGGGATAAATAAGGAGCATTTGCTGCCTGCAAGCTCTCGCTTTCTAGTGGTGAAATAAACGTAGAGGGAAACGAAAAGGGATCCTCTCACTAGACCGAGTGAGTGGGCTTGGAGGAGTTTGAAGGGTTTCGAGAAACTATAGAGGAGGGGCTCGAGGAAGGAAGTAAAAAAGATGGATGAAGATGATAATTATATTG
The DNA here is from genome assembly GCA_017311185.1 of Proteles cristata cristata. Classification (NCBI taxonomy): domain Eukaryota; kingdom Metazoa; phylum Chordata; class Mammalia; order Carnivora; family Hyaenidae; genus Proteles; species Proteles cristata. Next base: position 434,963 of record JAESUZ010000067.1, on the reverse strand, counting down.
TTCAAATATGTTTACACCGAGGACTACGTACTTGGTATCCATGTATCCTAACCTTAGAGGGGAAGATTAGGATGAATGCAGACTAACCTCTGATAGACTTAAGTTCACTGGTGCAACCAATCAATGGATTAAACGTGCATTGGACTCTGTTTTCAGATGTGGAACTATTGCTTGAATACTGTTTTGAAAATTGAATGTTTTAAACTTTTTATACAGAAAATTTCAAACATCCACATAAGCAGAGAGAATAGTTTAAAGCACGAGATTATAATAATAAACTGATGCCTTCCCCCTTCCATCCCCATCACCTAATTTCAACAAGGATGAGCTCACAAACAATATTTTGATGTGACCTCCCCACTACCCACCACAGGACAGTTATTTTGAATTCTGGACATCATATAATTGCGTATATAAATGTTTCTTTTTTAATCTCTATAATTTAATAATTATTTTTTAAAATACAACATGGAATCATGATCTCACCTAAAATACTAATGATGATTTTTAAATAATAACAAATTATCCAGCATCTTCATATCATATATATATATATATATATATATATACATGTATATATTTTTTTTTTCACTCTTGATTTGTTTGAATTAGGATCCAAACAAGGTTCACAAATTGCATGTGGCTGATTTGTAGCTCAAATCCCTTTTTACCTATAGGTTTCCGCTCTCTGACATTCTTGGTTTCTGCAATTTATTTGTGGAAAAAGCTAGGTTGTTTATCTCATAGCACTTCCCACAGGCTGGACTTTGATGATTGTATATCCATGGTGTCAGTTACATGTTCTTCTAAATTCTGGTTGGATTTATACATCTGATCAGATTCAGGTTCATTGTTGTTGTTGTTAATATTTGCTAGGTGGCGGTGTGTATTTCTGTGATGAGACAGGTGTCTCTTAGTCAATGAGTTGACAAGGTATCAGCCTACACCATCCATTGTTATCTTTCCATCAGCATTTCACCTCAAGGTTTTAGTAACCCCTGATCCTCATTGCCCAAATCCCTATTTTCATGAGGGCTGCAAAATAGTTGTAAAACTCTAATTCGGAGTAGATGAATCTCACTAAGGCCTGGAATCCCATCAAGATTTGAACCTGGATGCCTAGATTCAGAGTCCAGTATGGAAGACTGAACGAGTCTGAGTGACATGAAAAACTGAATTTTCTTTTTCAAATCTTATGCCATGCCTGCTTTTTTTTTCATTTCTGCTATGGTCAATTTGTCTTCCTAATCTGTAGTACCTTGTTGCATCAAATTACATTAAATCCAGTTGTATCATTACTAACAATTCTTGAATTATAAAGAAGGGTGAACAGAAGTGCTGTAAAAGCAATTTTCCTATAACTATCTCTTTACTCTGAATATGGATAATTTCAAAATGTGGAAAGCTGAAGGTGCCTGGCTGGCTCAGTCGATAGAGAATTCTTGATCTTGGGGTCATGAGTTCAAGCCCCATATTGAACATGGAGCTTATTTAAAAACTAACTAAATAATAAATAAAAACAAGGTGATTAAAGCTGTGAACTGAAGAAGAAACATGCATTGCAACATACAGACATTCAGTACCTCTTCTGAGTAGCCCATTAGACAACATTTAAACACAATTCACCATCTGAGTTGTTCAGTAGGATGTTGGTGTGTTAGATAATTTGGTAATTTTTATTCATTCCTACTGCTACTTTTAAAACTTAATTATGTATTTTATGTTATTATATTTGTGTTTATTTGCTTTGTCAGAATTAATGCTCTCGGGGAATCAGGGTGGCTCAGTCAGTTAAACATCTGACTTTAGTTCATGTCATGATCTCATGGTTCATGGGTTCGAGCCCCGCACTGGGCTCTGTGCTGACAGCTCAGAGCCAGGAGCTAGCTTCACATTCGATGTCTCCCTCTCTCTCTGCTCCTCCCCTGCTCATGCTCTGTCTCTCTCTCTCTTTCTCTTTCTCAAAATAAATAAACATAAAAAGATTTTTTTTGTAAATTAATGTTTTTATATTTGCCTGGAAACTTCAATGAGGAACAGGCCAATAGTTTCTCAGCTTGACAATATTAGAACACCAGAGCAGTGTCATTCCTTCAGTGGATGCATTGCTGAAAATCGTCACTGCATAATGATGTGTCATTGAGTGCTTTCTTGTTGGACATCCTATGTGGATTTCCCCAACATGTGCAAAGCTCTATGAGCAGGGTGGGCTCCAGAGACATGCAAAGAGTATGTGGTTAACACAAGACCTACCCTTTAGAGTGCTGTGCTTAAATGCTTAAACACTTGAGCCCTTGCATTAAATGCTCTGCTGTCATTGTTCTGAAATCTTGATATAATTTTATCTTTGTGTGGGGAAATGGGTTCAAGAATTCCTTATCCTTACATAAATGGGTTAAAAAATCTTAGGGTGGAAAGCCTCCCACCATGGGAAAGCATCCCAAGATTAGTTAGCCAGATATTAGAATGGGATCATGAGTAACTTGTGATATCACCTGCAGGAAAACTACTTTCCATCTGGTGTCAATATACTTTGATCCCAAACTCAACTTGCCCCCCAGATCCTTTGCTTCTTACACACGCAAGTTAATGATTACTGTCTGATTGTTTTCTCCACGTTCACATGTATGAGATCTTGTTTTCTTCACATTCACCACGTGTGTAAGATCTTGAGCGCTCAATAAATACGGAGACAAAACCCCTGTTCAGGGCTCTTGTTTCCTCCCTGGCAATAGCCTCTTTCGTATTCAATTCTGCATCCACTGTTTTTCTGGACAAGAGAGAACGCCAGACTCATATTCTGTGACATCTTTGCATTTGTGTTTTATAACTGATGTCCAATGGGACAATGGAGAGTGCATATGAGGTCCTGGAACTATGTGACTGCTGCTCCTTGACGCCCCATTTGCACAAAGCATTGTGGCAGTCTATGAGCCAAGAAATCTGGTGGACCCATGACACATGGGGGTTTAGTGAAACTCCAAATATGTACAAAGTGTGTTATATCCATGACTAAGTAACTAGGGCCCCAATGACCCCTGGAGGCCACACTTTCTGTTTGAAGCAGAACCTTCCTTGAACACAGAAAGAAGTCAGTGGCATTCTAAGAAAAATGAGTGACCAGAGAACCCTGTCTTGTCCTTTTTTACTCATGTTACTTCCCCAAATTAGCCAAAGACAGTGAAAATGACGTCAGATGATGATGACGTCGGATGAGGATCTTCAATCCTCCTTCCTCATCAATAAGCGTGAGGTAGAGAGCTGGTAGAGGGTGCTCATATCAAGGAGTGACATAAAATCAGATGAGTTAGTTTTATGCAGGTTTCCACTCTTCTGGTAACAATGCACACGCAAGTAAGAGCTATGAAATGCAACATGTGTAATCTGGTGGTTCTGCATGAGAATCAAATGATCTTATATTTTCATTTAAAACTGACACTGCACAATATAATGATGGAAGTCAGAATTTGTGCTAATTATTAAAAATGTTAAGTTTTATTTACTTAGAACAACACTAAATAGCAAATTAGATAAACCACAATGGTAAGTCGAGAGAGACAGTAAGGGAAAGCAAAATGCTTCCTATTTTAGTGCATGTTAATGGTCATTTTCTGCCACTTTTTGAACACGGAGCTTGACATTTTTATTCTGCATTGGACCTGTAGGTGATGCGGCCAATCTTGTCTGTAAGACACCACGGTCATTTTTTCCCCTTGATGTCATACTTGGCTATTACTTTTCTCTTTTCTCCTGATTATTTTGACAACTTGTATAATCTTACAAAAGCTAGCTCTATGAGTGATTTCTCTTATTTAATCATACAAGGGTCATTTAAAAATCTAAAATCTGAGGTGCTTCAAGATTTCTGCTCATTTAGAGAGACACATGGGACTGTGTTTAATTAGGTGAGCTAGTCTCATAAATTAATTATCCTCTTGTCTGGTTTTATTTTCAAAAGATTATATTCGAATAAGAAGACAAGCTTCACGTTTCCATTTCTAGGGAAGGAAGAGAGTAGAAGCAATTTCTTAGGGTTGTTCATGACAAACCAAACCAAATTAAACAATAGAAATCTCTCTTCCAAGTGAAGTCATCAGCTCTTGAAATACTCCATTCTGGTGGTGGAGTTTATTATTAAAATCAGACTTCCCCGTTAATCAAATTATGCTTTTAACATTTCTTGGAGAGCTAAATAGCGCATAGATGTCCTTGAGTTGGCCATGGACAAAAATATAGTAATTTATTTAACTTCCCCATGTGTATTTATGGAAAGGTTATTATCTTAATTTGAACATTTCCTCCCTCTTACACATTGTCATTTATCTCTGCAGTTTTTCTTTTCTTTCATTTCCTATAGTTATCTTAACTTTATTGAATACAGGTGCTCTGATCTCTGCTGAAATGCCTCAAAATTGACTGCTGATTTTGCTGGAAAAATATGAATTTGTTTGTCAAAGAGAAATCACCACCTGGATGTCCCATTCCATCAACCTGACAGAATGCTAACTGTTCTTAGAGATAATGTGATGCATTTATACCCATAGAACTAATCGTACATGACTTTTTCCTGTATCTGAAATTATGTAAAAGTTGACTCACTTCATTTTCATTCCTATTCTTTTGGTTCCTTTTAAGGTAATGTTACTAGTTACTTTTATTAGTCTAACTCTGACTAATTTCATACAGTTTCTTTCTCTCCTACTCACATATACATATAATAAGGCTGCTTCTCTTTTAATATTTTCAATTTTTCCCTTGTTTCCTTCCCCCCCCTGCCTACTTGACATATTGTTTGTCTGTAAATAACAAGTAGTTTCATGCATTTATTCTGTGTATACACAGAAGAAAGCAGGCAACATGGACAAGAAATCTAAGGGAAAACTTTCAGAACCAAATTCCTGACCAGTGACTACTAGTTTCCTTATTAAAAGAGCTTCCTTGTAGATGACAGTCAAGGTCAGGATATCTCAGCTAGCTCTTCAGAGCAGGTTGTCCTACGTCCTCTCTTCTCACTTTATAAGCTGTCCCTGACCACACTTCTTTAGTCCATGAACTCAGCTGTCTACTAGACTTGGTGATTCTCAAGCCTTCCTCTCTGGTGAACTGGCTCCTCTGACCTCCAGCAGCTCATGAGACAACTCCAAGTGGTGTTCCCACACTGAGTCCACCAACTTCCCTTTTGTGTTTGCATCTCATATAATGGCTCCACGATCTACCCAGGAATCTGAGCTAGAAACTGCAACGACTTCCCCTTTGCCATTTCTTACTCATCTGCGAGTCTGTTGATCCTGGATCCTAAATACCTTTTGTGTCTGTCCATCGTGTTCTATCTCCAATGCTCCTTGATATTGTTGCACTAAAAGACTTCTTGGAACTTCTGTGCATTGCCTTCAGAATGATCTTGATGAAATCCAAATCTTCCCACTATGATGATGAGACTTCCATCCTCAAAATAATCCAGTTCATTTTCTGGCTTGTTCATTAACTCATTTGTTTGTTTTTTAATTCTTTTAGAAGTTGTAATCTAAACTTTATTGCAACATTCAGTATTTTACCATCCAGCTTCTCAGTAACTGCCAAGACTGTGGCCTAACAAAATTTCTCTCTCTCCCTTCTCTCTCTGTCTGTCTCTCTCCCTCACACGCTTTATATTTAAGTAGTATACAATTACCTGTATTTAGATAAATATATACTCTCCCTGGTACTCCTGCACCTTTGATTGTGGGGGTTCTCTGCTGACAGAACACCTTCTCCTCACCCCGCCACCGGGAAATTCTTACGCACTATTCGAGTTGCAACTCCAATGATACATTCTTTGCAATGTCTTCCTTCAGTTTCAGGCTGGCCTCCCAGCTCCATCCATTACAACCGAGGTCTAACACATTTGTAATTGTTTCTTTATTTGTTGAGTTTGCCACTGGTCCATAAGCTCTCTGACGACAGGGATCATGTCGTTTTCTCTCTGTGGCCCACACAATGCTTGACAAGTGATGGACTTTTAATAAGTATTTATTGAAAATACATGAGACTATTCTATGCCTGCTTTGATTGATATCTCAATCTTCCATTTTCATTGACTGGGTCTTCTGTTTCTTTTTCTCAACCTGCTTTGTCTTCAGTCTTTCCCTTCTGAGATGGTGGAACATCGAGCATTAGACACAGAACCAGCATCTCTCTTCTGTATGTGTCATGCTGTGCCCAAAGCAGTGGGGTGCCAAGGATACACCTACCTTCCAATGTTGAAGAGCACAGGGCACCCTGGGTTGGTAACTCAGAAAGAAGCCCCCATCTCTTGCTTGATAGCACCGGATGTGACATTTCCCTTGACCTATACTTTCAGTTTCCATAAGAACTGTGAGTATCTTAAAGGCTCTTACTGTCTTCCTTCCCAATGCCTAGATCAGTGCCTAAGACAATCCTTACTCTCCTAGTGATTGATGCGAATCACTTTTCTCACTGTTGGAAGGATCAGTTGTAGACATTAGCCATGCATCTTTTTAACTGGACATACATGTATTGGGACAGAAGAAGTGCTCAGGTGAGTTAATTTTGTTCAGTAACCAAGCTAGCACATATTTATTGAGTTCCAGGCTTCTTCATGGAGTTTATAGTCTAACGAGGAAGATAGACTTCAAGCAGCCCTCCCTTAAGGGAATGTAGTAAGCCGAGACAGCTTCTGTGAAGGAAGAAATGTTATTTATAAGGTGGAATAACAAAGAAACATGTTCCACACCATAGGCGAGCCCGAAATTAATTTTTTGTTGCTTTCCAACTACTTCACTTGAATGTGGGCATGACCGAGGGCAGTTTGGTGGCTGCGGTGCCATTTGGAAGTTCTTCACAGGTTAAGGGCATGAGACTGCCCTCACTTCAGACATCGGACCCAAGTCTGGGTCTCCCAAACCACCTACATATCTGACCAACTGGCCATAAATCAGGGGCTCCTATTACCACTTGCTCCCCAAGTTTGAGAATTCCCAAACCTCTAATCACGTGGTTGGTCTGTCTGACATGGCCAACCCCCATCCTGAGTGATCTCTTTAGCAACAACTCATAAACTCAGACGTGGCTCCAGGCCCACCATGAATTAGCAAGGCCATTCCTTCACAATGTTGGAGAGGCTTTCTCCCAGGACCTGAGGACAAAAGCCATTTAAATTCTTTATTATACAGCAGTGGTTTAGTTCCTCAATGACAGCCATGAAAAAATATGTAGACTATGGAATAACAGTTGCAGTTATATGAAGGATGGAATTCATGGCCTGAGTCTGGGAAAGCTTCCTGGTTGGGCAAATAGCAATCTGTAAAAATGTGCTACTAATCAAAGCTGATATTTTCAGAACACTTGCTAAGAGCCACGTGTGATTCTCCAGGCTTTTCAATTATTAAATCTCTTCATCTTCACAACAGTCCTGAGAATCTACGATTATTATCTCCATTCAACAGTCAAGGAAAGTGAGGCTCACAGAGATATCCAGTGACTCTATGAAAGTGATGCCCAGCTGATAAGACGGGCTCATTGGACTCAGGCATTCTGGCTCACTTCAGAGACACATGCATAGCCACAATAAGTAGACGGCACATGTCAAGACTGGAGAAGAAAAAAACCCATATAAATTAAGAGAAGCCTTAAATTCTTATTTAAGACAATAAACACAGGGACTCATGGGTGGCTCTGTTGGTTAAGCATCCCACTCTTGGTTTTGGCCTGGGTCATGATCTCGTGGTTTGTGAGTTCAAGCCCCACATCGGGGTCTGCATTGACAGCATGGAGCCTTCTTGAGATTGCCTCTCTCATTCTCTCTGTCCCTTTCCCACTCACATGCCCCCTCTCTCAACCACAAAACCATGTTCCATTTTATTAGAATAATAGGAATGAGGAGCGGGTTAATCTCATGACTCCCTGACTGACCACTGTAAACATTTCTTCTTGGCATGAATTATTTTTGGTAATATGGCAAGGACCCACAGAGTAAGTTTTCATGTCTTGTTTGAGGGTCCTCATGTAGTTTCTATTTGCTTTGCACAAATATAAAATATTTGCTTTGCATAAATATCAAAGCGCGTCTGGAAGAGTTTTGTTACAGATGCGTATTTGATTCTCGTCTCCTCACCTACAACCAAGATCTCTGCCATTCTTCCTTCTGTTGTGATTTTTTTCTTCCTGAAAGGAATAGACAGATAAAGGTATTTAGATTGACTTTAGCCGTTTTATTTAACTTAAATTTTTCTAACCAAGGTTCCTCTCATAGATGTGAGCCATGTTCTTTTCGTGACAAGAGCAAGAATTATCAAGATAACTTTTCAAATGTGAGGAACCTTAAATAGATGACTTTTGTCAAACGTTTGTCATACTTGGCAAATTTTGATGTAAGTTGATAATTTGTTATTTAATTCATTATTTTTTTTAAACAAATTTTCATGAAGCATTATGCTAAGTGCTATCTGGGGAAAATGCATATGATTTGGTCACTATTTTGTGGGCATTTAGGTAATTTAATTGAGGAGAGAAGATATCTACTAACTGAAAGTTTATTAACAAAATGGGCATTAAATGATAAAAATAACACTGATGTGTGATATGTGGTCTGTGTGTGTGGGTCTCGACTGCAGAGATCAGTGAGGGCTGGAATTATTTAGAAATGTCCACAGAGTAGATGTACTGTGTCAGAGCCCAGAAAAGAAGACAGATATGAATGTGTAGAGAAGAGAATGAAGAAGAGAGGTGTGTGTGTGTGTGTGGTGTGTAGTGTGGGGAGGGATGGAGGGAAAGCGATTTAATTCACATTTACTCCCTGGATCCAGGACCTAAACAGGTCCTGGCGGTCCAATCCCTAAGGTCTTGCTGACTTCTCCTTTCCATTTCTTCTGCCCAATACAGATCGTTCTTAATTCTGATGTCCACTTACCTCAAAGCTTGATCTCTCTTCTCTCCCTTCAACCTGTTTTCCACCCGGCAGCAAAATCCATCTCCCCAAAATGTAAATTGGGTCATGCCCCAGCTTAAAACCTTTGAACAGTTTAGCAGAGTCTTCTGGAGAACAAACAGAGCAAGAATAGAGCAAAAACTTCCAGGGTAGTGGAAATAGAAAACTTATAAAGAGTAGAGAAAGAGTAGATAGAAATATTTTCTGGGGGAGGGAAAACATGAAGCCACACGCGCGTGCGCGCGCGCACACACACACACACACACAGAGGTATTTCAAGAAGGAAATAGGGCCACAGAAATAGGGCATTGGCTAATAAATTATAATTTCATGTCACCAGATCCTTAAGAATGTATCTTCTGATAAACTGGTATTTAATTTTGAAGGACATTTCTCATTCCATGACACAGAGTATTCTCCACCTACAGAAATTTCATTACTGGATAAAGGCATGGGAAGTAGGCAGATCAAATCTTCAGGTAACCAAATAATAACATAACCAAAATTCAAACTATGGCTTTTGAATATTTTTATTATGGATTACATTCAGCAAAAAGATTAACAAAAATAAATTAAAAATGTAAACAAATATAAATATAAAGCTTTATGGTGCCTGGCTGGCTCAGTTGGCTGAGAATCTGACTCTTGATTTCGGTTCAGGTCATGATCCCAGGGTAGTGGGATTGAGCCCCATGTTGGGTTCTGGGCTGAGTGTGAAGCCTGATTGGGATTCTCTCTCTCTCTCTCTCTCTCTCTCCCTTTCTCTCTCTGTCTCTCTGTCTCTCTCCTCTTGCCATTCCTCTGCTCATGTTCTTTCTCTCTATCTCTAAAATAAAAAATAAAAACTAACTAACTAATATAAAGTTCTGTACTTAGGTCTGAAAGGAGAAGATATATTTTCATAGAATCATATGTTCAAGGTATTTAGCTGATTAAAAAAATAATTATGCACATAGAGATCAAAACTCTCCCTGGCCTGAAAGGGCAGAACCACATGAACTTGACTACTGTGTTCACTCAGCTACAGCCATGTTCTCGTACCACATTTGTCAGCCTTGAGGTTTGCAGTGGCTGTTCCCTCTGTCTGAAGTGTTCGTCCCCAGGTACATACATGGCTCCCTTACTGAGTCTGGTCTTCTCCCGAATAGCCCCTCAAAGGTGCCTTCTTTGACCACCTTATTCAGAATACCTCCTCCCATATTTTAACTTCCCATTCCTGGATTGACTCTGCTTTTCTTTGAGTTGACATTGTGTTGTGTGTTCAATTGCTTATGTGTTGCTGTCCATTTCTGCTTCTTACTGGTAAGTTTCATGAGGGGCTGTTGGTCTGTCTTATTCACCTCCGTGTCCCTCCCTCCAAAGGGCCTCATTCCAGACCCAGACCTAAATCTAGATCTAGACTTAATTGTGATCAAATGTCAGATAACAGGTGACATTAGATGCTGTCTTATACAATGACACCTTCTCTCTTTTATCACACTTACATCATTATCAAATTACAATGACCTAGGGCAAATGTTATTATCTAAATGGCTGCCACCAGAATTTCCTTGAAACACCAGTTGGAATAGATGATGAGACTTTGAAGAGCAGACTCGAGTAGCCAAATTCTCTTGCTAAGAATGAGGCCTGGGGAAGAATTTATTACACTTTGTGGTACGGGCAATGGGCTACCGGGGTCAGGAGAGCGGGCTGGGAAGAGGGGAGGAGGAGGGAAACAGAAGCAGTTGAGGTTAGGGTAAGTCAGAGAAACCCCCTGGGTTGGGGGTGACTACTGTCCTTCAGGAAGAGGTCCTTTGTCATGAGAACTCTTTCTCCACACACATTTTGTGAGAATAGACGTACTGTTGTGCTGTCATAGAAACGAGGGACCAAAAGGCAAAATATGCAATTATGTTTTAAGCACCTAGAGATTTGTAAAAATCTTGGCTTGTGCTTCAGACATTGCATGCTGAGAAATTTGGGATTCCAAGCCAAGATCTTGAGATCCTGAGAGAGCAGAGAGGAGAAACAGACACCTGGCTTACAAATACAGCTTAATAATGGATTTTGAGGAAGAGACCAAGGCATCTGTTACTCTTGGCTTAATTTTTACCACTTTCTCCCCCATCTCCAAGCAAATTCTCACACTGTTCAGTGTGGCATATGAAACACTGGTCTTAGTAGCGCTCCACGTACTCGCTAAGCCATAGACTCTGGCGCTGGGCACTGGGTTAGAATCCCAGCTCACTACTTCTTTACTGTGTGATCTTGGGTACATTACTTGATGTCTCTGTGCCCACCTGTCTCATCTAGAAAATGGGGATCATATTTCTTAAGGTTGCCATGAGGCCTTGAGCTTAGACATAATTAATGTTATATAAGTGTTTGTTTTCTTTATTATTGTTACTATTATCATTATCAGATTATTATCATGTGGACAGATCAGAGAGAGGTTGAGACTTGAAAACATAGCCCATGAAAACTGAAGGCAGTGATCAAGTTGGAAGTGGAACTCAGGTCTCTTTGAGTTTCATTCCCCTCCTCTGAAAGGTACAATGTTATTTGATGAAAGAGAAAAGGACTATTTATAAAACTCAGAATTGCCCTCTTATTTCAGTAAGGTAATATTTCTCTCAAATTTCCCTGAAATCTACTGAGGTACTTTTAAAAAATGTGTTGGGGGAGGAAGGGCATTTTCTTCCTGCAGGCTCTCACATTCTTCTAGAAGCTTCTCGGCTGAAATTTAATCCCCCCCCCACCCCAGGCGAGCCGATGTGGACGGTGCTAACAGACCGATGCTGAGTGAGCTCTGGGAAACGAAGGTCACGTTCTGCCAGAATGCTCTCAGGGGGTGGGTCCTGGACAAGCTCTGTGTTTGCGTTTGTACAGCAGAAGTAGCAGGAGAGTTTGGAGGCCTCGGGAACTCTGAAACTTTGCTTACAAGTTGCAAGGAAAGCCGTGAGTTTTCCAAAGGCTGTTTGGACAGAAGAGGATGTCAGCACACAGAAGAAGAGATCAGCACTGTGGGCCCTTCCAGTCATGGCCAAACACCAGCCATGTGCAATTTTGATGGCCGGGCAAGGCCAATGTTCCCTCACAGAGAGGGCCTGGGTGCCCCCGGGACTTGGACCCCCAGGAGGCTCTGAGCAGGCAGAGGGGAAGGCTGCCCATATAAGGTATAAGCTGTTGGAAAGACAAGCTTCTGCACAGTGGCCGTGTGCCCTAGGGAGGAGGCTCCCATCTACGCCTACGAGAGAGGAAGGAAGGAAACTGGGAGGGTGTGGGGCTGTGTGGCCATCCTTGGCTGCATGTGACACAGCAAAATGCAGACTGATCTCATGACACCTAAAGAGGAGCAAACGCTCCCATGGCCCTGGCCACTCACACCAGGTAAGAGAAGATTTGGCATTCGGCTGCCCGGGCTAGAGTGGAGGTCTCCATCAGGAATGGGTAAGAGAAAAGAAAGGTAGACAGTATGTGTTCAATGAAGTATTTAAACTAAGATATACCTGGGGCGCCTGCGTGGCTCAGTCGGTTAAGCGTCTGACTTCGGCTCAGGTCATGATCTCACGGTTCGTGGGTTCGAGCCCCACGTTGGGCTCTGTGCTGACTGCCAGCTCAGAGCCTGGAGCCTGTTTCAGTCTGTGACTCCCTCTCTCTCTGACCCTCCCCTGCTCACGCTGTCTCTCTCTCTCTCTCCTAGAAATAAATAAAACATTAAAAAAATTTTTTTAAAATAAACTAAGATATACATGAGGGTAATGGAACAAGACTTTGCTTGTGCTGTTAGGGCTATAACAGTTGTATCATTGACAGAAATGCGTGTGTGTGTGTGTGTGTGTGTGTGTGTCCTGCATAAGAATAAAAAAAGGCACTCAGTGGAGAACACTTTTTAGGGGTGAAGACAGAAGGTGTTCTCATGATTTTAAACTCTTCATGCCCTTTGTAGGCTAACCCTTGTGTTGAATTTAAGGCTCCTTTCTTCCTGGGACCCCCCACCCCTCTTTCTTTCCCCCCCTGTATATTACATCCCCATGATTTACTCTTTCTGGAAACTCCAAGAGCAATCTGACTCTAGGTGAAAGAGTATCTGGAACTAGTGGTGTCCCTTGATACACTTCCTCCTTCTCCATCCGGTCCGGGAAGACCCAGAGAAAATACTTCACTGAGCACATACTGTCTGCTGTGAGAAAAATCCCTCTACTGAGTTCTCCATATAGGTGAGCCAGAGGAGTTTCTTCTTTCTTGTCCTTCACGTCCCCAGAGAAAAGCTGAAGATCTTCTTATGATTGTCCATATGACATTTGGGAACAAAGATGGCTTCTCGGAATATGCTAGCCTTCAGTTTTGAGTTGTGGCCTTTAATCAGGGGTCCTGGGTTTGACCTCATCAGAATACCTACCTATGGTCCTCCAGTTTTAGGGCAAGGAAGGTCCTGGGGACTCACTGTCCATCAGAATCTTAAGCCTGTGCATCATGGAGGGATGGATGCAAATGAAAAAGAACTCCCAAGCCCTGTCTCCCACAAACTCAAGGGGCAAAGATGATAAATACGTACATGAGACACATGAACCCATCAAGAAGAAAATATAAACAATTCCTTGGTGATTTAAAATGTTCATTGCTTCTTCCAACTATTAGGTCATGGTTGAGTGTCTTTTTCAATGAATGTGTGACTATATCCAATTCCAAAGGAGTGAATCACTCCTTTTATTATAATTAGTAGACTGTATAAAGTGAGTTCATGAGCCCTTGGGCATTAGAAACCACATTTTGTTGTTGCAAATATTGCCTTTTAAATGTTCACCCCTGAAGTTTTCCAAGATACTAGAGGTGCTCTAGAGGATTCTTAAATGTACTAGATTCCTACATGGATAATTTGTCCATTTAAAATAATGTGGTGCTGAATCTTGACAAAATTTCCATACAAAATTATTTCTATTCTCCTCTACACAGTTGTCACAGGCTCAGAATCCACGCCACCCCTCCGCCCCGAGATTTTTTTACAACTTTCTAAAGTATCTATCATTGAGAAAAAGAATACACATGTAGTCAACCACAATTAAAAAAGAATCTTTGAGTTGATTAGATAATCAATAGAGAGGTTTCATGCACCTCCATGTGCTTATATAAAGGGTGACCTCATGCTTAGGAGACCTACATGGTGGGGGAAAGGTATAATTTGTAGGATTGCTCTACAGGCCCCCTTTATACACTATTATACGTTATGGATATGATTTATCATTTGGGGTAAAGATACCAGAGCTTTAAGGCTCTTGTTAAATAAAAATCCCCCAGGATTGAGAGTGAAGACCATGATAAACCCCTATCAGCTTCTGCTATTTTATTATGAATGAAGATCATATTTGAGCTGAAAAGAGCATGGAGAGCATCTATCACGTAATCTCTGTTTATAGATGAGGAACGTGAAACGCAGAGGGCGGCGGTGATGACGTTGAAGGTGCTGGAGACGGGGCAGCTAAGGGGATGGTGAGCATGCCCGCATTTTGTTTAGGGCTCCCCTTCTTCCTACAGATCGGCCTGGTGAATTTCGGAATGCCCCCCTCTTTCACAGTTCCGAAAGCAAGTTCTTATTTACACCAGGCTTTCTAGGGGCCTTCAGAGATCACAGGCACGCTCTCCTCTGGTCCTCATCTCAGCCCTGAATAGGGAGCCAATGCTTCATTGTGAAGAAATGAATATACCCCTGAGGATGAGCAATGCATCCCTTCTCCCTGCTCCAAACAGCCCCTCAGAGAAAGCCTTGAAGCTACTGTGGCCTCCAGGACACCAGGGGGCCCATTGGCTTACTTCCTTTATTGGTCCTATTTGCTAAATTCCTGTCTCTAATGAGCTAGCCTGGGGGGCTCACTTGGTTAGGCATCCCTCTTCAGCTCAGGTCATGATCACACGGTTCGTGGGTTCGAGACCCGCATCTGGCTCTGTGCTGACAGCTCAGAGTCTGGAGCCTGCTTTAGATTCTGTGTCTCCCTCTCTCTTTGCCCCTCCCCTGTTCACGCTGTTTCTCTCTCTCTCTCAGAAATAAATAAAACATAAAAAAAAAAAGAAAGAAATGGGGTGTGCAGGCAGTTCATTTATTCCCTTTGATAGGTTTACATATTTACAGAAAAACCTCTCCAAGCACTGAAGGAACAAAGTCATGCAGCTGCTTAAACTCTTTTAATTATGACAGAACAATTCTTTCAGTTTTAAATTAGGAAAACAAAGTTAAGTGGAAGCCAGAAAACCTCGTGCCTGACAAACATCTTTCCTCAAACAGATGGCAAACTTTTGGACCTCAGACCCTATTTTACTAGTGTTTTTAATTCATAGACTTTGAAAAACTTCTGACTCAAGTGAATTCTTTTCTAGAAGCATCAGCTTTACATCATTTGAAGTTTACATAAAAATGAGAGGCTTCTAAGTTAAAAAAAAAAATATATTACTTTGGGATCAATTTCAAAAGCTTGATGGCGAGCCCGGGTGGCTCAGTTGGTTGAGCGTCCAACTTCGGCTCTGGTCATGATCTCATGGTTCGTCGGTTCGAGCCCCACATTGGGCTGTGTGCTGACAGCTCAGAGCCTGGAGCTGCTTCAGATTCTGTGTCTCCCTCTCTCTCTGCTCCTCTCTTGCTCATGCTATCTCTCTCTCTCAAAAATAAGCAAACATTAAAAAAAAAAGAAACTTGAGTTCCTCATTGGAAAACACAAAGAAATATATTTGATCAGATAAGTAAATTTATTTCAACAACATAAATTATAGTTTCGTTCCCAAGTCAGCTTACATAAACAGTCTTTGTAGAAATTACCAAAGTTTGGTTAAGATTAAATTGCTGTGAAGTCTATCGTACTTAAGTTTTGTTTCAGTTATTAATAGATTTGAAATGAGACAAAAAAAATTAAAAGTTTATTTTCTAGAAGGAATTGTTTGAAGTTTCATATAGGTCTTGCTAGGCACATTTAATTAGGTACCCAGTTTTGTAATTAAAAATATGTTAATTGGATTTCCCTGAGGTTGTTCATGTTGACTTGGAGAAAAAGCCTCAAATCCAAATATGTCTCAGATTTCAGGGTAATATGTTTTTTAAAAAACTCTCCAGAATGTTTCTAGGACACATTCCTAGGATGATCGCTAGGAAGTGAGATTCTCTAATCTTTGCTGCTCTTTTTATACCCCAGGGCCCATTTATATCCTGTGGATAATAGTAACTCTTTAAGTAGGAAACAAAATCATATCATCCTGTATCAACCATTTGAAAAAAGTTTTTTCATATAATAACGTAAAGAGAAGTGCTCTTTTTTGAACTTCATTTTGAAGTACTGAAAAAAATTGAGGAAAATACTTAATCTCAAAATTCCCATATTTTACATATTGATGTTTTCTAAAGAGTGGATTGACACCCCAAATTACATTGTTCTCCATTGAGTAAGGCTTTTGCTTATACCAGAAAGCAGCCAACAGTTTGGCTGTGCCTAGTTAAATTTGTTTTCTTCCTAATTCTGCAGGAACACAAAACTCAATGCTGACTTATTTAAAGAATTAAATTTTTTTTCCATTGAAATTCATGGCACCCTGATATGTACCCCAAAACATTTGTGACACCTTTAAAATAACGTCTTACTCAAATGTGTGCAGATTTCGCATATTCCTCCGAATGACTCCAGTGAAATAGTATAGACCCGGAAGTCCGTGTGCACTTGTGATAACCCAAGGGGGGGGGTGTTTATCTGGAGGTTCTGTACCTACGGAAAGGGCGGATCATAAAGTGGGCTCTCCGCCAATGTGCCGAATTCATGGATTTATTACTCAACCATTGAGTCCATTCCACAAAGATTTCGTGACACCTCTCCTGTGTCAGGATCATGTTATGGACTGGGAACACCTTGTCGGATAAATACAAAGATGCTCTTAGGGGACAGCCTGGGGCTGGGGGGCGGCTCCCGTGGGGGCCACTAGGAATTCAGCATCCTCACCAGACAAGGACGGAAAGCAATGTTACCTGTTTGTAGAAGCTCAGGTATGGTGTTCTTGAATTCTGCATTTGTTACCTATTCCACAGTTGTCGAGCTGCCGAAAACAGCAAGAACTGAATTTAACTTCCTTAGGAGCCACAGCCAAACCTGGCATCCGTCCGATCAGAGATCCGAAGGTGCGGAAGGATGATCTGTTAAGGGACTAAGGAACAGATTCTCACATGAGGTACAAAGGAAGGCGCAGTGCCCTGGCCCCCATCGGCCTCTTGAGTCCACATGGACATGGGCGTCAGGCCAGACCCTCGCCGGGGAGGCCGGAAGCACCATGTCCTGGTCTTGTGGACTCCCACTGGCAGGAGTTCCCACCGTCTGCCTCCAAGAAGCATGATGGGAACAGACAGCTAGCGAATAAAGTCACAGAATGCTTGCGCCCTGAGCCGTGTGCCCTTCTGCATGAGCACTCTTCAGTGGAAGCTTCTGGGCTTTCGGAGAGATGGGTCTACACAGAACCACTCCTTACTTCCATTCAGTGAATGTTTCCTGTTCTTAGCATAGGTGCTCTTGCTGGCAGGCGATTCATGTTGGCTGAAGGGAGAGGTACCAAGTTCATTTATTACTAGACACTTTGCTATGTGATATAGAACAAACAAAAAGGTCAACTCCTTTAGTTGTTCCTTAAACAGTTAGTGGGGTGGGGGGGGAGCCCCCGGGTGGCTCAGTCGGTTAAGCCTCTGACTCTTGATATTGGCTCAGGTCATGATCTCATGGTTCATGAGTTCGATCCCCACATCCAGCTCTGTGCTGCCAGAGCAAAGCCTGCCTAGGATTGTTTCTTTATTTCTTAAGAAATAAACTTAAGAAAAGTTTCTAAAATAAAATAAAAATTTAAAAAAGTTAGTACCATCAGGCTTAGGAACTTCTAGACTCCGAGAAACAACTTTTGCCTTTTTAAAAAACTATTTATTCCCTCCTCGTCATGGTTCGTTTTCCTTTAAACTGGCTGAAGTACACCGAGGTCTTAAGAGAGTCAACAGGCAAGAAACAAACGTGCTCTGGGCTAACCATGTCAGTCTCCTCTTTTCAGCATTCTCCCTCCCACCACCTCCTCACCACAAGTCAAATATTGTGGAGAAAAGAGCGCAGGATGGGGTCGCAAGAGCCCTGTTGTGTCTGGAAAGAAAGGAGAATAAAATCTCGGCTTGCTCTTACAGTGTACATGTATCCTACAGAATAGATTCCACAGTATTTCCTTCTCAAGCTAGAGAGCTAACTAATTGTAATTCTAATCGCTACACTACTAGGTGATCTAGATGAAAAGAAAAAATAGCTTTTTGTTTGGAAAATTTGCCATAGTACCCAAAAATAAGGAGAGTAGTGCCATGAATCTGGTGCACCCGCTGTCAGTTTCCATAACTGTCTACATGGGGCGTCGTTTTCATCTATACCTCTGCCCACCACCCCTCACCGGGATTATTTTGAAGTAAAACTGATATAGCGTAATGTTTCATCTCTACATATTTTTGTATGTATTCCTGAAAAATAAGGACTCTTTAAAAAATTACAAGACAACTATTACATCTAAATAATTAAGAATGATTCATGAGTATCATCAAATATTTACTTAATATTCACATTTCTCCAAGAGACTTCAGATTATTTTGATAGATATGTTTGAGCAAGATTGAAATAAGATTCATATGTTGATATTGGTGATGTATTTCCTAATTTCTTTCAATAATCTGTAGGTTCCTTTCTTCATCTCTCTTTACTTGTATTTTTTTAAATTGAGGTAGCTAGGTATTTGTCTTGTAGAGTTTCCCCAAGGTCTACAGTCTATATGTTTGTGAATTGCTTACCCATGATAGTATTAGAAATGGCTCCTAGGGGGAGAAGAAGGGGGGAAATGGTGGGGGAAAGGCAGAGAGGCAAACCATGAGAGACTCTTGAATGCTGACAAAAACTGAGGACTGATGGATGTGGGGGGAGGGGGAGATGGGCATGGAGGAGGGCACTTGTGGGGATGAGCACTGAGTGTTATGTGGAAACTAATTTGACAATAAACTATTTGTAAAAAAAAATAATAATAAAAAAAAGAAAAAGAAATGGCTTCTAGGTCCTTGTGTTTCATGTAAATTGGTAGTTACATCTAGAAGCTTGATAAGATATATATATATATATACTGAATATATAAGATCTGCCTGCCTGTCTGTCTATCTATCTATCTATCTACCTACCTATCTGTTTGTCATCTATCTACCTATGTATCCCTCTATCTATCTATCTATCAGTATTCTATCTGTCATTTACCTAGTTTGAAACAAGGTGGTGGCTAGCATTTGGATTTTTTCCTTCCTTGTCAGACTACTAGCCATTGATGAGTATTGCCTAGCAGGATCACTTTCCTAGAAATTGCAAAATGACAAAATTATAATTTTCCATTTACTCTTCATGTATTAGCTAGAACACGTCTATAAAGAGAAACTTCCCCTTGTTGATTCTTGAATTATCCTGAAGTCCCATTTTATACAAAAAGCATGTTTTCTTTCCTGATTTGCCAGTGTTTACAATAATGGGTGGTTCCTTTTGGTCTCCTGAAGATAACCACTGCGATTTTTCAAGTATGAAAATTTCAATTTCAATTTCAATTATGAACTTATGGGTTTAATTTAATTATATTAAATAAGTTTTAAGCCGATGCATTTATTAGACTCATTGATTCTATAATCAACTTATTTATGTCTAGTGGGTGCTTTTGATACAATCCTACGATTCTGTGAGAGCTTCCTTTTCTGTTTCGACCAGTAAATTTTAGGCTTAGCAGGCCACAAGGTCTCTGCTGCAATTGCCATGCACTGTGTGTTAATGGATGAATGTGGCTGTGTTCTTTATTTATAAAAATCAAGGCCACAGTCATTGTTTGGGACCTCTGTATTAAAGAGCATTAAAAACTTATGTTCTAAGAGAAAAAGAGCAAATGGATATCGTTGAATGCTTTTAATCTTTATCTCTTAACTGCACTAAGAATATATTTCTGGTTAATAGTTTGAAAAGGGGAGCACTTAGGTGGCTCAATCAGTTAGGTGTCTGACTTTTGATTTTTGGCTCAGGCCATGATTTCATGGTTTGTGAGTTTGAGCCCCACATCGGGCTCTGTGCTGACAGCGTGGAGCCTGCTTAGGATTCTGTCTCTCTCCTTCTCTCTCTGCCTATAGTCTCTCTCTCAAAATAAACCAATAAAATTTAAAAAAATAGTCTGAAAAGGAAAAGAGGGCACACATGGCAAAGCAGAGGTGAAGTGAGAGATAGGGGGTAATGGTATTGCTCTGATGATATAATTATGCTTCTTATTGCAATTAAAAACGTTTGTTTAGGGGCAGGCACCTGGGTGGCTCAGTCGGTTAAGCATCCGACTTCGGCTCAGGTTATGATCTGTGGTTCAGGGGTTTAAGCCCCACGTCGGGCTCTGTGCTGATAGCTAGCTCAGAGCCTGGAGTCTGTTTCAGATTCTGTGTCTCTCTCTCTCTCTGTCCCTCCCCTGCTCACGCTCTGCCTCTCTCTGTCTCAAAAACAAATAAACATTAAAAAAATCTTTAAAAAATTAAAATAAAAACTTTTGTTTATAAGTTATTATTATTATCTATGTGTATGTATGCATACATACATGTATAAGGTCTCTATGCATATACATGTATATGTATATATGTATATGTGTATATGAAGGGCAATATTCAACCGTAAATGTTAAAATCCCCCTAGCAAGACTTTCTTGGGGACTGCCTGGTGTGGCTGTTGATAGACTTCACAAACGTCAGGGTTGGATGAGATCTCATTTATCCAGTGTAGCCCTTCCTGTTGTGTGACTTCCTCTATAAATCATAAATCTAGCAGCCAGCCAGCCAGAGCCTGTTTCATCCACCCACCCATCTAGTGATGAGAGGTTCACCCCCTCCTGAGATCGCTACTCTTTAAATGACTGATTGTTTAATTGACTTTCTTTGTCTTCAACCCACATCAGTATCTCTCCCCAGTCACTTCTTCTTCTTCTTTTTAATGTTTTTTATTTATTTCTAGGAGAGAGAGAGAGAGAGAGAGAGAGAGAGAGACAGCGTGAGCAGGGAGGATCAGAGAGAGAGGGAGTCACAGACTGAAACAGGCTCCAGGCTCTGAGCCGGCAGTCAGCATCAGCACAGAGCCCGACGCGGGGCTCGAACCCACGAACCGTGAGATCATGACCTAAGCGAAAGTCGGACGCTTAACCGACTAAGCCACCCAGGCGCCCCCTCCCCCCAGTCACTTCTATAAGGAAGTCACTCCTTGGTCAAATTCCTCTATCGTGTGCTTTCCTACGACCTATGCCTCTTCTGGCTAAAATGTTTCCTTTCTTTTCTGCGGGTGTTTTGTTAGTTACTCTTCCTGTATTAGCTGCAGACTTCAAGGGGACAGGGCATAAGGGTATTTTTATTCCCAAATGTCCAGCACGTAGCAGGGTCCCAAGAAGTATTTTTCAAATGAGTGAATTTGTTAAGAATTTTTCTCTTCATAAGTACAGCCCTTTGAAATGCTGTATTCCTCTTAGGGGCACCTGGGTGGCTCAGTCAGTTAAGCCTCTGACTCTTGGTTTGGGCTCCGATCATGATCTTACAATTTATGAGTTTGAGCGTGGATAGCACAGAGCCTGCTTGGGATTTCCTCTCTCTCTCTCTCTCTCTCTCTCCTTCTCTTTCTGTCCTTCCTCTGCTTGCTCTCTATCTCAGAAATAAACATTTAAGAAAAGTAACATATTTCTCTTAAATCTTATTTTTCTGACAGTAAACATCTAAGCCTCCTCAATAATCCCTTTGACTGTGCAGATTTTAGTTTGTTTATTATTGTGATCACTTTTCTTTGATCAGATTGCAGTGGGCACTCAAATCTGACCAAGAGTCCAGGCGCACCTTGACCAGTTTGGAGTGGGAATGAGACCACTCATAATGATGTTATGCTTCTAGCATTTAATAACAGCATTTCATGATTTCTATGATGCATTAAAAATATTTTGCCCCTTAGTCTTATATCTTCAAGTCCTTACTGAATCCATGACTGTTAACACCATCAGTATTTGATTCATCCAAATTCACTGTATTCCCAGTTTCCATGCACATAATCCTGGTTTAAATAGATGTCCTATGTACTGTACTTTTTTTAAATATTGAAAGCCTATGTGTGTGATCCTCATGTAGCATAACTGAACATAAATACATGCTTCATCAAGCAACCTTAAAAATCAGAGGGCTCTTCTAGGGGCGCCTGGGTGGCTCAGTTGTGCGACATCAGCTCAGGTCATGGACTCGCCATTCGTGAGTTTGAACTTCATGTTGGGCTCTGTGCTGACAGCTCAGAGCCTGGAGCCTGCTTCAGATTCTGTGTCTCCCTCTTGTTCTCTGTTCTCCCCATGCTCGCTCTCTCTCTCTCTCTCTCAAAAATAAATAGTTTAATTTTTTTTTTTAATCGAAGACTCTTCTGTATTGTTGGGCAAACTTCCCAAATGATTTAAATCTCTTCCACTTCGTTGTAACATCGACACAGTACTTGTGCTGGTGAAGAATTGATCTCTGTGTCGTCTATTCTTTTAGGAGCTCCTTTTCATTATAGTTTTGGTTACTAAGTGCCTCCCGACCTTCCATTTCTGCCCTGCCCTTTATTTTGGAGCGTGTTCTGGGAGACAATGGCCGTTTATCAGTTTCTGTGCCCTGATAAATGCCACTCTCCACTCCAGCAAAGCTGCCCCTCTGTGGGATTTGCAGTGGTAATTGAATGTCTGGATTAGGCATCTGCTCTCATGGATTCCTTCTTTGGAATACATTCAGCAACTGTCTGACCCCTCTCGCAAACACTAGGTCTGGAACATTGTGCTCTCTATTATTAATTAAATGTGCAAGGAGCTGGGCGCTTGCCAAGAGACTCCAGACCATCCCAGGCTCTGGCGAATAGCTGACCCAGGAAACGCTGCTGACCGACCCTTACCCTTCAAGGGTGTAGATCCATCTGATTTCCATTCATGTAGGGAGGACTGAAGGCTCTAAATTATAGGTTTCTTCTCTGTCCTTATCTATCTTAAAACATATTTTTCTGGGGAAAGTGCAAGTGGGGGAGGGGCAGTGAGAAGAGGATAGAGGATCCAGAAAGGTCTCTGTGGTGACAGGCTGACAGCAGAGAGCCCGATGTGGGGCTCGAACTTATAAACGGTGAGATCATGACCTGAGCCGAAACCTAATGCTCAATTGACTGAGCCACCCAGATGCCCCCTCTCTGCCCTTATTAGAATATGTCATGGACATCATGGCTGTGGGCATAAACATGCACAGAAACACAGAAAATCCTCAACGATGCGGGATATTTTTTGTTCAGCTTTAGACTACAGAGGCTGGTTCAGTCCCCACATCTCAGTTTTTCTGCCTTCTTTCTAGGCATCTCAGGATGCTTCTACAGTGTCTCCTGCATGTCTGTTCAGTGGGCTTTCAAACATTTTTCTCCTAAGCTTCAGATCCAGGTCTCATCGGACATTTCCACCTGGATTTTTAAATATTTCTGTGAAAGGCATAACCTTTTCCCCAAATTCTTTCAAGATTCCATCTTCCTGTTAATACTAACACCAGTGACCTGGTTTTTCTGACTCTACGTCTCACTCATACTTGCACCTCTGTTCATCTTCAGATGGTCACATGGTCTGGACACTCTGGGGTTGAAATGCCTCTTGTTTCCCCACCTCCAAGCTCTCGAACCTTCAATCCACTCCTTACACGTAAACCTTTCAAAAGCATGGCCACTGGACTAGAAGACCCACAAAGGCAGGAAGTGTTATTTTGTTGATCGTGGCTGAATTCCTGCTGTATGAAACCGTGCCTGGGGCGTTCAAAACTGCTTCAGTGATTTAGAAACTCCACAAATTTCCGTACTGTGTTATTTATTGTAGGCCAAAGAACTTTCTAGCAAGCTTGGTATTCAAGGCATTCTGGGATTTAGCCCGGTTCTGTTACTCAAAACCAAAGCAGTCCCCCAAATGCCAAGTCTAAGGATGAATAAAATTACTGAACAACTTGCTCCATGTAAGAGCAACTAAGATTTTTTTCCCCATCAACAATGAAGTCTGCCATGAAAGGCAGTAACTTTACTAGTCCTTTGCCCAGCTAGAGTGAGGAGCATAAAAAAGGAGAGGAGGAAAATATCATGATATCATTTGGACCATTTATAGAGAGGGTTCGTTTTTAATTTGGAACTGGTTCAGGTTGCAGTAAACTTGCTAAATTCTGTTCATGGTGTGGGACTAGTAGAAATCCTATAATTTGGAATTATTTAATGGGTCAAACTTACTTAGCGTTCAACAAGAAGAAATTACAACCAATTCTGAAGGTTACTCACTGACATACAATTTAGTTCCGTGAGTATTTATTTCAGTGGTCCCTGGGCATTTCTTCTTAGAAGAGACAACCTCCTCAAAACTGCTTCTCTGGGGGTGGGGTGGGGGGATGTGATGTAGAGTGATGGGAACAGAAGGCAAAATAGAAAAGGGTAGAAAAACGAGCCGTGTAAAGGTGGCTACCTTCTTAGGCACAACTGTCACCTAATTAGTTGAGCTATTGAATAGCAGGAAACAGAAGAGCAAACCAGGCAGTTTCTTCTGGAAGAAAAATGCGCAGAGAAAGGGGTTGCCAATTTACTGTTGGTCGGGGGCCTCAGGAAGGACTCGATTCCACAAGGTGTCAGCCAGAGGATGGCTGGCATTGTAGATTTACAATACCACCATCTGGCTTCGAGTTTGATTTCCTATTTCCGCGGAATCACTCCTGCATTAGGATTGCACCCCCTGAGATCACTGATACCTCCAGGGGCTGGTGTTTGCAGTTCCTTCTTCAGAGATGAGAAACTTAAGGAATGCCCTGGTCCAGAGGACTATATGCAGGGCACAGTCAAGTTGGGGAAATGGTAAAAGGAGAAGGTGACAAGCTTCACAGCTTTGACACGGGCCACTTGATTTGGTCTGGCAGTTTTGGGCCATTTTGGGTGGGGGGAAAGGGGGCACAGATCTCTTTAAGAAACTCATGAAAACTGCACCTTCCTCCTAGAAAAATGCACAGATACACATGAAATTTTGCTTACAATGACAATGGGTTCGGAAGTGAGCTTACTTTGCCTCCTTTTCCTGGGCTTGTGGGTGGATGGATGGAGTTTATCCTGGGCCATCCTGCCTTGCACTTAGTGGCTCCTGAGTGGCTCAGTTGGTTGAGCATCCGGCTTTGACTCATGATCTCACGGTTCGTGGGTTTGAGCCCCGCGTCAGGCTCTGTGCTGAATGCTTGCTCAGAGCCTGGAGGCTGTTTCAGAATCTGTGTCTCCTCTCTCTCTGCCCCTCCTCCACTCATGCTCTGTCTTACTCTGTCTCTCAAAAATAAATAAATGTAAAAAAAAAAAAAGAACTGTGGCGTCATGTCCATTGCTCCCTTTCATTCTCAAAATTATGCCTATTTGGGTGACAAATTGTGTGGTGACTTTCTTCGGGACTTACGGGTCCTCTAACCCCACTCAAACATTCTGGGGACGCGTGGGCCACCTCAGGACCTCTGTCTCTTCAGCATGCTAGCCACTGCCACAGTGCCTTTGCTGGGGATGGTCCTTTTATCAGTAATGCTCCTCAAATTTCCACCTTTACAAGTCCCATTCCCTCCATAGAAGACCCGCATTAAGGAAAACTCTTTCTGAAAAGCACTTGCCTCAATTGCTTTTCTCTCTTCTGCACCCCCCTATTCTTTTTCTGAATTATTCCCATCTGGTCATTCACTTGTTTATCCAAACATGGAATTGCTTTATATGGCTGGTTAATCATTGCACGGGTCAGTTTTATTTCTCCACTTACATAATGGCAGTGTGATGAAGGGGTCCTTTATCAGCTGTGCAAACTTGCACAAGTTACATGACCTCTCTGAAACTTGGTTTCCCCATTTGTGAATTAGGTACCTATTTTGCAGGATTGTTGAGGGAATGCATGTTAGGAAGACAGCTCAGTACCTGGCATAGAAATAATTCATATTCTTGATGGTCAATTTCATTTATATTGCCCTCCTTCCTTATCCCACAGGGGTCCTATCATAATGTGGAGTACTAGTTAGTGAGTAGTAACTACGCCAGGCAGAAGAGGCTGAAGGAATTGACTGTGGTTACCGATGAAATGTAAGCCATGACTCTTGGCCCGACAGCTAGAAAGCCAAAGCCTTCCCCAGAGATATTTGTCATAATTATTGGTGATGATCACTTTTTTCCCTTTCGAAAAGTTGACAACTGGTTTTTTATCTACTATTTTTTGGTTACATTATACAGTATATCTCAAGGAGGATTCATATTGTCACAATGTGGTAAGATAATCTCATTCAACTACAGAAAAGCGTCTGCTTCCTGATCTTAGGAATCTTGTGGTCACCTTGAGTCTTTCCTTCCTTCATATTTTGTGTAAACCTTCGATGGCCCAAGCAAGTTCATACACACTCCATCTGTCAGTAGTACAAATCATTCTCTTACAGTCTCTGCCTTCCTCTAATAGGGAAGTACTTTTTGTAGCTCTTCACAAAGGCCAGTTTCTCTTTGACTTTGCTTAAGAGGAACTCAGAGGTCTCCTTCTTTCCTTTCCCTTCTTCCCTCCCTTTATTTTTTCTATAGGAGAAAATAATCTCTAAATATTCCATTCATTCCTTGTTTGTTTTCTCGCTTTGTTGTGTTCTGCTTACCAGGAAGCCCATGTTTTGACTTTGGTGCCTTTCTAGCTACAGCTGCTAACAGGTAACAGTCTAGTGTAATGAATGCATGGAGCTCTAATCTCAGCTTTGCAACTATAGTTAAACCTTGGAAGAAGAAAGGAGAAACACACGGTCTATGTATGTCTTCAAGGCTACAGGGAGACTTGTAAATCGTATATTGTTAGATTTTGCTTTTTTTTTTTTTAAATCCCTTCAACCATTCTATGTGTTTTGATTAGAAAATTTTAAATACAACTTTTTCCTCTCTAATAACACCAAAGGGCATTTATGAGTGCTTTGCATTTTCAGAAACACTATCAAAGTTACTTGAATTAAGTTACCTGTATTAACTCTTTTTTTAATGTTTATTTATTTTTGAGAGAGCACGAGCAGGGGAAGGGCAGAGAGAGGGGGACAGAGGATCCAAAGCAGGCTCTGTGCTGGCAGCAGAGAGCCTGATGCTGGGCTTGAACTCATGAGTTGCAAGATCGCAATCTGAGCTCAAGTTGGACGCTCAACTGACAGAGTCACCTAGGTGTCTCTGTGTCAACTCTTTTAATCCTTACAGCAACCCTATGGAGGAGGTGCTACTTGCGTCTATTCTGTACTCAAGGGAAATTGAGTCATGGGGAGGTAGCCATCTTACCCAAATGAGTGGCAAGACTGGGGGTTGCATCCGATTAGTATGGCTTCCAAGTCTATTCTTCATCAACCCATAATCCATCGCCTGTCTCACTTCCTCATCTTCTCTCTCATCCACTACTTATAACCCCTTCTATGGACCTCCCGTGCATACCTCGCCTTCAGCCTGCCCTCCCCAGCAGTCTTCCACATGCAGTGGAATGAACCTGCCCGGCCCCTTCAGACCTCAGGTGCTGGAACTGATCCGAGTTGGTATTCCATGACAATGGAGGCAAGAACACATTGGAGGAAATTAGGGGTAAGATAATTGAAGGAAGGACCTTGGGAGTGGAGGCATTGATATATTCAGTTATTTGTCCCTCACCAATGTCATCAAACTTTCACTGTGAATGAGCCTTGTCCTGGCCAGATGCTGGAGGGGGGATACAAAGTGAATCGCAAGGTCCCAGCTCTCTGGGAGCATAGGAGCCAATAGGAACTATCAGGCATAGAGAATTATGTTTTCCAGTAGTAAGGGTTGAAGATATTTAGGGGAGACAGATCAGTGGTACTTAGCAGAAGACACTGGGGAATTGGAGTTTGAATCAAATGTATTGCCATGCATCTAAAGCCATCCACATCTCAGTGATGTCTAGGCAGGGAAGCAGTTCTTTTTCTCATTGTCCCTAGAATACTCCCAAGCTGCCATGGAGTGCCCAGTCCTGCCTGGAGCCCCCTTCTCCAAATGTGGCTAGTGACACCTCAACTGGAGAAGGTGTCCAAAGACATTAGGATGAAAGCTTCTAAACCAAGACATTAAAAAAAAAAAAAAAAAAAGCAGAGTAACATTATAAGTGAGTGCCATTTGAATCAGACTCTGAAACTTTTGTAAAACTTGAGGAAAATTTTTATGTAACAGTTTTTCATTTTTCCTGACAATTACCAAGAACATGGTATTTGTCATTACAATCTAGAGGATTATGAGTATGTGGTTAGTCACAATTTTGAGGGCTCTTGAAAAATAACACTAGGAGGCAAAAAAGGTCATGGAGAAAAAAATACAATTAAAGTTAAAAAGGCAGCTTATCTGGTCTGATTTTCAAGAGCACTATGGAGAATGTTGAATACCTTTTAAATTTTTTTTCTAATTCTGGGAAACTTTGCCTTTTTAATTCACTTCCCTCATTTTAAAAAACCCATATTTTGGTTGCTCTCAGCAATAGGTATTTTAGAAGACTTGAAAGACACGCTTTCAAATGATCTGATCGCGTTTCTGAGGGTCTTTGAGATTACTCAGGGATGGTAATGCTGGTTGCGACTTACTGGATTTTCCCCTTTTTATACTTATGGGTGACTCCATCACGTTGAAATGTGCTTTTGACCTGGTCAAGGTCATGCATGGAAGGAGCTGCTCTTCTTGGGTTTGCCTTTATTTCCAGGTCATATCATGTTTGGGTTTTGATTTTAAGTTCAATCCCATTTTGGCAACTGTGCTTGCTGTTCACACCTCTAGAAAGCCAAGCAAATGGCTTAGATCCTTTCATGGCCTTTGTCTCAGCTCTAAAATTTTCTTTCAGAAAAGGGGGATATTCAGTCTGGCTTAGTAATTTGGTTCCTTTCGCACAGCCCAGTAGGGCAGTATCTGAGGGTTTATGAGTTTCCTGGTACCAGAGGCACGGAAATGGGACCTACTTTATATGAACACAAGCTGCCATACCATGGACAGAGCTCACAATAGTTTATTTAAAAATTAGAAAGATATTTCCATTTGGAACAGATAATTATTGTACAGAAAATTAAAGACAGTAATAAATTATCAAAAGCTGTCCATTTCAATGACCTTAGTGACACGTGTTGACATGTTCACCAGTAGTTAGAACTTTTTATCTTTCACTTGCCTTTAGAGAGTTCAATAGGAATGTCATGGTCACCAGGATTCAGGTGGCTGTTGATACACAGCAATCATAAATACCTTGTCTTGATTTTTACAAGTGTAGTATTTATTGAACTTTACTGTAGTTCCTTTCTTTCTATTTTCCTTCTCTCCTTCTTTCTTTTTCTTTCTTTCTTTCTTTCTTTCTTTCTTTCTTTCTTTCTTTCTTTCTTTCTTTCTTTCTCTCTCTCTCTCTCTTTCTCTCTTTCCTCTCTCTCTCTCTCTCTTTTCTTCTCTCCTATCCTACTTTGTTGTGGTGAAATGATTACTAAAATAAGATATATGAATCTATAAAAAAAATTGGACCCATTGCCCTTTCGCCTCAGGTTGGCAAGCAATAGCATTGAGTAGTTTCTTAATAGAAACAAACTGAAATAGTAGATTGGAATTACATAATAATAAAAATGCTGAGTTTTCTGAGCAAGATATTTAACAAGAAAATAAACTAGAGGTAGGAAGATTCTGTATTAGGAATATCTGAAAACTTTTCAGGTAGGAAACAACATTTGACTAGAATTATTAATGTGGCTTGTCCTTAAGAAAGTCATTGATGACTTTTGTTGTCTTCCTAGATATTAATGAGAAAGACAAGACATTGATTACAGAGATATTTGTGCAATTCATGTCAAAGACTGAAGAAATAATGAAAGCTAAATACTGTTTCCCTTCGATGTGACCCAAGTTTGGGGAAGAAAAGCTAATAAAGCAGAGTGTACTACAAAATGCATTTCTCTGAGTGCTGTGTTATGTGCACTGATAAAAATGGATGTGGTATCCTGAAGGAAAGGATTTGTTTGTCACAAGAAAAATTGCCAGACCGAGAGAGAGAGAGAGAGAGAGAGAGAGAAATGGCTTTTTATTTATTAATTCCCCACCCCCAGACAAGTTAGTGTAACAGTCTCGGATTGCAAAAGTAGAGAAGGTCTATCTG
This sequence comes from Proteles cristata cristata, assembly GCA_017311185.1. Classification (NCBI taxonomy): domain Eukaryota; kingdom Metazoa; phylum Chordata; class Mammalia; order Carnivora; family Hyaenidae; genus Proteles; species Proteles cristata. The sequence goes on along the minus strand of JAESUZ010000067.1, from coordinate 404,833 downwards.
GAAGGAAATTTCCCAATGTTTTCACCACAGGTTGCTGTGAAGAGAGAGACGTTAAGAATATGTTTTTTTGGGGCGCCCAGGTGGCTCAGCTGGTTCAGCATGCAACTTCATCTGAGATCATGATCTCAGGGTTCCGTTTGTGAGTCCGAGCCCCAGAGCGCACTTCGGATCCTCTGTCTGCTCCGTCTCCCCCCGCCCCCCCCGCCCCGGCTTGTGTGTTCTCTCTTGCTCTCTCTCAAAAGTAAATAAACATTTAAAAATGTGTTTTTTCATTTTTCTCTAAATCTATTCAACACAGATGATGCTGTATGTTTCCCCATCATGACTCTAAGATCTATTGTTCTCCCTCCCCTACCCTCTGACCACAGGCTCTGGTGGTGTGGACGGTGGGCAGGGATTTGGTCCACACCGCAGGTCCTCCAGAGCAGCCCTGTGCCTGGGCCCTGAATCCCTGGACTCCCCCCTCCTCCATCCTTTCTTTTCCTTCTTTTCCTTCCAACAAATGTTTCTGGGCATCTTATTACTACTGCACGCTTTTAAATGGTAGGTGAGCAAGTGTAGCTGACCGCCTCCAAAAGCTTCTAGTCTACAAGAGGCCGAGATGGAGGAGTAAAGAAGCAACTAAGGGGCAGCATGATATGGGCAAGATACTGAGATGGGGACAGAAGAGTAGAGAGCACGGTGGGGACCAGCCTGCAGCAGGGGTGGTGAGGGTGGAGTCAAGCAAAGCCTCAGAACGGAGTGCTGAGATCAGGCTGCCCCGGTTCATGAGGCACAGGATGCTGTAGGTCTGAGCCATCGGTGATGAGGTAGGGAGTTCATCCAATGTGTAGTGAGGGACGTAGGATCCCAGGGGGAATGTAGCTTAGGGAGACAGGAAAGATATTGCATTTATCTGGTTCAACCAGAAAGTATTAATTTAGCAAACTTAAGAGAAACTGTGAAGGTTAGTCTGAGACAGGCAAACGGAGAGAGAACAGAAGCAGACACGTTGGTGTTGTTTTAACCATAAGAACATATGCCCTAGGAAGTGCATTTCTTTCCTCCGAAGTCCCCGACCCCTACCACCTTCTCCTTAGTTCAGGATGCCGGAGGTACCTCGTTTTGCCTGACCTTGGAATTTCTACATCTGTGTGGATTCCTCTTGTATACATACTATTCAATTTGATTTCTCCTGTTAATCCATCTCACAATAATTTGATCCTTAGTCCAGCTAGAAGGGAATTCTTGTTCCCCAACACTTGCTTATCAGACCTGCCACCTACCAACCTGGAGGGGTCTGCCTTTTTTTTTTTTCCCACTCTTTCTCTGCTCGGTGTGTGCAGGGACCAGTTTGTGAACAAACAGAATCACAAACAGGTGACCAGTTTGGAGACTCTTTAGCACTCATCGTCCAGGTAAATGGTAGTAACCACCATGCCTCAAGGTTCCCTCACTAAAATTGAGGGGAGCTGGCGAGGTAAGCCATTAGCTTCCAGCTAAAACGATAACTATAATGCCCATGTTTTCCTGACGGCAAGGTACCGTCAACATACATTCTATTCTCCAAATTTACTAATCTAAGAGGACAAAAATTCTAAGAACTTTCTCAAGATGAGGTGCACTTGAAGGATGTGGAGGTTCTGTTTGCCCTTAGTGAGTAAACCTGTTCACGAGGTGTTGTAAATGGCATGGACAGGGAGCCTTAAGCTGTTTGCTTCAGAATTGGTAGAGACCAGGGAGGTTTTGGGGGACAAGCGGGGAAACTAGCATTCAGGAGCCAGGGGTAGGAAGAAATCACCCCAAATAAAGTCATGCCTGTGGGCAAGGTGTTTGCTGGTTGATTTACTCTCTAGATGGGTCTATAAATAAGTGAGAAGAGAGAACTGGTGCACATAGATGGGTCTTACTGATTACAAGTTGATGGATGACCTACTCACAGAGCATCTTGATGAAGGTGCTTGCGGGCGAGCTCTGTGTGATTCAAATGTGCCTGCTTCCTGAATTTGTGTCGTGATTCCCGTTTCTTAATTCTGTTCTTACTGATGGAGATGATTAAATGAATCCATAGATAAACATAAGTTATTTATCTGCTTTTCCATATGTTGGAGAAAACATCCTTTATCAGAACTTGTGTCCCAATGTTTGGTGCATAACCTGTGACTTTAGTGTTGGGAGCAGAGTGACCGTGAGCCTTTCTTGGGGTATTTTCTAGGGCAAGGGCCCCTGGCTGAGATGTGAGGGGATGAGGTTGAGTCTAACATAATCAAACCATGCGCTTAGGCTGTGGTTAGATTTCTTCCCAAACATGTAATGTTTCTGTGTGTCTTTTCTGAAAAAAAGCTCATTGGTTTTCCCCAGGGCTGTTGGCAAAGCAAAAGTTAAAAATGGCGGCGTCAGCCTCAGGCCCTCCAGCTGCCAGCAATTAGTCTCCCCCAGGAACCTCCCGCTGACTTAATAAGCTAAACACAGGGAACGGCCTTCTTTCTGGTAGGTAGGGTGCTATCGGGGAGGGGGAGGGGTGCACAGATGCTTAGGATGGTTGTTGAACCCCAGTGGCCCCCACACAGCGTCAAAGCTGCAGACAGCTCAGCCCACTGACACACACCTCACTTTGGACCTAAGACTGAATTCTGTATTTCCAGTCAGGCTCCAGCTAAAAGGGCAGTTGGAGACAACCGAAAACAGACCCTTTGGTCAACAGAGGAAAGATGCTTTGCTGGCCTGGGGACCCGTTTCTCATCTTAGTCTATGGTAGATGAGTATTTCTGACCTGCTATAACAGAGCCAGGGGTGCTTATGATACCCAAAGATATGTTACGGTCTCTCTAATGGAAAACGAATGTACGGCATAAATTTGTGAAATTTTACCCAACGTGTTTCCCTCACTCAGTCATTTGTTCTGTTTCCTGCCTCAGATAGTCCGGCCTATTAAGGCTAGGATTCAGGGTTAGGGTTTATTAACCAGGGAAGGAAGGGTTGCTGATGAGTTCTGCATTTCAGTCTCATCTTCTGAATTTCAAATCAGACTTTAAAAATTCCCTCATGAGAGAACAGTATTCATTTAAGTAAATGAAAAGGTTTTGTTTTTGTGTTTTTTCCAGAACTCCCAAAGCCGGCTTTACAAAAGAACTAGGGAAACATTCCAGCTGAGAAAGTAAGAAGAAATGCTGGGATTAGAGTAACACAATTTTGCAAGGCCTGATACATTAACAGATCTAGGTAATGACCACCCCTGGCTGCTAAGTTCATGGAAAGAGAGATGATCAGATACAATGATGGCCCTCCTGAGGGAAGAAATCTCCGCCACTTAAGATGTTTTACATCTTACAACAATACATATAGAAAATTAAGATGTTGGGGGAAAACAGACCAAGACAAAACAACTGAATTTGATAAAGCCTGTAGGTCCAACTTACAGGAAATAGGAGACGATAGAGTTAAACTATACATGGGGGACACAGTCGACACAATCCAGACTGTGGGACAATGTCTAAAACCCACAAGCAAAAAACGACAGATGGAGAGAGAGAGATTTTAGATAAAAGGAACTTCGCAGGCATGACCAATTGCAGTAGGAAGCTATTAGTTAGATTCTGATTCTAAACAAACCATAAAAATGTATTTATGAGGAAAATTAGACCTTCCAACAATGGAATTTGATATTAAGATATAACAACAACTTTTGGTTTTTGGTGCACTAGTTACATTGTGGTTATGTTAAAAAATAAGTTATCTTTTTAAAAAATATAACTGGGAATTTAACAGGTAAAATGCACACAGGAAACACTACAAACATTATGCATGGGATTTGCTTCAAAATAAAATAAAATATAAACAACACACATAAATATATATAAAAATATACATATAACTATATATAAATATAAACGATAAAATAAGATGGGAGGGGGAAGTGGATGGGGTGTCTTTGAACCCAGATTGGCTATGGCTTAATTACTGCAGCTGAGTAATAGGTACATGAGGTTATTATATTATTGTGTTTACTTTTGTATATCTTTGAGATTCTTCATAACAAAAAACCTTAAGGAGTCAGTGATAAAGTAAAATGTGTACTAATTACATGTATTCCAATAATGAAGCAATTCTCCATCCTAATGTTCCAGAAGACTCCCTATTTCAGGCTCCTTCGTGGGCTGTCACAATTAGACACTTGACGTTCTTTTGCTTGAAAGAGTATTACTCATTCCAAAATATTGGAAGCTTTTGTTCATTTAAAAGATACACTGGGGCCATCCCGAAACTGCTAGTTAGTACCTCCTCTGAGTACCGGCGGGTTGTTATGCCTCTGGGAAGGGAATCCGGAAACTGTTTTCTCGTACAGAAAATGAAGATTCCAAAACTCGATTACCAACACCAACACCCCCTGCCCACAGTATGTACAAAACTCTAAGACAGGTCACGATATCCTGATTTGGCCTGGATTGCTTCTACTTATCAAAGAATTATCAACCCGTGTATTTAAAATGACTTTATCAAACAGCACAAAAAAATCTGCAACCTCGAAAACAAAGGATAAAATTAAGTAGCCTGTGATGACAGTCGGGTGTGGGGGGGTATGTTCAGCTATTAAAGTAGATTGTTATTAGTGTTCGTTGAATTACACTAAGATACACTACCTAGAGCTTTCTTTATTTAGCACACAAAAGAAGGTGTGCTTATGCTAATTAAAGGCCTTGTGATTTAGTTTAACATTTGATTATTAGAAATTATCAAAATAATAATTTTAATGATTTGCTAATTGGCTCATACAATGCTTTCAGAATTTTTAAGTACTTGAATTTAAAGTGACTTCCTTGGTGGGGTGGGGAGGGGGCGCCTGGGTGGCTCAGTGGGTTGGGCGTCTGACTTCAGCTCAGGTCATGATCTCATGGTTCGTGAGTTCAAGCTCCATCTCGGGCTTTGTGCTGACAGCTCGGAGCCTGGAGCCTGCTTTGGATTCTGTGTCTCCCTCTCTTTCTGCCCTTGCTCATGGTCTCTCTCTCTCTCTCAAAAATAAATAAGCATTTAAAAAAAATGACTCTCTTGGGGTAAATTCTAAGCACAATAGACAGAGTAAGTTTCAAAAGAATTCTCCACAGAGTTTCTTTCACCAGACAGGTCTTTTAAAGATTTTTAAAGCATATGATGAAAGGCGTTTTATAGCTGACAATGTGCTTGTTATTTGTAATAAGTTGGTGGTTTGCCTTTGCCTTTCTCCCGAGGCAAGAGACTGTCTATCCTTCCAGAGGCTTTCATGATAGTATCTGATAGTCATTCTTTCAGAAAGTTAGTACTTTGAGTACATCATAGCTTTGAGTCTATGATGACAGTGCCATTTTCCCCCCACCCCCGGGACAACCATGATGTTGCTTTGAGGCTATTATGTCTCAATCCAAATTAGATGACATTTTGTGAAGTACTTTCTTTGTGCTCAGTCCCACGTGGATCCAGTGGGGGCAGCATATGGCCTGTTCCTGTCCTCCTCTGCTCATGGGAGGCTACGAATGTGAGAAGCCACAACAGGTCCATGGAGAATCAAGTCCTGGCGTGCACTGACTGCGGCATAATTACTAGGAGAATTACTACTCCTCAGGGAGAGGAGACATCTATGCAGTCTCAGGTCCGTGGGGAAGACGTGAAGGAGGCAGGATTCACTCTGGGTCTGAGAGGCTATGCCATATCTCCCAAGAGAGGGCATTACTAGCACTGAGGACAAAGAGCAAGATATGTTTTGTGACAGCTGTATTTTTTGGAGCCACATGTCCCAGCCTCTACCAGCCTGTAGGTACCAACGAGGTCTCCGTCATACCAATAATCTACAGTTTGCTAGTCTGCCCCCCGACCTGCTTACACAGGTCCTCAGCTCATCCCGCCTTCTGAGAATCCCTGGCTGTTCCACACATGCGCAGGAGTGAGTTTCTTTAAAGTTTCCGTCCAGTTCTCTGGGTTGATGTCTGCTGTGTGTAAGCCATCCAGAAGGAACTGTCCCTATTCTGGTCCCCTCTATGAGAGTAGCCCTTATCCCTCAAGTGTCAGATGGCTGAAGAATGGCGTTGGCTTTGAAGAAGGATGCAGTATCCATTTCTGGTGACTCATGGCCCCACAGCTTCCACTGCCAAAGAATCTTTAAATATACTCCCTTGAGCTTGAGTGCAGAATTAGGAAACTATTGATATAGAGTCCTAGTCAACTTTCTAGGCCTAATAAATTTCTATAATGATATACCTATGTAGGAAAACAAGAAGCTGATCCACAGGGTGAAGGGAAAAATAGCTTGAATTCTGTGATAGCTTAATCCTTTAGGGACTATTAAAAAGATCCATTTAAGACTGTTTTTGTAGGTAATATCTCTCTTAGCAAGCACAGTAAGAATAATGAGCCCATCGGTGCCCATAATCAGCCAGCACAAATACACAGGCTGGTAAAGTGTCCAAATACTGTTCTATCTGTTGGGAACTGACCTCTGTCTTGATTCCTCAAGGGACCCCCCTACTATCTGTCCTCCAACCCCTTGCATAGGACCTGCCCGCCAATTCCCCAGATCCAATGAGAGTCATGGGGGTGGGGTTGTGGTCCAGGACTTTGATGCTAGCATTGGAGTTGGATCACTGTGTTGGTGCCTACACCAAACCAATGGTCAGTTTGGTTTTTGATCTTTTTCTTTAGTTTTCCTAATTCAATATTTTTAATTTTTTTATTGTTTATTTTTGAGGCAGAGAGAGATAGAGAATGAGTGGGGAAGGGGCAGAGAGAGAGGGAGACACAGAATCTGAAACAAGTTCTGGGCTTTGAGCTGTCAGCACAGAACCCGATGAGGGGCTCGAACCCACGAACAGCCAGACCGTGACCTGAGCTGAAGTCAGGCATTTAACTGACCAAGCCACCCAAGTGCCCCCTAATTCAATATTTTTAAATAAATAGTAGTAAAATGTGCAAACATAAAATTTACCATTTTAACCATTTAAAATTTAAAAAAAAATTTTTTTTTTGATATAGAGAGAGAGACAGACAGAAGGAGCAGAAGAGGGGCAGAGAGAGGGAGACAGGAATCTGAAGCAGGCTCCGGGCTTGGAGCTGTCAGCACAGAGCCCGATGTGGGGTTCGAACCCACGAACTGTGAGATCATCACCTGAGCCCAGGTCTGCTGCCCAAGCGACTGAGCCACCAATGTACCCCGCCATTAATAATTTTTGAGTATACATTTAAGTGGCATTAAATACATTCACTTTGTTGTGCCAAAGTGCTTTTAACTCACCTTCTCATTGAATTATCATGACAACTTTTAAAATTAAGGAAAAAGAAATTTAAGGATCAAGTAGTAGGTTCTTTTTTTTTGCTTGTTTATATCTCAAATTTTTATTGAGGAATCAAGCCATTAATTATGCTAATTAAATACTAAGTTAGCACTTGACCTAAAGGAAACTTATTGTGTTAGAGTTATTTCTCAAATTCAGGTTTTTCAGAGTCAATAAATTTAGTGTATTTAGGATTAGTAAGAAAATTTCCATTTTATCACCCGAGGACAAATCTATGTAGCCGGCTGTAACTGAAGCATCTCGTGGCAGCGGGAGGTTAATAATAGACAGGTTATCAATAGAGGTTGTGAAATTGCTTTCCCAGAAGACCTTTTGGAGCAGGATGAGATACCATATGTCTCCACTGATTGATTCAGTCCTTCAGCGCTGAGGTTTCCAACAAAAGAGCAATCTACTTTCTTACCAGAGGGTCGCCCTGACTGATGTGGGCCCCTTGTGTGATTTGTCCCCAGGAAAGTGCTGTAGAAAGTTAATACTACGTGTACACATTCAAAGGGAAGCAGAAGCACAAAGAGAAGGCAATCATAGTGGCCCAGAAGGGCACCATTTCCTGCATGTTTAGGATGTAAACAACTTCCCCAGATCGCAAATATTGTTTTATATATAATTTTGATGATGAGAGGAAGATTTTCTGCTTGCAAATGATACATGTTTGATTTTTTTTCTTCTCCACTTGTTTTCGCATGTATTATTGAGTTACTTGATGTAGAATGTTTTCTCTTCATGGGAAAGCTGTTCTATTGGGATGTCCTTGATCCTTAATCCTTGTTTGACCAGAGGATTGGTCCTAGGGTTGTTATTATACGTGAGCATCTCTGAACTATTTAAGTCCCTCATTGATGTTTCCCTCATGGAAACAATTTAGATGCCATGCATAACACGAGATGTGTTGGTCCGGGTAGGCAGACAAACCATGTTGAAGAGAATATACCTGAAACAGGTTGTAGCCGGGAGTGACAGGGAAAGGGTGTTTGTCCCTCTAACTAAAATGGGGACCTATAGATTTAATTCTTGTGCTCATGTAAACAAAGAGGATTTTTCCCTTAAAATGCATGCTTAAAAACAAAATAATGAATTTTACATCAGAATAAAAAGGCTGGGGTGCCTGGGTGGCCCTGTCAGTTAAGTGTTCAACTTCCACTCAGGTCATGAACTCTCTTTTGTGAGTTCGAGCCCTGCTTCGGGCTCTGTGCTGACAGGTCAGAACCTGGAGCCTGTTTTGGATACTGTGTCTCCCTCCCTCTATGCCTTCCCCCGCTTGCACTCTGTCTCTTTTTCTTTCAAAAATAAATAAAGATTTAAAAAAATTGAGAATAGGGGCACCTGGGTGGCTCAGTTGGTTAAGCGGCGGACTTCGGTTCAGGTCATGATCTCACAGTCCTTGGGTTCGAGCCCCGTGTCGGGCTGTGTGCTGACAGCTCAGAGCCTGGAGCCTGTTTCAGATTCTGTGTCTTCCTCTCTATCTAACCCTCCCCCGCTCATACTCTGTCTCTCTGTCTCAAAAATAAAATAAATGTTAAAAAAATTGAGAATAGAGTTCCTTATTCTCAATTTTTATAAATTGAATAATTTATAAATTATAAATTTATAATTCTCAATAAAATAAATGTTAAAAAAATTGAGAATAGAGTTCCTTATTCTCAATTTTTTTAACATTTATTTTATTTTTGATACAGAGAGAGACAGAGTATGAGCGGGGGAGGGTCAGATAGAGAGGAAGACACAGAATCTGAAACAGGCTCCAGGCTCTGAGCTGTCAGCACACAGCCCGACGCGGGGCTCGAACCCAAGGACTGTGAGATCATGACCTAAACTGAAGTCGGCCGCTTAACCAACTGAGCCACCCAGGTGCCCCTATTCTCGATTTTTTTAATCTTTATTTATTTTTGAAAGAGAAAGAGACAGAGTGCAAGCGGGGGAAGGCATAGAGGGAGGGAGACACAGTATCCAAAACAGGCTCTAGGACAACCCAGTGAAGAAATGGGCAGAAGACATGAACAGACACTTCTCCAAAGAGGACATCCAGATGGCCAACAGACACATGAAACGATGCTCAGCATCCCTCCTCATCAGGGAAATACAAATCAAACCACACTGAGATACCACCTCACGCCAGTCAGAGTGGCTAAAATGAGCCAATCAGAGAACTCTAGATGCTGGTGAGGATGAGGAGAAACGGGCACCCTCCTACACTGTTGGTGGGAATGTAAACTGGTACAGCCCCTCTGGAAAACAGTGCGGAGGTTCCTCAGGAAACTAACAATAGAACTCCCCTATGACCCAGCAATAGCACTGCTAAGAATTTACCCAAGGGATACAGAACTGCTGATGCACAGGAGCACATGTACCCCAATGTTCATAGCAGCACTCTCCACAATAGCTAAAACATGGAAAGAGCCTAAGTGTCCATCAACAGATGAATGGATCAAGAAGATGTGGTTTATCTATACCATGGAATCCTACATGGCAATGAGAAACAATGAAATCTGGCCATGTGTAGCAACATGGATGGACCTTGAGGGTGTTATGCTGAGCGAAATAAGTCAGGCAGAGAAGGACAAATATCATATGTGTGCACGTATAGAGGATTAGGAGGAACTTAACAGAGGACCAAGGGGGAGAAGAAGGGCGGAAATGGTGGGGGAAAGGGAGAGAGGCAAACCATGAGAGACTCTTGAATGCTGACAAAAACTGAGGACTGATGGATGTGGGGGGGAGGGGGGATGGGCATGGAGGAGGACACTTATGGGGATGAGCACTGAGTGTTATGTGGAAACTAATTTGACAATAAACTATTTGTAAAAAATAAATAAATAAATAAATAAATAGCCTATTGCTCAGCTCAAAAAAAAAATTGAGAATAGACTAAAGAGGCTAAAACACACCGTAAAAATCTCTCTGAGTGTTCTAATTCCCTGTATGGATCCTTACGGAAATCAGCAATGTTTTCAGGTAAATGACTTCGTGACAGCAGAAGTTTCCAGGAGGAAAGAAGGGAATGAAACGCGACTGACAGAATAACAGAACAACAAACCAAATTAAAAAAGAGCTTTACTGTGCCATTTCAGAAAGAAAAAAAATCCCTGTGAACATCAACTTCTCTATTCAACTAGTAATCAAAATGAGATTACCGTCACCGAGACTTCATATGCTTTTTTCCTCTGGTATCTGGGGTTAAGAAAAAAGAGGAGGAAATATCCTTGCCTGATGAAGAAATTGGTTAAATGCTAATCAGGGTCTTTTGTTCTTTAATTGATCTAGATTCCCCGGATAAAATGTGTCTGAGTGCTTTTGTGCCTGACATTGTCCGAAGAGGCTTTACAAGCACTATCTTCTTCAGTCTTCTCCAAACTCTTTGCGATAGGTACCATTGTGATTGAGATGAGAACACCAGCACTCAATTTAATTCACTTGCTCAAGGTCAGTTAGCAAGTACATAGAAGAGCAGCTATTAAAACTGAAGTCTGTGTGATTCCAGCATCCAAGCTCTCAACCACTGCGTGAATCTTCGTGGGCTTGGAGGCTGGCTCCACCAGCCCTGACGGGAATCTTGCCGTCATGCTGTGTTAGTGCGCCCCCCTTCCCCCCATCAAGTCCAGATAGAAGTTTAAGCATCGTCCAAAGATGTATGACACCTACTTGCGTACTGATACTTTTGGCTTAGGCTACGGAAGTACCCTATGGCCTTCAACAACCACACCTGCTTCTAACCTAGAATGCTTTAGAATTACATCGGAACAGAAACTCAACATCATTTTGGTGGGACCGATAATCTTGCCAAGATGACGATGTCATACTTCACATCAGTCTTCATTTGTCTCAGCCACGACCGTTCTATCAAGTAATCACACCTTTCCCGGTCACCTGACTTCTGACTGAGGTCTCAATTCTATATTCTGGTTCTAGAAACAATTCTTTACAATCTTCTGTATTTGTATCCACTTGTCTATTTCTAGTTACATTGGTCACACATGCATGTTTGAGAAGTCTCGACAAATTTTATCTATCCATGTTTAACTGCTTTCGACTTGTACCTTGGCAATCAAAACCCTACTCTCCACATCTACCCAGTTCTTGGCATGGCACATAAAATGAGATGTCTATGAGAAAATAAAAACTGCGATATCCTGCCATTATCCATATTAGTTCTAGTACTGGGTTCCCCAGAAAGGTTAAAGAAGGGAAAGAACACCTAGAGTCTACTGCCCAAAGAAAAAAGGATTCAATGTCCATAACGGGTCTCTACCTGGTGACCCCAGGATTTCTTGAGTCTCCACATCCCGGAAAATGGCACATGAGGGAATCGCTCAGCTTAATTCTAACCCTTTATACTCAGATTATCATCTTGATTTAACCACTTGGGTCAAGCCACTTATACTTAATCCGCTAATTATGCTCCTATCTCCTTATGACCACACCCTAGCTGTTAGCCTTCTGAAAATCTTCGTTGAGTTATTAGGCACCATTTTTTTTCTGGGCTCATTTCAACCCCCACATTTGAGCAGCCCAAGTATCTATCTATGTCATCTCCAGTGAAGCATTCTTTATTCCAACCTTGACACCATGGAACTTCACTGTATTGTTTTGCTAGGGCTGTCATAACAAAATACCGCTCTCTGCATGGCTTAACCAAAAGAGATTTATTTCTTACAGTTCTGGAGGCCGTGAAGTCTGAGGTCAAAGTACCAACAAGATAAGTTTCTCTTCTCTTGGCTGGTAGGTGGCCCCCTTCTTGCTGTGGACTCCCATGACCTCTTCTTTGTGCTTGCTTGGAAAAAGAGGCACCTCTCCCTTTTCCTGTTCTTGTAAGGCCACTGACCCTTTGGATTAAGGCTCCATCCTTATGATCTCAATTAACCTGAATTACTTCCCCCAAAGTCCTCTTTCCAAAGACGGTCACACTGGGAGTTAGAGATTAAATTAATGGGAGAAATTAATGAATTATGGGAGAAGGAACACAATTCAGTCCATTGCACTGACTGGGATAGCCCTGCCTTTAACCCCTATCGATGCCCTTGAAGGCGGAGACGATCTTTTATTCATCTTTGAGCCTCCAGTTCCCAATTCTTCCCTTAACAAGTGCTTGTGGAATGAATACATTTATAAACCCTAGCCCTTATCTTTCTCCCCTCATTTAGCACTTACTTACTGTGGGGAAAAGATATTATTGCTACTTATTTCCTTTAACCACAAGATACTGCTTTAAAAATCCTCTACTGAGAGTTTTTTGAATTATGTTCCCGGAGGTGCAATGTCGACATAACACATCATCTGGAAATGAAGCCGGGTGTGAACAGTGGGGAAAGAAAATGATTTCACAGTGGGCGACTAGGTGGACTCCCTGTGCACTCAAAATGTGAAACACCAACTTGGTCATTGTGTGCAGTCACTTCGGATTTGGTAATTACAGGTGCAAAAGCCATCAAAACTGGCTCATCTTTTCAGGAACATAGCTGATGTTTGGAGTTCTCAGACCAATATTAATTATATAACAACATCAGCTAATTGGCAGGTTTTCCCTCATGCCTGGATGCAGTCACTTAATTTTAAATTCAAAAACGTGTTCTCTTCGCTCCCCTTGTCAAAGCTTTATCCATTAAAAAAAATCCCATATTTCCCTTTTATCCCGGGTGTTTTTCACTAGGTAATAATGCAAAGGAACACTTGGTTATCGCTCCATTATTCAGAATTTAAGTGCATGAAATTCATTGTGCCAATTCTCATACTCCATTGAGACCTGTAGCTTCAATTTAAAAAATGGACAGATTCACAGGGAAAGGCAAAGGAAGCTACCGGGGTCCTGTGCACATTTCATCTAGCCTCTCCTGTTGGGACCATCTTGCCTAACCACACAATACTATCAAAACAGGGAAATTCGCATTGGCACAATCCACTGAGATTTTTCAGATTTAACCAGTTATACATGTGTGTGGATATATGTGTCTATGTGATTTCATCATATTCGCTTCAGGTGTTTACCACCATGCACAAGATGGGTAACTGTACCATCAGCACAAAGCCCCTCCATTTTACCCCTTTATAGCATACTTGGCCCCTTCACCTCCATTCCTAATCTCTGGCAACCACTAATGTGTTTTCTATTTTTATAATTACATGAATTTATGAAGTTTATATAAATGGAGCCATGCAGTACGTATCCATTTGAGACTTTTATCTTTCAGTATAACATACAGTTTCACCCAAGTTGTGTCCATCAAGAGCTTTTCTTCTTTACAGCTGAGTAGTATTCTACAGTAGGGATGCACCACAGTTTGTTTATCCATTTGTTCACTGAAGAGCATTTGCGATGGATATTTTTGTGTGAATTTCCGTATGAAAGTAAGTTTTCATTTCTCTGGGATAGAGGCCCAAGAGTATAATCGATAGGTCATATAAATCCATTTTTGTTGTAAAGAAACTGTTGAACTTTTCAGAGCAGCTACAATTCTGAGTGATCCAGAATTGTTTCTCCATATCTTTGCCAACATTTAGTTCTAATACTATTTTTTAAAAGTATTTTAGCACTTTCGATAGATTTTTAGTGATATCTCAGTGTGGTTTTGATTTGTGTTTTATAAATGGCTAATGATGTTGAACAGCTTTTCATGTCTATTTGCCATCTGGATATCATTTTTGGTCTTTAACCCATTTTCTAACTGGATTGTTTGTTTTCCTAATTTTGAACTTCAAGAGTTCTTTACATCTTCTAGATACTAGTCTTCTGTTGGAACTGTGATTTGCAAATATTTTCTCTCAGTCTATAACCTGTCTTTTCATCCTCTTAATAGGATCTTTTCCAGAGCAAAAGTTTTAAATTTTGACTAGGTCCAACTTACCAAGTTTTCCTTTCATGAACTGTTCACTTGGTGTCAAGGTGAAAAATTCTCTCCTTACTCCTAGGTTCTAAAGATTTTTTCATTATGTTCTCTTCTAGAAGTTTTATGGAGTCATGTTTCACATTTGAGTCTATGATCCACTTTGAGTTATTTTGTTTAGGGAAAGTTCTTTTTAAATATTTTTTTGTTGCCTATGAATGTCCTATTGTGAAGGCTTTACTTCTTGCAATGAATTGCTTTCACTCCATTGTCAAAAATCAATTGGACATATTTGCGTGGATCTGTTTCTGAATTCCCTGTTTTGTTCCAGGGACCTGTGTGTCTAATTCGTCACCATCAACACATCGTTTTGATTGCTGTCACCGTATAATGAGCCTCAACATCAAAACGAGTGATTCATTCCACTTTATTCTTCTTTTTAAAATTTGCGTTGGCCATTCTAAGGCTTTTTCCCTTCCTTATAAACTTTAGAATAAGCTTATTTATGTCTATAAAACAACTTGCTGATATTTTGATGGGAGTTGCATTGAATCTATAGATCACTCTGGGAAGATTTGACATCTTTACGACTTTAAGATTTCCTGCCCAAGGACGTGGCATATCTTTCCAAATATTTAGGGCTTCTTTCATTTTGTTTTTTCCCATCAGTGTCTTATAATTTTCAGCATACAGATCCTGTACCTATTTTTAAAAACATATGCCTAAGTGATGAGGTTGTTGGGGTGACAGTAGAGTTGGTGGGGTCCAGAGCTGATGACCAAGAAAGAATTCCTGAAGACGTCTTTGGTGCAAAAAGGTGATTTTATTGAAGCACAGGGACAGGACCTGTGGGCAGGAAGAGCTGCCCTGTGACCAAAAAGAGAGGTTTTATACCACGCGGTTGGGGGTGAGGTAAAGCCCAGGGGAAGTTTCTAGTGAGATTTTCATATGGTAAAGAAGATTCCCAGGGTAGGGAAGGCCTAGCTATTGTCAGGCTAGGGTTGTTTGCCCTCTAGCAAAGCATTAGCATTAATACAGGAGGGAGTTCCTAGAGAAACATTTTACTTTGCCAGCCTCACATTGTTGTCAATGGGCTGCCGTTCTCTCTGCCATTTTCTTCTGCCTTTGTTTCCCACAGCACTATGGAGGGGTAAAGGAGACTTAGGTCCTGCAAGACTGTGATCTCTATCAGTTAACCATTTGTTTACACTTTTCCTTGTTCTTGGGCAGCTAGGAGTGCCCCAGGAATATCAGACATATCCCACCTGTTTTTTTTTTGGGGGGGGGTGGGGAGTGTGTTTGTGGCCTGTCAGCTTGCCTTATGACCTCTCAATCACTAATTATTTCATTTTCTTTGAAGCCAATATAAATGGTATTGTATTTTTTATTTATTTTCAGTTGTTCACTGTCATTATATAGAAATAAAATTGACTTTTGTGGGCTGATATTGCATACCACGGCATTATTGAGCTTGTTTATTAATCCTAGGAGTTAGTTTGTATGTTGCTTGGGATTTTCTGCGTAGCTGATTATGTCATATACAAAAAAAACAACTGATTTCTTCTTCTCCAATTAATATGCTTTTTCTTCCTTTTCCTTGCCTTAATGCCGTGGCTAGAACTTCTAGTACAATGTGGGGTAAGGGTGATGACAGCAGGCATCCTGCTTTGTTCCAGATATTAGAGAAAAACCATTCTATCTTTCACAATTAACTATGATGTTAGCGGTAGGTTGTTTTGTGGACGTTGTTTATAAGGCCGTGAGATTTTCCCTCTATCCTGTTTTGCTGGGAGTTTTTAATCATGAACGAATATTGAATTTTGTCAAGTCATTCTGTCAATTGATATGATCATATGATTTTTCTACTTTAGCATGTTGATACGGTGAATTGCATTGATTGATTTTTGGATATTGAACCAGCCTTGCATACCTGGAATAAACCTTCCCGATTGTGGTATAGCATTCTTTTTAAGCATTGTCAGATTCAACTTGTTAAAATTTTGTTAAGGATTATTGCTTCTAAGTTTATGAGAGTTATTGGTCTGTACTTTCCTATTTCCATCTTTCCTTCTTTCTCCCTCCCTCCCTCTCTCTCTTTCTCCCTTTTCCTTCCTTCCTTCCTTCCTTCCTTCCTTCCTTCCTTCCTTCCTTCCTTCCTTCCTTCCCTTCTTCCTTTGCCTATTTTTCCCTCCTTTCTTTCTCTTTCTTTCTCTTTCTCTTTTCCTCTTTCTTCTACCACTGTCAGTGGTTCTGGGCTGCAAGACAGTATGGCACCAAGTCCTGAGGGCATATGGGAGAATAAAGGGAAACTCACCCAGTCGTTGCTCATCTCACCCAGGCTGACTTCCTCGTCCCAGCTTTCAGAATCTTTTCATTGTTGCCTGTAGAGTAATTTCCAGGGTGGTACTTGGAGGGAGGAGCAGTGCAAAGTGAGCAGCACTTACTGTAGCTGCATCACTCCATGTCCTCGAGGTGGAGGCACCGACTCAGTCAATGGAGATTTATTGATTATATATGGCCTGTGACCCATTGCGTTTGTCAGAACTGAGCCTCGGTGGTGACAGGGCAGTACTGGGAACCACAGTTTACGCAGAGAGGATTTAAGAATACGAATGATTGGGACACCTGGGTGGCTGAGTCAGTTAAGCATCTGACTCTTGACTTTGGTTCAGGTGGTGATCTCATGGTTTGTGAGTTCAAGCCCTGCATGGAGCTTTCTGCTGTTAATGCAGAGCTTGCTTTGCATCCTCTGTCCCCTTTTCTCTCTGCCTCTCCCCTGCTTGTTCTTTTTCTCTCTCTCAAAAATAAATAAACATTAAAAAAATAAAGATACTGATGACAATACCAACAGCTAACATCTACGGAATGCTACTCTGTATTAAACACTGGGTTAGACAATTTAGCGGGATCATCTGATTTAATCCCTTAAAGTAGATATTATTTAAAGTAAATACTATATCCATGTTGTATCTAGAGGGGCTATTGTTTAAGGAGACTCAAAACTTGCCTAGAGGCACTTCCCTTAAACTCTTGATCCGGGATTCAAACCCCGATGTGGGTCTAGGACTCAGCCTCCATCATTCCCCAAGGTATCAGACATCAATGATGGGTCCGTCCCTTTGGGGAGGTGTGGAAAAGCTGCATATCTTTGGACAATTTACGGTCTTTCGGAACCTCACTTATATGTTTCCTCACCTATAAAATGGGTTTAACATCAACTTTACAGTATTGTTGTGAGACTTTAAAAAAAAATCACAAATAAGAATGGAGTTGGGAGACCTCCGGGTGGCACAAGTTGGTTAAATGTCTGACTCCTGTTTTCAGCTTACGTCATGATCTCACAGTTCCTGAGTTCGAACTCTGCACTGGGCTCTGCGCTGACAGTGTGGAGTTTACTTGGGATTCTCTCTCTCTCCCTCTCTTTCTCTGTCCCTTCCCACTTGCTCATGTGTACATGCTTGCTCTTTCTCTCTCAAAATAAATAAATAAACCTTAAAAATGTTTTTTTTTTTTTAAAGAATGGAGTCGGTAAGCAGTAAGGGGGGCAAGAAAATGGTAGGATCATGGAGATGGCACTGGAGAGTAATGGACATAGGAGTGGACGGAGCTCCCTAGCTGCCCTTATAATAGCTCTCCAGCCAGTCTTAAGGGTTAACTTGCTTCAAGTTAACACATTCCTTGCTTGCTGACCTAAGGCCCTTCATCTGTAATAGAACGAATATACTTTCGTTGAGAGTTGCAGACCACTGGCCTTGGGGATTCAAGGACTAGAACTTTCCCATGGCCACAAAAGCCAGCAAGTCTGTTTGAAGCCACCTCCGCTGTCTGATTAGCCTCACAATTTTGTAGCAAAATGCTTTTCTTTTCTAAGGTCATGCAAATGACTTTACTGACCTCCCTTTGTGCACCTGTAGATCTTGGCCTCCTTTTCGGAAAGAACAGATCACTCTTGAGAAACTCTCAGATACTGAGGAACCAGACCTTCTTGCACAACCCCTGCGTACTGAGACAATTCAGTAGCTGACATCACTGAGTCTGCACGCAATGAAGAAACGTCACAGATGACTGCACTCCCTGAACCGATTAAACCCCTCTAAAACTCTCTGGGCCAGGCAGAAACCTCTAGTCCATCTTGTCCCTGGATTGCTGGCCTCCTCAAGAAAGCTCCAATTCCCTTCTAATCAAAACTCCTCTCTTGAGTCTTGACCTTTTGTGGGGCAGCCCCACTTGTGTTAGGTAAACTCTTGGGAGGCTTGGACGGGAGGTCTCCCAGTCTGGCCACAGGGAGAGGGGTTTCTCCAGCTGTTTTCAGAGGGGATAGGCAGAAAATTTCAGGCCAATCTAATGCTTGTGCCCCCATCTTTAACACAGCACCTAACTGGTTCTATTATTCTCGTTTGTTCTCTGACAGTACCAGGGTCTTATTCACTCCTGTGTCCCAGTGTTTGCCAAGGGAAATAATGGGCAAAGATGCCTTTTAAGATTTTATATCTATTATGTTAGATAACACATGAAACATAACATGGCCCTAGTAAGTATTTTTTTTTTAAATATTTTTTATTTATTTCTAGGAGAGAGAGAGAGAGCGTGAGCAGGGGAGGGTCAGAGAGAGAGGGAGTCACAGACTCTGAAACAGGCTCCAGGCTCTGAGCTGTCAGCACAGACCCCGACGCGGGGCTCGAGCCCACGAACCGGGAGATCATGACCTAATCGAAAGTAGGACGCTTAACCGACTAAGCCACCCAGGCACCCCTTTAGTAAGTATTTTTGGAATGAATGAATGAATCATCGATATTTACTAACCATGTACTTTGCAAGTTGAAGTAACATCGTTTTTGTTTCCATAATTATTAGAATATAAACTGAAAATAAATACCTATATTTGGTTTATTATTAGCCTTTTTGGTTGGACCTATTGATCCTACTCAAGTGAAAAGAGCTCCCTAATTCCTGAGAAATGAGAAATGAGAAAACAGCCCCTTTCTTTTTCCTAGGATTCTAGAGGCACGGGATTAGAGATGAAATGAAACTTCTCTTCTTTGTTAAAATGACACATTCCACAGCAATGAGAACTAAGTATTCAAATGTGGACAGTCAAGAAAGATAGATATTGACAATAATTAAAATTACTAGGCAAGTAATAATGAAGAAATTTCAAGGGAGGTTCACTTTTTAAAAAGGTCTTCTCAGGGTGCCTGGGTGGCTCAGTGAGTTAAGTGACCAACTCTTGGTTTGGGCTTAGCTCATAATCTCATGGTGGTAAGATCGAACCCCAAATTGGGCTCTGGGTTAGGTGTGGAGACTGCTTACAATTCTCTCCCTCCCCCTCTGATCCCACCCCACTTGCATTCTCTCTCTCTCTGTCTCTCAAAAAAAAAAGTGCCTTCTAAAATTTTTTGCAAGATGTGTACATGAAATCATAGGTAGTAAGTCCTTCTATATCACTATACTAAATTTGGCTTAGTGATGTGACCACGATGCCTAGGTTTCTTTGTACTTTAAAGGGGTGTGGGGGAGAGCTGGCTGCAATAAGCCCTAAGACGGTCCTCTGGGTGGCTGGGCACAGCGGGGTCGAGGGCGGGCTGAGCCCGTCGGCGGAGAGGCAGCAGCCCCAGCTGAGAGGTGGAGGCTACAGTGCAGGGGTGAGGCCAGTTACGGACACCATCCGGCCGGATCTGGGGGGATACAAAGAAACCAAAGACACGCTCCTTGTGCTGGGGACGAGGGTCCCAGTTGGGAAGACTGAAACGGACATCAGAAGCTAAGACTATAAGTAATTACAGGGTGCTGTGCTGAGGGCTTTATATCACTTATTCCTGCCCTAGGCTGCTCACTCAAGTCACCATTACTTTTTACGTGTTGATTGTAAGATTTTCCTGAGTCTGTTGTTTTCATGAGTTTTTTCCCCTCTGGTATTTTTGAGAACAAATAATGTCTTAAATTGAATTTCTGTTGGCCCTGTGCAGGTCTGAACGCTTCCTCTAGGCCCAGGGATCTTTTGTCGGCCCACCTCCTCTGTCCCATTGCGTGAGCTCCACGCCCTTGTCTCGTCAGGGCCCTGGGCTTCCAGAAAGCTCCTTTTGTTTTGAGCACTCAAACAGCTGTTTATCACTGCTTGTGATTTATCATTTGATTAATGTGAAAAACTTTGCTTCTGTCGGTCATGTTCTGCTGAATGTTGCCTGCGCACTGAGCCCTACCGTGGGAGGGCGGTGAGATGTCACCTCTCCGTGAGTCCCTCCACTCTGTCCCGAGTCCTGCAGGGTCACCTTTGCCTTGCTGCAGTCTCACACTCTTCTCTTTGCCTTATGTTACTTGCAATGTGGCTCTGCGGGGAGACAGATTTTTATATCCACATAATCTAATTTATATATCTATATAATAAGTATATATCTATATCATGTCATAAGACACTTTTTATTTATTTATTTTATTATTTTTTTAAGTTTATTTTGGAGGGAGAGACAGAGCACTAGCGGGGGAGGGGTATAGAGAGAGAAGGAGAGAGACACAGAATCTGAAGCAAGCTCCAGACTCTGAGCTGTCAGCACAGAGCCCCACGCGGGGCTTGAACTCCCAAGCTGTGAGATCATGACCAAGTCCGAAGTCAGACACTCAATAGCCCAAGCCACCCAGGTGTCCCTAACACACACGTTTTTAAACTGAAAGGTCATCTTGTCCTTGAAGTTGAAAAGATTCTGCCATTTCTTATAAAAGTGTCACATAGTCCCCTAGCAATAGAAATCAGGGGCTTTAGGATTAATATGAATCTAATGCACGGGACACGGCGGGGGGTGGGGGGGCACTGATTCCTTAACCAACATGTGTGGAGCGCGCTCTGTGCTTGAGTCACTGCTGTGGGTCTTAAGGGAATTGTACCACAATGATAATCAAAAAAAGACTTGACTAAATGAAGCAAAAAAATATTCCCAGAAACAAAGGCTGCAAACACATGGCTTCTCCCCAGTTAATCTATACATTTAATATAATTGCAATTTACAAAGGAGCATGTGTGTGTGAAGATTATAGTAGGTGCGGGTGAGGGGAGGGATGGTGAGGTGGCATCAGGGTAGAGCCCCAGAGGGCACACTGTTGCTCGGATCTGAATCCAGGGAGGGGCACACCTGACCCGCTGAAGCAGGTGGTCAACCAGCCGCGGCCCCTCTGCCCACCTCTGACTTCAGCTGTTGCTGTGTGGACGAGTCCCCGGAACCTGCCAGCCTTATCTCTTCACTGTGTGCCTCAGGGTTACCCCCAAAGCTGTGGAAACCCAACCCCAGCAGGATGTGCTGTGCGGTTGTTCACAGTTCTGCTTCTGAGTGGGTTCGAGTTGGTAGATAAACGCCTTGGCCTCCCGTCTCTTGAAGAGACGGCTGTGAGGTGCAGAATTCTGAGGACCTGGGCCAACGGCCGTCGCGCCCGCCCCTGGACCCTCTGGTGGCCTTCCTCCTTGCTTCCGTCACTCTGCTCCCGGTCCCTGATCACTCTCTGCGGGAACCACGTGCACCCAAGTCCTTCCCTCACCTTCTGTGTTCAGAGGAAACCAAGCTATATAATAATTTTTATTGTTATTGTTGCTATTAGTTTTCTCTTTTAAAAGAAGTCTACTTTTATTTATTTATTTATTTATTTTTAAATATTTTATTTTATTTCTGAGAGAGAGAGGGACAACGTGAGCAGGGGAGAGTCAGAGAGAGGGGGAGACACAGAATCCGAAGACAGGCTCCAGGCTCTGAGCTGTCAGCACAGAATAGACTAGAATACTCTACGATGGAGCACTTTTCTTAGTTGTGATTTCAACCAGAAGAGCAGTATGCAGATAGCGACAGGGCGTTCTTGAATGTGTAGCCCCAAAATCCTCCAAGGGAGACATGATTTCATGACTTGTATTATGTATTCTTTGTTAAAAGTTTCTTCCTGTGTTTAAAGCTTCTGCTTTTTTCTGGATCTTTCCAAAAAGCACCATGGGTTACAGTGGAAATCAGGATGCGGGTTAAAGGATGGGGCTTGGAGAGGAGAGGGGCACCATGTACCATCCGGTTGGACCACAGAGTGCACGTTGAGTTCAGGGGAGCAGGAGTACCCCGATGTGTCCAAGCAGAGTTGACTCCTCTCGTTTTTTAAAAAACACAAATGACAACCCCGCCCCCACCATGGAGTGTGGTGACAGCTCAAGAGGCTTCTCCGCCCTGGATGAGTGGCCTGTGGGAAGCAGGTTTGAAGAGTGGCCAACTGCGGGGACATCACAGTCACGCCCGGAAAGGGAGCTTAGAGAAGGCAAGAAAGATGACAAATCATCGCCTCGTTATGAGAGGTGTGGCGGACCTGCAAGTGCAAGGCTGAGACGGTCTGAGCCAAGCTTGCCCTTGACTCTACCCTTCGGAACCTGCTGGAGGACCCATCCAACCTTGACACTTGGAGACTCTGGGGCTGCAGGAAACACATGCCCGCTGGCTTGTAGAGTCTTGTGACATTTTATCATCGTCATGTTTCCCCTAGGACCCTGCTACTTTGGAGTGAGTGCCCCCTCTCCCAGCCCCAGAATGAACACAGGAGCAAAGATTTAAAAGAGAGCAAGCCTTCTCCCTTCTTATCCCACTTGCGCTTTCACTGGGAGATATTGTCCTGGGAGGGGCTCTACTTCCTTTCTTTTGCTTGGTGAGCTCCTGGCTTCTGAGAACATTCAGTTTGATACCGTGGCCCAAGAGCATGCCCCAAGTTCAGGACCCAGATTCCAGAAAGTGCAAGTTGGTGAAATATGCCTATTTTGGCTTCTCTTATCTATATTAATCCTCACTGGGGGCTCTGAAGGACACCCAGCACAGGGACTGAATGGAAACCTCTTGTGTGAGTGGTGCATTAAGCATCAGGAAGAAAATGTCAGTCTTGAACTGAATATTGGTGCAGGGGGAGAGGTGCAGCAGGAATAGCAGGAATAAACTCCATTTTTCAAGCTGGGCATCTAGCACTCGCCCCTACACCCCTACATGGAAGTAGGAGCTGCTGAAGGAGGAGTAGAGGGCATTTGGGTTGAGGCAGATGGAGAGGTGAAAGAAGCAGGTGGCTCTCTCCTCATCAGCACCCCATACAGCAGTGGGACAGAAGTGTGAGGCTGGAAAGGTGGCTCTTAGCTGAGGTTAGAGCCCCGGGCTAGGGCCCCAGGGCATCAGGTGAGGGTGCTCATCTGGGAAGAGATGGAGTTTCTTCTCTTGTACTTTACAATTCCCTTGGTAGACTGGTGTACCAGGAGCCACCAGATCATTTAACTTGGCCAGAGATATCCTGCTTATTTTCTTTAATTTTTAAAATGTTTTTTATTTATTTCTGAGGGAGAGACACAGCATGAGCAGGGGAGGGTCAGAGAGAGAGGGAGATACAGAATCTGAAGCAGGCTCTAGGCTCTGAGCTAGCTGTCAGCACAGAGCCTGACGTGGGACTTGAACTCATGAACTATGAGATCATGACCTGAGTCAAAGTCAGTCATGACTTAACACTTAAACGACTGAGCCACCCAGGCCTCCCCTGCTTATTTTCATTAAATGCTTTCATTTGTTTTTTACCTTCCCTCTCAAGGGACAGTCATATGTATGTATTTTTAAAATTCTGGTAATTGCTTTACATAAATACTATAGGGTCAGAATGACAATCAGAACACTGAAGTATTAGTGAAAGGAGTACCAGATTCTAGGTAGGAATTCTCTTTTCAAAATCATGTTCAGTAATATGGTTCATGTTTGTCACACTTAATTATTTTAATGGAGTGCAAACTCTGAGTCTCCAATAACTCTTCTACAGAAACCATAAGTGCAATACTAGTCTCCTTCTGCTAGCAGGAACAGGAACCTTTGGTGAAGTGTTCAAGTGGGACTACCCCTATGAACACTGTGAAGTGTGAATCCAATCCCATAAAATGAGAGTAAAACCTCAGGGAGAAGATAGTAATTGCAACAGAGTCTTGATCAAAAGACATAATCAAAACAAGTGAAGCCTGTTTGTTTTTGTGAAGTTCCCAGACATTATACGGAACTGAGCCAAACCCTGTGAAATGTATTCAGAGATCTAAAATTTCCCTGAGAGCTGAGCTGATTTGGGTCATTTTTGCATGACATAAACATTTTTTTAAGTTCATTTATTTATTTTGAGAGAGAGAGAGATCACAAGCAGGGGAGGGGCAGAGAGAGAGTGAATCCCAAGCATCTGACAGTGCAGAGCTCTATGCGAGACTTGAACCCACAAGCTGTGAGATCATGACCTGAGCCGAAACTAAGAGTCGGACACAACTGACTGAGCCAGCCAGGGGCCCCATGCATAACTTAAACTTTTAAATTTCCTTTTGAGTTTTCTTATCTTTATGAACGTTACTGACTAGTGTCACAGTTTGGTTCCCTGAGACTATAGTAAAGATTGCTTCCCAAACAAACAAACAAACAAACAAACACAAGCAAATCCAAGTAATCTAAGTTTCATTGTGCAAAACTAAATTTTAAGAAGAGTCTTATATTTAATCAAAGTTCCTTCAAGAAAGTAAAGTTCTGAATATAAGAGAGATCATATCCAAGCAACCAGGTCCTGGCTTTGGGGACAGATAGTTAAGGTAGGAATTGTAGCATCAGTAGGTAGAAGCCAAGTGCTGTGGTACCACTTCTATATAACTGGGCTTCATGCTAGGTACTTTCATATAGTAACCAGTATGATTCTGGATTGTGCCAACGTTCCAAATGAGGGAAATTAAGCTCTGAGAGTGACTTATCTTGAACTGCGTGCCTGCTAAATACTGTACTGGGATTTAAACCAAGATCCATTTGGCACTAAAGCCCGTGTCATTTCCAGTAGCGTGGGTGAAAATGAGGCAAGACCAAGCGCCAGGAAGGGCGAGGAAACTGCCATGGTTACTAATGTTCCTCTCTCTCTCTCTCTCTCTCTGGTTTCTTCTCTAATTCTCCAAATCAAATCCATACTCCAGGAGATTTGTTTGGCCTTTTCCTACATGAAGTATCTCCAGGGGAAGACTCTAGCTCTCCAGACACTTGGGTAAAATTACAATGATGGATGAGAGGTGGTGGCTTCCATCCATTCTCTCACCTGTTGTCTGGGTTCAGAAGGCATCCAGGTAGCATTTGAGCTCCAGGAAGGTCATTGGCATGGAGTCCCCTTTGTGTCAGTACTGGTAAAAGACACTTCTTCCCATGGCAATAACCATGAGGACTGATATCTACTGGGGATTAGAACCGTCTTTTGTATTCTTGCGGGGTAGAATTGGAAACACTAAATGCAATTGTCTCCTCTGTGGTATTTTCAGATGCTGACCTTTTCTTAGCGCGTCAGTGAGTTTTTCTGGGCATGTGACTGCGAAGCTTCTTAGTTCCCGAGTATATACATTTCTGTGGGCCTTGCCTCAGCAGCCACGCAGAGGCCAATCCATGACCAACCTATTCATGTTGTCTTCATTTTCCAGAGGACTGGGGCTTAAAGGTCTGGAGCTGACTGTCCAAATTCTTTTGAAACTACGTCTGAGGAAAAGAGAACATGAAAAACTGTGAGTTAGTCTGTACTCACTGTGAATCTAGTTATTTTCACTGCAGAGAGTACTTATTGGCTAGAGGGTCCCCCCTCCACTATAAATCATATTTAGATTTATTCAGCTTTTAAATGATTATGAACTAAAATTGAAAGTGCTGGTCATCTTCTTCCCATCACCTTCATGTGAAGCTGGTCTCGTCTCCTTTGTTTCACAAGTTTAAAGGCAAATTGAAAAGGAAGGCCATTCTCCATTCTTCCTATCCGAAACAAGACCCTTGGACAAACAGTCTTACAGACCATCATAAAAAGAATACAAACTAATTTTATAGGGGGATAAATAAAACCATTATTTTTGGTAACAACTTCTCTATACAAATGATCGGGGGACAGTTTTATTTCTCCTAATCTGTTTTCATCAACTTCCACCCCTCCCCCCCATCCCCACGCACTTTGTCCATTGCTTTTCACCTCTCCATTCAGCTACTGACTTATTGAGCTGGTTTTCTAGTTCCGAAATGGAGGAGCACACATTAACTATGACATTACTTCGTGTTACTACGGGGGAATGAGGAGCTCATGGCTCTTAAAGGGAAGAACCACTTACTATTTTTTGGTTGAAACAGCACTTTAAAAATAATTAGCGACACCTCTGTGTGAAAAGGAAATATTAACGTGCTGTACAATTGCACTCACAAATTACAAATCTACAGACTGTATATTTAGCAACCCCCCCTCCTGTGTTTATTTGCTGTTTCTATTTAAAAAATTTTTTAATTGCTACATCACAGGACATAGAAGCAATACTATACAAAGAACTGCTGAGTAATTATCAAAGAACAATAGCTTCTTTCACATGGACTGTCTTTCTGGATCTGAAAAAAAAATACATGGGATTTCAATGAGAGGCCAACCTGAAAATGTGCCATAAATAGTAAATCCTATGCACCTGCCTTTAATTGTTGGTGTAGGTTATAACCAAAATTAAAGGAAATTTCATGAATAAGATTGCCTCTTCTCTTTAAGGCTTCAAATTGTGTTGGAAAAATACCTCTGATTTATTTAAAATGTGAGTGAAGTTTTGCATAAACTGCACGTGGCACCCATCGCTCACTTTAGTTCCTTGTTACGAGCAAGGTCACAAGGCTATTTTAAAATTGTAGCTGAACACCAGCAAAATGACCCCTTTTCTTCTAATAGGGATTGAGGTCGATTCTCGAATTCTTCAGATTTTTTTAAGAGACAGTGTAATCGTAATTAAGATAAAGTCACAGGCTCATAGAGTCTTTAGAGCTATGGGTATAGTCCCATCCCATCATTTTGATGCACGTGAGTCTGAGGCTATTGGCTCACCCAGAATATTCCAGGTAGGCCAGCAGACTCAAATCCCAGCACAAAGGATCAGGTTCCAAACTCTTGTCATCATCTGCGCACTCCACGAATGCTGAAGAGAATTCCTTATGCCCACATTCCTTCTTCTTTATTGTCTCTGCCCTCAAGTAAGCCCTCATCATTTATTGCTGGATGTGGTTTATATTTAGCCCTTTATATTATGTGGCACCATGCCAAGAACACCATAAAAAATGTGTTGATTGGCTACCAAAAATAACAAGTCTGTCTTTATTCTTTCTAAAAAAGGACAGCGGAACTATTATCAAATACCAGGACTTTCTTGAAAGGAAACCACTTTGTAATGCATCCGAATAGGTACTCAGCAAACATTTGTTGAGTTAATGAATCAATCAAAGAGTTGTTTAAAAGTTTTTTTTGCAGGGGGCGGGGAGTAGGGAACGAAGATGAAATGTTTGCCTGTAGTTTGCTACTTAAATTAATTCACCACAGTATTTCCAGTGATTAAAAAAAATATGTATCTGATCGTATCATTGCTTTCCGTAAAAATCCTTCATTGTTTCAGTGGACAGAGTCTGAACATTTGAGTATGGCACGGACCCACGTAACTGGATTCCAATACTCTGCGTAGCAGCATGAGACAGTAGTAGGAGCAGATTCCACATAAATATTTAGAAAATCAAGGAAGGATCAACATGAACTTGAGTCAATATTGAAGTATGGTTATGTTTTGCTTATTCCTTTTGTAAGTTTAATCATAAAAGGTTATTAGTAGTGATTTTCATATTTCTGTGCCTTCCTGATGTGACCTCATGTTGTAGTCCAACTTGTATTTGAGTGTTTTATTTTTTTTATTTATTTTTTTTCCAGTTTGAAACCATAGTTTATTTTTAATGTAGCTGGAAATCCAATAGCTATATTTTTAAGCAGAAAAAAAACCTCCTTTACTTTTCCTTCTTATAGCACTGTTAGCACAAGAAACACTTTTGGTTTAGAAATGATACTGAGTTTCTATGAAAATGAATGTAGTTTGTATTTGTGAACTTAAAAGCACAGGACACATTTTCTGAAGACCAATTTTACTTTTACCCATTTACGGTAATATTTGCAACATTAAAATGTAGTTAAGGAACCCAAAAGGAACTGGTCTTCTTGAGTTATTAACAGCACACATTAGAAATTTTGAGAGAACACACATTAACAACAAAAAAACACTGGCAAGCTCAAAAGCAAGTTTATATGCTGAGTATTTTAAAGGGTTTGAAAAGCATGCTCAGTTAGCATACAGCCTTTTCTCGCTTATATAACAGATGCATTTCTATCTGCTTGTGTACAGCAAAGGATGAGAACCTGAATCAACTTGACTCCAGAAATGTGCTATTTCAGAAATGTATTCCACAAAATTTTCTTCACTGCTCCCACCACTGATTCTTAAAATAAGAAAGGACAGAGGGTCTCATCCCTTGAAACTGTTTTTAAACACCAGCACTTTAAATTGAAAGACAGGCAGAAACCTAACAGTTCCTGGTACAGTGCCTGGACTTAGTCTTAATGTTAAGAGTTGAATGTACAACAGAAAATCTATCATTTCTTTATCCTTGAAGAGAGGGAGGGAGAAAAAGGAGAGGTGGGGATATGGTGCAATATTTAAGAGCAGTACAGTGACTCAAAATACCATCAACTCCACAATGAAGACCCATGGATCTCAGTAATTTTATAATTCATGTTGGACCAAAAAGTTTAGTTCTCCCTACATGTATCAATGAATTCAAACCTCATGCTTTCCAAAACATGAAGATGAATAACGTAAGATAAACTGCAATTGCAACAGGTATTTCCTAAGTAGAGGACTAAACACCAAAGGGAATCCCTCCTTTTGATATAAGCTTTCACTGAAGTGGAAACCTAATACTTAAATATGAAATCTCTTGGCCAAGTAAGAAACTATAGCTGTTATGGGTATTACCTTCTATAATCATTATATGTATTACATATTAAATTAAACCCAGCATTACATACGCTTGCACAATTACGCTGTGAATGAGGATAGCAGTGATGGTGCCAGTGAAAAAAGACTATCTTTAGCCTAAAAAGAATAAGGGGATGGGGAGGCAAAAACAAGTAGAAAGCACACAAAGAGATGGGCCATTTTCTGACCATTCTAAACACACGAATATAAGAAGAAAAGTATTCCCCTATTTCCCCTGTGTGGAAATAATGTGAAACATTTATTTTCTGTATCACACAAGAACACAGCTAAGTAATCCAACTCTACTGCAGCATTATAACAATCATCCCTTCACCACAGTGTAAGATTTAAATGCATCTGCACAAGCATGTGTGCCTTGTTAAAGGAGAAAGGTTGCTGCTGGCCTGCCAAGAACTTCCAGCCCCTACCCAGGTCCTACTGCAACACTGGTGGTCCCAATGGTTTTCTCGAAATAAATCATGTTTAAAAAATAAAGCATTTATAAAGACAAGTCAAAATACCTCAGTAACCATATACCCAACTCAAACTTCATCTATTTAAATGTTAGATTTGCCTCTCCCTAATAAGCCTTGATTTCACTCAAACTGAGCAATAAAATCTTCCATACTGAAGTATCTTCCTTGCCCAACTAATCCAATGGAAAAAAACAAATCATTAGTAAAGAAAAATGTAGGGATTAACACACCCTTTTAATATGTTTTTAAATATTTTTAAGGTTTAAAAAGTGTTTAAAGTTTGTAATTCCTAGTAGGAAAACATCATCTGAATGAAAACCCTAATGGCAAACCATTGTAAAATGTCTCATTGCATGTGGGGCAGAGGGGTAGGGATTATCTTCACAGCACCCCAGCTTTCTCCATGAGAAGGTCAGAGGTACACTGGTTTGTATTATTGCGACATCCAATGGTGATCAAAGTTGCTTTTCCTTCAGCAAGGGCTTTATTTGTCAGAAGGGCATTATGCTTGACCTCCAAATTTGGCTGACAATTTACTGATGAGATTCATAACCTTTGGGTTGCTCTGATATTCTGACATATTTGCTGGGTTCTAGGCCACATCCTGGAAGGCCACCATAACTTCTGGATCCTGCATGGCTGCAAGAACCTCTGGGTCACTAAGGATTTCATTGAGCCCAGGCATTCCTGCCATTCCAGGCATTCCCCCTGCCATTCCAGGCATGCCTCCAGGAAAATTACCAGGCATTCCCCCAGGAAAGCCACCTGGGAAAGAGCCATACTGAGCTCCTGATTGTCGTCTGGCTTCTTCCTCCCTCTGGGCTCTCTCATGTTCTTCCCGAGCCTTCTTAACCCTTTCTATTCTTTCTTTGATCTCTCGCTCTTCACGTTTTCGCTCATACTTTCTCCGATGTTCAGCAATTTTCTGGGCCCTCGGCTGAACTTCTTTCAACATTGCACTAGCATCTTCATCATAATCCAGTTTACAAGCAAGGGCAAGATCATGCGCTGCTTCTTCCCAGTGGCCTAGAAGTCTGTGTGCTTTCCCTCGCCACTTAGAAGGCTGAGCTGAATCAGGATTTATCTCAATTGCTCTGTCACAGTCTCGGATGGCAGCATTTGGCTTCTGTAATTTGATGAAGACACTGGATCTCTTGGCATACAGAATGGCCAAGTGAGGATTCAGCTTGATGGCATCTGTGAACAAGTCAATGGCTTTCTGTAGTTCTCCATCATTTAGGGCATCAATGGCAGCCACTTTTTTATCATTTGCCTGATCCATCATTTCCTCGGTTATCTCTACACTTTCATCTCCCATTTCTTGAGGGGCATCAGTATCTGGTTCAATCACACCTTCATTGTCAATTTCTAGATCACTTTCCTCAGTTGATGGTTTGTCTGTCTTTATGTTTTCCTCCGCCTTCTTACTATCTGTTTTTTCTTCCTTGATATTGTCTTCTGATTTAGTTTTATGAGTAGCAGGTGGTATTTTACCCTCCATGCTCTCCACCCACTCCCACAGGAAGCGCATTTCCTCGGTGTGCAGAACGCTCAGATCCTGCTTACACATTTTCACGAAGGCTCGAAGCTCGCTCACTTTGCGGGGGTCCATGGTCCAGAGAAGACGGCGGGCGCGGCTAAGGTTGCGGCCTGATTCCAGGCGCGGGTACTAGCTCAGCGTGACCGTGTGGAAGGGGGCGGCTGCCGCGAGGCAGAACAGACTTGTATTTGAGTGTTTTAAAGGACAGAACACATGTTTGCCAGCTGTTACAGGTGATCATTTTATTTCTTGGGAGTATCTCTATCTCTAGCTGAAGGAAGGTCAGAATCCATCAGTTCCCTGTAAAGTTAATGTGGAAACATTTTAAAAAGCAAACAACCACCTCCACAACAACTAGAGTTAAAACAAAGGGATGAACTTGGAGTTATGTCTAGGCCTGGAAGAGGTTTAGTATACATTTTACAAAACCACACAAAGAATGAACTCATGTCATTGTGTGGAAGACAGTCCCTATTGTCAGTGCCAGAGCTCGATCCATCTCTTGCCCTTCTTCAGCTCTTTCATCAGCGATGTGAATGAATACAGAGGTGGCACAAAGGCAGAGAGGAATAGTGACTACAAATGATGAGTGAAGCGAAATTCACTTGATCTTAGCCAAAAGGCCGAGAAACGATTGAGAAGCGAAATTCAAAATGGCGATGTCGTAACAGTAGATCAACTCTACTACGATAGACATTTCTAGTGATAAATGGAATATCTTTTTCTTAGGAGCCTGAATTGGCAGCAAGTATAAATTTGTGAAAGTGGTTTGTTCGTTTAGAAATTTTAGGTGACTAGTTAAATGTGAGCTATTTGTGTGTGCTATGGTTGCTACAAAGAGTAGTACAAATAAAATATTGAAATACACTCATTGAAACATAGCATCCAGATTGAGACAAAACTAGTTTTGATCTCCCGGGTTCTGGGAAGATTTCATATAAAGAATTCCACCTCTTCTAAGGGTGCCTTTTAAGAGAAGATATGGACAAACTGTAGTGTGTTCAGACAGCAAGAAAAGAGCTGGTGAAATAGATTGGAAATGTTGCCATACAGGAAAAGAAGGTGTTGGGTCTGGAAAAGGGTGTTTCAGAAGGGATTCTACTTGAAAAACTTGAACGTTAATTTTGGGTGAGGTAAACTGGACTTGTGTTAAATAGCTTCAATTGAAAGACATGGGACCCATTTTTGGAGGTCGTCATGAGACTGATTTTGGAAAAATTTCTTAGACCCTGAACTGTCTAAAGTTAGATTAGGCTTCTTTGGAAGGTGTGTTCACTGTCATTGAGGGGGTTGAATATGCTGGAAAACTTGAAAGTATGTTATTGATTAGTTCAAGAATTAGGTATACAGTGGGGTACCTGGGTGGCTCAGTTGGTTGAGCGTCTGACTTCAGCTCAGGTGATGATCTCAAAGTCCGTTGGTTTGAGCCCCGCATCGAGCTCTGTGCTGACAGCTAGCTCAGAGCCTAGAGCCTATTCCAGATTCTGTGTCTCCTTCTCTCTCTCTGACCCTCCTCTGCTCATCCTGTCTTTCTCTCTTTCAAAATTAAAAAAAAATCTTTTTTAAAAACAATTAACTATAGAGTTAAACGCATAAGGTCTCTTCACAAACCATGCTTACAGTTTTATGTCACTATCTTCTGTAAGGTTTTAAAAAGGTTATACATATCTGTGTTCTACTTCAGCCCTCCTGTACAATCAAAATCATTCTATACAGTATTTCTATAAAATTAATTCTTGAGTTTGAAGAAGTTCCATAGGCAAATTTGCAGGGCAATCACAGTTGGCTGGAGAAGGTACAAAGGCACATTTAAAAAAGTGTCTCACACTTTCTTTACTCTTACCATAATTCTGAAATACACATACCATTAACTATTTTATCCCTCCCTATTAACTATTAATTAACTATTTATCCCTCTCTAAATAAACTATTTATTTATTCCTTCTGGTGGTACATATTGTGTAATCATGTGTTGACTCCAGTTCCCTCCAATAGAAGACTACAGTGATACAGACATCTAAACAAAAAGGTTTGGATTGAGAAGAAAAATATCAACCACTCAAATTGTCTAAGAGGAAGGAAAACAGAATTTAAGAAATTGTAGATAAAAAAGATATCTTGAGGACAAACTTCCTTTCCCTGTAAAGTGTTTCCCTAGAAAACACTCATTAGAACAATGTGCTTAAGTAAAGCTATGATGATTTTTCTGGATTCTACCAAAAAAATCACAAGGAAATATTTAAAACATTTTTAAAATTTGGTCATATTGATGTCTCTTCCATTGGTCGTTAGTTTTCTTGACAGTATGAAATCCAATTGGCTTTTTAAAATTGGATTTCCTATATGATCTTTGGTCATTCTTTCTTTAAGTTTAATAGTTGGGCATTATTATATTAGTATTCATTTTCTTCTGTTGACTGTGTGGGTAGACTTTCTCAGATTTCTCTTAATCTAATGGACAACAAAAGATATTATTTTTTCTCTGAATTCATGAAGTTACCTGTATTCAGCTCCATCTTTCCATAGATTAAATTGAACTCCATTTCTAGAGTTTTTATAGTAGAAGACACTAAAAAACCCCACACAGATGTATAAATGATTGTAGAGATGGTTGAATCCCCTGACCTGGGCTGTATGTACAAATGACACTTCCCAAACCTGTCATTTTTGACATCCCATTGAGGATTTCCATTGAGTCCTGTGACACATG
Organism: Proteles cristata cristata; assembly: GCA_017311185.1. Taxonomy (NCBI): domain Eukaryota; kingdom Metazoa; phylum Chordata; class Mammalia; order Carnivora; family Hyaenidae; genus Proteles; species Proteles cristata. Next base: position 371,158 of record JAESUZ010000067.1, on the reverse strand, counting down.
TCAAAAAGGGCCATTAAACACCTGGGGCGCCTGGGTGGCTTAGTCGGTTAAGCGTCCAACTTTCGCTTAGGTCATGATCTCGCGGTTCGTGGGTTCGAGCCCCGCGTCGGGCTCTGTGCTGACTGCCAGCTCAGAGCCTGGAGCCTGTTTCAGTCTGTGACTCCCTCTTTCTATGACCCTCCCCTGCTCACGCTGTCTCTCTCTCTCCTAGAAATAAATAAAAATATTTAAAAAAAAGGGCCATTAAAACAATACTTTTAGCATCATATCCATATTTACATTATCATCAAATTATATACTTATTATGGGAAATGTTCTCTCTTTGACCTAGAGACATTTATTATGACCGGAAGAAATACAAAAAACAGAAGAAAAATATCAAAACAAAAGAAAGTAGAATTTCTTCTTTCTGGAAAAGTAGAAATTGAACCTGTCTCTGTGAAATCAAAGAAAAACCCTCTGCTATTTCATTACACCACATTCTATGAAACAAAGTCAGATAATAATCTGTCGGGCCCATAAAAATCTAAACGTTTCAAGTAGATCACCTGGGAATCATTCTGATCTCTTTATAGACATCATTTTACCTTTTCCACCTTTGCTACTCCGTCTTCTGGGGCAAACCCAATATTTGTGGGTCCAAACACTGATAATCCCTGAGAGGTAAGGGGGAAGCTGGCCCCAATGAGTATGTTTTAGGTCCCATTTGAACTCGCTTGGACAGAATTGATTTCTCACAACCCCTTTCCCACATCTCATGATTTTGCCATAGTTCATCATAAAGAGCCTAAAATCCTTTTTTTCAAGGGCTTACAAAAAACCCTGCATTTTTGATTGAATATGGGCTGAGGTTGATCATCTGCAGCCTTAGAAGTCATGGCTAATATTCTTTCAGTGACCACGACCTCAGGCTACACATCTTGCTAAATCTGTAAACTCTGCTTTTGATGTGGCTGCAGTAACATTTACTTGTGTGCATTTTAGACTCTCTGGTTGCATGCTGAGCTGAGCTGCTACAGAATTATCCTCCGGTTGTATTTTGCATTATGAGTGTATTAAGGATTGTCACTCAGTATTGATTGATTAAATGTATTTTATTTAACACGGAATCTAGAAATAACCCAGTATGAATAAAATAACTTTTTAAAATTAAAAAGAATTAATGTTTATTTATTTCTAAGAAAGAGATGAAGGGGTGGGCAGAGAGAGGGAGACACAGAATCTGAAACAGGCTCCAGGCTCCAGCTGTCAGCACAGAGCCCAATGGTGGGGCTCAAACCCACAAACTGTGAGATTGTGACCTGAGCCCAAGTCGGACACTTAACCGATGGGGCCACCCAGATGCCTGTACATTAAATAATTTTGCGGGACAGAAGAGAGTAGAAAGACTGTGAATATTAATACAATATATTATCTTAGCTTCGTTGGATGTTTTCATTCTTAGGAAAATTCCTCTAAATCTCTAATTCAACATCATTTACAGGATTTAGGAGATCAAAAAGAATTCAAATAATTTCAGAAGAGTTTAGTTTCAGTTTTGTCTATCAAGAAGCAACGTACTTAAAAATCACAATGAAAAAACATGTGTTGCTTTGTTTTTAAAACAAATGGAAATTCACTTTCATTCATTCTTCAAAGTCATCTGAATTCTCAGCACAAATGATCAGACACTCTTATTTCAGTGGAGAAGCAACTATAGTTACTAGACTAATTAAAATTATTAATTCGACGGGGCACCTGGATGTTGGAAGAGCGTGTGACTCATGATCTTGGGGGTGTGAGTTTGAGCCCCACATTTGGTGTAGAGGTTATTTAAATAAATAAAATTATTATTTGATGAAATGCTTAGCATATACTTACTGATATAGAGAGTTAGAAAATATAGCATATATACATTGTTCATGCATTCATTTTCAAAGTTAATTCATTCTGGAACAAGTAATTATCAGTAATGACAATTATATAAATGACACTCAAGTGATACAATTTCATGAGATATATCTTCCCAAGAAACTAAAATAATTTGACTGCTTACTAAAAATAATCTGAGATAAATTAATGAAAATCTATTTTTTAAAGCACTTTAGTAATCAATTAACTAAAATAGCTCTTTTCCTCAAGTTGGAACTTACTGTAGCATAAGTAAATGACTTCATAGCTGAATTATAGCTGAATGAATAATAAATGACAGGCTTTTAATTTGTATTATTTAATTCCTAGCTTCAAACTTTTGCAAAGGAGCAAAGTGAAAATTACACTTTCCACACAACGCAATGAATGTCACTCTTATTTTAGTTTGTCATGGAAATCTTCCCTTTACTGCAAGAATCATTCCTTCAATTTAAAGTAAAATGTAGAAGATGTATGGGCTACCTGTCAGTAATTAAGCACCATCCTTTTAGATTCTTTTGTGTTATCAAGTAAATATGTTTACATAGCTGAGAAATAAATATGAACAGTGCATTTGTGCTCATTTTCAAAGTTTTCTTTTCTTTTTTTTTTATATTTTTATTTATTTCTAGGAGAGAGAGAGAGACAGCGTGAGCAGGGGAGGGTCAGAGAGAGAGGGAGACACAGACTCTGAAACAGGCTCCAGGCTCTGAGCTGGCAGTCAGCACAGAGCCCGACGCGGGGCTCGAACCCACGAACCGCGAGATCGTGACCCAAGCGAAAGTCGGATGCTTAACCGACTAAGCCACCCAGGCGCCCCTCATTTTCAAAGTTTTCTGATGATCTGAAGGAGAAGGTAAGTTTTGCAAGCATTCAGGGAAGAGTAGTTGAAAATTGATATTGAATCTCTCTGTTCCCTGCTCCTCAAAAATGGCTTTGTCCAAACCCGTAGAATGTATACCACCAAGAGTGAAGACCCTAATGTAAAGTATCTAACATATCTCTAAAAAAGAAAATAAAATCTATTCATGAAATGGGTTGCATTCCCATCCATGACAGATCTCTAGCATCATCCACGGGAATTGGCTGTCTATTTGGGAAAAACCAAGAACAGAGTATCTTTTAGAAAGCTTAATGTTGGGAAACATATTTTAGAAATTCCTTGGGCAGGAGGGAGTTCCTCCTGTTTTTCCATTTGGCTTACAGGTTTTAAAGGGAGCAGACCACATTTTATATAACAATATGCATATTGGACTCACTCATACCAAATAGAATCTGGCAGGAATTTTCCCTGGATCAAGATGGCTACTATCTCGGTCAGAGTTACAAATGTCCAGAAAATCCGTGTGAATTAAAATAAATGATTCAGCCAAACAATCACAGTAAAGGACATTCTAGCAAATCAAAAGTGAAAACAAGGAAGAAGGTCAAGCTGACTTATTCACTGAGCTCAGATATCATTAGATCAATGCACAAAGCACAGGTGATAGACAAGGAATTCACTATATTAGCTTCGTCATCACTGAGACCTAAGTATGATGCTTGGGTAGAATCTGGAAATAATAAGGACAAACAGCAGCAGATTATGCTGGTAGAGCGTTTTATATTCAAACATCTTTTACATACATTATCATCACATTTCATCTTCAATAGGTTTTGGAGGAAATCAAAGAAGCATCATAATTTGCATTTTAAAGATGAGGAAAGAAGATGAGAGGAGCAGGTTTTCCAAGGTCATGAACTGGTAAGTTTTGGAGTCCCTGATCTGCTCCCACATAACAATCCAGAAGGCACACCCCTGATGAGATCCATGATTTTCAAGAGAGAACATAGTGTCTGGTATTTGAGTACACTTGACTGTAGAGAACAGACAAGTATTATTGAGAAGAGTTATACCAAAGATCCCTGTGAGGCAGAAATTTTAACTTCTAGAATCTCCCATCTCACAAGCCAGATGGATGTGCTTTCTTAATACTTAATAGTCACCTAGTTGGCAGAGATAAAAACAAACCGGTACAAGGAAACTCCACTCAGATATCATCTAGGAGTAGCAGAATGTATGATAAATTCTTGGTTGCCTTTTTGGCATTAATATCCTTCACCGATATGGAGGGAATTGTGATTCGAATTACTCTATAGTCATGATTATGATTATCAGATGACCTTGAAGGGAAGTGACCATGTCACGGAGATCGCATTAACTAGGCAAAGATGAACCACGCCTGAGCAAATAGGTATTTTAGATACAAAGATAGTCAAAGGAAAGACTGAAGACCATATTCTGGGAGCTCCACAATGTTTTGAGATAAGATTCTTACAATGTAATGTCAGTTTATATATTGTACTGATGACTAAGTGAATAATAGCGTTTCACCACTTGACCAAATCATCTTCATCTGCAAACTACTAGTCAAGGAAATTGCAGATATATCCTAGGTGGCTTATTCCCTATCTAACTTTTTATATCATTTAAAGTATCCTTGAATGATGCATGTTAACAAAATTTATGATGGTTATCGTTTTTCAATTAATACATTCATCAAATCTTTATATTGGATACCTTGAACGAATACAACAGTAGATGTCAATTGTTTCTCAATCAAGCTAAGGAAAAATAACAAATAAAATAAAAATAATAAAGGATCTTTGAATGCATTTTTGCACCCATCCCTGGTTAAGGCAAGTTGCAGTTTGGGAGTATATTTTCCGCGACTGAAATTGAATGTAACAAACAGTGCAAAGTTTGCCATGTCCTCAGGTTCATCTAACATCTGTCTTCCATCTGCTCTCAGTGAGCATCCCTACTGCAGTATTAACTGTTCTTTTAAAGATCTTTGCAATATAATTTTGGTAACCGTTAAATATTTATCATTAGATATAGCTCCCTGGAAAGAGTAGCTGTTTTCTTGGAAGGCATTTGCTGCAGAGGGAAAGGGGAGTGAAGACTAATAATAAAAATATTTACAAAGAATAAGAGTGTCTAACACATAGGGAACCACCACATTACCAGCTGCTTTATATATATTCATTTGCTTAATTCCTGCAATAGAAACGATTATTACCTGTATTATACAGATGAAGAAATGGTGGCTGTGAAAGGTTAACTCTCTCAAAAATAAATAAACATTTAAAAAAAAATTTAAAGGGGCGCCTGTCTGGCTGTCAGTTTAGCGTCCAGCTTTGGCTCAGGTCATGATTTTGCGGTTTGTGAGTTCGAGCCTCCCATGGGGCTCTGTGCTCACAGCTGGGAGCCTGGAGCCTGTGTCACATTCTGTGTCTCCTCACCTCTCTTTGTCCTCCCCAACTTGTACTCTGTCTCTTTCTCAAAAGTAAATAAACATTAAAATTTTTTTTTAAAAAGAAAGGTTAAATAAGTTGTTACGAATTATTACTGCAGGTTCTAGACCGCTTTTCTGGGTGACCATTGGACGCCCATGGAACATGCTCTGGTCCATGGTTTTGGGATTAAAAATCTATTCTGTAACTAATCCTTGAAACATTGTGTTGACTGTCTCAGCGTTTTTTTGTTGTTTGGTTTTGTTGCTTTCTGAATGGGTAGATTTCAACAAAGTAGCTAGGTATTTACTCTTTAAGTTGGAACGGAACCTCTTAGGAGTTTTCTTTCATTACTATAACAACTTACCACAACGAGGTGGCTTAAAAAACAGAAATTTATTCTCTGACAATTCTGGAAGCTTGAGTCAGAGTCGGTGTCATCGAGCTGAAATGAAGGTGAAATGATATGAAACCTCCCCGTCGGGCCCCAGGGAAAAATGCTTTTCCTGCAAGCTTCAGATACCCATCAGGAGTCTCGGTTTTTTGTCTTCACATTGCCCTCTGTGTCTGTCTTCTCCTGCATGTGACCGTCTTCTCAAGAGACAGGTAGTTGCATTTATTGCCCTCCTAGATAATCCAGGATAATCTCCTACTCTTAACATCCTAGATTTAATCACATATTTGCCACGTCCTGAGGGGCACAGACTAATGTCTTACTCCTTTTAGTTTCTCTTGGGTGAGACTCGCACAAGGCCTGGTGCATAGTAAGCATTCAATAAACACTAATCTTTGGTGAATTGAGTCCATCTGTACTGTGACAAGAAATGTATGATGTGATCCTTTTCTGCTGCTCGTGTATTCTATTTTAGCTGATTCTGCGCAAAGCTAATCTTGGCCTGGATATTTCCTCTTAATCTGAATACGATTGAAGTAGTAGAAGATGATGTCCAACAAAAAGTGGCTATTTAGGACTGAGGCGTTCACTCATTCTAATTCTTTTCTCCATGTCTAATTCTGTTCTCTGCTTTTCACATGGGCTATTCCAGCTACTTGGCAATATTGTGACTCTTTCCAAAAAAGACATTGTGTGCCTGTACGTGTGTGTGTTTGTGTGTGTGTGCGGTGTGTTTGTGTGTGTGTGTGTGTGTGTGCGCATGCGCCTAAGAGGTTTAGCAAGTCCATTTGAGTTTGTAAAAGGCCTCATGACAAATCTTATCTTTAATTACCTTTCCATTTCTTTCTGATCTCAAGAAGCCCCAGGATGAGTAGGCTCTAGTGGCTGAGGTCCATTAATCATGTTGCCAGAAAGGACATGACACCACCCGTGTGAGTTGTTTGAATTGTGTTCATTATAGGAGTCACTGCTCTGTTCCAGTTCAACACAAGAGCCTGCTATTTGTCACCCACAATGCAAATTCAAATGTGACCTCATCAGACACTTGCTCAGAAGTATGTGATATGGACGCCTCTGGAGAAGTTGATCAATGGGAAGAGCTCTAGGATAAATTACTTGGGCTCACAGAATATTAATATTGCTTTTCTGGCTAAAGACATATTTGTGATGGTAGTGATAGAGTAAATTAAAGATGAAAGTCATCATTGATTTAGATCTTTTATAATGGACTCAGTATGTTTTTTATTTGCTCACTTTGTGAATAAGATGTTAAGATAATCTGAGAGCAGAAACTGAGAGTCAGGCATATTTCAGAATGATTTAAGTAGACTGATTGGCTTTTAACATGTACAAGTTTTAAGTTATAAGAAGAAGTTGATAAGTTATGGTCAAACATCTTGATAAATTTGCACAAACAGAAAATACCCATCCAGTTAGCACCCATATCAATAAATTAAATCAGCACATCAGAACACTCCCATCCCCCAGTGTTTAGCCCTTTTCTAGTCACTAACTCCTTTCCCTCCATAAGCATGGTCTTGACTTCTAACCTTGACTTCTAAATTTAACCACAAATGTATTTGAGGCTGACCTTATTTTGGGGGTGTGTAAATGCACACAAAGTGAACATATGAAGTAAGTATTCAGACAGTTTAGGACCCAATATCCCCTAAGAAGTAAAAATAGTTTGTAAGTTGTGAGTTGGTTTTGGTTTTGATCAAGCAGGAAGAATACAAGGAGTTGGCAAAGAAGAAGAAAGATCTGTGTAATGGCAGCATAAAATGATTCTTTCAGAGGACAGATTGGAAAGCGTATTTCTGTTAGTTCGAGAATCACTTTAGAAGCCCATATGTGGTCATTTTGATAAACATGAAGGTTGTTATTACCTGTTCATGGCAGGTTTTCCAAAAAACATTTAGAGAGTATTAATATTTTAATTAAAACAACAGAGCATTAGATGTTAAATAAGGCTAGGGAGCAAACAGTTTGGGATAGAAGGCAAAGTGTGTTATTTCAATGCCCAACAGTAGTTGACCTATGGAGATGGATGACGTTTGCTCTTGTTCTTGAACAAAGCACTTGAACTGAGTGGGCCCTGGGGCCTGGGTGTGAGTGGGAGAGAGGTGATGGGAACTTCCCCATGGGAGAGAATAATGAAGGTTCAGAGAGAGGAAAGTGAATCATGCAACTCTGTATCCTGGAATTTGAGGTTTATCTATTTTGAGAAAGGAGCGGTGGTAAATACTAAGAAGTTCAGAATGGCAAGATTCAAGAAGGATTTGAAACCCAGAATTCTTGCCAGATAGAAGTGCCAGTGAATGCTGTTCTTAAAAATACAATACACAGCCCACTGAAATTGCCCCCAGGTACAAAAGAAACATATCTATAGATGATTTAGTAAAAGCCCAAGTGTTTTCTGATGACTCTCGGTATTCTGGGTCTCAATATCTGGGTGATAAGCTTGTCCAATATGTTGTCTTGTTCACGCCAGCTGGCGTTTTATTCCCTATCACCAGGGAGGGAAACCAGTGGGGAGAAATGTGTGCCAAAGACAGTGCCATGTCCAGAAGCAATAATATGCCCATTTGTTTTTAAATGATTTTTTTTTATACTGATGGTGTGGAAAGCTCTGTAAAAATATACGGCTTTGGGGGCCCCTGGGTGGTTCAGTCAGTAGTTAGTTAGGAGTCTGACTTCAGCTCAGGTCATGATCTCATGGTTTGTGAGTTTGAGCCCCACATGGGGCTCTGTGCTGACAGTGCAGAGCCTATCTGGGATTCTCTCTCTCTCTTTCTCTCTCTCTCACTCTTCCTCTCTCTCTGTGTCTCCTCTGCTTGCACTTTCTCTCCCTCTCAAAATAAATAAATAAACTTTAAAATAGCATATAAAGCAGTGGCTCTTCTCCTCTGTGTTCTATTATAGAGGGTAGCTGCAGTTGGTTATACAGGGTAGTTGCAGTTGGTAACAAAGGGTAGCTGCAGGTGGTTAGCCCTCAGGTGTCAATGTCTAAGTTTCAAAGAAAAGGTTATGAGACCAGACACATTCCCATATTCAGATTTCCATCTGCATGCGGTTCACTCCATAGAATCAGTGGGAACGTGGAGCTCATTTACGCACAAAGAAGATACAACTTAATGAGGTCCCATGTCTCAGAATCTGCAATTCCGTATCTGAAAGTAATTACCTTGCTTCTGGAAATTTATCAACAAGTCACAAGTTCAAGCAATCCAACATCAATGTCTATTGGCTGGACTAATGATAATGTTGAGTCAACATCTCTGTTCACAGAAAATGCTTTAAGATCAGCACAACGAATAGGAATAAATTATGCAGATGACAATTTGAAATAGAAACCATGTGTTAAAGCCAATTCTGACTATAAAAAAATGGGAGAGCAGTTGTACTATCTTGTTTGCTACAGAAACATTAGCAAAAGCACTTTTCAGCCCAGATTCACAAACTCTTGCTTGAAATTGTAGTTTAGAGAAATGTAATTTCCTTTTTATTTCAAGCAGTGTATCAACTAAAGTTTGATCAGAGAAGCAGAACCACTAAAATATATATGATATATATTTGATGTATTAATATATTAATTATTAATCATATAATACTTACTAGTATAATATATGACATAACATGTACTATAGGATATGTAATGTGTAAAATATAATATATAATTCTATATAATGTATATAAAATGTATATTATATATGTAAATTATAGTCTATAATTCTATAGAATTATGTGTAATTCTATAGAATGTATAATGTAATTCTTACATATAAGTATTTATTATATGTAATATATAACATATTAACATTATTATTCTATAATTATATACTATATAATTATTATATTATATTGTATTATAATTATAGAATGATAGAATAATTATAGGATAATAATGTAATCATTACATTGTAATTATATTAATATGTTATATATCACACACAAATATGTTGTAAAATATACATGTATATTATATATTTTGTATTTATTATATTATACAAAGGGATTAGTACAAGGATTTGACATCACACAATTATAAGTGTTAGTCCAGCAGTCAATGTAAACTATTATCTTCATACCTTATCTGATCCTGGACTTGGCTTTTGCAGGGCAGGCAGTTGGAAGGAAAGATGGATATAAAGTGGAAGAAAGAGGAGACAAAACTCGAAATCTGTGAATGAGTGGAACCCTTGAGCATGAGTTGGACCCCGGGTTGGTCTCTCAACAGCTCCGCCCTCCACACTGTGGATGTTCTGCAGGGACAGGCGGCCTCTGCCTCACAGAACGAAAATGTGTAGCTAGGGCAAGGGCGAGGGGAAGCTCAGGGAGGACCCAGGGCCAGGAGGAGCACTTGCAGACCCAGCTGTGCTCCAGTTCAGTGAGATGAGCCAGCAGATCAGTAAAAACACGAATGAGTCACAGAAACCCCCCAGTGTGCACATGGTGGCTGCTTCAGTGTCACCTTCCAAATCTTGTCCAAAATGTCTCTTTCATTCTATCATCATGGTGAAGGCACTGGGGAGGGAATTGTGGGAAAATGGCCTAGGTAGGTCGATATGTTGCAAAGCCACCACAATCCACACCTTGTCAATTTGGCAGCCACCCCCCACCCCAACTCTTTAACCAGAGTCAGACTTGCCCCTAACAGACTGTAAGTGTCCCATGCACAGAAGAAAACATGCTGATCTTTTTCCCAAGGACGGATGCAAAGCCTCTTTACTACTTTTGGGTGATGCTCATTCTTCTAAGTCATACCTTTTGATATCCACTAACACTGAAAAAGAAAGTCTAACTATTTTTAACACAATTTATGATAGATGGGAGGCAAACCGAAGAGCAGGTGAAAACCCTTTGTTGATATCTACAAACATTATTAATATTAAAATGAGAAAATGGTTATAACTATTACAGTTCTCATTTCTGCAACTAGTCATGTGGTCAGGGCTAGTACATACAACTGCCTTCTTCAACTGCCCAACTCATGTCTCCTTTGACTTCAGCAAGCTCTGGTTTCTTTCCTGTGGGAGAACTCACAACTTCTTTCTAAAGGGTTTGGGACATTGAGTCCTTCCGACATTGGATTGCTGTAGTTTTTCATGAGTTTAAATCACAGAACACAGGAGTCTTACAGGGCTCCTTGGGGCATGTCCTGTATTTGTCAGATTAATATCTGCATAGTAGATGCCTGAGGTTGTGTTGATTCCCTTCAGCAAAGAAACCACATTTGGAAAAGCAACCGAAATTGGAGTCATAACTTGATTAAGTTTATGGTAATCATTATCATCTTCTGAATTTCATGTTTTCTGCCCAGGCCCAATGGGTAAATGAATGGGGGTATGATCACCACTCTGACGTCTTTGAAGTCCTTGATGGTGACATTAATCTCTGCAATCCCTTTTGGAATGTGAATCACTTTTGGTTCACTTAGGTAGACAGAGCCCGTCCCAGTGACTTCTAAGTGGCCTTTTCTACCCTAATTGCCCTCACTCTATAGGCATGAGATTTGGGAGTGGTTTAGCTCGGCAGTCGTGGCTCTGGGTCTCTCATAAGGTAATAACGGTCAAGGTTGGCCTAGGCTTCAGTCACCTGAAAGCTTGACTGGGTTTGGGGGAATCTACTGTAATCAAGATAGTGTGGTGATGGTTAAAGGTATCAGCACAGATCAACTGAATGAATGGAGTCCAGAAATAGAACAACATACATATGATCAAATAATTCGTGACAAATTGACCAACTCAGTCCAATGGGAAAAATAAATAGTACCAGAACAACTGGATATCAATATAAAAGCAAAATGAATAGTATCCTTTATCTTCTACCATTCTTCCAAATTAACTCAGGTTGTTACATATAAATGTCAAAACTATAAAACTCCTAGAAAAAAATCAGTAATAATATTTGTAATCTTCTGATAGGCAAATATTTCTGAGGATACAAAAAGCATGAGCCATTAAGGAAACATTGATAAGTCAGATTGTATCAAAACCAGAAATATTTTCTAAGGGAAAGGAAAGAGTAAGCCACAGACTGCAGCAAATATTCACAGTAGATACATCTAACAAAGGATTCGCATCCAGAATTTATGAAGAGCTGGTAAGACCCACCAAGAAGTCCAACAACTCTATAAGAAGTATAAGATATCTGAACAGATATTTTACAGAAGATAAATGGCAAATAAGCTCAAAAGAGTATTTAACATCTTTACTTATGAGAGAAATCTAAATAAGATCCCACTACATATCCATCAGAATGGATAAAAATAGAAAGACTGAAAATACCAGATGTTAGTGATCATGTAATACAGCTGGAACTCTTAAACACTGGTGGGAATTAAAATTGCTATAATCACTTTGAAAATAATTTGGCAGTTTTATAAAAAGGTTAAATATGTACTTATGATATGACCCGGCCTTTTCATGTATTAACTATGTATTCACTCAGGAGAAATAATAACATAGGTCCATACAAAAACTTGAATACTGGGGCGCCTGGGTGGCTTTGTCGGTTAAACATCCGACTTTCGCTTAGGTCATGATCTTGCGGTTCGTGGGTTTGAGTCCTGTGTCAGGCTCTGTGCTGACTGTCAGCTCAGAGCCTGGAGCCTGTTTCAGTCTGTGACTTCCCCTCTCTCTGACCCTACCCTGCTCGCGCTGTCTCTCTCTCTCTCTCCTAGAAATAAATATTTTAAAAAAACCCCAAAAACTTGAATACCAATGTTTACAGCAGCTTTACTTGTAATTAGCCCCATGATGGAAACCCAAATGTCCATCAACAGGTGACTGGATAAATAAAGGTGGCATATCCATATGATAAAATATGACTCAGCAATAAAAAGGAATATATTGCTGATACAGCAACAGCATGGGGTAATCTCAAAATCATTATGCTGAATGAAAGAAGTGATACAGTGTGCATTACATGATTCCCTTTGTAGAAAATTCTAGAACATGAAACCACTGTGTGGTGACAAAAAGCAGACGTGTGGCTGCCTAGTGCCACGGATGAAGGCAGCGCTGGGCTTGAAGGGGAACGAGGAAGTGTTCTGTGTCTTGATTTTGGCAATGATTTCACCAGGTACACATTTCTCAAATCTCATGTGGTTTACTGTAAATAAATTATACCTTGATAGAGCTGACTTACAAAAGGAACCCATTCCTACATGTTTACCCAAATCCTGTGAATTTTCAAAGAAGCCATGCTCAATGTCACTAATTTAGAATTCACTTTGTACCTGAACTTTGGTGCCCATGAAGATAGTCTGGTAGACCTCCACTCTCCTGTGCACCTGAGGTAAAAATGACACCATAACAAGTATACCATGTTGTATTTCTCTGCATATCACTCTGAAGTGGGCCCTAAACTCTTCCATTTAGTTGAAACTTTTCTTCTGCCCTTCCCATGTACATATTTCGTGGGCTAAGATGAGAATGTGGTGTGTGTATGCATGTGTTCTGTTTAACGTTTCTCTCAGAGTGCATGTGAGAGGAGTGTTTTTATGTGGTGGAGATGACCTGAAACGTGAGCTAGCTTAGCTTGTGAAAACCAGCCTTTCTGTAGAGAGAGAGGGATGTAATACATGGAGTAAAAGTTAGTAAAAGTAAAAGCAAAATGCCATTGCTTCTGATTTGCAATGGAGTTGGACTTAAATCTTGGGACTGCTGAACAGACACGGATAATCTCAATCCTCTATCAAATGATAGAGAAAAGGAGAGGAATAGAGCAGAAGTCGGTGGTAAAAATTAGTACAGGGTCCAAGCCTCTGAGGGCCAACGCAGCAGGGTGCAGCGAGGAGTGAGTGGTGGTGAGGCTGATAGGAGACATCTCCAGATGATTCTCAGATGTGAATCAGACTTTCTTGTCCTGGAACTGTTTACAGAACAGTCTTCAAACTGAAACAAGCAGCCATTGCCAATCTCTGATCCCCTGCTACTTCTTTATTTTCCCCTCCCTCATCAGAATGATGAACATTTGTTCTGTGTCTGCTTTCACCCCCTGGGGTTTCATCTCCTTGAGGGCAGGCATTGTGCCTTACTTCTTATTTTTAAGTTTATTTATTTTTGAGAGAGAGAGACAGAGTGAGCTGGGGAGGGGCAGAAAGAGAGGGAGAGAGATCTCAAGCAGGCTACACGCTGTCGGCGCAGAGCCTGACGTGGGACTCAAACTCACAAATCATGAGATCGTGATCTGAGCCAGAGTCAAGAGTTGGGCACTTAACTGACTGAGGCACCTAGGCGCCCTGCATCTTGCATTTTTAAAAATCACTATGCACATTGTCTACCTGTGTGCCTGGCACTTAGGAAACTCTCGGTAGTTAGTCTCCTGAATGAATGAATGATCAGTGCTTTATATATAAACATATATATGTGTATACCTATGTATGTTATACACAATATATATCTAATGTATATTCTATTATCTGTTTTGAGTAACTGTTTTTGTGGAACTGCTTTATGGTTATGCAATACATGTTTTTGTTTTACTAAAGATGCGAATTTTACTATTTATTGATAAAAGTAATTACTCTTGTAGCATTATTTTTCAAGACAAAATTGACTTCCCTTTTATTACTTCCATGTTTATTAAAATGAGCTTGATAATTTTTAGAGATTGTCCCCACTTCCTTCAAATAAAGCAGCGTACTTTTTCATCATTGTATTTCCTGATAGTTTGAAGTTAGCATAAAATTAAACTGTCGAGAAATCAAAGGACACGACAATCTTAAAGTCATCATTGAGCGAAAATGATTGCATCAAATTCGTCTGTCTTTGGTTCTTGACTTGCCAAGTGATATTTCAGAATGAATCGTTCATTTAATTACTCAAATTTGAAGTCCAGTCATGAGAAAATTTTAATGTCAATTGTCATAGTCAATTCTCTCTAAAACAAAAGCGAATACATGTCAGCTTTTTTTTAAGTCAAAGATCTTCCAGAAATATTAATAGTTGTCAAAAATGAATGTTTCTTGCAAAAAAACTATTATTTATAACAGTGTCAAAGAGAATTGTCTCATTTCTTCCCCAAGTTATTTTAAGACACAGGAATGATAGATAACAGACAAAATGACATAGAATACAACTAACATCCTAACCTGTTCTAACCGGTAAATGCCAACAAAAAGCACTATTTTCTTTTTTTTTTTTTTAATGTTTTATTTATTTCTAGGAGAGAGAGAGAGACAGCGTGAGTAGGGGAGGGTCAGAGAGAGAGAGAGTCACAGACTCTGAAACAGGCTCCAGGCTTTGAGCTGGCCGTTAGCACAGAGCCTGACACGGGGCTCGAACCCACGAACCGCAAGATCATGACCTAAGCGAAGTCGGACGCTTAACCGACTAAGCCACCCAGGTGCCCCAAAAAGCACTATTTTCTTTTTTATATGCATCTAAAAGGCTGCTATTAACTCAATTTACTTTAGTGATTTCTTCATCTGATTGAGATTAAATGAAGGATATTACCTTCTCTTGAAATCTTAGATGACACTCTCTGACCTCCTCTTCATGTAAAATAGTTGTGATAATTTATCCAGGGACTGAAAGCTCTTGAAAAGAAAGCTAAAACATCACTTAACCACAGTATAAGTAATGAAAGCAATATAATATAAGTAATCAATGTAAGTAATTGATTAGGACGAAAATAGGTTTTTTAAATGACATCTTTTATACCTGTCCCAATCTGCCTGTTTTGGACACTCACAGTCAGTCGACTATTGACATTTACACATTAAGGCCTTGCAGGCATATTTGAATAACCGTATCTTTAAAATCTCTCTGTCACCCTGTCTGTTCCTCTCTAGATGGCCACCTTGCTACCAGCAAATGGCAACAGCCTGTATCAAGTGCTTCCAGCCAGAAATCGTGACTATGTCTTTGGTTCCTCTGTCCCCCCTCCTTGCTTTGCCGCCCCCAAACCAACAGGTAACAAGTGTCTCACACCGGCCACTTCTCTTGGCTCACGGCCACCTCCTCATGCAGGCCTCTGGGCGACTCACTGGGGTGCTAAATCCCGACCCTTGCTGCTCCCCTCTTTGGTTCCCCTTAGCCATCTTCACACAGCTTGTTCTACTTAAAAAAGTAAATCACATTATGTTGTTCTTCCATGTGAAAGCTTGGAGTCGATTTCCATTGCTCTCGAACAAAAGCTCAAACATTTTTTTTTTATAAGTTTTTTTTTTTAATGTTTTATTTATTTCTAGGAGAGTGAGAGAGACAGCGTGAGCAGGGGAGGGTCAGAGAGAGAGGGGGTCACAGACTGAAACAGGCTCCAGGCTCTGAGCTGGCAGTCAGCACAGAGCCCGACGCGGGGCTCGAACCCACGAACCGCGAGATCGTGACCTAAGCGAAAGTCGGACGCTTAACCGACTAAGCCACCCAGGCGCCCCAAGTCTATGATGTGCTGCCTGATTCAGCTTTGAACTTACCTGTCCGTTTTCTGTCCTGTGCCTTTACCCTGTGTTCACACTGCCCTCCAAGCAGCTGCTCAGACACACGTGCTTTTTCACCTGTGAGGCCTTTGTGCTCACTCCTCTTGTCCCAAATACCTTTCTAGACTCGGTACAGCTAGATCTTCTTCTTCCTTGTATATCAGATTTAATGGGAAATGAGAAGGGTGAGTGAGGGGAACAATTTAACAAGAAGGGAGGTGGGGAAGGATGATGCGCAGCCACTCTGCTAGGTGCTCAGGAGATGCCTATGTCTGAGTCTATCTATATTTATCATCCATATGTAAATTCCTCTTGTATACGCTACTTGTATATGTATATTTAGTATATGTATATGTATACACTATGTATATGTGTATGCTACTGGTAGCATATTCTACTAAATATGTATACCCCTTATTCTACTAAATAACGTGGCAATAAAGGTCAATATAGCCATTGTCAAAATACTTTTAGATCACATTTGAAACCTAAATCTTTTTTTAAGTTTGATTAAAACAAAATATTCACTTAACTAGGAAAATGGGAACCTCCTAGGGAACTGACATTTTTTTGCATCCAGTTCAAGACGTTGCCTCTGGATAACTTGAAGTCCAAGGCAGGCTAGATATCACCGATGGATATTTTACTCACTCATTCTTTCAACACGTATAGCATTTATGCATTTACAATGTATAATGCTATGTGGATGTTTAGTATACTTTACTTATGAAAAATTCTCAAAAATCTAGGCATGTTATTAGATTTCATAATCAGATTTTTGGAGACTTTTTTCCAATAAAAATATCTGTGAATAAATCATCTCATTTGTACAAAGTAAATGATAGACTTCTTTTTTTAAGTTTATTTATTTATTTTGAGAGAGTGAGAGCACGGAAGGGGCAGAGAGACAGAGACAGAGACAGAGACAGAGAGATAGAAAATCCCAAGCAGGCTCTGAGCTGTCAGCGCAGAGCCCAACGTGGGGCTCTATTTCATGAACTGTGAGACCATGCCCTGAGCCAAAACCAAGAGTCAGGTGCTTACTAACTGAGCCACCCAAGATAGATGCCTCTAAATGATAGACGTTTTAAAATGAAACCCTGGATATTATACAATTATTAAATGGAATGAAAGTAGCAGTTGATTTTGAAAGTGAAGTTTAGTGACACCTGGGTGGCTCAGTCAGTTAAGTGTCTGACTTCAGCTCAGATCATGATCTCATGGTTTGTGGGTTTAAGCCCCGTGTTGGGCTCTGTGCTGACAGCTTGGAGCCTAGAACCTGCTTCAGATTCTGTGTGTCTCTCTCTCTGCCCCTCCCCTGCTCACGCTCTGTCTCTCTCTCAAAAATAAATAAACATTAAAAAAAAAGGAAAGTGAAGTTTATGGTTTAAGACAATCTGTGCAAGCTATATGTACCTACATGTAATGAATTTTAAGCACTTAAGCATCACTTTTAGATGAACTTTGTATAAATTGTTCCTGCACATTATTAAATTAATTTAATAAAGATTGGTCAGATGTGTATATATTGCCTCAGGAAAACCTAATTTGATGTATTACTGTAAATACATCAGACAATGATTCCCAAATAAGATTCTGGAACACTGTGTTTATCAAATTATATTCATTACTCTTAGAGGAAAAAGATTAGTTTTCTGATGTGAATTTCCAAATACTAATAAGAAGAGATTTATTATGAACTTAATGAATGCAAAATTATGCATCATTACAGAGCCAAAGTTAAGGACAGGTTCAGAGAAACCTTTCCTTCCCAAGAATTTAGGCAACCATCCTATCGAGGATGGTGGAATAAAGATGTCTCTATATTTCTTAATACGACAATAAGCCCAGTGATTTTCCAGTTATTACCAAGTGCAGAAGAAGTCAAGGCAGGAAGAAGTGGCTGAGAGCCAGAGCCATTTGAAGTACGTGCTTACACTGTACTGTGAAAGCAAATCATCTCTTGTTTGCAATACAGAGATTAAAGAATATCCTATGGTTATTGGAACATTCCTAGATCTGGGTCTAGGAATGGGAGATGGATAGATATGCAGCTTTTTTCTTCTTCAAAAAGTAGCCTTTGTGAGAAACAAATGCAGAAAGTTTTAATGGCAAATAATCTAGTAGCTTTGGGCTTTGTTGACTAACAAAAAGGCTTTGTTTTCATTTATAGACTCACATGTGTATTGGCACACTCTAAAAGTTCAGGAAAACTAATTTCGCAAAGAAATGATCAACAGATCAGTATCAAGGTCAGATCCAATACAAAAATTATTCAAAGAAAAGAAGAGAAATAAGGAGCAGAATAATTCCTTACAGTCAGAAACACACTACTCCAGAGATTTCAGGATTTCAAAGACGTTTGTGTTCAGTGCATGACACTTTAATAGTCAACGAGTAGGTCTATTTATAAATGTTTGTCCTACTTTGGAGGCAGAATAACCCCTGTGGTTTATGCATGTTAACAGGGTTGTAGAGTATGGAGATGGGGTCGATGAGGATTCTAAGCCTCTAAAATAACACCGCCAGAGCATAGGTGTATGCGGTGACTGAAATCTGAGCACATTTTTGACTTGAGTAAATCATGACATCTTTCTAGTCTCCATGCCATGACTTATTCAACCTGTGAACCGAGATCCGCTCGGAAACTTGGCTTGGTGTAAATTGCTCTTGCCCCGTGCAGAGGGAGAAAATAATCATACAACCAGAAAAACAATGCCAGAAAGTCATCCTTGTAAGACCATTCAAAGCTGAAACCTACCGTGCCAAAATGAGCTAAAAGACAGTAAGAAATGTTGCCCATCAGCGCTCTGTATTTGTGTTAAGATTGGAGAATTATGCTAAGCCCCCTCTTATCTTGACTCTGCCAATTTCATGTATTTGAGTCTGAGTCTTGAATACCCTGACCTTGCTACCAACTTCAGTAATTCTCAAGATGCTCTGACACAACTCATAGAAATATCATTTGAATGCAATTTCTTTAAGATAAAGGTTATTTCTTGACTTAGATAACCCAGAAAAGGCAGTGGCTCTGTTAGTTTCATGCATGGTTTGAATCAAATGATGATGGCTTATCAAGGCAGCGGTTTTTCTGTCTTTTGTTCCTAACATCTGCTGTGTTAGGTGCTTTATGAGGCCAGCTCTTTTCATGTATTGGGTGACAAGACCATCAGTAGCTACAGTATTAGTGCGTTCCCATCAGTGAGACCCCGGATAAATGTATGCAACTTTTTCTTTAAAAATATATTTTCTTAATGTTTACTTAGTTTACAGAGAGAGAGAGACAGAGAGAGACAGAGTTTGAGAGGGAAAAGGCAGAGAGAGGGAGACACAGAATCTGAAGCAGCCCCTGGGCTTTGAGCTGTCAGCACAGACCCCAACCCAGGGCTCAAACTCATGAGTTGTGGGATCATGACCTGAGCTGAAGTCGGATGCTTAACTGACTGAGCCACCCAGGCACTCCTGTATGCATCTCTTTCTTAATGGCTCCAGTTGAGATTCTGGTGACTCTGATAAGCCTAGCTTGGAACATAAAACTACCCTTGATTCAATTACTAGAGACCCAATTATCTGATTCAATTACTACCGACCACGCGTAGATTTCCAGCCATATGTGGATCTGGGGTACGGCATTGTCAGTTTCAAACAGGATTAGATGGACTAGGGGTGGAGATGCGTTGGCTTTTAAAGGAGAATGAGAAATTTTGTTCCCATAATAAGGAACGAAAGATGGGGGAGAAAGGAGCAAACACAATTTCCTCTAAAACTCCCATGATGAAAGCAGCATTAGCATAATTTTGCAAATTTTTACAATCTTACAGATCTTTGTAGGGTTATTATTTTGTAGTTTGGAGAACCCAGGTGGGATTTTTGTGTCTCTACAGATGGCTAAAAGCAGCAACAACAAACCTGTGATGGAGAGAAAGACAAGATTGAGAAATTGTGAATCTCCATACCAGTTAGTCTTATTTTATCAATACTATTGTTTTAATTTAGAGCTTCTGAATGCAAGTTGTTAATTTATCTGTTTATGTTTCTAATATAACATGAGACGTGTATTAGGCAATCATGTGGCAAACGTGATCTATTCAGACACATGTAATGGATGACTATATTAACAAAAATATTGATTATTTTTAAGCTGGAGTTCACTTATGCATATTTGTTCATTAATCCAAATTTCCAATTAATTGCTGCATTTTCACTTGGCCCTCTGCTCTCTCTATATATCTCTCCACACCTACATTAGGGATGACTCTTAGGCATTTCCAGAAACTTGTGGCTGAGTAGAAAAGGCAGAAAAGCAGAAGCTCATCTTGAAAACTCCCATTTCTCTTCACTGCTCCTTGTAAGAGATGCAGTTCATCTTTTAGGCATTTTAATTACAATGGCCAAGTTTCCTAAACTAATAATTTAATCCCCAGGGAACCTTTCTTTCACAACAGATCTATTTAAAAACAAACAACAAATAAGGAGAATATTTTTAAGTTTTAGAAGACAATTATGATAGTAATTGGTCTTTCTTGCAATGCATAACCTGAAATGTAATCTATGTCTGAGTTACGGTTAGATCCTTAGACTCCAAATAATATTTTGGGTTGGAAAATTACAATCATTTTTGGAGACTTCTAGAATAGCTCACTCCTGTTGATAGTTTGAGGTTAGAATTAAATTAGTTGATATTAGAAATAGAACTATTCTGAGGTGAAAATGCTGGACATCTTCAGCATAGTTGATGAAAATTATGGAGTTATTTAAAGCTACTTTATGAAGTCACGGAGGCCTACATAGATTGTTAAAATGTCCTTCCTTGTAAGTTAATAGATGGGATCCAGACTTAGAATTAAGAGGCCAGAGTTTGTAGTCTCAAATTTTCATTTTACTGGACTACAGTTTTTTTGTTAACATTTATTTAGTTTTGAGACACAGAGACAGAGCACAGCAGGGGAGGGGCAGAGACAGAGGGAGACACAGAACTGGAAGCAGGCTCCTCAAAGCCTGACATGGGGCTCGAATCC
Organism: Proteles cristata cristata; assembly: GCA_017311185.1. NCBI lineage: Eukaryota > Metazoa > Chordata > Mammalia > Carnivora > Hyaenidae > Proteles > Proteles cristata. The sequence continues at coordinate 350,154 of JAESUZ010000067.1, read as the reverse complement.
ATAAACTGGGAGACCATGACATGAGCTGGTTGGACGCTTGACCAACTGAGCCACCCAAGCACCTCTACTTGACTACAGTTTGATGTTCAATTCTACAATTTCCATATCTAATACAGGGTTAAAAATATTAACTGTCTCTAACTCCTTCCCAGTGAGGATAAAAGAGATACTTTTTAATATAGCACCATATACTATACACAAAAGTTCCAAAGAGGAGAAACTATGTAATCCAAAATTAACCAAGTAGACTATGACTTCTGGGATTTACTTTGACTCAAAGTTTTACTTCATGATTGACAAAGATTGTAACACGGATTCTTCCTTCCTCCCTCTTTTCTTTCTTCTTTCTTTCTTTCTTTCTTTCTTTCTTTCTTTCTTTCTTTCTTTCTTTCTTTCTTTCTTTCTTTCTTTCTTCCTTCCTTCCTTCCTTCCTTCCTTCCTTCCTTCCTTCCTTTCTTTCTTTCTTTCTTTCTTTCTTTCTTTCTTTCTTTCTTTCTTTCTTTCTTCTTCTCCTTCTTCTCCTTCCTCTTCTTTCTTCTTCTTCTTTACAATATTCCTATAGAAGTTACCTCACTCCAAAAAAACATAATATCCCTTTTAATTTTTTTTAAATGTTTATTTATTTTTGAGACAAAGACAGACAGAGTGCTAGCCAGGGAGGGGCAGGGAGAGAGGGAGACACAGAATCTGAAGCAGGCTCCAGTCTCTGAGCTGTCAGCACAGAGCCCGATGTGGGGTTCAAACCCATCAGATATGATGAGATCGTGACCTGAGCTGAGTCACCAGCTGAGCCACCCAGATGCCCCAACATAATGTCCCTTTTAATCTCCCAAACATAGTTACATGTCTGTGTAAGTCATTCTTAGTTACTAGTCAGAAGGAAAATATGAATTTTCCTGCTTCAAGGTTATTGTACACCTTGAGTTAATGGTTTCACATCCCTCCTACTGGCTACTGCTCAGATATCAATATTTGTCTATCCCAAAGAAGGAAAGAACTCTTTCTTCCCATTCCATAATCATTCATCGCAACAACACTAGTTAGAATAGCAATGTCCTGGATTGAAGAGGACAGCTCTTTCTTTGACTTCACATTTCTCTCCTCTAATTATACCACCATTTTTGATAAGCACAATGTTATGATAATGCTAATTGTGATCAGAACTTTCTTCCAGATCTTGTGTCTTTACTGCTGTGGAAAATGTCAACTAAACCAAAAGTTCAAGGATTCTGAGTTTCCCACTTACCTCACTGCATTATTATTATTTTTTTTTTTGCTGTCAAGGGAATGCATCTCAGTGCTGATATAACTATTCCAGGAAATAACAGATCAGAATACTCATTCATGACCATTGTTATATCAAACCCTCAAAATATTCCTAGAAGAAATACTTAAACAATACTGGACATAACTTAATTTTTTGTGCATTTCATACTGTGTACCTCACAGTATGAAAACACACACTTCTCAAGAACACATGAACATATATAATATATAATATATTATACATAATATAGAAAATATGTAATACATATATTTATATATGTATTATATGTATATATAATACATATATTATACATAATGTAGAATTATACATAATATATAATAAAAATGACAATATAGAAAGTTAACAAAGAAAATCATAACAGATTTTTAAAAAACCAGTGCTATACATTATGTTCTTTTACTACAGAAGAATTTCAGTTATTAATCAAGAACCAAAAGGTAAGTAGAAAACTCCATATATTTTGAAACTAAAAATCATACATTTATATAATTGTGATTGAAAGAAGAAATTTTTTAAATGTTTATTTATTTTTAGAGACAGACAGAGTGTGAGCAGGGGAGGGGCAGAGAGAGAAGGAGACACAGAATCTGAAGCAGCTCCAGGCTCTGAGCTGTCAGCACAGAGCCTGATGCAGTGTTGGAACTCACGAACTGCGAGATCATGACTTGAGCCAAAGTCGGTCGCTTAATCCACTGAGCCACCTAGGAGCCCCAAAAGAAGAAATTTTAATTGAAATTTAAAATATTTGGTACAGAGCCAACCATAAAGATAATATTTCATAAAAATGTGGAATGCAGCAAATACATACTTAAAGGGATATTTGTAGGCTTAAATTTTATATAAGAAGAGGAGGAAGAGAAAAAAATAAAAATAACACAACCTGATAGATACAAAGAAAGTAGAAGGAACAAATAAACATTTGGTAGTGAGAACAAATGGGTCACAGGTTGGTACTTTGAAAATAGAAATATACTTTGAAAATATCAATGTTAATCAGGAAAATAAGAAGAAAAGAGGCATACATCGACAGGAAGAATAAAATACCTAGCCGAAGTTAAGAACCAATGCTAATATTATAACTCTGCCCAGAAAACAGATCGTGTTTCTCAACCTGAGCCCTATTGACATTTGACACGCATAGTTCTTTGGTGTATGTGTGTGTGTGTGTGTGTGTGTGTGTGTGTGTGTACATGTGTATGAGAGGGAGAGGGAGAGAGAAAGAGAGAGGGAGAGGGAGAGGGAGAGGGAGAGAGGCGAGGGGGAGGGGGAGTGGCCGTAAGTATTTTAGGGTGTTCAGCACCATCTTCAACCTCTACCTGCTAGTTGGAGCGGTACCCTCGTCCCACCCACAGCCACGGTAGCCAAACTCGTTTACAGATACTCTCAAATATTCCCTGGGGGCAAAATCACCTCTGGTTGAGAATCGCCGACTTAGACAAAAGAGTCATATTCTTAGAAAAATATAAAGAATCAAACTTTGTCAAGAAGCGGTAGAAAATCTGAACATCACATTTTAATAACTGTTAAAGAATCTGAATTGTGGTTAGGAATCTTCCCAGGAAGAAAACATCAGAGTTGGGGTTTCATTTTCAAGGATGATACCAAGCTTCCCAGACTACAGATAACAAAGGACTATTTCCCTATTCTTTCCATGAAGCCAGTATAACCTCAAGAACAGCATGGGCAGGTTGGAACCAGAAATAAAATGTATGTATATACTGAAAAGAATGAATGAATGCTATTATTTGGAGATCATCCTGCTATCTATTAGAACCTCAGGATAATCTTTAAATAAAGTGTTAGAAATAACAAGTTTACTGTCTCCTTACAAAATAAAATCACACAAATCAACTGCATTAATATACATCGATAAAAATCAGTTAGGATGGGGGCACCTGGGTGGCTCTGTTGGTTAAGCATCCGACTTCTGCTCAGGTCATGATCTCACAGTTCGTACTGAGGCTAGCTCAGAGCCTGGAGCTTGCTTCAGATTCTGTATCTCCCTCTCTCTCTGACCCTCCCCTGCTCTCGTGCTCTCTCTCTCAGAAACAAATGAAACATTAAAAACAAATCAGTTAGGAATGTGATATGCTAGCAGTAAAAAATAGCATTTATAATAGCAGTAGAAAATATAAGGTAAAACTGAAAAAAATGTAACTAAAACTGCACTAAGCCCTATGTGGGGAAGTTTATAAACTTTATTAGAAGATACTAATGGCAACATAATTAAAGAGATCTATGATGGTGCTACTATGGAGCCATAGTATCGTTCAGATATAAAATCTTCCTACATTTTTTACTTATTCAAGCCAATTTCTGGCAGAATTGCCATTGGGCTTGATTTGAGATTTTACAAGGAAGAGCCATGGCCCGAGAACAGCTAAGATTCATTTGCTGAAGATGAATATGGGGGAATTTCCTTATCAGTTTTCAAAAACAGTTCTAGAGTTACCAAAATGAGGACAACCTGTCTTGGCACCAAGATCAACAGATTAAAAATGCAGCAGAATTGAAGGCCTGGTCACACCGGGTGTATAAGAGAACTTAACCTGCTGGAGGTGGCCGGCATCGCTAATTTATACGGAAAATCTGAAATCAGTTTGATGCCTCACATCATACACAGAAATAAATTTCTGATACTTTAATAACCTAAATGTCCAAAAGAGAGTTCAAAGTGTTTAGAAATGAAAAAGAAAGATCTTTTTTCTATGTTTATGATTTTTTTTTGGAGGGGGGCATGTGAGCAGGGGCGGGGCAGAGAGAGAAGGAGACACAGAATCCAAAGCAGGCTCCAGGGTCCTGAGCTGTCAGCACAGAGCCTGATGACGCGGGGCTTGAACTCACAAACCGTGAGATGACCTGAGTCAAAGTCAGATGCCCCAAGAGAAAGACCTTTATGACATCAGAGTAGGAAGGATTTTTAAATTAAGACAGAAAAGTTGCTAACCATAAAAGAAAAGATTGACACATCTGATTGCATTAAAATTACTGACTCTGTTCATCAATAATAATAAGATTGACAAGCCACATGTGTTGGAAGATATTTTCAAGACACAACCAGTAAAGAATCACTATTCAGAATATATAAGAGTATACACAAATCAATAATTTAAAAGATTAATAGCCTTATAGAAAAAAGGGCAAAAAAGGTAAACAGGCATTTTATAGAAAAGGAAATAAAATGGCTACAGATATACGAATATATGCCTAGCTCATTAGTAATTTGGAAACTAAAAATGTTAAACCACAATGAGATACTTTTTCACACTAAATTGATTGCTTAAAAATAAGGTTTTTGGTAAATCATGAGTTGTTGAGGATGTATAACAACAGTAAATCTTATGTGCTACCAGTGGGAGTGTGAATTGGTACACCACTTTGGAAAACAATATGGCACCATCTTCTAAAGATAGTGTTTCAGATGGTATTTAGGATATCCTAGTTTGTAAAAAGTGAGGGTTGGTTTCATGGGTGGTTATGGTATTATTATGTTGCTTACATTATGAATATGTCAAAAATAGTTTTGTATATATCATGTAGTATTTCATAATCTTTAAATAAATTATGACCTTATGAGCCCAACATGGCTCTCTTTCTTGGAACAAATGCACAGTGGTTGACTGACCACCATCTAAGTCATGAAAACTCCGGTCTGAAAGGTATCTGGGGAGAAGGTGAAGGGAATAAATAAGAGATGTCTAATTAGGGATCTGATTCAGCTCTTTACAACCAGAAGGCCTATCCCAATAGTTTGAATGGTTAGCAGTCCAGTAAGCATATCACACAAACAGGGGCCTGAAGATCTGGTTAAGTAGTAATTCTTCCATTATTTACTACCAACTCCCCCGCCCCTCCCCCTCCGCCCAGTAAGTCTCAGGCAGATAAATGAGATCTTACTGAAGATTAAGCAAGAGTTCACTGGTTGAAAAGACAAATGAAGTCAGCAGAGTTGTATGATTGAGCAAGCTTCTCAGCCTTTCTATGGAAATGAAACTTGGGACATTTCATTACACCCACCCCTGAAACTGAAAATGCCTTCAGCCCCACAGAGATCAAAGTTCCTTGGTCTGAATGAACAGTGGTAACAGTGCAGAGCATGTGTGAGGGTGGGGAAGTGTGTGTGTGTGTGTGTGTGTGTGTGTGTGTTGTGGTGTATTTTCTCAGCTTGTAACTGTGTGATAAATAAATCAGTGGAATATTGGCCCTGTGTTCTAGGATTTCCTTCCTAAGATCTCTCATTTGTAGAAATATTTGCTTTTTTTTATTTGACGCTGGGGCATATAAAAGCCATTTCACATGCTTGCTTGCCATTTTCTCTGACTTCATTTTCTGGAAAAGGAGAACAGGCTTTTGGGTTTTGATTTTGTTACTTCCCAGTTTCATGATCTTTGGGAAATGTTCGTGCCTCAGAAGTAGTATACCCGAATCATTGGATTTTGTGAAGATTCAGTGAGTTACCACCTAGCTCAGTGTCTGGCACATCGTAGGTACTCAATAAATGCACGCTCACCACTTCTTGTCTTTAAAACTTTTAAGTCCAGCACAGAGAGTTGAGCATCGCCTGGGACATGTGCAAGGCACAGCTGTGCTCACGCGTAGCCTGTGTTCTCAGTTTGCACACGGAGCTAAAGATACCCAGGGCCACAAAGACCCGCTGCAGAAAGCTTGGGCCAGGTAGAGGCAGACAGAGCTAGAACCCACCATACCTCCCTCTGCTCTATGGAAAACACTTCCTGTGTTTCAAGGCAGGTGACAAAAAACTTATATCTACTTACCTCAACTGCATGCGACCTGAGAATTTTGCCTGAGCAGTGGGTGATGAAAACAGCTTGTAAATACACCTGTCTGTTGTGCCATACTTTTCCTGGGACAGCATTTCAGTTCATTTCTCCGGAGTCATCAACAGCTACCTGACTGATAGCTTTAACTCTGATTGAAAGCTAAATTCAGTTTTTTTCCCCTTATGAAATACTCCCACTTTCTCGTTTGTCACATATATAATTAATTTCAGCTGTCTTTTAAGATCTGACAATGGCTGTATTTCTCCCTACTTGTTTATTCTGTATAACTCAGGTTGAATTCCTTTAAAAGCAGATGAGGAGGAAGTTTCTTTTTTCTTTAAAAACTCCAGAAAGTTGAGGCTCATTTATTCATGTGTGCCTTTTGAGAAAATTATTCCTGGAAAAAATTAAAGAAGGGTCTTCTCTGTCCTAGTTTTCCAAAGCACGTAGGGAGCAGACATTTGTCAATGTTTTAGGATTTCTAGGGTTTCTTCGTGGAAATAGACTTTCAAAAGAAGCTAAGCATTTTTCCCAGAGGACATTTGAAACCATGATTTCCTAAATAAGTTTATTTCCCTCTAATGTGCCCCAAATAGATAAAAAAAAAATCTTAGAATAATTGAAAGAGAACATTTGAATGGATTGAGCCCAAGGAGAAGACACTTACTTCATCCGTCCTTTCAACATACAAACCAGTATCAGCGTTGTAAGTGGTAGTGGAGAGCAAAAAGCAGGAAATAATCATGCGGATATTGCATGCCCAAGCTCCCAGGTAAGGAAACATTTTTTTTCCCCTAAAAATGTTAAAGACATGAACACTGGCAGATATGTTTTTCATGTCTATAACTCTGGCCCCTTGTCTAAGTGTAGAGCCTGAAGATAATACACATTATTATTTCAGAGGGTCCCTAGAGAAACCTCGTGGAGCGTAGCCTCAAATACAACATGATTTAAAAATATTATTTCCAAGGGATAATAAAAAGGCTTTTTCACAGAAATTTAAAGCATAGTAATCTGAAACAATTATAGACGCAATTATAGTGTAAGATGTGAAGAGCTATGTTTGATGGTGTTATTTTTTAGTTCTGTTGATCAGGACTTTAGCTTTTAGATAACATCTCTATTTGAGCGCAGCTTCAAAGTAACAATTTACCATTGAAGATGGCAAAGGTCCATTACTTTCATTTCCATGAAACACAGAAGACTTGTTATGATTATTTTTTGGCAGAGCAAAAATAACATGTAGATCTCTTCAATGCAAGGGGTGCTTGACCGTGATTGCCAGCACATTCGTTGGAGCCTATTGTCTGGCCTGCGTTGGTTTCCAGCCCCTGTGGCTTTGTCCGTAGGGTGATGACAACGTCATACCCACTTGCACATGGCCTATGAACCACTAGAGTTTCCCACCCAACTAGTCTGCAGTAGCTTTCATGTGTGTTCAAAAGCCCGGCAAGCATATATTCTGCTTGTATGTATGTCATTTTTTTTCTTCTTGTACTGAAATAAATTCAGATTTGAGAAAGGAAACTACATGAACCAGAGGATTGTGGGAAGTCCCTCGGTGATGGGTAGATGGGAAGTATGGACATTTCATTCAGTTGGATATGGAAGCCCGCCAACAGACTGAGCTAGATTTATGTCTGCTTAGGTTTATCAATGAGGAATATTTTGGAGTCTTAATGGTGTTAAAATTTTCTGTAAAATTTCACAATAGACTTAATTAAAATTTGATTTATAGCACCTAATGTGCAAGATGTTGGTAATTTAACCTATAATTTGTACTTAGGGAATATCCAGGAATACTGCCATTTACAAAATTACTAGTTTAACAGAGTCCCACATATAGAAAGTAGTTTTAACACAATTGTATTACTGATGTTCTTGTTACTTATCTACTTTTAGGAAATATTTCCACTTAAATATTATTATTTATTGATATGTTGCTACTTCCCATGTATATTATTGTTTGCTTTCTATTTTATAGGTTTTGTGTCCCACAAAAGTGCTTACTTAGAAGAAAATGACATTTCTTAACCTGGACATATCCTAAGTAAAAGTTACCCAATGCCCGAGAGCCATGCCACTTTTGTTTGTAAAACATGTCACATTGTATTAAAAATTATTTACATTTAAAAAATACAATTTCCTTGGGTAGCTGGGTGGCTCAGTTGGTTAAGCGTCTGACTTTGGCTCAAATCGTGATCTCACGGTTCATGATTTCGAGCCCCGTGTCAGGCTCTGTGCTGACAGCTCAGAGCCTGGAGCCTGCTTCGGGTTCTGTGTCTCTCTCCCTCTCTGTCCTTCCCCTGCTCATGCTCAGTCTCTCTCTCTCTCAAAAATAAATAGAACATTAAAAAGAATTTAAAAAATGAATTATAATTTTCTCATCCAAGGACAAATTCCCATTCTTGGCTGGTAATAACCACTTTTGGGGTACACATGGTTTCTGGTGACTCCCTGTTCTACTCCCTCTGTCCCTGTGGAGCAGGTCAGAATATTCAGAAAGGACACAGAGAGAAGAGTCCAGACCACAGGTTGCCACCATTGCTCTCACCCAAGGCATCCTGTGCAGTTTTCGTGTTCCGAAAGCCCCTGTGTACACAAACGCAACTTGACGTGTTTAATTGAACATGGGTCAAAATTTTCTCCTCCTGGTATAATGTTTAGAGCACATACTTCTTTCCAGGCCTTACGCCCAAAGAGAGTTGGCTAGACTATTGATGTTTCGCTCCTAATTTACTATCTACCTCATTTACATGTTATCTGTTTCTTGTTAATGTTTTTACATATGAAAACCATGTTATTTCAGGCAACCAAGAATACAATGGGCATATGTAGCTTCCTTTTTACTGGGACCCTCTCAGCAACTGGTGGCACTCCAAATGTACACAAGGATCACCTCCTCTTTGTGACAGAACATACAAGTGTTCTTTCTTCCGCCTTTTCCTTGGTCTCCCAAGGTCTTATTGACTTTTTTTTTTATTTAAAATTTTTTTTAATTTATTATTTCTAGGAGAGAGAGAGAGAGACAGCGTGAGCAGGGGAGGGCCAGAGAGAGGGAGTCACAGACTGAAACAGGCTCCAGGCTCTGAGCTGGCAGTCAGCACAGAGCCCGACGCGGGGCTCGAACCCACGAACCGCGAGATCATGACCTAAGCGAAAGTCGGACGCTTAACCGACTAAGCCACCCAGGCGCCCCTTGACATTTGTTTTATTTCTATCTTATGTATCGGTATCTTTCCCTCTCCTCTTCAGTAAGGAAGATTTCCGCTTTGAAATCTCGCTGGAAGCCAAGGGTTTTTCTCTGGTTAGAGAACCATTTCCAAGTGAGTCATGGTACCACGCATTCTATTTTAAGGCAGGGTGGGCCGGGCCACGGCGGGGTAGGGACCGGGCAGGCGGTTGGAAGGAAGAAAAGAGCTCTAGTTGCTAAGCAACCACGAGCACGCTCAGAGTTCTCAGATGCCATCCCCCAGGACATGTGACCAGAGACTAGGAGTGGAGTCAAGCATAATGACTGATTTATTAGCTTAAAAAACCCAAAACAAAACAACCCTGTAACTCTTCTGGTAAGAAATAGCCTGTTGTTTCCTCTACTCTTTTGTCTGAAACCCACAGTTACTAACAAAAAGAACAAGAAATTCACTCACATCTTCGGTGAAATCAGGAATTGGCTAAAACTCCAAAGTACAGCTTTTGAAGAATATGGCCAAATGTGAAGAACCTTGGGCCAAATGGAGAGAAAGGACCAAGAGCCAGTGAACGCAGTTCCAGATTTTAACTAGATTGCAGCAGCTACTATTTGAAGAGGCAGACAGGCCAAAGAAAAATCTAGGAACCCCCTCGGGGTGGAGGGAGTGGGGGAGACAGACTTCCATACTGCGGGGAAGCAAAGAGCGACGTTCTGAAGGAGAAATGACATATTTTCCTAACTTTCCGCAAACCAGTCAGTCTCTTTATGATGAGAAATAATTTGGAGATAAAGTAAAATAGAGAAAGGAGATGAAATACTAACGTTTGCTAAGTGTATAGATCTTTCGATACGTACAAGGAGCCACATAGAAGTCTCTGAATGATAAGCTCACCCCAAACTGGTCAACATTAACAGTCAGAGGATAGAGCGGATATGCATTCAGACACACCAAAAATTTCAGAGTCTCAGACCCTTTGCCAACCACATCTTCTTGCCATTTTAAATCCCCCCAACCCCAGGCTTGAGGTAATAACAGGCCTAGATGGAAAGGTCTTAGTTTAAAAATGAGAAGTGAGTACAAACGATCTACATGGAAGTTCCGCATGGATATTATCCGGAAAACATCGTCAGGAAGGAGTGCAATTAAGTGAAAAATAGACAGTGCACATTAAAAGAATTACTCCAAGAAACAGAAAAACACAAATGCTCAAGCAAAAAAAGGGCATTCTCTCCACTCGCAAAAAACGCCAAGAAATGATAACTGGAAAAACAGTCTATTAACGTTAAGATAGGAGCTAAAGCAAGGTAAGAAACAAACAAACAAACAAAAAGCCCATGTAAAGAGTTGAAAAGCAAGCTGGCAGACCTTTAGGGAAGAATCGAAATTTCACAGTAAAACTACCACAGAAGTAAAAGCCACAACCCAAGTGGAAAAGGAAAGAAAACAGGACATTGCTGAAAGCAGAATTGGAGACAGAGTGAACACAGAAAAACACTGCAGTAGGGAGTAAATAAATAAATGGCGTCGAGGATGAACAAATCATTGTGGAGAGATCTAAGTTAATTACCGAAAGTTATTTTCTAATTACTAAAAAGAGAATTCATTTCGAGCCACTATTTTAAAAAAAAGGCAAAATCATACAAATAGCACCAAAATAGTGACAAGCCTTCCAAACTGTCATAATGAAAACCCCACAGACAGAAATACAGAAAACAAAGCAACACACTGACAATATTGCAAATATGGTGGAGGAAAAGGAAGTCGTATAATCAAGAATTTATACCAGGAACTAAATTTACAGAGTTGAAGCCAAATTATTATATTATAAATGTAAATCAAACACCTATAAAAATAAACTCTCAAGGGGCACCTGGGTGGCTCAGCTGGTTAGGCGTCCAACTTTAGTTTAGGTCATGAGCTCATGGTTCTGAGTTCAACCCCGCATCGGGCTCTGTGCTGACAGCTCGGAGCCTGGAGGCCCCTTTGGATTCTGTTCTTCCTGGCTCTCTGCCCCTCCCCTGCTCATGCTCTGTCTGTCTGTCTCTCTCTCAAAAATAAATAAACATTTTCAAAAAAGAATTAAAACTTCTTGGGATGGGTTTAATGCTTTTATGTTATTTTTAAAATTTATTTCTGAGAGAGAGAGCAGGTGAGGGTCAGAGAGAGGGAGATACAGAATCTGAAGACAAGCTCCAGGCTCTGAGCTAGCTGTCAGCACAGAGCCCGACACAGGGTTTGAACCCATGAGCCATGAACCGTGTGATCATGACCTGAGCCGAAGTCAGATGCTCAACCGACTGAGCCACCCAGGCGCCCCTCAGGATGGTTTTAAAAAATAAGAACCACAGGCAACCTACAAGATGTATGCATGGAGCAAAATGACACAGAACGTTTAAAAGGGTAAAAATATGTCAAGCAAAGGCAAATAAAATAAAGCAGGAGTTATACTGTTGAGATAAGACAATATTGAAATAAAAAATAATGCCAAACCAAGAATGCTTAAAATAATATAGCAAACCCAAACGAAAGGCTGAGGTTTATTTTCTTCCTACTAAATAACAAAGCATTTGAAAGTGCAACACTGCAGAAAATACACAAAGGACTTAATACAGAAAATACAGTACTTAGGATATTCAGTCGACTTTTTTCCCATAAAGATCAAGTAGTCAAAAAATAAATAAGGCTATGAATCCAAATAGTGTAATTACTAAATTTGACCACACACACTTCTATTCAATTTCATACCCTGAAATTAGAGAATTAATTTCCTTTTCAGATGCCATTTAATTTTAACAAAACAAACATAGGCCCCGAAGGAATCTAAGTAAATTACAAAGAGTGGAAAAAAATCCAGCCAAGAATTTTGAATTACTGATATTGAATTAAAACTTGAGACGCAAGGTTTAACTGGTCCAAGGCTCATTGCTTATGGCCTTACATTCTAGAGGAAGAACTGGTCTTCTGCAAAGATCATGGAAACTGGCTTTTGCCCAGGGCTTAGACAATCACTTCTTGGCAGTGAAAGGTCTGGACCCCTGTCCTCAATCCTGGAAAGAGAGAGGCTGCTTGTTTCCTTACGAATGTTGACGTACTGATTCTTGCACTTCTGGCAGCAAACCAAAGATGCACCGCCTCCCCCCCCAACCCAACTCCCCTCCCCAGCCTGTAACCATGCCAAGGATTGAGGATTCTGATGCTCCCACACATAAAAGCTGAGCTGGCAGGACACGTTGGGAAATAGTTGTGCCACTTTGGATTGTTAGTGTCTCCTGGTTGCTGGTCACACGAATATGCATGCGCTTCCCTAACGCAAAGCTTAAAAGCTCCAGATCCAAGGGTTGGGGTCTGTCACTCAGAGTCCAGTCCAGCCCTTCTGAGACCCTGTCTGCTGGCCTGAGATGCAGTAGGCAACAGCGCCTCCGTCCATTTGTTTCTGCGCCTGTCTCCATGTGGTTCCTCCAAGAAATCTGCCCCTTGCTGGCTGGTATGTACATTCTCTGGCTACCTGTCCTTTGTGTAATATTAAGGACAGAAAATCATTAAATTTTTTGAAAGTTAAAAATGTCACCAAGCTTTCTTAAGTCTTGCTTAAACAGAAAATAATTTAGGGGCACCTGGGTGGCTCAGTCTTTAAGCGTCTGACTTTGGCTCAGGTCATGATCTCACGGTTCCCGGGTTCGATCCCCACATTGGGCTCTGTGCTGACAGCTCAGAGCCTGGAGCTGCTTCAGATTCTGTGTCTCCCTGTCTGATGCCACTCCCTCGCTTGTGCTTTGTCTCTCTCTGTCTCAAAAATAAGTAAACTATAAAATTTTTTTAAAAAGGAAAATAATTTTAAAAGGCTATAATTTGAGAATATTAGATACACTATAAAAACAAAAAAACCCATATAGCTAGAGCTGCACTCAGAACAATAAATATATTATATTGTATATGTATAATATGACTATTAGATGTCCTAAAAAAAGATGATAATAAATCAATTTATTCTTAATCTCGACAACTTTTCTGGAAAACATAGATTTATAAAAAAGGTAACAAAAATAGGGGTGCCTGGGTGACTCAGTCCGATAAGTGTCCGACTTCGGCCCAGGTCATGATCGCACGGCTGGCTTCTGAGTTCAAGCCCCGTGTGGAGCTCTGTACTGACAGCTCAGAGCCTAGAGCCTGCTTCAGATTTTGTGTCTCTGTATCTCTGCCTCTGTCTCTGTCTCTCTCTCTGCCCTGCTTCCACTCTCTCTCTCAAAAATAAATAAACAGTAATATTTTTTAAGTAACAAAAATAGGAAGACATGCATTAGGAAGTAGATAAAAAGAACTAATGAATTAAACTAAGAGCTGATTCTCTAAGGAAATAATAACATGATGAAACTACTAGCAAATTTTATCAAGAATAAAAAACACACATGGAAAGGAAATTAAAAATAAGAACAGGAAAATCTGTTCATTCATTCAACAAATATTTATTACATTCTTCCTACAGGCTAGACATATTTCCGGGTAGGTTCTGAGCATATAAAGTGAATAAGACAGACCCTCCCCCCCCAATAAAAAAATACTGCCTTCATGGAGCCTATATCCTCAGTACAGAAAATAAATGTGACAAGTATATGTATAAATAAGTGTAAGTAAGTAAAATGCATATTATGTCAGGCAGTGAAGCTCTGATGCAAAAGTTGCAAAGAGAAGTGAGCCGTGCAGTGTGGTTGTGTTTGGGGATGGCAGTTTTAGGCCGAGTGGCCATGGCAGCGACATTTGAGGAGCTACCTGAGGCTGGCTAGGGAGTAAAGTCACAGTGTATCTGGGAGAAGCAGTGCAACCAGGGAGGAAGAGCAAGTGCCAAAGCCTGAGCAGTGATGTCTTTGGGCTTGCTTTTGAAAAGGTCAGTGTGGGGGCACCCGGGTGGTGCATTCGATTAAGCATCCCAACTCTTGATCTCTGCTCAGGTCATGTTCACATGGCTGGCTCGTGAGTTCAAGCTCAGTGTTGGGCTCTGTGCTGAGAGCTCAGAGCCTGGATCCTGCTTCAGATTCTGTGTCTCCCTCTCTCTCTGCCCCTCCTTCACTCACGCTCTGTCTCTCTCTCAAAAGTAAATAAACATTAAAATTATTTTAATTTAAAAAAGTAAAATATATTAAAAATAAATGTACAGAAACCAATTTGACAATAAATTATATTAAAAAATAAACGTGAGAAAACCAAAAAATAAAATAAAAAAAGAATAGACACTAAAAATGTTCTCAAAAAACTGAGTTACAATTTTTGTTTTATAATTGTACTCTAAAGAGAGTACCAAGGTCTCAGAATCATCTTTAGAATGAGCATTTGTTATGAGAAAGTTATGTGGACTTAGTATTTGAAGATGGGATGATAAAATTATATGATAAAAATCTCAAGTTAAAAGAAGCTAGTGTATCTGCATCACTACATGTCTTAAATGTATGTTGTTTTGCCACCAAAGCACATTTCAAGTGACAGTTGGCATGTCTTTTTGTAAAAGTAGAATACTATGCTATTTGTGGGGTTTCTAAAACACAATGAAACCTAGGCTTAATTTCTTGATATTCAAACACATTTTTTATGAGAAATTAATAAACTTAATCTTACAAGAAGATTTCCTTGAATGTTATTTTGAGTGGGTTAATGTTTGTTTTATTAAGGGTGGGGCTTTGTGCCAAAGTTGAGCAATATTCTGGATGAGTCTTGAATGCAGGACTCATGATGTCGACTGTTGAGTCATTATTTCAGATAAATGATTTCCATTGTATACAAACACATTAGGTCTTTAAATTTTATTCATGATGCATGAATTGACTCCATGGGTATGTAGACACAGTTTATTAACTCACGTAACCATCATTTATTGTGCACCCATTGCATATCCAGTGGTCCAACGTATGTGAAGGATACAAAGATAGACAAAACTTGTACTTCACCCTTGAATTTGGGCAATAGACAATCATATGACATTGTAATGAGTGCCCCTAGATGTATCTGAAAAATGATATTGAAAGAACTAAGATGCAAATAAATACTGCTTGGAAAGGTGGTCTGATATGAATAGAATAGCAACCACAAAATTATTTTGTATAATTACATCTTTTTTTAATTCAGCAAAGCATTTAGAGACCATATGGCGGCAATATTTTGGAAGCAATCGTGCCTTGCGAATACAATTATACTGACAGTAATCTTTTTTTGGAGGATGATACACATATGTGAAAAACAATGTAGTACGATCCAGCAACATAATATGGAAAAAAAATTAAAGTATAAGAATAATAAGTGTGGGTAGTTTAGTCAGGAATTAATTGGAAAACCAGGCCCTGCATTAGAATGATGCCATTTAAAGGAGATGAAGAAAATAGACTCTCAGGATCTAATCCCTCTTCTGATATGAGACAGTTATGATCTCTTAAGATCTTTTTGGAAAAGACCAATAGATAAAAAAGGATTTAAGAAAATTTAAATGTGATTTTACAGTAGGTTTTGTCTACTACTCAAGGTATGGGCATTTCCTACACCAAAATCTGCTAAAGATAAAGTGTTCAAAAATGAAAATTATAGGCCAATTTTACTTATAAGTATGGGAAAATTCCAAATGAAATATTTGTAAACAAAACCCAGCAGTGTAGTAAAAATGCACAATAAAGTTTATTTCAGATATTCAAGTAAGTTTTATCATTAGCATTCTATCGGTAATATTTTTATATTAAATTATTGGAAAATGTGAAGTTACTAAAACATTTTATCAAAACAACTTTTGATAAAATTTCAGAATCACTTCTGATTATGATGAAGATGATTTAAAGTAAAATAGATAGGGTGCCTGGGTGGCTCAGTCAGTTGAGCTTCTGACTTAGGCTCAGGTCATCTCATGGTTTGTGGGTTCGAGTCCTGTGTCGGGCTCTGTGCTGACAGCTCAGAGCCTGGAGCCTGCTTCAGATTCTGTGTCTCCCTCTCTCTCTGATCCTCCCTTGCTCATGCTCTGTCTCTCTTTCTCAAAATAGATAAATAAATAAATAAACATTAAAAAATTAAAATAAAATAAAATAGAAAAGGAAGGAAATTTTCTCAATACAATTAAACCCAACCCAACCCAACGATTATATTAAATTGAGCAATGTAATAAACTTTTGCATCATATTGAGAAACAGAGAGGGTGCCTGCTAGCAGCATTATAATTCAACAGTGTTTTGGCAGTTCTCACTAGGATGACAAGGCACAAGACAAAAATACATGGTATAAACATTGGAAGAGATAAATGCTAATTATTTGAAGATAATCAGATAATTAGCATTTCATTGAACACTGAGAGGGGAAAAAAAGAAACCCAATTTAAACAATGTATTACTCTAATGAGAATTTCAGCATGGTGCATGGATACACAATTTTATTACATATATATTCATATTCATTCTATATAGTATTATACAAATGTCCAATTAAAAGAAGTGTGGACTTAGATACACCTTAATTAGCAAGAAAGACTATTATGATATGAAGAATGCTCCAATCGTGGAAATCTGAGCATCTCAGGTCAAACAGGAAAAGGGTTCTCTGTTAAAGGGGTAAAGAGAGAGCAAGTAGAGAAAAGCAGAATCTTTGGAAAGAAGGCAAGTTGAACAAGCACAGGAAATGACCATTGGGATTGGGAGAAAGGTTTTACCGTGGCCATAGGATTCCCAGGCGGAGCTGATGAATGGGCCTCTTCAACACTAGTTGTGCTCAGGTTTAGGAGTAAGAAAGAGTGCAGAGTCCATGGAAAAGAGGAAAGGCTGACTAAAGTACGGGAAAGACTAAGCAGGGGATAAGCAAAGGGTAGTTGTGAACATTTGGTCATACATGAGATATAAATTTGAAAGACCTTATGTTCTCAATACAAGAGAATATAATTTATGTGTGAGCAATTTTATTAAGCTACAAGACCTGTATGATGAAAAGTATGAAATTCGTAATAAGGACATAAAAAAGTCAGAATTTATACCCTGTTCCTATTAACCAGCACTAATACCATAAAAAATATTTTTTATCACACTGAGTATGTAATAAATGTAATTATAGTGCCCTGTATTTTGGCAGCTAATATGATGATTTTAAACTTTATATGGAGGGGCGCCTGGGTGGCTCAGTCTGTTGAGCATCCTTCTCTTGATTTCAGCTCAGGTCATGATCCCAGGATTGTAAAATCGAACCCTGTGTTAGACTCCACACTGAGTATGGAGCCTGCTTAAGACTGTCTCTTTGTCCCCCTCCCCAACTCATTCTCTTTCTTTTAAAACACACACACACACACACACACACACCCCACAGCTACCAAAACAAAACCAAAAATACCCTTTATATGGAAAAATAAATGTGGAAGTATATTTTAAAAATCTGAAACACAATGGTCAGTGGAATTTACCTTACAAAATATTAAGTGTCTGTAGTAAAAACAGTATATTACATAGAGCTAACATCATGCCTAATGGTGAGATCAGAAACAAGACAAGAATGTCCATTTCTGCCACTCGAACCAAGAACTGTATTAGAGGTTCTAGTAAGAGCAACTATGCAAGAAAAATAAAAGGTGGACTTCCAGATTGGAAAGAAAGAAGTAAAAGTATCTTCATTCTGAGATGTATTTATTTCTAGAACATCCTAAGAAATCCACACACACGCAAACTGTTAGAGCTAATAAGTGAGTTTGGAAAGGTTTCAGAATGTATAACCTCTCTATAAAAATCAATTTTATTTCTGTATTCCCTGCAAAAAACAACCCACAAATAAAATTAAGAAAATCATTCCTTTGACAATGGCTTCGAAAGGAATAAAAGGAATAAAGGAATGCTTAAAAATAAATGTAAGGAAAGAACTGCAAGCTTTATACAGTGAAAACCATAAAACATCATTGCTAGACAGGAATAATTATGATCATGGTGAAATAAGAGTTTTCTACCACCTTCCTCTGGAAGAACACTGATTGTGACAATCACCCATGCACAGGAGTGCCTTTGTGAAAGTTCAGCAGCTCCGTGGAGAAGTTCCAGTACACGCTTGGGGAAAAAATATCCGAGATTGGACACAGTAAAGAGAGTAAGAGAACAATCACTTCTTTCCCAAGGCAGCAGAGCTCAATGCTGAGCGAGACCTTCTCAGACCACGACTCCTCTCCTGAGGGACCGTGAGAGTATATGAATGAGCATCCAGCTTTACCAGCTGTGTGGGGTGTTATAGAGGAGACCCAGTCTGTTCTTGCTCGTCCAGAAAACTGAGTTGTGAACGGCGTGACTGGGGGGTCGTGAGCAGCTGGGACTCAGATTGGACTATATCAAAGTGATGTGGATCCTACTAACTGCTTTACAGCTTCCTTCGGGAGGCCTGTTCAGAAGCTTCTGGGGCTGCCTTGCCTGCAGATCCCCAACTGGCTCACACGTGTCCCCCGTGTTCTGTGCGGCTCCGACTCTACCCATCTCATCCTATGCCTGGCTCCCCACGCACGCTCTGAAGGTGGCGAGAGTGAGCCTTGGCAGACGGCTAGTGAACGCATGCAGAAAAGTTAGCCCAGCTTTTCAGGATTCGGGAAAACATACAACTCTGAGCTTTCAGCACCGTCCCAGAAAAAAGAAGCAAATGGGAGGGTGTCAGCCCTCAGTCTGGCTTGGCAGGAGTGAAAAAAAAATGCATGTAATGTTACAGGTCCCCTCCCACCCATAAGGGAGAACAAGGAGAGTGAAGCAGGCACAGCTATGAAAGGATTTGAGAAAGCCTCAGAATTCCTAATAGGAATAAAGGATAGAATTTCCAGAAGAATTTCCAGGAAAGATTGGAGGAAGTGACGGCTTCTTCAAATGTGGAGACAAAAATGCAAGACATCAAGGAACATGAAATATCAAGGAGACATGTCCCCAACAGAGGGCCACAATAACTTTCCAGTGAGTGACCCCAAAGAAGTGGAAATTTTTGATTTGTCTGATAAAGAATTGAAAATAGCTATTTTACTCTTTTTTTTTTTTTTTTTTTTTTTACTTTTGAGACCGAGAGAGACAGAACATAGGTGGGGGAGGGACAGAATCCAAAGCAGGCTCCGGGCTCTGAGCTGTCAGCACAGAACTCCACGAAGGGCTTGAACTCATGGACCCTGAGATAATGGCCTGAATTTGTTAAGTAGAAAACATCACTTGAAATGATCTAGTCAGAGGAGAACAAATTTGCAAAGAGAGGGGGAAAAAAAAGGAACGAGTTAAATAACAAAAAAAGCCTACATGAACTACGGGATACCATTAAGAGAAAAGAATCTCCACAGTGTTGTTATTCCAAAAGAATATTCCAAGAGAAAGGGACGGAAACTTATTTAAAGAAATAATGGGTGAGAAAATTCCAAAATCTGGGGTGAAATTTGGACATCTAAGCTCATGAAGCTCATAGATCCCCTACATCAAAAATCTTTGAAAAAAAAAATAAAGGATTATTACTAACAGGACCCCAAAACTACACAGCACATCTAGGGCCACTCAGTGAGGTCATAGGGACAGAAAGAGAGAATGTCTGTGGGCCTGGAGTTCTGCTTTTATTGGCACTTAGTTCCAATCTTCTCAAACTCTTCCAAAAAATGAAAGAGGAGGAAGCACTTCCAAACTCATTTTACCAGACCAATATCCCGATACCAAAATGAAATAAAAACATTATAAGAAAAAAAAAATAAGGCCAATATTCCTGATGAATATAGATGCAAAAATTCTCAACAAAATGTTAGCAAACAAATTCAATATCTCATTAACAGTATCATACACCACAATCAAGTGGGATTTATCCCTGAGATGCAAAGATAGTCAACATACACAGTCAATAAGTGCATGTGTACATTAAAATCATATGATTATCTAAATTACTGCTGAAGAAGTACTCAAAATACTTTTATAATAAAAACTGTCAATAATTGATTATAGAAGAAGGTACTTTAAAATAATGAAGGGCGCACATATATATATATATATATATATATATATATATATATATATATATAACAAGCTCACTGCTAACATCACACTAGTGCTGAAAGCTTGAAAGCTTTGCCTCTAACATGAGGAACAAGAAAAGAATGCCCATTCTCACCACTTCTATTTAACATTGTATTGGAAGTCTTAGCCAGATCAATTGTCAAGAAAAAGAAACAAACGGTACCCAGATTAGAAATGAAGATCTAACATTGCCTCTGTTTGCAGACGATATGATTATATACATAAAAAATCTTAAAGACTCCACCAAAGGTGTTACAACGATTCAACAAATTTAGTGAAGTTGCAGGATACAAAGACAATGTGAAAAAATCAATTGCTTTTCTGTATAATACGAACAAACTATCTGAGGAAGAAATATAGAAAACAATTCTATTTATAATAACATCAAACAGACTAAAATATTTGGGTATGAATTTAACCAAGAAGTTGAAAGACCTGTATTCTGAAATTTATAAGATATTGATGAAATAAATTGAAGAAGGCACAAGTAAATGGGAAGATATTCTATATTCATGGATCAGGATTAATGTTGTTAAAATGTCCATACTACTAAGAGCTTTCGATAAATTCAATGCAAATTCTATCAAAATTGCAATGGGATTTTTCACAGAGATAGAAAAAACAACCTAAAATTCATACCAAACAACAAAAGACCCTGAATAGCCAAAGTAATCCTGAGAAAGAAGACCAAAGCTGGAGGCATCCTGATTTTAAACTATATTACAAAGCTATTGTACTCAGAACAGCTTGGTACTGGCATTAAAAACAGACGTATAAACCAGTGGAAACAATTGAGAACCCAGAAATAAATCCACAACTAATATTTGACCAAGGAGCCAAGAAGACTTAATGAAGAAAAGATAATCTTTTCAATAAATAGTGCTTAGAAAATTAGATATTCACATGCAAAAGAATGAATGTGTACTCCTATCTTATACCAAAATTTAACTCAAAATGGGCCGCCTGGGTGGCTCAGTCGGTTAAGTGTCCGACTTCGGCTCAGGTCATGATCTCACGGTTTGTGGGTTTGAGCCCCACATCGGGCTCTGTGCTGACAGCCAGCACAGAGCCTGGAGCCTGTCTTCAGATTCTGTGTCTCCCTCTCTCTCTGACCCTCCCCTGCTCATGCTGTCTCTATCTCTCAGAAATAAATAAACATTTTAAAAAAATTTACTCAAAATAGATTAAAGCCTTAAATTTTGGATATAACACTGAAGCGCAAGCAACAAAACCATAAACAAATAAATGGAACTACATTAATCTAAAAAGCTTCTGCACAGCAAAAGAAACAATCAAAATAAAAAGGCAACCTATGGAATAGGAGAAAATATCTACAAACCATTTATCTGATGAAGGGGTAATATGCAAAATATATAAGGAACTCCTACACCTCAAAGCAGAAAGATGAATAATCCAACTTAAAAATGGGTATTACAGGTTAACAAAATATGAGGTCAGATATATGGGAATGAGCATTCAATGAAAAGATTTTATTTGCAAGTTCTGGGAGTTGAAAGGGTCCAGAAAGAAAATTAAAATGGGTAGAGCATGTGAATAGACATTTTCCAAAAAGGTACACAAATAGCCTGCCTGCAGGTACACGAAGTGTGCTGAACATACTGATCATCAGGGAAATGCAAATAAAAACATTGCAATGAGTTATCATTGCACCATTATTCACACTTGTTAGAATAGCTATAACCAAAAAGGCAAGACATCACAAGGGTTGGTGAAAAGTGTTACTGAGAAAAGAAAGAACACTTGTGCACTTTGGGGAGGGATGTAAATTGGAATAGCCCTTATGGAAAACAATATGGAGTTTCCTCAAAAAAACGAAAAAAAAAATAGAACCATTATATGACCTGGCAATCCCACTTTGGGGGATACATTTGAAGAAACTGATATCATGACCTCAAAGAGATTTCTGCACCGCTGTGTTCTTTGCAGCATTTTCCCCAATAGCCAAGGTGTGGAAACAATGTAAATGTCCTTTGTTGGGTGAGTGGATAAGGAAAAGATGATACATATATATAAATCAGCCATGAAAAAGAAGAAAATTCTAGTATTCGCAGCAACATGGACGAAACCTGAGGGCATTATGCTAAATGAAATAAAACAAACAGAAAAGGCAAACACTGTGCTTTCATGTACATGGTCGTAAAAAGTGGAACGCATCAAAATAGGTGGTGGAACAATGGTTGCCAGGGGCTGGGGGTTGGGGTAAATGGAGAAATATGTCAATGGTACAAACTTCCAGACACAAGAGTAAAATGTTCTGGTGATATAATGTATAACATGGTGATTACAGTTAATACTGTATTACTATTACTTGAAAGCTGCTCAGAGAGTAGGTCTTAAATGTTTACACCACACACACAAAATGGTAATTATATGAGGTAACTATGGAGGTGTTTACTAGCCTTATTTTGGTAATCATCTTGCAAATATACGTGCATCAAACCGTCACGTTGTCCACCTTAAACTTACACACTGGTATATGTCAGTTTTTATCCCAATAAAGCTGAAAAAAATCACTGCTAGAGACTTAAGGAGATATAAGTAAATGGAAATACCACCCATGTTTATGATCGGAGACTTAATATTGTTCAGATGTCAATACTCCTCAAATAGATCTGTAGATTCAACAAAACCCCCAAAACTTCCCAGCTGGATTTTTTTTTGCAGAAAATGGCAACTAATTCTAAAATTCATGTGGGAATCCAAGGGAACCCATAGTCTAAATGATCTTAAAAAAAAAACAAAAAAAAAAACAAAGAAAGTTGAAGTTCTCACACTTCCTAATTTCTAAACAATACAGTAATCCATACTGTGTGATACAGACATAAGGATGGATACGAAGATCAGTGGAACAGGATAGAGAGTCTAGAGATAAACCCATTTTTAAACTTGATTTTCATCAAAAGTTCTAAGATAATTTATTGGGGGAAAGGATAATCTTCTCAAACAAAAGGTTCTAAGACAGCTGGACATATACATACTCCAACATAATCTCTACCTCACACCAATTAACTCAAAATGGATAAAAGACATAAGTGTAAGAGGTAAAACTATAAACTCTTAGAAAAAACTGTGAGTGTAAATCTGCTCGATCTTGGCTTAGGCAAGGGTTTCATAGATGTGACATTTAAAGCACAAGCAACTGAGGAAAATGAATAAAAGACAGTTTATCCAAAAAACTTTTAGTTGTGTTTTAAAGGATGCTATCAAGAAAATGAAAGTGCAATCACAATATGTGAATTTGTGCAAATTCACATATTTGCAAATTATGTAACTAATAAGGGCTTGGTATCCAGAATATATAAGGAACTCTTACAGCTCAACAACCTTTTTTCTGGTCTCAGAGACTCAAGAAATAATCATGACTATTAAAAATTCAAGTCATGGAATGAACGAGCTGATGAATGACTCTGGTCCCATTATCATGCTTTCAGCTTTTAGATATTTGGAAGACAGCTCACTGCGTACCAGAACTCAGGAAGATATTTTTGAATTGATGAGGCCCCCTTTACCACCGCTGTCTGTCTCCCTCCTTCTTTTCCTCTCTCTCTTCCTTCCTCTGCCTCTTGTCCCCTTATTTTAGAGACATGTTTTGTGACGGTATTTATAGAGCTCACCTCTTTGGTGACCTCAGTACCCATAGCTGCCAGATTCCATGTCCTCTGCAAAGCGTATGTGCTGGACAAATCCTGCTCGATGCCTCCTTCTTGGTTTTTTTCTCAGGCTTGGTGCATAACAGTATCCTTCAGTTCAGGCATTGGTTTTTCATTTTTTGAAAGAAAAGCATTAGTACTGTTCCTTTACATACAATATTTTGGCCCATTCAGGTCTATGTTGTCTGTTTTTTTCACTGGAGGTCTAGTCTGTATCATAAAACTTTTGTGGGAACATAATTTCCACGTGGTCTTACTCAGTCTTCTACTTGTCACCTCCTATCTAAGATGCAGGTGTCATTGTAGCCTTCTGTGTGATGACTTTAACAGAAATTTAAAATACCACGATTTGATAGTATTTCAGAGCCACACCGCCCCTGAAAGGTGATCTTGTTGCTGTCATTTTGAAAAGTGGCTGGACTCATATATCAAAATCTTGTCATAGGTTAGCAGAGGATTTCATTCCTAGCAGTACTAAATTCCTACTTGTGTTTCCTGGGCAGGCCAAGTATTTGAGAAAAGTTGTCATTCAGATCAATGGTGCCTTTAAAGCAGTGCTTTAACATTGACATATAAGGAAACATATATGGGGGGTTACTTAGATTTAAAAAATTTTAATATCTTTATTTTGTTTTGAGGGACAAAGACAGAGAGCAAATGGGGGAGGGGCAGAGACAGGGGAAGACACAGAATCTGAAACAGTCTCCAGGCTCCCAGCTGTCAGCACAGAGCCCAACGTGGGGCCCAAACCCACAGACTGTGAGATCATGACCTGAGCCAAA
Source organism: Proteles cristata cristata (assembly GCA_017311185.1). NCBI lineage: Eukaryota > Metazoa > Chordata > Mammalia > Carnivora > Hyaenidae > Proteles > Proteles cristata. The sequence continues at coordinate 325,435 of JAESUZ010000067.1, read as the reverse complement.
GTCGGACGCTTAACCCACTGAGCCACCCAGGGACCCCGAGCTTACTTAGATTTAATAGCTCAGTTCATGAGGCCACTACATTCCCTAGTTTTTTGTTGCTTTTCCCTGTAACAGCATGGGAAGAGAGAAAGGAAGCTTCTTAAAAAGAAACCACTCTTTGGAATGTTAATAATGCACTTTGGTCACGTGTCCACTTAGTTCCTTCACTAAACATTTCCACAACTTGTTTTCCTTTGCCTTTGCATAGGATTTCTATCAAAACGATAGATTTTGTTTTCTTTCTATATCTAAAGCATTATCTTTCCTTTTTTCTCTAAAATTAGGGCCCTGATTTTTCCAACAGTAAGATGGGTATTCTCAATGGTATTTAGCCATTGTTAAAGCCTTACCCTGGCAGGAAATTGGACTTACTCCATTGTTCTTAACCATGCTCGATGTCCTCACCCCATTGCTGATGCTCTTAGACCCTCGTTGTTCATCTGAGCTCATTGGTAAGATGCTACTGGCTCATATCTCTGGGTCCCTATGGGGATTCAGATCAGGAATCTTTTACTGCTGATCTACCAACATATAATGTGGTAGCTACTACCACATGTGGCTATCAAAATTCAAATTAAATACAATTAAAGCTTTATGTCTTTGGTTACATGAGGCTCAACTGAAGTTCAGTGGCCCCGTGTATCTAGTGGTTACCATATTGATTAGTGCAAAGAACTTTTCCATCAATGCACAGCACTTACAAGGTAATCTCCAGTCTGCGTCTTCTGCTGAACAAATGTAGTTGCCATTTTGACACTTTCACAGCTATAGCTCCAAGGCCTAGTCTAGTAGTTTGCCCAGACACACGTTTCAGTCACTGAATGATTAAATGCATGAAATGAATGAATGAATGGTTTCTCTTGGTCTCCCGAAGCTTTCCATGAATTAATTCTCATTTCCAGTTATTGTTTCAGCTTAGTTGTACTTCCTCAGAAAAGTCTGCCTTGTCTGATCCTCCACACTGGGTTAAGTACTTCTTTTACAGCATCGGAGTTTATACTCTATTTTTTAAAAAATTTTAAAAAATATTCATTTATTTTGACTGAGAGACACTGTCTGTCTGAGTCTCTCAGTCTCTGAGACTGAGTGGAGGAGGAGCAGAGAAAGAGAGAGAGAGAGAGAGAGAAAGAATCCCAAACAGTCCCTGCACTGTCAGTGCAGAGGGTCTATCTCACGAAACTTGAGATCATTACCTGAGCGGAAATCAAGAGTGGGATGCTTAACTGACTGAGCTTTAACGGTGATACTCTTAATACTTTAGTAACTGTTTGTCTTTTGATTTCTCCTAAACAGGATGTTCCTTGAAGGTGGGACCTTATCTCTGTTAACATCTTACCCCTAACTTCTTATTACACCCCACAGGCAAGGACATGGAAGATAAACTAAGTAATCTTTGCCTTCTAGGATTCGCTCTTAACGTTACTTAAAATGGAACCTGAAAGTGCTTAACTTTCTGAGTGATTTTTTAGAAATATGTGAAACTGTTCAGTTAAAAAGAAATGAAACATGTGTACATAAAACCTGCTATCACCTCAGGCTGTCCTTTGGTTCTCTATAGCAGGTCAAGGCAGCAGAACTCATTCTGGACAAAACTGTGAACAGGAAGTAGTTACAGGCTACTTTCTCCCAAGCCTCAGTGAAAATGGCTGCCTCCACTTTCTCTTTATATTATGTGCTCTTCATTCCCCAACACCCCATAGCTACTCCGTGACTACTTAAAGACCAAGCATCTGAATGAAAACATTAAAGCCCCCCAACCCCTACCCTACAGTCAGTATATAACTTACTAACATCCAGATTTTCTGAATTTATTTCCTAAATTAGTTTTTCTAGAAAAAATGAACTTACCAAAGCAGGTTGACAGTTACTTTAAATCAGTGCTCCTCAAAAAGATAGCATGAGTAAAAATCTGTAGCATTGTTGAACCCCGGATGGTCGGTTCTTCCCAATAGATTTGATGCAGTAGGTGGAGGTGACCCCAGGGACTGGGCATTTGAATTTCTATCAATCAGCCACTGTCTGAACAGAAAAACTCTCTCTGCAATGAGCTTTGACTTTCTTCCACCTTCTTTCATAGGAAAGGGAATCATTTTTACTTCCTATTTCTAATTATATGGTTCAGTAATGATGTACAAAGAAAATCCAGTTGTTTAAATCCCATCATATTAGTTACAAATCAGGAGATTTCACATTTTGGCCAGGCCAGTGACCCTTTGCCGCATGCATGAAATCTCTTGGTTTTCAACCTTTCCTGCAGTGGTTGCTTCTCATGGTGGCAATATTCTAATAGCTTGAATCTGTAATCTGGAGTCTCTTATAGGAAGTGTGTCTATTTCTACTTAGCACACCACTCTCTATACCGGCTGCAAAGAATCTTCAGTACCATTATTCCACTCTGAGGGTTTAATGAGTAAATAGCATTGTCATTACTTCAAACCAATTTCTTCACTCTAGGGGAGCTCTTTTGTTTTTCTCTTTCTTATTTTTCAATCAAATCAGCTGATTTTGGCTTAGGCTTTTTTTTTTTATATGAAAGGCTTATCTACTCTCGTGTCAGTTCATTTCTCTGAAATGTTGGGATTTGCATTGTTCACTCTCTCTCTTTTCGATTACCACCAAGAGATTGAAAGAACTGAGAGAACAACCAAAGGAGAATCTTGTGGGTGGCTCTTATCCACAGTGACTGAGTGAGAAAATTGTCTGCATTTTGAATCAGTGAGGAACATTTGAGAAGATGGATCAAGGAAAGGATTTTGACCACAGATGATCCAAGAGCTATGGGGTCATGTCCTAAAACCTAGTTCATGAGAAATTGTTTTCATCCCAACTGAGAAGGTCAATGCTGGAGGAAAAGATGTCACATTCAGTTTATTACTTTCGCTAAAATAATGAGTGTATCCTGCAATTCCATTTCTATAAAGCATTTTAAAAAAAGAGTAAATCTTATCCAACTAATTCAGCTTCACCAATTCTAAACACAAAATAAAACTGCTGCTTTAGGAAACATGTTGAGTTTGTTGAAAACTTCTTTTTCCTAGGCCTACAAAGCTTAAAATGCAAAGAACGACTCAACGTATCTTTGAGGGAAAGAAAAACATGAATATAAATTGACACTATACCAGGCAGTCTCTTTGATGTAGCTTAAATATTACTGCTTTTAATCTGATTCAAGAATACATTAAGAATTCAATTAAAATTAAAGATTTATCAGATCTATTCCTCTCTGGTGTAATGTACGCACAAATATATAGAGTTTTTCTTCTTCTCTCCACTCGGTTTCTGCTATGAGTTGCTAGATTCAAGAAGATTTTATCTCACACAAAATATAATAACCAGGCTGCTGGCTATCATTTCTATATCACTTACTTCTGAAGGTCATTTTTTTGTGTGTTATATGTTTTATAAGAGAATGACTAGGATTTCTACTGTCAGCTTTGCTCGAGTTGCTTATTATCTATCAACCTGTCAAACAACCCTATCAATCCTATCATCAGGAAAAACAATAAAGGCTGAATAAAATATAAATTAAAAAAAACCCACAGAGGCTGGAAGGCATCAGAAGGCAATCAAGGAAGTTATATGTTGTAGAATCAAGTTGAGGAGGTTCATTGAGATGAGGCTTTGCTCTTCTTTTTCACTAAGACCATTAGTGATTCCTAAGCAGTGCAGTTCCCAAGGGCTCAGATTCTAGCAGTCTCACAGAACTTAGAAGAAAATAATGGCAGTTGAGAGTTATAAAGGCAGCAAAGACTTAAAGAATCTAGATCCTGAACAAAATTGAATCACAATGAATTTGTTTTTTTTCCCCCACTTGGTTGCTGCCTGTTTGGGCAGGGCAGAAATGAAGAAGGGGAGAGCATCCATAAAGAGAGACACAACACAAAGTAGACCTTTTAGTAGTTCTATGCAACTAACATCCTAAAAGTCTGAGTTTATGTCTTGCTGGAAATGGGGCCCCAATAATCTTTCCAGGCTTGCATTAGATACCCATGAAAAGATAGACTCTGAGAATAAAGGAAAGCCAAAATGGACCAAACTGGACGAAGAAAAGAATCTACCTTGAATCATCTCAACTTATGGGTCAATTCATGCCCTCTCTCTTCTAATTACCTAACAGAAGATGGTTACATTCTTTCTGTAGAAAGATAACATCATCCTGGATATCTGAAATTTTTCATAGATAATGTCTAGCATTCAAACAAAATTTATGACTCATGTCAGCAGATGTCCAAATGGCCAGACATCCAGAGGAAAAACCCAGGAAGAGATTTATAAATGATCTAGATGGGGAAGTTTTAGAATCTTGGCTTGATAATATAGCTCTGACAAATATGTTCAAATAGTAAGTGAGAGGATGGAGAATTTAGAGAGAATAGGATCTACACAAAAATTCAAATGATAACTCTAGATTACAAAAGTGCATTAGCAAAAATTAAGAACTTAACAGATGAGTTTAAGAGCAACTTTAACTCAACAGAAGAGATATTTGGTGAAGTAGAAGCTAGGTCAGAAGAAAATGCCCAAATTAAAGAACATATAGAAAGAAAATAAAAAATACAGATTGTCAGAGACATATATGCCAATTTATGGTACAAGATTTGAAATGGGTATAATTGAGAGATTAGTAGGACAGGTATAATATCTGAAGAAATACCAAGCAAGAATTCCAGTGTGAAAGTTTTAAATGACTAAATCAATAGCTTCTAGGAAGCCCAAACAAGATAAATCAAAGAAATCCACGTAGACATATCATGGTAAAACTATGACAGATCAAAGAAAAAGAGAAAATATGACTAGCAGGCAGAGGAAAGATTCATCGCCTTCAAAGGAATCACAGTAAGATCAAGAGCTGATTTTCCATCAGAAGTAAAAGAAGATGGAAGACAATGGAATCGTATCACTAGAAAGCTGAAAAAAAGCAACTATCACTCTAAGCTGAAAAAGAAAAAAAAAACAACTGAATTCTACACTGAGTCAAAAGACCTTTAAAAAATAGGGGTAGGGGCACCTGGGTAGTTCAGTCGGTTAAGTGTCTGATTTTGGCTCAGGTCGTGATCTCGTGGGTTGTGAGTTCCAGCCCCACATCAGGCTCTTTGCTGTCAATAGTGGAGCTTCAGATCCTCTGTATCCCTCTCTGTGCCCCTCCCTTGCTCTCTCTCTCTCTATCAAATAAATAAACATTAAAAAAAGAGGTAAAAGAAAGAAATTTTACACAAATTTAAAGAATGAGAGAATTCATTAGTATTAAGCCTTCACTGAGAGAAATACTAAAGCACATTCTTCATGCAGAAAGAAGAAAAAGAAAGACCACTGAAAATATAAACATATCATAAATCTAATATTGACTACATATAACAGTGATAAAGTATTGTAAGGCTTAGAAATTCTTAAAATACATGTTAATAATAGTATTAATGTAATACTATACTATAATAATAGTTTTGTTAATACAAAAATTGTAGGAGAGGTAGTAAAAGTAGTAGTTATAAAAATGTGTGTGTGTGTACACTAATAAAGAGAAAAAAAGGAAAATAATTACTTGATAAACTGAAAGTAACAAAGGATAGAAAAAGGAAAAGCTAAAGAATTATTGACACAAATGGAAATAAAACAGTAAAAGAATTCCAAATATGTTGGTAATAAAATTAAATGAAGTTTAAATGGATTAATACTGATGAAAATATCATCAGGTTGGATAAAAACACAAATCCCAACTATCGGCTGCTTATGAGAACACAGCATAATTGAAAATAAAAGGATAGCTAAATCATTGAAATGCCATCCAACAACATTTGATGTTGGAAACGCTATCCAACAGCATGTGGTATTGAGCCTGGGTGGCTCAGTCAGTTAAGTATCTGATTCTTGGTTTCAGCTCTGGTCTCGATCTCATGGTTTGTGAGTTCAAGCCCCTCATTCAGCTCTGTGCTGATAGAGCAGAGTCTGCTTGGGATTCTCTCTCTCTCCCTCTATGGCTAGTGCTCTCGCTCTCTCTCTCTGTCTCTCAAAATAAATAAATAAACTTAAAAAAATGCTATCCAACAGAAAGTTGTCATAACCATACTAGTAACAGGCACAATAAAAATTAATAAAATAAATATTAGTAGAGAAGCACAAGGGCTTTTCATAATGATAAAAAGGCAAATCTATTAGACATATTTCTAAGGCTTTGAAGAGCATATTCTAACTATAAATAAAGAAAAATCCAAAAGAACTAAAAGGGAAAATAAAATCTACAATCATAATAGAAGGTTTGAACATATCTTTCTCAGTTACAAATCTAAAACAAGTAGATAAAAATTGATAAGAATTGGGGCACCTGGGTGGCTCAGTTAGTTAAGCATCTGGCTTCAGCTCAGGTCATGATCTCATGGTTCGTGGGTTTGAGCCCCGCGTTGAGCTCTGTGCTGACAGCTCAGAGCCTGGAGCCTGCTTCGGATCCTGTGTCTCCCTCTCTCACTAGCCCTCCCCTGCTGATGCTCTGTCTCTCTCTGTCTCTCAAAAATAAATAAATGTTAAAAATTTTTTAAACGGTAAAATATAGAGGAATATAGAGGATTTGAACCAATGCAATTAACAACCTTCACCTAAATGACCCATGTAGAATATCGTATTTCAGATGTCTAAATATGCTATATTTCCAAGTACACATGGAACACTCATCAATAAAGGGACATGAAGCAAGTTTCAACAAATACCATTGAACTGGAATTTGTATTTTCTGGCCACATTAGCTATAAGCTGGAATAATGAAAAGATTCTTGGGAAATTCCTAAACACTTATATATTAAGCAATATCCTTGTAAATAACCCTTCTATGTGGATGTGGAAACAAGATAGGCAGCAAATACTCTGTTAAAAAAGAGATGCAGTGCCCTGTAAAAAAAAAACAGTAAGGGGCGCCTAGGTGGCTCAGCTGGTTAAGTGTTCAACTCTTGATCTCCGCTCAGGTCATGATCTCACAGTTTGCTAGATGGAGCTCAGCTTTGGGCTCTGTGCTGACTGCACGGAGCCTGCCTGGGATTCTTCTCTCCCTCTGTCTCTGCCCCTTCCCAGCTCCCTCCCTCTTTCAAAATAAATAAATAAACATTAAAAAAACAATAACAAGATAACTTCCAAGGAGAATAAGACATGATGTAGACACATTTTCCATTTATTGGTAATTTCTCAGTTCTTTTGTGCTACAAGTAGAATATTTGCAAAAGTAGTAATGTTTCAAATTTCCGGCTTAGAAAGCTGTTTGTCTCATTTGCAATAGGTGAACACAATTACCTACTAGTGCAATTGTAGTTTAATACCTTTTTACTAGTGGGGCACAAGCCGGAAAGCCTATTGTAAGAACATTATGAGTATAGTCTTTGTTCCTGGGGCTGTTGTTATTTTTATTACTTGTCTTTTAAAGACAAATCATGGTTTTCTTGGTTTCAGAAACAAAAGTTATGGCTGTGCTCTGCTTGAATTCTTCCCCAAGGAGAGGGAACAATGATTAAATAAGCACATCTAGGTCATATCATCTGAGTGACCCTATAATCGTCTCCTGCTGATGAGAATCCTTTGGACCGCATTCATATCAGCTGAGCAGAGATGAGACCCAATGAAAATTCATTTCATTCCATCTGCCTTAGACTCGATGGAAACATAGCCCTTGGCCTGCTTGATGAGTTTCAGCTAATGAGAAGTTATTTGTTGTTAAATTAGCTAAATGTCAGAAAAAAAAGTTAGAGATCAACTTATTTAACTTCAGATATCAGCTTATTTATTCAAAATAATAACATTTTAATGGCTCATGTGTTTTCAGCTCTGAACACATTTTTCTGTACATGACCTCGATGTGAAATTCCTGAGGAATTAGAGCAACTTTTGTACATCGTTGATTCCCCGATACCGAATATAGTTTCCTGCCTTTCTAAAAATTAACACCGCCCTGGATTCCTAACATCGTTTTGCCTGTTTTTGCACTTGACTTAACTGGAATCATATAATAGGTACTCATTTGAGTTTAGTTTTTGTCACTAAATATCACATTTATGAGATTCAACCATGTTGGGTCACGTACCAGAGTTTGTTCATTCTTATATCTATGTAGCCTTCTGTTGTATCAATATATAAGCATTTATATGTACATTATATATACTGCTGATATGTTGCTATTAGCTATTGTGAATTATGAAGCCACCAATGTTTCTACTCATGTCTCTCAGTGTATATGCAAGTTTTTCCAGGGCACATACCTAAGTGATGGGATTTCTGGGTCATAGGTTATGTTTATGCTCAAATCTTCAAGATGGTGCCACACGTTTCCAAGGGTGGTATACCGATTTATGCTCCCAGCAACAGGGAATTAAGAGTTCGCTTTGCTCCATATCTTTGCTAACCCTTGACATCGTCAGACATTTCAATGTCAGCTCTTCTGATGAGCATATGGAAGTATGTTGTAAAGGTTGTCATTCTCCTTTCCCTGATGACTAATGAGATGGAACATCTTTTCATATGTTTATTGGCATTTGGAGAGATCTGGTCAAATCTCTAACACTTTTTTTTTTCCTATTAAGTATCTGGTATCTTCCTAATTGATCTGTCATTATAAATATATTTTGAATATTAGCTGTTGTGGGTTATATAAGTTTCAGATAACTCTTCCCTTTGATAACCTTATCTTCCACTCTCAGAAAAGTGTATGTGATGACTGAAGTTCTTAATTTTAATGCAGTCCAATTTGTCAACCATTTCCTTTATATGGTTAGTGCTTTATGTGCTTTTTTCTAAAGAAATTGTTTCTTTCTATAAGTCTGGATGATACTCTCCTAAATCGTATTATGGAAGCCTTTGCACATTTGTATCTATAACCTAATCCAGGTTAGCATTTTCATTATGATTTATTATTTAAAAATAATTTTTAATATTTATATATATTTGAAAGAGACAAGAACATAAGCAGGGGAGGGGCAGAGAGAGAGGAAGACGGAATCTAAACTAGTCTCCAGGCTCTGAGCCTGGGGTCGAACTTAGGACCCCATGAGATCATGACCTGAGTGGAAGTCAGATGCTCAACCAACTGAGCCATTCAGGAGCCCCATCATTATGATTTAAAGTAGAGGTAGATTTGCATCTTTTTTCTCCACATGGTTAGCTAATTGACTCAACATCACTGAGTAAAAATACCATTCATCCTTCATTATTCAGTAACGTGTCCACGTTAAGTGTCCATGCACAAGTTACTCTGTTTCTGGATTTTCTATTCTGTTGTGCAACTCTTTTTCTGTCTTTGCACTAGTACTACCAGTCATAATCACCATAGCTTTATAATATACCCTGAAATGCCTGGAGCCCATTCTCCACATCATTCCTTTGATTTAAGTTGTCCCTCTTATCTTTCTGCATACATTTTACAACTAGCTTCTCCATTTCCACTAAATATCTGCTGGGATTTTTATAGATGGCTTTAAGTCTATGGACTAAATGGGAGGAATTGAAATTCCTAAAAAAAAGGCTTTTTCCAAATTATAGATGTAATATATCCTTTTATTTACTTATGTCTTCTGTACTTTTTGAAAACAATTTCAGTTTTCTGAATAGAGATCTCCTATATTTTCTGTTCGAGCTGTTTCTAAATATAGTCATTTTGGTATTATTATAAGCAGTATCTTTTAAAATATTTCTCTAATTGGTTCTAATATACAGAAATACAGTGATTTTGTATATTGATCGCTGTCCAGCAAACTTGTTAAACTAATTCATTAATTCTGTAATTTATCTAATGATTATTTTTGGACTTTCTATGCATAAAATGATATTGTTTTTAAATAACGACTTTTTTTTTTCCTTTCCAAACCTTACATTTTTGATATTTATATTTGTTGAGGTATTGCTGTGGCCAGTACCTAAAATAAAAGCTTGAATAAAAGTCGTGATAGGAAGCAACTAAATTTTATTTCTCATTCTCAAGGGAAAGATTTTAATATTTTCACGTTTATTGTTTAGTAGGATTTTTACAAATGTTTTCATGAGTAGTTACCTACTAAAAACTGCTTTTAAGAGTCTTTATTTTTAATAGATGTTGAATCTGATTAAATGCTGTGTCTGTAACTTTTGAGATGCTCATGATTTTTGCTTCATTTTTCTCCTAGTGTGGTAAGTTACTTTGATTTTTTTCAAATCTTTACTAACCTTGTATCTCTGTAATAACAGGTTTGATTGTGATGTATTATCTTCTTAACTGTTGGATTCAATTTGTTAACATTTTATTTGGTAATTTTTCATCTTTGGTCATAAGTAGAATAGTCTTATATTTTTCTTTGTTATAGTGTTCCTGTCAAAGTTTGAAAATATGCAGTGTGTTAGGGATTATGGTTCTTTTGTGTGTGTGTGTATTTGAATATTGCAGAAGATTTTTTACAATGACTTTACATTTTTTTAAATGTTTATTTATTTTTGAGGAATAGAAGGAGAGAGAGAGAGAGAAGAGTATGTGCTGGGGAGAGGCAGAGAGAGAGGGAGACACAGAATCTGAAGCAGGCTCCAGGCTCTGAGCTGTCAGCACAGAGCTCAATGTAGGGCTCGAACTCAGGAACTATGAGATCATGACCTGAGCCATGTTGGATGCTTAACCTATTAGAAACCACCCAGGTGCCCCTAATTTCTTTTTTAGATGTTTGGTACAATTCGCTGGTGAAGCTACCTCATCCAGGACTTTTCTCCCTGCAAAATTTTAAATTACAATTTCTTTTTCCTTAGAGCAATTCAGATATTCTGTTCCCTCTTTGTTTAGTTTTGTTTAAACTGTCCTTTTATATGAAGTGCCCATACTATGTAAATTTTCAAATACATCAGAACAAATTTGTTTATGAAATCCACTTTATTATCCTTTATAATGCCCATGCTATGTCCCCTTACTTATTGCTGATATTTAATTATTTGTACCTTTTCTCTTTGTTCAGTGATATGCTTGCCAGGGACTTGTTAATTGTGTTATTCTTTTAAGGAACTAGCTTTTGTCTTTTTTATGTTTTTTTGTTCTATTTCATGTTTGATTTTTATTATATTAATTTCAGTTTTTTTCTTTATTATTTTCTTTATTCTCATTTCTTTGAATTTAATTTGTGGATTTTCTTTTTTTAAAAAAGATCAAAGTTCCAGCACTTCATTGGGCCTTAAGGTTTTTTAAATTAAACTTTCTAGTGTAACATAGAAATACAATATTTGTTTTTACTTTATTTAAAGAAGTATTCCTTAAAATCTACTGTTTACTCTTTGAATTACTGGCCAAGAAATCATTGTTTAAGTTACTTAGGAATTATTTGAATAAACTGGAATTTTGTAATACGATGAAAAGTAATGATAGGTGTAAAATTACTAATGTACCCTGTTGATTCCATTTTCACTCATTTTCTTTTAAATTTTAGGCATTCATCTTTTAAAAACATTTATATAGCTTTCATTTCGATACTCACTTCTGAATTATTTTTTATGATTATTTGTTATTTAAATTCTATTTCTAAATTACAAATCAGTAGCATTTATTAATCAGTTATTTTGTACAGATAGTAGGGTAACAAAATCAATTATATGGCCATCGCTAAAGCCATCCTGACCAGCCTACCTGTAGGCTTTTCTTTACTGTCTCTCCATTACTAACTGTTTCACACCTTTATAGAGCCCACAGGCTTTCTTCAGAGAAAATATGTCCCCTTTACCTCCCTTTTGGGGCGCCTGGGTGGCTCAGTCGGTTAAGCATCCAACTTCAGCTCAGGTCATGATCTCACGGCCCATGAGTTCAAGCCCTGCATCGGGCTCTGTGCTGATAGCTCAGAGCCTGGAGTCAGGTTCTGTGTATAATCTGTGTCTCCCTCTCTCTCTGTCCCTCCCCCGCTAGCACTCTGTCTCTCTCTCTCAAAAATAAAATTGAAAAAAAGTTAAAAAAAATTAGAATACCTCTCTCTTGCTCTTGGCATTGGCCAGTTGCATCATGTTATGGTTAGGATAGAATCTGAGAGGGACAGGGTACTGTTCGCCAGAATCCATCCCAGGACTGAGGAGCAGAGATGGTTATGAAGTCTACCGTAGGATGCTTCCCCTGCAAGGATTCCAAATATGGAATCCCTAGATCTGCAATGTGGATTCATATGAAAAATAACAATAATGAACACTTTGATAGTGTTCATTTAAATGTTCCAGGCCCTGAACCACATACTTTCCATATATTAATTCATTCAACCTGCACAATGACTCTAGTAGATAAATGATTATTATTATCACCCTTGTTTTACACATGGAGAAACTGACATTCAATGAGAAAGAATGACTTGCCCAACACTGTACACCTGGGAAGAGACAGAGCCTGGATGGGAACCAGCAATGTCGCTTCACAGTCTGTTCTATTATCGACTATATCATGTTGCCTCTTGGAGGATATTTAGGGCCTCACTCATAGTAGACGGTAGGGAGGATTCATAGGCATGTGGCCAGTACGTCATGAGGACCCTGTGCTCAGAAGGGGCTCCATGCTTGAAGTTTAAAGCTCTGTAGTCAGTCACCATCTTGAAATTAATAATTTTGTCTTTGTATTGTGTTCTGTAGGGAAGACCAATGGAATGATAGTTCTGTTGACTTGGAATCTCTCTGCCTCCGTGGGATGAGCTCTCCACCATTGCTCCCCTGGCCCTGCTCAGTAGCACGGCCACCCTGCCCCCCACCAGATGGGCGACTACACACACCCAGGGCGGGGTTAGACGTGTGCTCTGAGCCTCTCCTCACCTTATGATTACCCCCCCATCTCATCCACACGACATCAAGCAGCAGATAAAACACCACCATGGAAAGTGAAGGAAGGGATGCCACAAAAGAAAAGGCTCTTTCCCTTTCTCTCCTGCTTTTTAAACAAGGGGTCTCACATTTTCATTTTGCACTAGGCCATCAGTTAAGTAGCCGGACGTTGTAGATGTTAGTTGTTGTGTTGTTTACCGAGGGCAGGCTTCCGTCTTCTTTATCTTTTAGTTCTTGAACACCAGCTAAATATAGTTTTCCATCTAGTATCCAAAATCCATGCTCCTTTCATATCCCCTACACACAGTTTGTAGTTCAGTGTGGGCGTTTCTAGTTTGCTGAGCACCGCAGCATGTACTGATTCACTCTGTCTCCTGAGTCCACGGGAGCTGTGGGGGAAATATCATCATCCCTCCTTTGCAAAGAAATAAGTAAGTGACTCAGGGTTTCGAACGAGTAAGTGGCTGAACTGGGGCTTGATTTTACGTGTTCTAATTACACGAACAGTTTTCTTCTCGTGAAATCCCAGCTCACTTTTCCGAAGGCATCTTTTTTGGTTACTCACAGAGGAAGACTTCACATCCAATATTGTCTACGGGATTTCTGCATCGCTTCTTCAGGGCAGCTACTTATTAAGTACAGGTGTCCCTAAAATGTTTTATGCACATGGCACTTTGGTGCCAATTTTACAATATTTTCATCCACAAAGCAAAGAAATGAGTAGTTGAAAGTGGGTAATTAGGACTGTCCTGGGAGTTTGGGAAGTGGGTGGAATGTCCTTAAAATCGGAACATCTGGCTGTTACACTTCATGAGCAATAAATGATTAAAGCATTGCTGACACTAGTGAGCAGAAGTATGTTCCAAAGCTTCCATTTATGTGATTTGTAAAGGACCAATGATAAAAACAGAAAAAAATAATTGAAAATGTGACTGATCCACATGTTTTGCCTCCCCTTCTCAATTTATCTATTTTTTAGGGTTCCGTGCCATGTATTGAAATATTTGCTTTGCAAACTGGGGTCCACAGTCCCTGCCATGCTCCCACGTCCATGCAGATTCCTCAGCAAATCACTGGGAAGACTTTCAGACCTCACACTGAGAACATAGCCTTAGCATTGCTCGTGTGTGTGTGTGTGTGTGTGTGTGTGCGCTGCTCCTTGACTAGTCATACATCTTTCGGGAACTCCATTCATCTATCACCAGTTAGACATCACTAACAGAACCATAACAAAAATAATAATTTCACATGATAACAATGCCGAAGGTAAATCGCGGAAGAGCTCAAGTTCCAACTTATTTTTCCCCGAATTTGCCATTTGCCACAGAGCACGCACACAGGCTCTCAGGTGCCATGACGTGGTTATCTGCAGGGCAGGGAGATACGTAATGTCCTGTGTATGGAATAACTACATACAGTGGAAGGGGCGGGCTGTCCCCAACGCTCTTGAACATTTCTGTCTTGTTCAGTAAAAAGATCCGGGGCACTGAGTTTAATAGAAAGGCTTGATTTTGTCCAAAACAACAGAAGTATGATAAAGAGCATTCCTTGGAATGTATAACAAAAGGCTCAGAGTTTGAAATGGCTGATCTATGGAGCACAGAGCGAAGTTCCAAGCTAGAATCTTAAAATATTATGGGAGATTCTAGACTTGGAGATGGGAAGGTAAAACCGATTTTGTAGAAGGGGGCATCAGTCGGTTAAGCGTTCAACGTCAGCTCAGGTCATGATCTCACGGTTCATGGGTTCAAGCCCTGAGTCGGGCTCTGGCCGAGCCTGGAGTCTGCTTTAGATTCTGTGTCTCCCTCTCTCTCTGTCCCTCCCCGGCTCTCTCTTTCTCTCTCTCAAAAGTAAATAAACATCAAAAAAAAAAAAATTTGACTGGCCTTATAGGATTCTGGACCAATAGTGTCTAGCATAGTGGGTAGTGGAACAGAAGAGAATACATGTAGTAAAGAACTTCTGAGATTTGCCAGTGTTCTCAGCAAGTTTGATGTTGCTGTTTCTCTCTCTCTCCTCTTATTTGATTATAGTTAAGTGGTGCTAAAAGGTCTCAGCAGGTGGATGAGGAATCCAGGTCTAGTGTGAGGTTAAAGTACGACTGGCTGATAACAGAGCACTTTGGATAATTAGTTGAATACCTTTCTGTGGATTTCCGCTGAGATAAAGAACTGCTCTCTATCCATCTCCTCACCTCTCCCCTCAGACACACCCCCGCACATGCCGTCCTTAAAGCTTTATGGAAAGAAATTCAGCAGCGAATGTTAGGGCAGGCACAGTAAATGCAATACAAGCACAAAGCATTCAGGTTGGCCAAATCCCCATGTCCGAGGCCCTAGAAGGTCCAGTGTTTGTCCCCGCTGTCCCCGCCCCCCCACGAGGTCTGCTGAGGGGCTCACCCGCTGGCCTGTGCAGGGGCCCAACCCCAGGTCTGCCACACTGCCCCACCTGTAGGTGTGTGTTGGGCTCTCTGATTGTTAGACAGGGTCTGTTCACATCCAGGAGAAATACCATTATTATGGAAGGGAGATTTCTTTCAGTTCCTTCCCTTTGGAAGTTAACTGGCTTTTTGTTGTCGTTGTTGTTTGTTTGTTTGTTTTTATTGTAAGAGGTGGTTGGATTTAGTCAACTGTGCAACAACACCACTTTCTTTATTTCTCCAATAGATCTCTGCCCTCAAGGCCTCCATTCTACCCATGGGAGTGTGCGGTGGGGAGAGATTTCATCTTGAAAGTAAACGTAAGCCAGGTTCCCCCAGTTGAAAGTTATCTTTTCAATTCAAAGTTAAACTGCCAGTCAGGATATTTTCCTCCCTCCAAAAGCTCCCCTCTCCCTTCTCCTGCCCAGGAAGGACCTGGGGACAGCGAAGCTTTCATTCTGTAAGGCTGTTTGAGAAAGACTTCTCAAGTCCCCTGTTGTTGAAAATTGCTAGTATTTGGAGTTTTTTTTTCATCTTTTTATTTAAACAGAAAGATTCTTCTGTAGGTGAGACACCAAATGTTATGCTGCAGATGAAGACAGATAGGGCAGTTGAAAACGACTGACATTTTTATGATGTTTACAGTTAATTTTAGGTGTACATACACACATGAGGTCTCTATTTTCATTTAAAAATTTTTTTAATGTTTTATTTATTTCTGAGAGAGAGAGAAAGACAGCATGAGCAGGGGAGGGTCAGAGAGAGAGGGAGTTCTCATGCTTTCCCTGGAAATTCACTGTCTTCTGTAAAGTCCCACCAGGTCCCTGGGTGTCCACAATGATGTGATGGCATTGCCTGGAGTTTGGGGGCCCCCATGCTGGTCCTCGATGTTACGGTCCATGGCAGCTGCCCAACCTCTGGTGGTGGGTTCCCACATTCAGTGCTGCTCTGAGCCCAACTCTCTTGTAGGTTACCTGTTTGCTCAGCTCCTCTGTTTCCCCAGCAGAGTGTGGGGCGACTTCTGCGTCCCCTACAGGAAGCGTCCAGGTCCCTGACTCTCAGGGGGAGCCTTCTTTAGTCCACGCACCCAAACATGTCCTCCTGTCGACGAGGATCTCTCACTGCATTCCAAGTGGGAGACTTCTCTGTGAGACCATCCATCTCCCACCCCAGGTGACACTGGGGGCCAATAATCTATTGGGTTTGTTTCTCCCACCTCCTCATAGAAGCTTTGGTCCTGAGGGGGATATACAGGACCGGTCCCCACAGCATCCCTCTCTCCCCAAAGCTAGGTTGCCCGTCTCCTACCTTCCCTCACTGTCCCTCCTTATCTAGGTCAATAAAGGCCAATCAGAGAAAGGAAAAAAGATGGCCAAGATGGGGGACAGACTTTTGGACATGTTTCAGTAGTATTTTTCTGTTATTTGTCCTATTATTTTATCTTTATGCTCTGCTTTCCTATGGGACCAAAGGCTGAGTGAGAGTGTTCTCCAGCCTCTGCTTATAGAAGTGATTGATGAAACCCTTCTGTCTCTCCCGCTTCCACCAACTCCTTGCCCCATTTACCCTGCTCTCTCTCCTTATACCAAAGCCCCATCATGGTCAACCACTCTCTGAGACGACAGACCCAGTGGTATGCCCAACGTATCCCACCTGATATTTATCAGTGTTAATCTGAATTGAGAATACATACCATTATATACACAATGTATTCTTTCACTTTCTATCAAAGTTAAATATACAAGTGGGGCTCAACTATCACTGTAGTAAAATAGAGTGGTTTGTTGTTTCTTTTGAGATTTTTCTTAAACACTGAAAATATAAAACCATGAACAAGAATTCTATTTTTCCTTGAACTAAATTTTGTTCATTTACTTTCTGTTTCATGTTCAACCCCTCATCCCTACTGGCCAAACACACACAGGCATGTACACACCTCAAAGGGGAGGGGGGGCAGGCGTTAATGATGTTATTAAATAACAAAAGTTCAAAATGATTCTTTTCCAAACAAGGTAAAGTTATATGGCTACCGATTCCTTTCCATATTCACTAAAGGAAGGGGATACTTTTCTATCTCTCTGAAGTACCCATGAGGTTTGTCTGTACATATTACCTGCTGCGCAATTGTGAGTTTGCATCATCTAGATTCTGAAGAATTTAAATAAATAAGTGAACATGAGGCAAGTGCTCTTTGAGAGAACAACCAGAAACAGTACAGCGGTAGCAGGTGCAGTGATTTCATTGTGTTGCACACTTTTGATGCAGTGACCCATTTCTCCAGGGGCAGTATTGAGCCCATGAGAACAGCACAGTCTACTATACTATTTGCTCTCCAAATAGTCTGTAAGAGTAGTCAGATGTAATCATTGCTGTTGTTGAAAATTGCTAGTATTGGGAGTTTTTTTTTCATCTTTTTATTTAAACAGAAAGATTCTGTAGGTGAGACACCAAATGTTATGCTGCAGATGAAGACAGATAGGGCAGTTGAAAACGACTGACATTTTTATGATGTTTACAGTTAATTTTAGGTGTACATACACACATGAGGTCTCTATTTTCATTTAAAAAATTTTTTAATGTTTTATTTATTTCTGAGAGAGAGAGAAAGACAGCATGAGCAGGGGAGGGTCAGAGAGAGAGGGAGACACAGAATCTGAAACAGGTTCCAGGCTCTGAGATAGCTGTCAGCACAGAGCCTGACACGGGGCTCAAACCCACGAATCGTGAGATCATGACCCGAGCCAAAGTCAGACACTTAACCGAATGAGCCACCCAGGTGGCCCCACTATTTTCATTTTCAAGATAAAGAAAATAGGTTTAAACTATTTATTCTAATGTGACATTTCCAAACTTTAACAAAAAAATATTGATTTCAGTTATTACAATTTTTAAAGTTGAGAAACACATACACTTTCTAGTAGTGTAAATCTAGTAGTGTATTTTGGTCAAGAAGCAAGAAAACCCAGAGAAAATAGGAATGCTATTCTAGAAACTCAGTCCTGTCTTTTGTGTCATCTTTGAATCCCCAAGAAAATACAATATAGTCTAATATCAATTTATATGTGATTGAGGGAAAAAGCCAGCACACAAACATATGAAAGCAAAACCAAACCACACCAAATAATAGCTTGAATTCCAAGAACCTATAAGAGCCACAGTTAACACTTAAGGGAAAAAAAGACATTTATTCAATTTATTATTTATTTATTTGTTTGTTTCATTATTTTGGAGAGAGAGAGTGTGTGTGGATACAAGGGGGGGCAGGGCACCAGGAGAGATAAAGAGAATCTTAAGCAGGCTCCATGCCCAGCCCAACATGGGGTTCGATCCCACAACCCTGGGATCATGACCTGAACCAAAATCAAGAGTTGGACACTCAACAGACTGAGTCACCTAGGTGCCCCTCAATTTATTATTTAATCTTGAAAGTTCTGAAACAAACATTTTTAATTTTCACATGGATTCTAGGTGGCAAGAAGGGAAACTGAAAAAAATAGCTAAATATTTCTTTCCTGGAAGCAAATGGAAATCTTACGTGTTCAATCTAAAAATTCTTGGCAAATGTTCTAAAAAACCCAGACTGTTGAGTATGGTAATAGCGCTCTATCTTCTTCAGTAAGCAACAGCTTTCATTTACATAAAATGACTTACCCTAACTTTCCATCACCCGATGAATCAGTTATGGCTTGAATGTGTTTCAAAATTTCAAACACATTGGACAGTAAGTGTGCGGTATGCTATCGTACAAGATGTCTGTCAATGAGGAAAGGACTTTCAGGTTTGGCCTGAAAGCCAACTGACCAGAATTGACATGTAACAGATTAACTCTTAATAAATATGAGTAAGGAGCCCCTAGAAGCTGTGAAACCCTGATTTCAAGTCACCGGACAAAAGCCACTTGTGGGGTTCTCTTCTCCCTCTCCCCATTGCTGCTCTCGACACTGTGTCATCTTTCTTTTCTGTTTTCCTGAATCCTTTGTGTGTCTTCCACCACCTTCTTAATTTCCTACTTCTTTTACTAGTCAATGCATGGAGATTTAATTTCAAAGATTAAGTGGGAGAAAGTAGGAAGAAATGACCTTCCCTTCGCTTATCGTTTTCTCTTCCCTTCTCTCTGGCCCTCTTGTTCTCTCTAATTTGGGTCTATGGTAACTTGGAGTCAAAAACAGAGATGGGGAGGGACTGGTTAAGGCAAGAATTTAGGTCTCACTCTCTCAGAGAGTGCCCTCCTAAATGGCTGCCATGTCTCACTACTCTGAAAAGTCATTGTAACAGGTGATGTTAACACCCTGCTCCTATTTCTTACCTCCTCTCCGAGCTTCCCTGAAGGGGATGTTTCTGACGTGTTGAAAGCTTTCCACTTCAAGCTTGGAGAGTTGTTTTGTTTTGTTTTGTTTCGTTTTTTTGGCCAAGTGCTTTCTCAAGCACTGGATGGTGGTGTTAGCGGTCAGAGGAGGGAGGAACACCCACTGGGTGTCCTCACCATGCTCTGGGGAGTGACTCTGAGGGGTGCTCCATAGGGTTTCTAGATGGTCTTCAGTTTTCCACACTAGTAACTAGCTTGTTCATGCACACTCTGTTGAAATGTCTCTTTCTTTTATAGTTTCTCCACTTTCTTCCTTGTATTTTTTTAATGAGTTTTTTTTTTATTAAGAGAGAGAGAGAATGAGTGGGAGAGGAGCAGAGAGAGAAACCCAAGCAGGCTCCATGCTCAGCATGGAGCTTGATGCAGGGCTCGATCTCACGAACTGTGAAATCATGACCTGAGTTGAAATCTAGAGTCAGATTTTGACTGAGATGCCCTGGCGCCCTCCCCTTCCTTGTGTTTCCTGGGGTCCTCTCCTAACTACTGTGACCAAGGCAAAGATAAGGGTGTTCTCTAGGGGGAACCCAAATTGAGATGGTCACTATACCAATTGTCACTAAAGATAAAGGGATTTGGGAACGTTTTGTTGCCAACAAAACTCACATCACACCGTTATATGTACTTTAATGTGGTTTCCTAATAATAGATTGCATTTGCTTTGCAGTTACCTACAAGCCTTCAGATGCTTTTCTTAATTTGGTCCTTAGAGGTTAGTAGTAGATGCAGTGGTTGTGTATATTTCCCATGCAAACAAAAAAGCTCAGATACGATAAATGAATTGCCTAAAGTCCCAGAGAGGATGTGGAAAGAAAAGTCCAAGTTTCTTTTTACTACGTGACTTCTATAGTTAGGCTGTTTGTCTTTTTATTGTCAAATTTTTGGAAAGAAAACGTTACTAATTTTGATTCAATTGTACTGCTGTCAGTGTATGGCTTTCAACTTGGAGGCCTCCAAATGGTGACACATCTGTTTCCCACCTTTCCCCATGGGGAAGATAAATGTGCCATTTGATTTTGCAAATTACAGCTGTGAACCCTGCTTATGTACATTAAGCAAGTGATATAATCCAAAGGTGAGTGATATAATCCCTGGAAATAGCTCATTAATTAGGAACCTCTGTTATATAGTTGTGCGATGACTCTTTCTTCTCTCTTTCCCGGAGCTGCCCTGTAGGAGAGATGGGGATGGGGTTGGACTGAGTGGGAGTCAGAGAGAGAAGATGAATTATGTTTAGCAAAAGAGCAAATCCTGGGTGATTCATTTCAGATTGCCTATGAAGACTATCAGCTCACAAGAAAACCTATTCTCCCAAGATTTCCCGACCCACTCTGCAGGATATTAAAGGAAAAATTCCTCCAAGATAAACACTTCATCTTTGAATATAACACTGTGCTTATCTCACTGAAAAGACTAATTCATCAGGTCTGCAATGCTTAATACTAAAGCCTCAAGTTAAAACTACCATGAAATTCTCAATACTTTCCTAAACAATTTGGAGATAAAGTTCTATGTGCAGTTGGAAAGAAGGCCATATTGCTTGCCTTCTGTATTCTGTATACGTTGATGCATATATAATGTCAGGATTTATCCCTCACTTTAAGTGGGTGTAAAGTGCAGTTAAACTACTTACCTTTTTATAAAGCTCTCTATTTTAAGGATAACTTTAGAAGCCTCTGAAAATAAATGAATAGCGTCACTGTTGACAACATTTCCAAAATGAAGACGAGTTTTATTCCCAAACTTCCAGCATATTTAATTTCTGGTTTGATTTAAGTCACAGTTGAGGCTTTGTAAGTGAAGAGTTATGGGGTAAACCACAAGGAACATGGAACTATATATAAAGTCGGCTTCAAAAAGAAGCAAAACTCAAATAAATACCAATACCTGTAATACACAGAGACTGTCTTATACCTGAAATCTTGCAAACTTTTGTAGAAATCTTTCTAGGGTAAATTTGTCTTTATTTTCCATGGGTCTCGAGGGTTACCTGTACTTTTATTTTAAAGCAAAAGTATTCATTACTATTATTTTAAAAGATTTTTAAAAATTGTAGTATAATTAATATTTAACATTATATTAGTTTCAGGTATACAACTTCATGATCCCATATTTGTGTATATTGCAAAATGATCACCACATTAAGTCCAGTTAAGATAGGAGTGCCTGGTGGCTCAGCTGGTTAAGCATCCAACTCTTGATTTTGACTCAGGTCATGATCTCACAGTCGTGGGTTTGAGCCCCGCATGGGGCTCAATGCTGATAGCGTGGAGCCTGCTTGGGGTTCTTTCATTCCCTCTTCTCTACCCCACTCCTGCTAGTGCTCTCTCTCTCTCTCTCTCTCTCTCTCAAAATAACTAGATAAACATGAAAAAAAAAAGATACATCAGTATACACAGTTATCCTCTCCCCTCCCCCACCCCCCCGCCCCCAGGGAGAACGTTTCAGATCTACTCTCAGCAACATTCAAATATGCAATTGTGGCAAGGTGATGGCACGCTGCATATCACATCCCAGGACTTATTTATAACTGGACTACTTGCTCCTTTTGTCTCTTACTTCATATCTAGAACTACTATCGAATCAGGAGTGGCTCCCCTTTCTATTTCTCAGCAATTTGATTCCAACAGGATGTCGCTTTATTTTCAAATGACTATGTTTACAGAAAATGATGAAAAACCACAGTTGTCGATTTTTAGCCCAGGCTCACTTGATACCAACCCATCCTTAAAATGTGGCCAATTGGCATAAACACAGGATGATTCAAACACTTCCACTGACATACATGAGTAATTGAGTTAAACATTTCCTTTCAATTTTACTAATCCAGATAATTGCTTAACTTTTGAAATTAATTTTGTGTGGCTAGAAGTAACCATCTTGAAGAAAACATTCCCTTTCAATTCTTGTATATGCTTTGGCTAAATGAATTCCATTTCGAAGAAAGAGGATTCTAAAGTCTAGGCCACTGGAATGGAGAGTTTATTTCACTGTTTACAAATTATTTTTAAGTTTCTTTATTTTGAGAGACAGAGAGAGCAGAGGAGGGGCAGAGAGAAACCCAGGCAGACTCTGTGCTGTCAGCACGGAGCCCGGTGCAGGGCTTGAACTCACGAACCAGGAGATCATGACCTGAACTGAAACCGAGAGTCAGAAGCTTAACCGACTGAGCCATGCAGGTGCCTCTATTTCATTTTTATACAATCAGCATTTCATTCTGAACTTTGGGTGTGGTCATTCTAGGCCTGAACTGATATAAATTTTATAACACAGAGAAAAATACTTGGCTATTTTTTGAGGTTTGGTGTTTTGTTTTGTTTTGTTTTTTTAACTTTTGCTTTTGCTATTTGTCTTGGGTTAGGAAGATGGAGAAAAGAACATACTGGAACTTTGATTTCCTTCATTTAGAAAAAAAAAAGACTCGTCTGAAAGAGGTTTTTATTTCTGGGAAACATAAAGGAGAAAGGAATGCTTCAGTGGAAAATGTCCAACCTCCTCTTCTTTTAATCCAGAGTCAGGAAACATTTCTATAAATAGGATCTGAGTTGACACGCAGGGTGGTGTATGGGAGTACGAAAACTGAACTGAACTTGGACCAAAGACTTCTTGAAAGTCAGTGTGGAAAATATATGTTTCTCTAGATGAAGAAAGTGGAGGGTTCACCTTCTTCTTGATAATTAGCTTAAAAATCAATTAAATATTTATTTTTCTGATGTTTCCTTCCACTCAGAAAACTTAAATAAATCTCATAGGGATAAGCTGCTTTTCATAGCTATGAGTAGAATTCTTTGAAAGTTTAACAAGTCGAAGGGAGGTGAGCGTTTTTCTCTGCGATTTTCTCTTGATGTTTTTTACTAGCTGTGAGACCTTGGCTTCTCAATGTTTTCATTCACTTGCAATATTTTCACAGGATCCAATTTCATTTCCAATAGTACCTGTTTGACTTCAACTTTGGAAAAATCCCACTTCTGTATTTGTAACAGACAGATTATTCTTAGGAAAAAAAGGAGAAAATTTAAATTGCATCCTCTGACAAGGGGAAAGACTTTGAACAGAAGAATTAACATTTATTTGCCAGCTTGATTGTAAATGTCTCCAAGGACTTCTTTTGAGAAAATATATTTCAATCAACCTGCATGTTCTGCTAAGGAGTGAGTTCTTTTATCTTTTATTCTATTCTGTGTTTGATTTCTTAGAGAAATCACTGGAGAGAAGGCCAACATTTGTTGTGCTCTGGTATTTGCATGATAATGATAAATCACCTTCTTCTTTGTGCCGAGGAATGTATCTCATACCCTGTAGCTAAATGTCAGAGCCTTGCATGGCCTGGTGTGTCAAAAGCAACCTTTGGATTGGGAGCAGTGATTTGAATGTGGCCGCGCATTCCCTCTGACTGGCCCTATGATTATTTTCCCCATCCCTCCATCTATTATGCGGTGGGAGTGAGTTCTAATCTTCACAGTGTGTCTCACCCTCAGTAACCTTTGCTCCCCAGTGACATTTTCACATGTAGAAAAGTCAGTGTTTACGCAATCCATGGCCATTGCTGTGAGATTCTTTAGCACTTTTCTGATAAAGACGGTTGACTTCTCTATTCAAATTGAATGTGAGAAATATTAACAGTGACTTATAGACTGTGTTACTTTTTCCCTCTTACTGGCTAATTGTTCAGAGAAAGGAATGAACCTCATGGGATCCAAGTCATCCTGAACCTTGAAACCAAGCAATTGCTTCAGAAAAGAATTGTAGCAGTGGGAGGCCTTTGGGGACAGCGGCAAAGATGGTAAAAATGGTAGAGGTGGGGCGCCTACGTGGCTCAGTCAGTTAAGGTCATGACGGCATGGTTTGTGAGATTGAGCCCCACCTTGGGCTCCATGCTGACAGCACGGGATCTGCTTGGGATTCTCTGTCTCCCTCTCTCTGCCCGTTCCCCACATGTGCGCAGGCTAATAATTGTTCCTACGTTAAAAATAAAAACTTCTGTAGGACAGAGCAAACTTAAAAGACCAAACACAAACTGGAACATTTTTGCAATGAATGTAACCCTATGAATGAACAATACATATGTGTGCATGTATGCATATATAATTTATACAAATTGTTAAAGAAAAACAAGTAGTAAAATATATTTGAAAAGTAATTTGAAAATATGAGACATAGACATGGTCGTAAAATATACAACAAACTTTCAACTTTTGGTACCCAAATAATCACACATTCACATTTCAAAGAAAACATTCTTCCCCTGTTAAATTGACAGATTTTAAGAAGAATGGTAATACTCAAAATAATTACTGATGTGGAAAAACACTCTTGGTGGGACTCAAAATTGATACAATATTTCTTGAGGCCATTTAGACAAATACATTCTATTTAATTTAATAAATTATTTATGTACATTATGAAGTTTAAAAAAGTTATAGGCCATAATATAGGGTATAAGAGGATATTTTTATTTATCCTGGACTTTAATTTTGTAAACATTATATACATTTTTTTATTTAAACTGACTGGGTATGTCAGGGTATTGATTTCATCATCCTTCTGACCCATAGTGGAAGGAGACTGAAGTGTGATCTTGACTTCACGGACCACCATGGAGGCTGGGCCAGGTCCCAGTAAACTGCCCTTGTTGACTCCCCAGCCTCATCCTGAAAGATGTCAATGACAGAAGTCAACAAGTAGCACAGACATCTGACAACCCAGGAGCCATCTCAAAATGTGTTAAGCATTTCATGACAATCTGTGTGGGTGACTTAAATTTGTTACGGTTAAAAGTTGATGCGGTCTGCTTAGCATTTCAGAGTTGTGGAAGTCTGGGAAGGAGAGAGAATGGCCATGGATCATTCAGGAATGCTTTTGTGAGGGGAACTAGGGGTCTCCTGATCTCTAGGGAGAAATCATGCTTGCATGTGCATATTGCTTCCTATATCCATCTATAAAATTTCATTTTTACTTTCCTACCCACCTATTAGAATCAGAAGGACTGATGCCATTTTCAACAAACCAAGAATACTGTAACAAGAGAGGTTTTATCCTAAATAGGGACACTGGCTGTTTTGTTCATATTGTATCCTCAATACCTAGGACAGCTCTTGGTGCCTATTAAATTTCCCAGCCATGTCTGTTGAATGAATGAATGACAAGAAAAGTTAACTAGCATCGCCCTGCCTCCTCCCGCCTGGGGATTCAGGTTCTTGACTCAGAGTTTTTTTCCTTATATCTCTTAACTAATTTCTTAGAGTGACAGAGTAGACAAATAACGAAAGGTATTCAGAAAAAACTTTCCGTGTTATACAAATGCGAACTGAAAAAAACGTTCACTTCTCTATGTGTGTACTCAGCCATGTGTAGATAATGTGGTTATTAATACCCCAAGTGCCTATTTTATTAAAATCTGCTGACATCCATAGAGTCAGTGGTGTCAAAACAGATTTATGGAAACCAGAAATGAAGTAAAGATCCCATGGCTGAGGGACATAATTATGAGCCCCTATTTATTCATCTACCATCCCTGAAAATAAATCAATGATCAAACGAAGACAATGTTTGTAGAAGTAGAACTATGTATTGAGCTCACATTTGTGTAATCACTGCCCATTTATCACTTTATTTGTACCCTAAAAAGTCAAGGACAAATATATACATGACAAATAACCTCCAGTGCCACTGTTTAAGGCTACAAAATGTCAACAACCAAAAAAGGCTTTCTGTGTTCATAATTGGCTTAGACGGAGAAGTGAATAATATATTCAGAATAATTAAATGGGAAATTGTTCTTCAAGTTGAAAGAGCTAACACTGTTGGGGCGCCTTGGTGGCTCAGTCGGTTAAGCATCCGACTTTGGCTCAGGTCATGATCTCATGGTTTGTGGGTTCGAACCCCATGTCGGGCTCTGTGCTGACAGCTCAGAGCCTGGAGCCTGCTTCAGATTCTGTGTCTCCCTCTCTTTCTGACCCTCCCCTGCTCACGTTATCTCTCTCTCTCACTCTCTCTCAGAAATAAATAAAACATTAAAAAAGAAAAAGAAAAGAAAGAACTAACACTGTAGAGAAGCAGAATTGAACAACCTGGTTATCAGTGTAATTTCCTTGAAGTGCCTTGGGCTAAGTAGGGCTGGGGGCGGGTGGTGATGGAGGTGTCACATCCCAGGTGGCAGATGACTGGGGACATTGACAAGGTCTTCTCAAAAAGATGGTCCTCCAAAAGTATCCCATAATTGCCTAATTGTTGCATATGAGACAAAAAAATCGACCAAAAAATGTGAGAAAAAAATAATAGATGCTGTAATAAAAACGAATGGATATGGAACATTTTCCTCTATTTCAGAGCCAACTGCTGTTATAAAGTATGAAAGTTTGTTGTTCCTGAAGCGAAGGGGAGAGGACTCCCTGAAGTTCACTCTTTTACTCTTTGTCCCTCCTGTTTATAGGTCGATTCATCATTCTGACGAGTATTAAAAGTGAAAGGTTTTTTGTGACTTCAAGAATCAATTTTTATAAAACTCATAAAAAGTCCATTTTCTTTCGGAAATAAAAGGAAATGATGACAGGTTTTTCATGTTTTTGAGGCACAAAGAGATAGCTTAATGTATATGAAAATGTTTTATTTTCTCTCTGCCCTCTTCATTAGGAAAATGCTCTTTAGAGCAGAAGCAAATCAAGTTTATCTTGAAAAGAAATGCTTAATGCCTCTGCTGTTCTTTCTTGTTTTAGTCAGACGTAAATTTAAAACTAGGTCCATGTAACTGAAAAGGTTAAAAAGCATTTATTCTTTTTTTATTTAAAAAATTATTTACTTATTATTTTATTTATTTATTTATTTGTATATTTATTTTTTTTTTAGAGAGAGGTAACACACTCACAAATGGGGCAGAGGCAGAGGAAGAGAATCTTAAGCGAGGGAGAGAATCTTAAGCAGGCTCCACGTTCAGCAAGGAGCCCAAGGTGGGGCTTGATTGTACAACTGTGAAATCATGACCTGAGCTAGAATCCCGAGTTGGATGCTTAATCAACTGAGCCCCTCAGGCGCCCCATAGAAAAGCATTTATTCTTAATAATTACGTCAATCAATGACCGGGAGAAACGAGTTAGGTTCCCGATACAGCCCATTAGCAGATGCCACTTCTTGTCTCCACAAATATCTTCTTAAAATAACATTAGTTATCAGTGGAAGAAACAAATGATATGGTATTTGGACCTAAATATTCTTTTTCTTCAGATACTTGAATCCTTTCAGAAAACATTATGGACATTATGAATTGGTAAAGTGTGTGTGTATTTATAAATAAATGTGAGCATGTGGATAAGACTTGAGTAGTGAGTGCGTCATATACATGCTATCAGTTTGCAGAGCTATTACATTCATCCTTTGATTTAAAGTATTTGGCAACTTGCTGCCAATTCATTTTTTTCATATCTATTCAATCAATCTTCTTAGTTCTCTATAATTTTTACACACTATTTATCTATTGCAGCCTATCAAATTACCTCAAAATTTAGTGACTTAAAATAATACACTTTTTAAAAAAAATCTTATATATTGTCTTAGGTTCAGAAATTTCTAAGCATCTTGGCTTCATGGTGTGGCTCAGAATCTTTCATGAAGTTGCAGGTAAGATGTTGGCCAGGCTACTGTTATCTGAATGCTGACAGTTGGGGGAAGAAGCTCTTCCAAGAAAAGCTTACCCAGATGATTGTTGGCGAGAGGCCTAAGTTTCATGCCACTGTTCCCCATAGGACTTCTCATGACAAAAGAGCTCACTTCCCCCAGAATGACTGGCTAATACCAATTTTAACACCATCACACCTTCTATGATTTTATTTTCTTTAGTATTTAGCAACCACATCCGGGATTTCTTTTCCCTCTCGACGTTAGTCTTAGACCATGCTTTCTGAATAAAATTGCTGTCTTCTAAGATATCCAAATAAAACTTGAAATTCACTATTAAAGATTAAATTAAGGAAATTGAGGGTACCTTGCTACCACTCCTACTCTAAAACTATCAAAAATTAGAAATACTAAATTTAAAAAAATACACATGGTTCTGAAAAAGAAAAATAAAGGGTCTCATAAGTGGACCAGTAGTTAGGAGGAAGATTTAGAAGGTAGAAGGTAGATGGTATGATGTTCAAAGAGCTAAATAAAACATGGTCCCCTACACTGGGCAGACCCCACAACAAGCTGTGGCTGGTGTGCTCATATAGGGCAGAGACTAAGCTTA
This sequence comes from Proteles cristata cristata, assembly GCA_017311185.1. NCBI lineage: Eukaryota > Metazoa > Chordata > Mammalia > Carnivora > Hyaenidae > Proteles > Proteles cristata. The sequence continues at coordinate 296,629 of JAESUZ010000067.1, read as the reverse complement.
GCAGACACTCGGAATACCCCAGAGCAATACAGGCCACTACCTACCCTAATCCAACTTTTCCTCCAACACTGTGAAAAGACAACCTAAGATTATAAGAAATAATTAACAATGGAAAGTCATTACCATGAAATATAAAAACAAAATGAGAAACAGGATTAACTCTAAGAAAAAGAGAAAATTTAGGTCATGATTTGAGAATTTTGTTTACTTTCCTACCTGTTCAGTGATGCACTTTATGCACTATTTTTCTTTTTGTACTGGGAATCATTCAGAGTATCTTTTTCACTATTCTGCCAGAAATTGAATTCTAAGGAGTTTTGTAAATATAAGTAAAAATCTAACCCATCCTCAAATTCATCATGAATTGATGATATTGGATAAAGAATGATGTTTGTTTGCATCCAGAGCTGATGCCAAGACTGAGAAATATCTAAAAATCATTATATCTTTTTGTTTCATTGTTTTTAGTGTTTGTTTATTTTTGAGACGGAGACAGAACATGAGCGGTAGAGGGCCAGAGAGAGAGGGAGACACAGAATCCGAAGCAGGCTCCAGGCTCCAAGCTGTCAGCCCAGAAACCGACGTGGGGCTCAAATTCATGAACCATGAGATCATGACTTGAGCTGAAGTCGGACACTTCACTGACTGAACATCTAGGTGCCCTGCTGTTTAGTTTATCTAGCTAATCTATCCTACCAGTGAGGTTCTGTTAGAAATTCAAAATTGTCTTACCTGTTATAGTTAGATAAAAGAATCCTGAGAAGTAATTCTCTGGTAAACCCGAGTTGGTTTTGTTTTTAATTTTAGAAATGGGAGAGTGAGTTTCTGTTTAAAGAATGTCATATATGACCATACATGAACACAAACAGGCTCTACCACCTCTTCTTTTTTGAGCTGGGACTGGTCCATTCGAGGACAATGGTCAGTGTTAGTTGGTGATCGACTTGTGCAAGAGTAATGACCCATACGAACATTATGGCATGAATTTTGCTCTAAAAATTTCTTCTGTGCTCTGCATGCCTGCTCTTCACTTTTTATTTTTTATTAAAAGTGCACCATTTCTTGCCACATAATAAACTAGAAGAGTCTGGAAAAGGATTGTTTTAAATCCATAAAAATTGTACAATTTCAGCAATGGGGCTTTGCATTTCAAATTGAGGAACCTAACAAAATACTGTTATTGTGGGTCTGCGGACCATCTTCTCTTCAACAAAAGTCTCATAAAAATTGATTCAGGGTATGTATGATTCTGGGAAAGGAAGAGAAGGAAATAAGGGAAGATAGAAAGGAGGGAGGGAGGGACAGAGGGAGGGAGAAAAAATTTAGCAGACTTCTTTCAATCCCAGAAAAGGTAATGAAAAAGAGAATCTAAATTTTTATCTAAGGAGAAAAATGTTAAGCATCCATGGAAGTTACTGGCTTTTGTTTGTTTTAGTTCCTTTTTCATTTAGCCTTTTAAAACAGAAGCTATTTAGATCATTAGGGCTAGTTCCTAATAATTCATGAAGGCAATGAGATCACTAGTAGACGCCTATTGTCAACATAAATCATAGAAATGTGTCCTCGGAGTTGAAGCCATAAAAATTTTATGCATTTATTTGGTGTTTGTTTTTAAATACATAGCCTACTTTCTTTCTTTTTTTTCTTACATAATGTGAATCTGCATGGTGAGGTAGAAGAGATCTCGATTAAAAGAATATTGTGTCTACATCATGGGCCCTCTGTACAGGGATCAAACCATGTCAGAATACTGTGCTTATTATTATTCCCTCAATGTTTATTTATTTTTGAGAGAGAGACAGAGTGTGAGTAGGGGAAGAGCAAAGAGAGAAGGAAGGCACGGAATCTGAAGCAGGCTCCAGGCTCTGAGCTGTCAGCACAGAGCCCAATGTGGGGCTTGAACCCACAAACCATGAGATCATGACCTGAATCAAAGTTGGACGCTTAACCGATTGAGCCACCCAGGCGCCCCCAGAATACTGTGTTTAATCCTGTGTACCACGTTACGTTGTAGGGGCCTGAGTTTGATATATCTCTTGGCTAATGACACTAATCTTGAAAACTTGCTAAAACTGGTGTTTACTAGGTTTATCCCCTTTAATTTTGTACTTCTCCTATTTCATTAGGTGTCACCATTGGGAAATGTACAGTTTATACACAACATCTAATAGTTATACCTGTACTAATCTATCTAAAAGATAGATTCTTCTAGCTAACAGAAATTGTGCTTTAGCGTGGGAGGAAAAAGCAAAGGAAAAAGCATGTGATTATTGGTGAAGATTCCCAGAGAAACAGAACCAGAGGATACACATATATTAATAGAGATTTATTGTATATGGAGATTTATCATAAGAAATTGATTCAAACAGTTATGGAAAATGACAAGTCCTAAACTGGAGACCCAGAAGGAGTGGATATTTCAGTGAATCCAAAAGAAGGAAAAAATCAGTTGACCAGCTCAAGGCAGTCATGCAAGGGTCCCCTCACACTCGGAAACCTTTTTGTTCTATTCAGGCCTTCACCTGAGTGGATGGTGGCCATCCACGTTAGGCAGATCAATCTACTTTACAGAATCTGCCTATTCAAATGTTAATCTCACCAGAAACATCCTCACAGTCACCCCAGAATAATGCGTGACCAGATGTCTAGGCACCCTCTGGCTGAGTCAAGCTAACACATAAAATTAACCATGGCAAGTCTACCCCTTGTCAAATTGGCATTCACAGGCATCTCCTGGATTGTTTAATCTCCAAGCAAAGGGGACAACTGGGTCATAATTTTGCTTCATAAGACAAAGGAATCCTCAGGGAACAGATTGGTGGTTGCCAGAGGCTGTGGGAGGGGGAGGGGTTGGCAAAGTGGGTGAAGAGTAAAAAGGTACTAATTTACAGTTATAAAACGGACACCATGGGGATCATGGTGACTATAGTTAATTATACTGTATTGCATAGTTGAGAGTTGCTAAAAGAGTAAATCTTAAAACTCCTTATCCCAAGAAAAAATGGTTTTGGTAATTCTATATGATGACAGATGTTAACTAAGCTGACAGTGGTGATCATTTGCAAAATATACAAATGCAGGATTATTATGTTGTATACCTGAAGCTAATGTCATGTTAGATGTCAGTTACACCTGAGAAAGAAACTAAGGCACATACACACTCACACGCACTCACACACATACACACAATAATTCTGCATACTATATTTTGAGGAGGAAGTTGAAAAACTAAGAAATATCCAGATGCCTTGCAAGATATAGTCAAGAATCTATAAATTATCTCATTTGAAAAACAGGGGAAAGGCTGGGGCTGCTGAGCCTAAAACATAATGGATGCAGGCAAACTGTCTTTAGATATTTAAAATGTTGTTTCTTGGCATCTTTGTGGGTGCAGTTGTAGTATGGTGAGTAGATTGGCCTAGAAATGTAGATTAATGTGGGTTGCTCCAGAGGACAACGTTAAGAAGGGGAAAGTTATGAAATGGATTTAAACTGAAGATAAGAAGGAAGTATTTAAAAACAAGTAACATTACAGTGAAGATCCTTTGTGCAACAGTGAGTCCCCATCATTTGAGTCAAAGGCAGATGATCACCTCTCAGAAATGCTGAGGAATTTTCTCAGTCTAAAGGGGAATTTGGGTAAAATGAGTCCATGGGTTCTTTAAAACCCACAGATGCCACTGAGGTCAGCTCAGTGTACCTTAGGAAAGATTCAGTGGCTGTAGAGAAAATACAGAGAATGGCAATTTAAATCATCAATGACAAGAATGGGCTTCTTATGAAAATATACCAAAAGTATGTAAAATTAAAAGTAGAATTTAAAGCTAAAAGAATTGGAAAGTTTATTTACATTAATATTGAGAGAATCTGTAATACATGTTACCCTTTAATCTGCATTAAGCCAAAATGGAGACAACATCTACTTTCGGCAGCAAAAACTAGGAAGGAATGACAGCCACAATATTGTTGATGTAATTCTGGAATAAAAAGTTAAGAAGTGAACCTAGTGGACCCCATCAGTTAATGTAGTTAATTGACAATTTCCCCCCAAGTTACTTCTTTTTAAAATTTTTCCCCATGATTTATTAATTTATTTTGTGTGTGACAAAGAAAGAACATAAACTGGGAGAGGGGCTGAGAGAGAGGGAGGGAATCTCAAGCCACCCCAGGGATCCATCTTACAGCCTGAGATCAGGACCCGAGTTGAAATCAAGAGTTGGTTGTTTCTCCAACTGGGCCCCCAGGAGCCCCTCCCAACAATGGCTTCTTAATTTTCTCTATTTTAACACCTTTTCTTTCCCTCTATCTTATGAAAGTCTTTCCCCCCTATCTTATGAAGATCTTTTAAGCAAACTTATTTGGACTTTCTAGATGATTCCTTTCCATGTATCTTTGTCAGTAGACCTACCAGACTTAAAGTTCATACAATGAATACAATTTTATGAACAGAAGAGCCATGGGGTAAATTTTGGTAATGATTTTAATGACGATGTGTTCTCATGGGAATTTTATCCCACTCTTCTTTCTTACTATCTCTTATTTATTTTCATATGAATGAGTTATAATGCGTTTGTGACAAGATCACTTTTTAACAACATAAGGCATACAAAAGGCATTTTCAAATCAACTTAGTTTTCTGGCCTGCAAATTATGTTTCACGTGGAAAAATTCTAATACTTATATTTTGTTATGAATAACCACTGGAGATTTCCACATCTCTATCCATTTCCTATTTTCAAAGTCACCCCTATAGTAGAATAAATTTAGTTTCAGTCATGACTAACCGCTTACAAAAGAAAACTGAAAACCTGAGGGCCACACTCATACAGTTGACATTTTACTTCAAGGGCAGATAGGGTTGCAGATACATCTGAGCACGTCTATGTGGGCTATCCAAGTACTGTATACTTGCCCGTGGGACCGAGGAGCATCCCAAGAGAAAACTCATAGTGAAGGAAGGAATCAGGCTCAATGAGCCTAAGCCCATTACAGTGTCTTCAGTAACTGGAGGGGAGAGAGAACTGAATTGGTTTGGTGTCTGTCAGCTGTCAGGTTGGTCTCCCAAACCCCAGACAGTGGGATCCTAGTGAAAATAAGCAAAGATGGAAGGAACAGCTTCAGTGAAATCCCTACAGCCTCATCAAAGACACAGTGCCGTGACAGCTTCCAAGCACCTAAGGGCTTGCACTTGGCAATAGCTGGGACCCAACAGGACAACCTGGGGGCCAGAAGGAGCAGACATTTTGGATGTATGTGCAAACCATCCACAACTTCCAAGAAATGTCTTGCATCAACTTGAGGTCTTTTGGGCAGATGGGGTGAAAACCAATGAAATTAGGTAACTGCTCTTTATGGAACCCCACCTGTGACCATTGGCTGCCGAAGCAAGATGATACTCAGGGGTCACATAATATTCCTCCTACTCTACCCAACACACCCAGGCAACAACAATAACAAAAATAGCACATATGCACAGACACACACACATCCCTCAGACGGTGCATCACACTTTTGTGATTTTTCACTTTTAAGGCTTCCCTTGATAATCATATAAACTATTTGCACAACAAAGTAGAGACTGGAAAAGCATATGGCTGTCTCCTCTGGTGCTCCGCGTCAGATGAATTCTCATGTCACAACACACCTCTGTTGCATGGGTAAACACAGAAGGATGTCTTTCTTTTACAAGCACAGAAGAGTATAAATAATTCAACACTAACGCCTAAAGGACTTCTAACAGTGTTTTTATTCTGTATTCAATATCATCGCTGAATTCGGTAGCAGGTGGTGAAATTTACAGCTGTACTTTCTCACAAGCCCTATCCTAGGTAAGGCTGAAGAGCCATCACTAACATTTGGATGGAGTCAATATTCAGTGAATTGCTGTTTGGAAGCAGCAGCGGCCTGAGGCACAGGTGTACAAACCAGAGACTGGGGAATGGCATCTCTGCTTATTGTTGTCATTATTATTGAGCGAGAGTCATGTTCTCATTCTGGCTTCTGACAATGGTTCTCTCTGGGCCTCCTGTAAAGGGTCAGTTGGTGCTAACAACTTAGAAAAGGGATACACATTTATGAGAATTGCATTTGGCTCTGCAGTAGGTTTTTTACCTGGTATAATAATCAAGGTCCACCATCTCACCTGTCGTCAATGTTGGTGACCCAAGAAGGACTGTGTTAACTGGTTATACATAAAAGATTACCCAGGAGAAGGAAGGGTAGCCAGTAATCTAGAATAGTGCTTGTAAAAGTGGCATCTGCCCAGAAATCAACTGGAGGGGTCTTGTTAAGATGCAGATTCTGACACAGTAAGGCTGGGGTTGGGCCCAAGAATTTGCATCTCTAACAAGCTCTCCGTTGATGGCTGAGGCAACTCAAGACAATTGTCTAAGACAGAATCCAAGGTCTAAGGTGGAGTGGTACCCTGCAGGCCAAACTAAGGGGCTCAGGAATGAGCAGTTCAAAGCCACAGAAAAAGCTTTATGTTGGAAAACAGCATGATCAATTCAATGTTTGGGGAAGGTGAGTATCTGCACCAAGTAAAGCTTGGTGTTCGATACAATGGAAATAAAAGGAGTTCAAAAATGTGTTCTGTTTGCAAGGAGATTGCCAAGTTGTAAATGACAAAAGCCACTGAGCATTCGTGTTTTCTTGTAACCCGAATGTGCCACCAGTCTCTGGGCTCGAATAACATGCTTCATGTATGTTACATGCTTTAATTTCACTGGCTATGGCCCTTACCTACATATCGGTGGAAGCACATACCACCTTTGCCACCCGCTCTCATTGGTACGGCAGTAATTACGTGGTATGTGTTCAGAAACTGTTCTTTTGGATGTTTGGTTCTAGTTTCCTTATTGATTTGAAGCTAATACCTCATCCCTGTCGGTACCCTGTGTGGTCTTCTACCCTCCTCCCAGGATTGCTATCAGTGATTCTAGAGGTGCAGAACACTGCGGGCAAAGGTTAGGATATGCTACTGAAGGGAACGCTTATTCCCTCCCCCCGAGATTGTCTTCCATGTGGGGGAAGATCCATTAATGTAACACGACTGTCCTCTCCCCCACCGCTCCCTTCCTTCCAATGTACTTCTCAACCAGGGAAGAGATGTGGAAGGGACAAAATGGTAGTCTAGCGTTTTTCTCTTCTATTTCTCTGGAACAGTGATTCTCAAAGTGTGGGGGTTGAATCAGCACATGAGTGCCATTTGGAAATTGCTAGAATTGCAAATTATTTGGCCCTTACCAGACCCACATACCCAGAAAGTAGTGGAAGGGGGGTGAGGTCCATTGACCTATGATGTAGACACCCTCTCTGGGTAGATTCTAGGTGGCAGTTCTCAACACTAGAGTGTCTCAGATTTACTCCTGTGGATTCTGATTCTAGAGAAAGTACTGCCTTGAGGAAACATGTGTTCTCCAGTACTCTTCCATGTAAGGTCCTGCCTTCCTAGGGCTTAAAGTTATACAAGAGCAATGCCTCTTGCCTCTTCTTATAGCCCACAGATATGTTAATCAGGAAAAAAATAATTTTCATCCAAAATCATGCAAGATATAAACACTCTGAAGAATAACAAAGCATAATTTGGGAGGAAAATTACCTCACTCTTTCTGACCCAGCTAAGATTCGTAATCGGGAAAGAATGGACTGCTTATTTTGAAAAATAACAAAGAACTTTGCACTTCTTTAGTGAAAGGAATTTTTATGGGTCACATTAATGTTAAGTGCAAGGCCTTGGAGAGACTCTGTTTCCTGAACTTATTCTTCTGCTCCTCAGTCAGCTGTGATTTCTTTATTTACTGTAGAATAAACTATGACCCAAACTGAAACTGGAAGAAGAAAACCCCCATGACCATGTATCTATCAAGACCACACTCGTGGGGCCACAGAAAGCAATAGCTCATAGAATGTGAATTTAGTCTCTTCCGTGGTGAATGCACCTCCAGGAAATAGTTAAATTGTTTGTTCATTCGTTTATTCACTAAACATTATAGAGATTGTTTTCTGAGTACAATGAGCTAAGATCTGAGGCTATAAACATGACAACTTGTAAGAAATTCGGCGATGTGTATGAAAGCATTTTGCCAACCATGCTTTGACATATCCACGTACTAACACGTCCATCCATTTCAGCTTTCCCAAGAACCCCATGAGACAGGAGTCTGTCTGATTTTTCTGGATGGGGAACAGAATAAGGCTCAGGCACACTGTGGCCCTTGATCCGACTTTCAACTCCTTTCTCCCTCGTGTCCCCTGAATAGCTTCTTGTCTTGCATAATCAACTCATTTTGTCTTAAGTACAAATTCCTTTTAGATAACAGATGATAGAGATGTCAGTATTACTAGGAGTTTATTAAGGCAGTTGTGGTGGATTGAATGATTCCCTCTCCCCAAAAAAATTTCCACCCAGAACCTGCCAACGTGATTTTTTATGGAAAAGACTCTGCAGGTTTAATTAAATTAAGGATTTCAAGATGAGATGATCGGGGATTGTCTGGGAGGGGCCTAAATCTAATGCAAGGGTTGTTATAAGAAGAAGAGAAGGCAGAAAAGGAGGAAACCCAGGAGGCAAGACCATGTGAAGGGGAAAGCAGAAGTTGGAGGGATGCAGCCACAAGCCAAGGGGCACATGAAGCCCCCAGAAGCTGGAAGAGGCAAGGAAAGATTCTCTCTTGGAGCTCTCAGAGGGACAAGAGTCCTGTGCCACCTTGATTTCAGATTTCTGGCCTCCAGAATTTCAAGAAAAGCAATTTATGTTCTTTGAAGCCTCCATGTTTGTGGTCATTTGTTTTGGCAGCCCTAGGAAACTAATATAATGACTCATTTTTTAAAAATTGCTCTCCTTGACAAGTCTCTCATTTACTTTTGAGAGAGAGAGAGAGAGAGAAACAGACAGACAGACAGACAGACAGACAGACAGAGGAGAGAGGCAGAGAGAGAGAGGCAGAGAGAATCCCAAGCAGGCTCCACACTATCAGTGCAGAGCCCAACGTGAGGCTTCATCTCACCAACCTTGAGATCATGACCTGAGCTGAAATCAAGAGCTGCATGCTTGACTGACTGAACCCCCGAGGCACCCCCCATCTTTCCTTAGTTCTTAATCTCCTGATCGCCAGGATTCTATCATCCACTGGAACCTGTTCTGGTAAAATGCTTGCTAGTGAAGCATATTTGAAGAAGATCTTAAAATATTGGAGGAGATGTGGGGATTCTTGAGGAACATGCGCTCTCCCCAGAAGATGGAAAATAAAAGAGATGGAGAGAGAGTGAGAGAAAGAGGAAGAGAGAGGCAACTGACCAGGTAACTGATTTTATCCTCTAGTTCGCTTTTAAGGGTCTAGTTCTTTTAACTCAATAGTGTCGATTTCTTACAGAAGGAAATGTAAGACAGTTCCAGTGTGATTAAATGCTCTAACCAGCATGAGTTCCCCAGGCTTTGGTTACACCTGCAGACGTTGTTAAGCCCCAAGGCATTTCCCTGCTCCCAACAGGCTGGATTCCTCAACTCTAAGGCCTGATCTTATGCCCACTTTCAAAGACTTGAATCATGATGCATTTTCTTTCAGGCAAGGTTAGCTGTGAAATACAGCTCTGTGCAAAGCCTCACCAGTGGGTTTTACTTGCCGTAAACAATTATTTCCATAATTTTTCTCCTATTTCTTCACTGTGGAATGAAAGAGAAGCAACATCAAGTAATTTTTTTCCCGTACTTTCTACACAATGTACTGTACCATATAATTATAAATGTGTCAGAAGAAGTGGGTGAAAGATAAGACTTTAATTGCATTTTTTGAGCCAGCTGACTTCGGAAGTACGTATGAGAGATCGAGAGCTGGCCACAGCCCACACCTCGCGCCTCTTGTATGTGCTGGGTGACTGGGCTTCTGAGGTAAATTTACCTAGAAGGTTACAAAAAGCTATGATGATCGGACAACCTTCACTCTTCAGAACCAAGGACAACCATACATAAACGATTCAGGACAGTCTTTACTATTCTTATATAACAGAGTTTTAAGAAATGGGGCAAAAAGAATAAATGGACGCCACATCTAGATATTTCTAAAAAGGATGGCATGGGGTCTAACAGTCTGGGGGAGAGTTCTCAACAATTCATTTAGGCAAAAACTTTACTTGAAATAAATTTGGAAGCAGGACTCTCCATTCAGTGTTTTCAAAGAGCCCATGCAGCTGGAAATTCCCTCAAGACTTGAAACAAATGTTTGCTTTTGAGGTGTTTCCGTAAGTAATTTCACCTCATTTTTTTTTTGAAGTTTTAGGAAATTCAGAAGATTCTTGGGTCTGGGTAAAGGAAAAAGCATAGGAAAAAAGTTTCACTTTTCCATATCTGCATGAAACTTTTTAATCAGAGACACTTGGTTAGTCCTGAATTCTGGACATCTCTCAGAAGGATTAACAAGGCTGTGTTGTCGCATCCAAGATGATAATGAGTCACGATTTCTTTCTGTCATCCAGAGTCGATTAGAGTTTTCTCAGTCAGTTCTCTGTTGAAGTGCCCTCTGCTACACTCGATAGAATTGTTCAACACCAAAAAAGTTACCATAATTATTTCTGTTGGTGAGGCAGAGTCTCCTTGACACAGGGCAAAGTGACACAGCTGTAGAAAACTACTTGCTTATAAGTCAGGGGCAGAAGTCAGTTCTAAAGTCCACAAAATGAGATCTAAAGAGAATCCCTTTTTATATTTTAATCTGTTATCACGAATACTGAATACTAATACTGTGATGTAAAAAAGACCTTGAATAACAACTAAATTGTAATCTATTTCATATTCGAATGAAGACTATCTGTTGGGTCTTAGTGGAAATTCAGTTGAATGCAGTGTGAAAAGCATTACAAAGTGATTATGCTTGGGAGGGGGCCAGTCTAGTGGGAAAGAGAGACACTTTGCAAAACTGAATACCAAGTAGAGTGTGACAAGTGTTTTCACTGGGAAGAAACCGGACTGGAGGAGACAGGGAGATGGACAAGGTTAAGCCCAACTGAATGGCTCAAGAAAGGCTTTGTTGAAGGACAGCATACTTGAATTGTAGCAGAGACAGGTGGTTAGGATTTGGGCAGGCAGACCTGAATGAGAAAGGCACTCCAGGGTTAAACTAAGTTACCACAAAACTGGCCACAGATTACAATTAAGCCAGAGTAAGAGGTAGTAGTATTTCCAAACATGGAGAAATGCTGTGATTCCTTTGTAAGTCCAGGAAGCAGAAAAGGTGGACAGCCCAGCTTCAAGGCCCCTGGGATGCCCAAGTCCTGTCGTCAAGTTCACATAGGCCATAGACCTGGGAATCAATTGTAAATTAATTTCATGAGCTATGTCTCTAACCAAATGATTCTGTTGGCTGTCTGCTTTTTAGATTATTGCAGTTCTAATAATTTCTATTTCTTCTTCCTCCCTCCCTCCCTCCCTTCCTTCCTTCCTTCCTTCCTTCCTTCCTTCCTTCCTTCCTTCCTTCCTTCTCTCTTCTTTCCTTTCCTTTCCTTGTCTTGTCTTACCATTTTCGTTACAGTAATTTCTCCATACTGGTGACTTTTTTGGTTCAACTTTCAAATGGCTTGTCACAGGATGCTGGGGTGAGCCAAAAGTACCACAGAGTTGAAGACAGAAGTACTTTTCCAAATTTAGGACATCATTTTTAGAGCATGGTTGGAGCTGCTACTCTAAAGTGTTCACCTTATTATTGTGATAAAGTTGAGGTTATTTTTTCATATTTTTAGAAATGAGCAAATTCTTTAAAAAGACATCTCATTTTACTTTTTTTCTATTTTCCAGAATACTATAAACATTTTTATAATTATTATTTTAAAGTTATCTGAATGGGAAAATGCTAGTGTATCATACGCTATAATGAGATGTTTCTGTTTTTCTTCTTGGAGGTGCTTATGAGGAGACATTACCTTGGAAGGCAACTTGGTCTCATAAAACGAGTGTAAAGGCAGGAAAGTAGACTGACATTGGCCTTATTGTCATGGGACTTGATATGCAAAGAAAAGCAACTTCGTTGCCTCCATTTTTGCTATCTTTTTATAAAAGAGATGATAGTCAGTATGTATCCCTACTTATCTCACATAGATGAAATAGAAATAAACAGAGCTGGATAGATGAGAGCTGTTTAGATAAAAATATTTTGATTATTACAGCGACTCTTTAGTAAATCCTTGTTGATTCTGTGAAGGATTCAGAAGATGATGTAGAGAAATCTACCAATTAATATGTGGCTGTATCCTGAGCTTTAGCCTGCTGTGTTTGGTACAATGTCGATTTCTAGATTTCTTGAACTTATTTTTCTATTGAAGAATAACTGACATACAATGTTGTATTAGTTTCAGATGTACAACATAATGATTGGATACTTATATACATTATGAAATGGTTAACACGGTAAGGCTAGTTATGGTAAGGCTAGTTACCATCCGCCACCATGCCAAGCTGTTACAATATTATTGACTATATTCTATGTGTGGTACATTATAGCCTGTGTCTTTTAGATTTTGGGTAAGTCAAAGATTTGAGCAAGAACACTTATAATCACTCTGGCTGGAGATCAACCTGTCTATAAATTTTGATACGGAATATTTACTCAAGGCATTAAATAAAGGTCAGAATACCAATATAATACTCCATTAAAAAAATAAAAATAGTGATTTAATCAATGGTTATAAATTCGCTTGCAGATTTATTTACATTCTTGGTATCTGAGAAAATTTCATGTGTCATAATCCCCATTTAGATGTCGCATGTCTGGCATATCTGTTACATACACTTTATTGCAGTATTCTCCTGACAGATGATTGACTATTTTTTGTCTGTTGTCTCTTTTATTTTCTTCTGTCTTCTTTTATGTGAACTATCTGTACTCTTCAAAAATACTTAGTGCTTTATAACCGTCGTCTGATGAGTCATTACAGTGCACACAGAAGACATTTTGGGAGAATGCATTACCTGCTGCAGGCTGAGAAAACAGAGCTAAGAGCAGCATATATCTGGAATCATCATGGAGACACTCAGCCAAAGCTCCAGGGAGTCTTCACACCCAAAGAGGTGTTCATACTGCCACCTCAAAAGACATTGCAGAGTTTGTAATTGACAAAGTGATCTTATAAATCCAGATTCTTCATAGGACTGGGTATTAGTTAATACAGGGTGATACTTAACTTTTGTGGAAGACCTACATGACAACATTATGATATGAAAGAAAAAACATCAATAGACAGTGATTTTTTAAAAGAAAATTTAAATATACAAATACAGATTGATTTTAAATCAAAATGCACCATGTATGTAAACACAGCCAATTATTTAGTTGTCATTTACTGTATTACTGTCTTGCGGAGTTAGCCGGATGTGTGGACCCAGAGAGAGAGTTTCTAAATTTACAGCTAGCCCACAGTAGAAGGTGCCAAAGGGGCGCAACAAACCGGGGCACATCGCATAAAGGCACGATTTCGCAGCAACGGAGTCTGGTTGCTTCACAGACTCAGAATAATTGATGTAACTTCATAGAGTTGTTAAGAGACATGGAGCTCTGAGACAAGTGAGGAAGAGGAAATCAAAGAAGAGGTAGTAAAAACGCTCCCAGGTGGGATTGAGCTTGCTCCTTCAGGGAATTAAAAAAATGGGGGTGGCTGGGGCCCAGGGAACAAAGGAAGGGAGATAGAAAGCTAGGAGGCAAGGCCAAGGAGACGTTGTCAGTCAGGATCCACAAGGCCTGATAAACCAAGGTAAGGAGTTGGGATTTTATTTTAAGTGTAACATGAAACCTTTGGAGGTGTGTGTGTGTGTGTGTGTGTGTGTGTGTGTATAGGGGGAGGTATAAGTGCCGATTTGGAAGATTTTTCTGGGAGCTCTGTGGAGAACCGGCTACGCTGGGCTTAGGGTAGAAGGAAGTAGAAGCAGGCAGCCCAGCTGGGGTCGCTCATTCACTGAGTCAATCGATCAGTCAGTGGTATGTGGACATACGTGTGAGAGAAAGGATACCTCCCTGGGGCCTCCAATCCTGGGTTTTATTTTTGGCAGGACTATTGACTCAATGCTCTGTGATCCTGAATCAGCCCCTTAAAATTCTTTAGAGAGACAAATGTGCATCATCCAGTAATGAAAAAGTTGAAAGACACTGTGCTTTTAGAATCATGAGTTTTAGGAGTTCGCTGCAGTGTGAGCGTCTGAGTAAGAGAAGGTAGACACAGTCAGAATATTATTTGTGTCCAGAGGATGGAGCCAGCGTGGTCATTATATTTGCTCCAAAAGGTCACATCGAGGTAGAGAGGAGCACTTACTGCCGGAATTATTGATGCTCCAGCTAATATGCTTTCCCCACAAAAGCAGCCTTCCTGTCTGGCTGAAAGCCCGGGGCCAAGACCTCAGCCAAGTGGGTGCAGCCCCAGCTCGGTTACAACTAATCCCTTGGTATCCTGTCTGGCTATTGGGGTGGAAACTGCCTTCCCTTTCCAGGCAGCCCCAGTGGCTGCTGTTTTCTGCAACCCAATTCTTTTCAAAGCTGAGGGCCAAGGCCCACAGAGCCCAAGCCAGGAAACACTAGCCACATAAGCTTTAGGGAATCAAGGCGTCAAAGAGCCCAGCAATGTTGCTTGTAGTGGTTCACTTGGAGCTGAGCCTCCTGAGAAAGATTCCTGTAAATGGCCTGGATATATATTTGGTTTCTCACTGCAAAAACATTCGAGGACATTGCCTCTGTTCAGGTCTCTCCTAAGCAGGCAGCAATTATGGGCAGTGGAGGTAGTCACTGTACATATATACCTTTGGAGATCTGGCTCTCATTGGCGGGAATTTGTTAATGCTCCCAAAAGAAGAAGATTTGCATTTTTTGGCATTAGCATTAACCTAAGCCTCTAAGGGACTGTCACAAAATAGGACTCTGGACAAATGAGAACGGTGTGAAAGGAAATTCCAAAGTGTTCATGTCATTTTATGCACTGGTCCCTGGACGGAAAGGTAGAGAAAGTTTCAGGTGCCATTTACCTTCTTGATGGATTAAATCTGAATCAAAATAAAACAGAAGACATTAGTTACTTAGAAATAAATTCTCTTACTAGAAAGAGACGATCATCTTAAGGGCCTCAGATTGTGTAAAAAGGAGAAGAACCCTGTAGATAACTTATTATAGTCAAGGGTAGTATTTCCTTTTTAAAATAAGAACATGATCAATTTCAAAAACAAAAAATAAAAAATAAAATTGCTTTGAGAGAGAACTATTCACAGTGGGAAAACTTTTCATTATGTTATATACCAGGAACATCCATTATTTTTCTTTGTTTACCTTTCATAATAACTTTTAGAAGTCTGTTAGTCATCAAGCATATTTTTGTTCTTTTTAAACTTTTATTTAACTATAGTTAGTTACCATACAGTGCAATATTGGCTTCAGGAGTAGATTCAGTGATTCATCACTTATATACAACACCCAGTGCTCATCAAAATCAATACGCTCCTTAATATCCATCCCCCATCTAGCCCATCCCCCACCCCTCCCTCCACCAACCCTCAGTTTGTTCTCTATCTTTACAAGTCTCTTATGCATAAACCATATTTTGTTTCAAAAGGGTTCACTGCTTATAGGGGGTGCCTTGGGTGGCTCAGTCAGTTAAGTGTCCAACTCTTGGTTTGGGTTCAAGTCATTACCACATGGTTAGTGAGTTCAAGCCCCATGTTGGGCTTCACGCTGAAATGTGGAGTCTGCTTGGGATTCTTTCTCTCTCTTTCCCTCTCTCCCCCTCTCCCACTCATTCTCACTCACATGCTCTCTGCTCTCTCTCTCTCAAAATAAATAAATAAACACTTTAGAAAAGGCTTTGCTTCTTCTGGGTCTGTCTTTTCTGGGTCTTAAAAATGAATTGGGGGGTACCTGGGTGGCTCAGCCAGTTAAGCATCTGACTTCAGCTCAGGTCATGACCTCATGGTTCATGGGTTTGAGCCCCGCATCAGGCTTTGTGCTGACCACTGAGAGCCTGGAGCCTGCTTTGGATTCTGTGTCTCCCTCTCTCTCTGCCCCTCCCCCACTCATGCTCTTTCTCTCTCCCAAATATATAAACATTTAAAAAAATTTTAAATGAATTGCAACAAATTTAGATATTTATCATAACCAGAGAAATCAATATACATAGAGGACCGTGACTTTCTTGAGGCAATAGAGGAAATAGTTCTAAAGGGGGTGAGGAAATGCTACTTAAATAAACTCAGCTTCCAAGGTGCTACATGGAAAAGGAGGAGAGAATATAAGCAGAGAGTACAGACTATTACCCATTATGCGTTTAGCATCAGGTATAGGAAGGGATGGTTTAAATAGTTGTTACTCTGAAGATTGATTTTGCAAAGTACCTTTATTTTCCTTCTTTCTTTCTTGCACATAAGCAGCTATAACAATGAATTTGTGTTCTTTGGGCACACATTCATGTGTGGTGGGTATGTGATTTAGAAGCATATTAGGAAGAACATAAAGCGAGCCCAAGTCTAGAATATTTATAAATTATTTGCACTAGTAAGCATGATACCTGCTGGGATAAAGTACTCAATTTTCGGCATTGTCAAATTACATTTGTGCTTGTGTTCAAAGAGTACTATTTGCTGAAGAGTCAGGTCTTATTTAAAAGTCTTTTCTAAGTTGCTTTAGCACATCAAAAGTCTGGCTTGGATGACCTCAGCCACAGCATTTCCAGTAAGTATGGAAAAGATCTCCTAATCAGAGAGTTTCTGATATGTGCAGAGAAGATATCCTTTATGACAGCTAGCCTTTGAGATCTGATTCTCTGCGATAGGCAGAAAATGTTCTGTAAAAGGAAGAAAAGGCCCAACCTCATCATTTCTAGCCCGAGACATTCAGGGGGAGGAGACAAAGGTGGGAGACACAGTTTGGCAGAACTTCTCTGGACAGACGAGATGCATGCGGCAGGTTAAAAGGGATTCCGAGAAACTGAGGACTTAGGTCATTTTCATCTTTGGGGATCTGAGAGGAGGCCACCTGGCAAGGGCCCCACATAGTTATCAAGGTCGAGTGAGTCGGTGAGAAAGGAATGGAAGCTTAGTAAGCCAGAGAGAGCCTGACATTCTGTTTTCAAAGTCATCCTTAGTTTCCAGATGGAGTTAAGGCAGCTTCACATGACCATGAACACGAGAAAGAGGAAAGGGAGAGTAGGGCCTATCATGTGGGGTTGGCTGTGAGAAGGCAGGGCTAAGCTGCAGCAGAGGCTGGGGTCCAGAGCCCAAGCCAGGCTGACATGGAGATAAGCAGAATTAAGAGAGTCTTTGAGACCCACAAGACTGAGTGAGAAGATGAACCCACAGGAAACACCATATGCCAGCAAGACACCCACAGTGGGTCCTCCTCACCACCTGCAGGGCAGGGAGTGACCCAGGCCAGAGATGGACAAAGAATCATGCTGAGACTTGAGAGTCTGCTTTTTTCCTTCATCATTCAGTCACGTGCACCATGCGTTTCTCTGTGCACCCAGACTTCTGTAGAGAGGTGGGTATTGTGGGAAAAGATCTCAGGCACTGAATATTATTTTGTGTAAAGAAACAATCGTTCAGTGGGTAAGCTTCCAACTCTTGATTTTGGCGCAGGTCATGATCTCACAATTCGAGCCCCCATCGGGCTCTGCGCTGATGGTACAGAGCCTGCTTGGGAGTCTCTCTCTGCTCTCTCACTATCACTACCCTGCTCGCACTCTCTCTCTCTCTCTCTCTCTCAAAATCAATAAATAAACTTTAAAAAAAGAAACATTATTTGTTTAATATATCACTCTTGGCTTAGGAGAAAGATTGAGATAGTCACAGAAAAATAAACTACTTTTTAATTTTTTTAAAACATATGACTCTGGTTTAACAAAAGTGGGACCCAATATCAAGTAAAATGGAGCTGGCCAAAGGTGTGTCTTGTGATTATTTTCAAGACTGGTTTGGGCCTCATGATAATGTGAGAGAGGAGTGGGCCACAGCAAGTCTTGGATGGTTCATGATTAAGCCTTTAACTCTAAGATTTTAGGAGATGTGAAATCTTATACTGCATGTTTGAGTCTATGCATCTAGGAGGCAGAATCTATTACGTGGTAGCAGATTATCAAGGGTCTATAACACTAACATATTTAAGAACCATTTTCCAAGAACACCCATCCCTCATGCCAAGCTAAGTCCCGCTATTTCTGCCCTAGAAGGTCTTTTCATGGGACATCTCTGGATTGGATCCAGGAACAGAGAAGTCCTGATTCATGGGCAGAAGAGGTGCTACCTAGCTGGTCTGTAGAGGTATTTTGAGATGAAGATCTTTGGAATTATTCCAGGTATCCCAGATGCATATTAGGTGGAGGTAGAATGCTTAATCTCACCCTGAACTCACTGGCCAATGCCAAGTCCAAATTTAATACTTGGGGTTAAATTCATGAGTCTGGGATGGTCTCAAGGATGGAAGGAACAGAATAACTGACTAGAAATTCCTACTTCTAACTAGTTACTGTGGTCATTCTGAACTCTATGGGAGAGTTGCTAATTATGAATGTTTGGAGACCTAAGTGAAGGAATGAAGGTATGGATTTGAGTGTTTTAACTCAAGATTTCTGGACCCAAGTGAATGACACTGAAATAGGCAGTCAAGAGCCACTTGTTTGTTGGGTTGAGAAGCAATACACATGGTCTTGAGGTTGCTGAATTCTCTGCCAATTTTTCCACCTGTGTTTTCCAAGCCCTACCAGTCTGAGGATAGAAGAATAGCTATTAACTAGAGGTTTTTCAATGTCATTCCCATATGCTTTGTAAGAATGCTGGAAAAATTCATTTGAAAGTTGAAATACCTTGGGGCACCTGGGTGGCTCAGTTGGTTAAGTGTCCAACTTCAGCTTAGGTCATGACCTCATGGTTTGTGGGTTTGAGCTCCACATCGGGCTCTGTGCTGACAGCCAGCTCAGAGCCTGGAGCCTGTTTCAGATTCCGTGTCTCCCTCTCTCTCTGACCCTCCCCTGTTCATGCTGTCTCTCTCTCTCAGAAACAAATTAAAAAAAGAAAGGAAATTGAAATACCTAAGCCATGCCTCATGGTATTCACATCCTGTGCAGTTCCCACCCCACAGTGAATCTAAGTAGACCTAATGGCTTATTTTAACCCATAGAATGTGGTGGAAGGGATCCTATGCCTGTTCCAAACCTAAGCCTTATCAGGCCTCAACAGCCCTGCTTTTACTTTTTGGGGACCATCGGCTGTACCATAAGAAGACCAACTGTGGTTCTAGAGACAATGAGGAAGGACCACTATGAGGGGGCTTTGAGCAGAAGGAGAGGACTTGAGACGTGCGCAAAGAAAGTAAGAGACTTCGCCATCCCAGCATGCTGCTAAGGTCAGCCTGTTGGCATCCATGCCTATGTTCAAGACCAGGGGGAGAAAACATCTAGGACACTCCATCCCACCAGCTATCTGAATGCAGCACATGGGAGACCAACCTGAAAAAGCAAAATCACCACCACATGAGCCCGAATCAAGCAGAGAATTATGAGAAATAATACGGTAGGTGTATT
Source organism: Proteles cristata cristata (assembly GCA_017311185.1). NCBI lineage: Eukaryota > Metazoa > Chordata > Mammalia > Carnivora > Hyaenidae > Proteles > Proteles cristata. Next base: position 277,096 of record JAESUZ010000067.1, on the reverse strand, counting down.
TCAGGCCACTGGGCTATATGTGATTATTCATCAATAAATAATCGCTGGGACTCTTTGGGTCCCAGGAAGCATGCATGGTCATTAAAAACAATAAAATGTTTTTGTTTGGGCCACTAAATTTTAAAATGGTTAGGCAACCGTACTTACACTGAATTGAAGTCAAGGGTGATTGGTTCCCAGCTTGCACTTGGTCTTTGTCTTAAGACTCAGGCACCCATCGCTGGAGTCTGGGCCAGAAGTCACATCCCAGCCAAGCCTGCAGAATTGCCTCTGTCTTCATGTACTCGCCTACTGTCTGTCACCCGAGCTCATTTATCATGACATCTTCTTAGTGTTAGTTCTTCCCATAGTTGGCTGTTTGGCCATCAACATAAGTAGATTCCTGGTGATCTCACCTCACCCACCCTCTAGTTATGCCCAGATGTGCTTGAGTGTAGAGTGAACACCACTGAAATTTCAGCTGAGGCAGAAAGCTTGATACCTTAAGGAAGAATTATTTTAAAAGGATAATTTAAAAAAATTCCTAGGAGTCCAAATAAGGATGAGGGTTTCCAGAAGGCCTTAAATTCAGGTAATCCATAATCTGAAGTTTTTCCCCTTTGGTGACTGGTTGTCAAATAACACATTAGAAATCAGCAGGCATTCTCTCTAATGTTCCTGTCAAGTAGCTATGAAATCATAGATGACAGACTGCTGGCCACCTTTGAGCAGACACTCGGTGGTGTTTAGGCGGCAAACACCAGTTGACCTCAGAACTTAGAGGTGGCTCAAATAAATGGAGTCATGATATTAGAACAATTTTTTTTTAAATTTACAGTAAATTGGCTGCACTGACCCTGTTCTTCAGAAGGATTTTTATAAGAAAGTGTTCCAACTCGTGGAAATAACTCTGTTACCTCTTCTTTTTGGGTTTGGCTCAGACTAACTGCATTTGCATGGAAATCCCAGACCCTTAAGGAAAATTTCCCATCTCCTCTTTTTTTGTTCCAACTGGCTTTAGCAAATAGGTCTTTTGTAAAAGTGCCATTTTGACTAAGACAAATGGGGTTTGAGTTAAGAGTTAAAGTTAAGCAATTTGGATTTAATAGGAAAACTGCTTAGCTATGATATGAAGTCATAGCACTTATTGCTGTATTTCCTTTGATAGAAATGCTAATATTTTCTTTATTGATGAACGCATTTCCTCTATTTACAAATGTGTCTAGGGGCAGCTGGCTGGCTCTGTCAGTAGAGCATGTGACTCTTGATCCCAGGGTTGTGAGGTTGAGTCCCACATTGGGCATAGAGCTCATTAAAAAATTTAAAAAATTAAATTTGTCTATGATATGCTTTCAAAAGTGACCATATGTCTAATGGACTTCCTCAACATTTTTACCCAAATAAAGCTAAATGAAGGAAAGAAATGAAAGGGGGATGGAATGCCTTTTATTGAACATCAGATTTTTTACAGAGCTATAATGCAAACAAGCTAGAAAGAATAGTTCTTTTTCTTTTTTTGCCACTGCCCATCACACCCAATAAAAATCACTCACTTGAAATTCATCAGATCCGTTAACAATAACAGAAAGAATGTCTTTAAGATCTAAAACAGGTGGATAAACTAAATTGCTCATTTGTATTCATGAGAAAGTAAGATAAAGATTTTTTTTTCTCACATTTAGATCTACCACGTAGTTCTTGTGGTTTATGCTCTGTGTCTAGATCCTACCATCCTCAAGGGTACTGGACAGGGTTAGGGAGATGTAAAGGCCCAGCAGTGTGCCCTCTGGGTTCTAACACTACCTCTCACCACAGTTTTCACATGAAATGATACCACTAGGAACCTGTCAGGGCTTGGGTTGCCCTTTGAGTTTCCTCCAGTTTCCATGTTGGCTCCAGCCTTTTTTTTTTTTTTCTGAGCCTCGAATATACTAGTCTGTGGGCCGCCAGCAACATTTTGTTGAGTCTGCCCCATACATATCTGTATGGCTCACACATCCCACGCACATAATCTCATGAATCAGAGAGTAAGACACCAAAAGAGTCTTAATCCTTAAGTTATATTTCTTGCTGCTATTTTGTGACATATCATGGGTCTGTGCAGTGGATTTTTTCCCTTGGTTTGTTGCTTTATGTTTTATCCCATTGATCAGCACTGCTGCATTTATTTACAAAATAATCTGAAGATTTTACTTTTTAGAAAAGTGTGATCATGATATAAGGCACTCATTTTGTCCCCAGAGCCAATCTTCCTTCAGTAGTCAAAACAACAAATGGTTTCGTCTTTCATGTCTCATAGAAGAATTTCAGCTGTTTCTGATGTGGGCTTCATATTCTCTGCCAAACATTACCAATGTTTTGTTTCTGGTACTTTTTACTAACCTCGTAATTTCTTTCCTCCCTCCCTTTCTTCCTCTCTTCTTCCTTCCTTCCTTTTCTTCCTTTTTTGGCCCTTATTCCACAACAGATTTGAAATATCTAAATTTGATTACCGAAAACGCCCCAAAGAGTCATTCCCCACTACCTCTTTCCCACAATGAAGCTGTCTTTAAAATGCCCCTTTCCCCAAAATGTGCCATCCATCCCCGAAACATAGTCTTCTGTGATGGTATATTAAATGAAACTTTGTTCAGATTTCCATTTGGGATGAGTTTGTATAAACAGTACTAACGGAGGAGCCCCTGGGTGGCTCAGTCAGTTAAGCCTCTGACTCTTCCTTTCGGGCTCAGGTCATGATCCCACTGTTAGTGAGTTTGAGCCCCACATTGGGCTCTGTGCTGATGGTGCAGAGCCTGCTTGAGATTTTTCTCTCTCTTTCTCTCTGTCTGCCCCTTCTGCACTCTCTCTGTCTCTCTCTCTCTCAAAATAAATAAATAAACTTAAAAAATGATATTAATGGAGTAATTATACTAGTATCTAAATATAAATGTAAAAAAATTTTTGTTTCTTTTTTCCTTTCTTCCAGAAGCACTGTTTCGCAAGTAAAACTCTCCAAAGATCTGCAAGATTCTTGTGAATTAGGCTTTTGGGAGTTCTTCCAGTTCCTTGGGCTTCAGCGTCACATATTTTCAGGCTGAAGAAAACACAAACCAAATGGTTTCCATTGTTTTGAAACTGCATCCGTATTCATCAACAGCTCTTTCCAAAATTTCCTTGAAAACATGTCTTCTGACCCAGTATGTCAGAGCACTTTCAGAGAGGAGACGAGGATTCCTGAGCTGTGTCCTCGTGAAATCTCTTCTGCTCCAGGCTTCTTCCGGAGAATGAGAATAAGCGCTTCTCTGCCAGGAGCAGCAATTCTGCGGCATCGGGAACCTCTGGCCTTTCCATGCTTCAGCTCTGCAATGTTATGATGCGCCACCAGAGTCTCATCGAATTTCCATCTCCTGGGCTGGGAAAATCACGATGGGGTTGGTCATCAATTCCGTGCAGAGAAAACAAAACCAAAAATCTAGTTTCTCTAAGACGTTAGCCAAGAGGTGGCATGAGAGTAAAGCACGTCTGCCTTCTGTGAATCAGGGATGAGGGAGTTTCCTGCGTCGGATTTTAACTCCAGAGCAAGGTCAAAGCTCCCACCTGGAGACGGACCGGAGCCTCAGTGCACACACGCACATGCGCCCTTAGAGCTGCTGTCTGAGATCCCAGCAAACGGTCGTGCGCAAATGGTGCCGTGGGCGAGTGGGGTTGAAGGTTAGTGCACACATCAGAAATGACCATTTATGGGCCCACTTTAACAAGACTTCTTCAAGTTTTAGTTCAAGGGAACTAGGAGAATTCAGCCGACAAGTTTGAATGTTTTTATAAAAGTCAAGTTAGGGATTTTATTAGTTTCCTTGGACTGCTGTAATGAAGTATCCCTAACTGAGTGGCTTAAGACAACAGAAATTTTACTGTCAGTTGTGGAGGCCAGAAGTCTGAAATCAAGGCAGGGTTTGTTCCTGCTAGAAGCTCTGAGGCAGAATCTGTCCCCTCCTCTGCTAGCTTCCAGTGGTTTCTGGCAACTTTTGGTGCTCTTTGGCTAATAGATAGATGCATCACTTCCATCTCTGCCTTTGATTTCACATGATGATCTTCTCTCTGTAATTGTGTCCAAATTTTCCTTATTTATTTATTTATAATTTTTAGTTGTTTATTTATTTTTGAGAGAGAGAGACAAAGTGTAAGGGGGGAAGGGTAGAGAGAAAGGGAGACGCAGAAGCCAAAGCAGGCTCCAGTCTCTGAGCTGTCATCACAAGAGGCACGCCAGGCAAGAGCCTGACCTGGAGCTCGAACTCACAAACCACAAGATCATGACCTTAGCTGAAGTTGGCTGCTTAACTGGCTGAGCCCCCTGGCACCCCCCAGTTTTCCTTCTTCATAGGGACATCAGTCATATCGATTTAGAGCCCACGCCACTCCTGTATGACCACATCTTAGCTTGATTATGCCTGCAAAGACCCTATTTCCAAATAAAGTTGCATTTACAGGTTCTGGGTAGGTGTGATTTGGAGTGAGGGACATTACTGAACCCAGTACAGAGATCATTTTGCATAGGGAGACAAACGGGAACCTTTGTTAAAGTTTGCATCATTAACAGTGTATACTGCTGCCCGGGGTCCCTGCTGGAGAAGGTTACAGTGCCCGACACCTGGCCTGGCTCACCTGTTACAGCTAAGGGACATTGGTCTTATGCTCATGTATGTCTTATTTTAGAAATATACACTACCTGAGGCACCTGGATGGCTCAGTCGATTAAGTATCTGACTCCTGATGTCAACATGCTCAGCTCGTAATGCCAGGATTGTGAGATCGAGCGTGGAGCCTGCTTGGGATCATTCCCTCTCTCTCTCTTTCTCTCTCAAAACAAACAAACAAAAAGATATTAGAAATATACAGTACATGTAATCTTAAATGATTGCATTCTCTTTAATTAATATTCTTACCTTTCCCCTCAGGATTGGTTTGTCATTTTTCAGGTAACAACTCTTATGGGAAGCACGCAGATATTCCTTTAGAAGATTAAGTTGAGGAAGGAATTCCAGATAGCTCTACCTAGCAACGTCTTTTGCAACCAACTTTGACAATATCTGCATTTCCCAGTAATTTAAATACCTGATAGAATAGTTATTTGATCTTTTCTTATTAGATATAATAGATCATCAATTTCTGCCTCAAGCCTAAGCTTTCAACAGAAACAGGATCTGAGGGAGAATACTAGTTCTTCCCTTATTGAGGTTATCATTGTCTCTTCGGTCTCTTGTTTCTCATGCATCACTCTTGATAGTGACAGTACTGTCCTTCTGGCTTCCAATAAGAAAAAGCCTTGGCATTGTATTATGAAGTCTCCAAAAGTGAACTCATGCTGGCTGTCTGCCAAATGGATGACTAGTTCTTGGTCAGCATTCCCAAAGTGCTTTCCTTGGAACACTGATATCTTATGAGCTGGTATCTGATGCTCTGTGATGAAAAGGTACCTTTAGACAAACTAGTTGGGGAGATAATTGGACTTCAAACACATTCTAGAGATTCTGAATGCACATTAGCATATCAGAGATCCTAAAACTGGTCACAATAAAGAAATCTAGAAATCTATGTTGGCCTCCTCAGTGTTTCCTAAACAAAAACAAGACAGACAAATAAAACGCATGTCCAAATCCTCTTTCCTAATATGTAAACAATTTGGAAAGCCGTCAAGTGTTTTAGTTGGTGAGAAAAACAGGTAGTTTGTGACAACAGTTGCTGGTACATGACCTCACCTGAAAAATGAGATGATTGATAGCTTCTCTTTCATTTTGTTATTTGCTTCAGTTTTATTTAATTGGAGATCCTCAAAACACGTCAAAGATGTCATGATCGAAAGACATAGGAAAAGCAAAGGTCTTACTGTAACAACAGACTTCATTACTGTTTTGTCTAAATCGCCTTTATTTTTTACTCTAATTCTAATTTTTTGTGTTGTTTAAATTTATTTTTAATTTTTAAAAATTTTATTTTTTTAAGGAAACTTTACACCCATTGTGGAGCTCAAACTCACCAGCCCGAGATCAGAGGTCACATGCTCCATCGATTAAGCCAGCCTGGCACCTCTAAAGAGACTTTATGTTTTAGATCAGTTTGGGGTTTACAGACAAATTGAGTGGAAGGTACAGAGATTCCCCATATCTTCTCTGCCCCCACGTAAAGTGCAGTCTCCTCCAATATCAAAATTTGCACTGGAATGGCATGTTAATTGTAACTGATGAACCAAGATTGATACATCATTATCATCCAAAGTCCCTAGTTTAGACTAGGGTTCACTCTTGGTGGCCTATAGTCTATGTGTTTGAACAAATGTATAATGGCATATTTCTCCCATTATAGTGTCCTGAGGAATACTTTCTTTGGTCTCCAAATCCTCTGTACTCAGCCTACTCATCCTTCGTTCCCCCGTAACCCCTGGCAATTGCTGCTTCTAACGCTGATTCAACTGTTTTCATCATTTTCTTAGTTTTTCCTTCTCTGGAGTGTCATGTCATTGGAATCGTACTGTATTCAGCCTTTTTCAGATTGCCTTTTTGCATTTAGTAAAATGCAGGGAAGGTTCGAGCATGCCTTTGCATGGCTTGATAGTTTGTTTCTTTCTAGTGCAGAGTCATAGCCTATTGCCTGGATGTACCACGGTTTATTTATCCAATTACCTCCAGAGGAGCATCTGGATTGCTTTCAAGTTTAGACACTTATCAATAAAGCTGCTATAAACACTAGTGTGCAGGATTTTGTATAAACATAACTTGGCAGCTCATTTGTATAAATACTAAACAAAGCAATTGTCGGATTCCATGGTAAGAATGTATTTAATTTTGTAAGAAACCATCAAACTGTCTTCCAAAGGGGCCACACCATTTTGCACTCCTACCACAATGTGGGAGAGCTCCTGGTGCTCAATGTCTTGCAAGTTTTGTGTTGGCTGTGTTTGGGATTTTGGCCATTCTAAGAGATGTATGATGGTATCTCATCTCAGTGTTTTAATTAGCAGTTTTCTGATGACATGTGATGTGGGTCATTTTTGCATATGCTTATTTACCATCCATGTATCTTCTTTGGTGAGGTGTCGGTTCAGGTGTTTTGGCTATTTTCTAGTCGTGTTCTCACTTTTCTCATTTCTGAATTTTGAGAGTTCTTTGTATGTTTTAGATACTAACTTTTTCTTTTGTCGGATATATCTTTTGCAAATATCTCCTCCTAGTCTGTGGCTTGTCTTATAATTTTCTTGGCAGTGTCTTTAGCACACTACAAGGTTTTAATTTTAACAAAGTTCACCTATCAATTATTTCTTTCCTGTAGCATGGCTTTGGCATTGTATCTAAAAAGCCATTGTCATACCCATCGTCACCTAGAATGTCTCCCGTTATCTTCTAGGAGATTTGCAGTTTTACATTTAACATTTAGGTCTATAATCCATTTGAGTTTATTTTTGTGATGTGTATAAGATCTATGTCTAGATTCATTTCTTTGCATGTGGATGTTCATTTGCTGAAGACACCATCTTTGCTCTGTTGTATTGCCTTTGCTCCTTTGTCAAAGATCGGTTGACTAGATTAATGATGAGTCTCCTGGAGATAAAAACTCACGAAAGCATTGTGGGTGGTGTGGGAACCAAAGGCTGGGTCCCTTTGGGGTTTTTATCTCTCAGGCTCATCCACACTAAGCTTCTTGGAATTTGTCAATTATAGTCCAGATTTTTCTATCTCAGCTCTAGTTTTCATGGATTTCTGCTTGGGTTTCTGTACCCATTGATTGTGATTCTCTATATTCATTTGTCTGTCCATCCAACTTGGGGGCCAGTGTTTTGCCCTGTGACCTCATTTCTCTGAGGGATCTAAGAATTGACTTTTCAATTTGTTTGGTTTTTCACTTGCTAAGTTGGAGTTATGATTGCCAAGCTCCTAGCCCAGTAAACTAGAAGGCTATCTCTAACAACTTCATTCCTTTTGATCAGTTACTTTCTGTACAAAACGTTAGCATCAGGCACCATGGAATTCATTTGCTGAAATGGAAATCTCAGGGCTTTTTACATTCAATAGGGCTTTACAATCTCAAAATATGCTTTCCTATATTTTGTCTCATGATGACTGGACCTTTTTAGGAGCAAGATAAATCTCTCATTCTCCTTTTAGGTATAAGAGACTGGGCTCAGAGACCTTGAGTGACAACTTTGCACAATAAATTAAAGAATCTAGTCTAGAATTTTTTTTACTCTACATTAAGATCTCTTCTTAAAGCATCCAACTGCACCATTTGCTAAATACAAGAACTTAGCATGAAGATCTATCTTAAAAATACTGGCTTAGAGGAAGTTAGTTTACTAAAGTGGTAAAGTGATGGGCTTGTGAATCAGATAGATCTGGGTTCCAATCTCAGATGTGTTGTTTGTTAGTTCTGTGATTTAAGAACATTTTTAAAGCTTCTTGTGTCTCAGTTTACTACTTGCAAAATGAGGCTGATTCTTTTTTTAAAAAAATTTTAATGTTTATTTTTGAGAGAGAGAGAGAGAGACTGAGTGAGAGTAGGGGAGAGGCAGAGAGAGAGAGGGAGACACAGAAACCAAAGCAGGCTTCAGGCTCTGAGCTGTCAGCACAGAGCCCAATGTGAGGATTGAACCCACGAACTGTGAGATCATGACCCGAGCCAAAGTTGGTTGCTTGACTGACTGAGACACCCAAGCACCCCAGTGAGGCTGATTCTACCTACTTTGCTGAGATGTTGTAGAGATTAAATGAAGTGATATATTCAAAGAGCTTGAAATTATGCCTATAACATGGTACATGGTTGAAAGAATTGGTGCTTACTATCTGGTCCTTGCTAAGAGAGCTGCTTTCAGGTGGGGCAGGTTGGAGTCAAAGGGCAAAGGGATAATCAGGGCATGGCTTCAACCCACTGAGGTAGCTGGACTCCATTCATGTAGAGTTTCAGGTTCAATTCAGTCAAAACATATGATTTTATGTGTCTATCTTCATTCACTTATTTAAGAAAAATGTACCAAGTTGGACAGTGCTCTCAGTGCTTAGGACACATCAGTGAACAAAACCAGACAAAGTCCCCTGCTCTGAGAGAGGTTCTGTATGAGCTAAGAAAGACAGACAATAAACAATTGGCTAAATAAATGAGGAAATTATCTCCTGTGTTAGAAGGTAATAAGTGCCCCCAAGTAATAGAAAATTGGAACAGAGCAAGGAGACCGAGAGAAACAGCTTATAATTTAATAAGGTGGTCAAGGTTGACCTCATTTTAAGATGAAGTTTATACTCTTGGAGAAGGTGAGGGAAGAACAAGGAAGAGCTTGCAGAAAGAGCACTGGAAGGCAGAAGACAATCTTGAAAGAATCAAATGTCAGAGGATGCCTCACTATGTATAGGCCATTGGAAGGATTCTTGGCTTAATTCTAAATAACATGGAAAGGCGCCATTGCAGGGTTCTGAGCAGATGTGTGACTCAGTCTGGTTCCCATTTTTAGGTAAATACTCTGGCTGCTCTGTTGAGAATAAAAGGTAAAAAGGTAAGGGCATAGGCATTCAGGAAGTTATTGCATTAATCCAAGCCTAGGATCTTGGTCCTAGTGCTAGAATATTCTCATTGGAGGCACTAGAAAGTGGCTGGATTCTGTGTTTATTTTGAAGGTAGAACCAGGAGAATTTCCTGCAAGATTCCTGAAAGATTAGATGTGGTGGTGAGGGGAAAGGGGGGCTCAAAAATGATTCCTAATTCTTTAACCTGAGCTAAAGGATAAAGTTGAGCTAAAAGGATGAACTAAAATGGAGTTGCTCCCAATCATGGTCGGATTCCATATTAGTGAAGATCATAACCACTAGCATGTGGCCATCACTTGGTTATAGTCCAAAAAGGAAATAGTTTATGACTGACTCAATGCAGAATTAAGTAGTTGGAGGAAAGAAAAACTTGGATGTCACTATTCTTATTATGAACAGCCTCATTTTGTTGTGTCAACACTTGTCATCTGGCTGCCTGGGGTCAGTGGTGACTATCACAGCTGTCTTTCAGGGGTAACTCTTGGCCATGAAGTTTTCAGTTAAGAGGAGAGCTGAAGTTGCAGTGAGTTTCAATTGAATACCGAGCACTAAAACCACGGGGACTCTCTGCATGTTGTAGTTAATAGAAAAGCAAAGGTATGAGAAATGGTAATAGCAGTTTTTGAATTTATAGTGCCATGTTATGATTATAAGAGGTAAAGGTATATTTATTTCTGTCTGGATAAGTAAGTAGTTCTTTTAGAAGTGTTTTTGGTGGGGACAAAGCAATTTAATTTCCATAAACTATTAAAGTGATTCCTGACTTGTTATTCCCTAAACCACCAAGAAAATGATAATGCATTTTACCAGCAGTGTAAAGTTTGGTACATTATGGTCATAAGCTTTTGTTTCTGCTTAAGATACACTTGCAATGATTTTACTCCCTTAGGTCATAAAAGTTTCTTCTAACAAATCACAAGGAGTTTTCCTGAAATTTCTGTATAGCTTACCCAGTCTCTGATCAGTCATTTAATATCTTTAGACAGCAAATAGTCTCTTTCGTAAGATGATATTTACCAAAATGCTCTACAGGACCATATCTTATGCAAAATACCAGTAATCATTGAGTGAGCTGTGACTTACTTATTCATTCAACATACACACACTGATTACTTTATACAAAATAGATATTGTACCTGGCTCAAGGAGCATAAGCATCATAATCTGATATGAAATAAACATATGGAAAGATAAGATAACATACAATGCACAGCTCATTTGAAGAATTGAAAAACAAAGTGTATAATTAAAGGAACATAAGAAAAATTCTTGAAAATATGAAGAATATTATGGGTTTGAACCGTGTCCCCTAAAAATTGATATGTTGAAGTCCTATCTCCAGTACCTCTGAATGTTTGGTACTTGTTCCAAAACAGAACCATTGCAGATGTGATTAGTTGTGATGCACTTCTGAGGGTCATCCCTCATCCCATAGGACTCATCCCATAGGACTGGTATCCCTAAGAAAAGGGGAATTTGAGACCTAAAGACAAACACGCCACAGGGAGAATGCCAAGTGCCTTAGTCTGTTTGGGGTGCTATAACAAAATACCAAGGACTAGATCCTTATAAACAATGGAAATTTATTTCTCCCAGTTCCGGAGACTAGGAAGTCGAAGACAAAAGAACCAGCAGATGTGGTATCTAGTAAGGACCAGCTTCCTGGTTCAAGGATGGCTGTCTTCCCACAGTGTCCTCATATGGTAGAAGAGAGGGGGGAGTTTTGGTGGGGGGTTCCTTTTATAAGGGCACTAACTGCATTCATGAGAGCTTCACCCTCATGACCTAATCACCTCCCAAGATCCCGTCTCCAAATGCTGCCACATTGGGTATTATGTTTCAACATACAAATTTAGAGGAGAAACAAACATTCAATCTACAACACCATTTGAAGATTGGGGCTACATTGTCATCAGCCAAGGAATTACCAGAAGCTAGGAGAGGTGGCTGGAACAGGTCCTTCCCTAGCACAATCAGAGAGAGCATGGTTCTGCTGACCTCTTGGTTTTAGACTGTTGGCCTCCAAGACTGTGAGATAATATGTTTCTGTTGTTCCAAGTCACCCTAGTAAAATAATTCCAAGAGATTTGGGTATGTTGATATGATCAGTTGGCCCAAATCCTATAAAAGTCCTCTTTGAGAATGAAGGGGAAGATATTTTCTTTCCTTTTGGAGGAGGAAAGATCTAAATTTATAACACTGTCTCTAAGAACTCAAGGAATTTCATATTTTTACATCAGACTATCATGTACCTTCTTCCTTAATTCTCCCAGATTGACTTAAATATTTATCCATGTGTAGGAGTGCTATTGCCCAATTCCTCCTACTTTGTTTAGAAAACCCCACACTTCCCTTTTGAAGGAGTGAGGCAAAAATGAATGGGAAAGGGAAATCCACTTTACATATTTTTCCTAAGGATGTTGGAGGAGAAGAGGGCCTCACTGATACATCACTTTAATCGGCCATCCTGTTACACCAATCACAAGTAGCAGATGTCAGTCCTCATTACTCTATGAAGAGCAAACTCACCAAATGACCACTCTCTGCCAATCTACCAATAGTCACATGAAAAGCTTCAAAGACCAAGATGAAACAAAAGAAATAAGTTGTTTTTTTACATAGATAAGGCAGGAATCCCTCCCTCCTTCAACCTCCACTCCCGCAAGCCATCCATACTTATCAACAAAATGCAAGTTGTATCTTATTCATTCTTCTCAACAAGATGCATGGTCAGAAGGATTGCACTTTCAACAAATGGATGATCATTACTGTTTTCGACTCATCTTAAGAGCCAATATAATTTAGTGTGTTTATTAGTCTCCTCTCCTCCCCAAGTCAGTGATTTGTCACTCTCTGTACTGTAATGTTTAACATCCTGCAAACACATAACCATTTTTCTTTGCTAAAGCCACACTCCTCTCTTGATGCTGATAAATATACTAGAAATGGATGAAAGTGGAACTGGAGTCAGTTTGAGAGAGAATTATGGTAGGGGACAAACTTGGGGCAAGATAGACTGCTCTTGTGGGCTTTTGCCATAAAGTACCCATGACAAAGCAGGTGACCTGTTCTGCCAGGGATTTCTGCCCTACTGTCACCCCATCACATCACTGAAAATGTTTTGAAAATTACTTCCTAATGTTGCAAAATATGATGATCTTGGTTTTCATCTTACTTTGACCAACAGGAATCACATGACAGGATTGATTTCCCCCCTTCCCTTGAAACACTCTTTGACACTGGCTGCTGGGATGTCCTATTCTTCTTGCCTTTGTATTATTTACCATGCTGCATACTGGTTCTCTGCCTGACACCTAAGTTGTGGCCGGTATAAGTCAGCAAGGAGAATGGCACAAACACACAATGGGAACGAGACGAGTGATGAAGTGATGTGTGGCCAGACTATCAAGGGACAGAGAAGCACCGCCGCAGAGCTTGCAAGAGTAGGGAGCTCTTAGCATCCTAGGCTGGAAGGGGCTGGGAGAAAGAGCATCTGTTAGAGCTTGTCAAGGGTTGTAGCTATAAGAAAGGGAAGGTCTGGCTTCAGCTTTGGTTTTTAACAGAGGAGTCAGCCCTCTGCCAAACAGACTTTGCAAGAAGAGAACAAGGAGATCAGATACCTAACATTCTTTCCTTCTGTCCCCCCTGACTTTATGCAAGCCTCCTGTTGAAACAAAAGAGCAAGGGATCCTCATTGGAGGAGGTTGGCCTTGAACTGCACAGAGAAGGGTGGAGGAGGCTGAGAGTAGATCTGGAGGAAATGCAGGGGCTAGAGTGAGGGGAGTCCCAGGCAGTGCTCAGCCTCGGTCCTCCTCACCCACTGGTGCTCTCGCTTGTGGCATGGTGTCACATTCTGTGTGCCTGCTGATGGGTCCCACATTTCTACTCCAGCTCAAATCTCTCCCCTGAACTTCAGGGTCATATACTGGAGAGCCTGCTGCAGATCTTCCCTTGGAACTCTGGGAGGCATTTCAACATGTCCCAAATGTCAGTCCTGTATGCCCCCCACCTACTCTCTTCCAGACTCTCCCATCTCTGGAAGTGGTAATCCATCGTTCAGTGGCTTGGGTAAAAAAATCCCAAGAGCTGCTTTTGACTCACTCTTCCCTTTCTCTCGCAGTCTGTCTCTAAGCCATCAGCTTATTCTCCTCAGTACAAGTGTTGTCCGACCACTTCTCAGCACGCCCACTGCTTCCTGGTGGGTCCTCCATCACCACCCCTCACCTGGATTGCCACCACTTCATCTGTCACCTCTGCCCTGATCCTCCTTCTACAGCCTATTTTCAATACAATAGTCAACATGCTTCTTTTAACCTTAAGTCCAACCATGCCTCTCTCTGCTTAAAGTCCTCCATTGCCAGAATCCCACCACATTCAGAGCAAACATTCCAGGCCATCCAATGGTCTAAACTGTCCTGTATAAGCTCCTATTATTTTTTTCCTTCTTCATTATTTTCTAGCCACATTGACCTCCTTGCTGTTCCTGAAATGTGATTTTTTTCCCCTCCCAAACATGCTTCAGACTCAAGGCCTTTGTACCTTCTGTTTCCTCTACCTGGAACATTTTTATTCCCAAAAGCAGTGAGTCACCCTCTCATCTCCTTCAGTTTTCTGCCCAAAACATTCCTCAGAGCCCGCAATCAGCCCTAACCTTTCCGATCCCCACTCCTTGTTTGATTTGTGAACATATCGCTGAAGAACTTCATATCATCTTTTGTTTATGTATTTTTTTAAATGTTTTATTTCTTTCTAGGAGAGAGAGAGACAGCGTGAGCAGGGGAGGGTCAGAGAGAGAGGGAGTCACAGACTCTGAAACAGGCTCCAGGCTCTGAGCTGGCAGTCAGCACAGAGCCGGAAGGGGGGCTCGAACTCACGAACCGCGAGATCATGACCTAAGTGAAAGTCAGACGCTTAACCGACTAAGCCACCCAGGCGCCCCTTGTTTATGTATTTTTAATATCTGCCACAGTTGTTTGCTTCTGTTCATACCCTAGACCCTAGGAAAACCCTGCACGTCAGACGTAGGCAGTCCAGTCCCAGGGGCCACAAGGTGAGGGGAGTACAGGGAACACCGAGGGGCAGAACAGGGAAATCACAGCAATGGTAGCAACGTATGGTGAGGGACGGTGCGCCTTTGAGGGACATGCCACAGGGTTTTGCATTAGAATTAACAGTGATAGAGATGACCCCCAATAGACACTTTTCCTACAAGTAATACTACCAAATAAATACTCAGGCATAGCTCGGTCTCTTTGTCAGTCGAAACAGAATGTTGGTGAAAGTACTTCTCTGTGGGGGAGAAAAGAAGATAACAAAACCGGGTCCAAACATGAATGAAAAACCAAAACAAAACATGTAGAAAGTGTAGACGATCTCACGGAAACATTGGAGCTGGAAAAATCCAGTGAAAGTCCCAGACTTTTAATGTCGGTGGAAATTGAATAGAAATAGGGAATATTCTTTAGATGTATCATGACCTTCTTATTACTGACCAGAGACATGCTTTCCAGGCACTTTAAGGGCCTTGATAGTTTGTCCAAACAGGTGAAAATAGTTCTTGCTAAATAAGGACTATAACTAGTGCCTTCCCCTCACCCCCCGCCCCGCGACATCTGTGTGTATGGAATGCTCTAAGAGGAGAAACAAATCTTTCCCGGGGCATGGAAATGATGGGGAAACAAGTTGGTGAGCCTCTTCTCCACCCTATGGGGCTTTTCAATGTAAGGGATGGTCATGTCAACGGCAAACTGGGCTGGAGATATTCTACTAGAACCAGATTCCGTGTTAGTGGTATATATCAACTGTGCCAGTAATAGACGAACGGACACATTCTCCAGAAAACTCATCATGAAGTCTTTGGGAAAGAACGAAACAGGGGGAAACAACCTAAAAGTATGTGTCTTGTGACCTTTACTGAGGAATCAAAACTATGCTATATATTATGCTGTGGTAATGGGACATTTGTAGAATGGACTGATATAGGGCAGGTGGGGGAACAGAGTTTAGAGGTAACAGAAATTTGAAGGTAACTGTGGGATGTGCGTCAGAAAAAATGTGTGGATTTTTTCCCCCTTGATTGTCTGTTCTTTTAAGAGACCCAACATTCTGACTTGACTTGATATATTTTTTAATGTTAATTTATTTTTTAGAGTGGGCAGGAGAAAGACAAAGGATCTGAAGAGGGTTCTGCGCTGACAGCAGAGAGCCTGATGTGGGCTCGAACCCACGAACTGTGAGGTCGTGATCTGAGCTGAAACCGAGTCAGACACCCAACTAACTGAGCCACCCAGGCGCCCCCTGACTTGATATTTTTAATAAGAATCTAGTAAATAGCCTTAAGACAAGATGGATTCTGAGAAAAATCTAGGTGATCTCTACTATAAGGGTTTAATGTTATTGGTTATCAGAAATTAAATATATATATATATATATATATATATATATATATATGCACACACACACTCTGAGTGTGTGAAAGAATTTCCAAAGGTTCCATGAAAAGTTAAATATGTCTGATGTATTAACTGTTAAAAAAATTAAGTAAGTTAGAAACCATTAATTAGCATTAATTTAGAAGACTCACTTATATTGGCATAGGAGATCTGTGAAAAGATATTTAACAGCAAGAATGTGGTGCTGGGGGCACCTGGGTGCTCAGTCAGTTAAGCATCAGACTCTTGATTTTGGCTCAGGTCGTCATCTAGCAGTTTGTGAGTTTGAGCCCCACATCAAACTCTGTGCTGACAGTCGGAGACTGCTTGAGATTCTCTCTCGGCACCACGCCCCCTCAAAAATAAATAAATACACATTAAAAAAAGAATGCGGCACTGCAAAAAAATAAATGTGTTATTTTCTCTGCAGGAACAAATTATATTTGAATCTTTACAGAAAACAAAACACACCTATATCTATAATCTCATTTTTTCTTATTTAAAAAATCTTACATTTTTCTTTCTACAAAACTATTAATCATAGTTTGCAGACATGAAAAGACCTTATCTCTGCTGCTCTGAGTCAGCTAGTAAGAGGGAGAGATTCAAATTCCTTTACCTCTAATCTTGATTTTTTTTTCACACTGAATCAGAGACCTTACTTGATAATAGTATATGTTTATTCTGTATTGAAAGTTTCTTGAGGGGCGCCTGGGTGGCTTAGTCGGTTAAGCGTCCGACTTTCCCTTCGGTCATGATCTCGCGGTTCGTGGGTTCGAGCCCCGCATCGGGCTCTGCACTGACTGCCAGCTCAGAGCCTGGAGCCTGTTTCAGAGTCTGTGTCTCCCTCTCTCTCTGACCCTCCCCTGCTCACATTGTCTCTCTCTCTCTCTCTCTCTCTCTCCCCTAGAAATAAAAATATTAAAAAAATTTTTAAAAAAATAAATGTAAAAACCTGCTTAAATTGTTTTGCTCTTGGCTAGAGGATTTAAAATTCCTCCTAATAATAATTTTCTGTTATTAGCCATGTCTATGCTGCGTCAGATTTTGTAGCATATTCTATTGATTAAAAGTATTCTCCACTTACTGAGTTAAGAGCAGATAGCATCTATTTTTAAAAGGAAGATAGCCAGAAGTAGCAGCATCAGAAATATGCTTTTGGAGGAGCATATTTTCAAACAGAATCTGTCTGAAGTGAATAACATCTAATTAGTCACCAAGGAAAAATAACACAAGCAGATATGTGGAGGGTGAATGAAGCTTATTAGGAAAATTGCAGAATCACCTCTAACCCATTCTCTAGAGATAACTGTTGTTAATATTGTCATATGCACTTCCTTCAATTTTTTTTTCTTGTGCATTTTTTGTGTATGTGGATTTTATACTTCTCACAAAAATCGTATTAAGCCTTATATACAGTTTTATATCTTGCCTATTTCATATGGCAGCACATTTGATATATTGTGACATATTCTTTTTTAAAAAAATTTTTAATGTTTATTTATTTTTGAGAGAGAGAAAGAGAACATGCAAACAGGGGAGGGACAGAGAGAGGGAGACACAGAATTCGAAGCAGGCTCCCGGGTCCAGGCTCTGAGCTGTCAGCACAGAGCCCATCTTGGGTCTCAAACTCACAAACAACTAGAACATGACCTGAGACTGTGTCAGACCCTAAACTGATGAGTCACCCAGCCCCTATTGTGACATATTCTTACGCGCATCAGTTTCCTATGGTTGATGCAGCTTGTAAGAACAACGGAGATCGGGTTCAGAGCCCACCTTCAATCCAGGATGATCTATCTCAGGATTCTTAATTACATGTACAAAGATCTGTTTTCCCAAATAAGGCCACATTCACAGGGTTCAGGTGGACACATCTTTTGGGGATCACCACTCAACCCACTACATCACATCAATAAATAGTCAGTATCCTATCAATAATGATAGGTATAAAAGTTCATAAGGGATATGAGGGGCAGAGTGAGGTGAAGGAAGCAGTTGAGGAGAGAGAGGGCTGCCTTAGCATTCTGAGCGCCTTCCATACCCAGAAAGTGAAGGAACCCCAAGTCTTCTTATGTCCTTCTCTAGGCAGGGATTTGGAAGCAGGAGGGGAACACTAAGACTTCAACCCTAAGCTACTCTGGGCTGGGACAGACTCCACCTGGCATACTCGGTGTCCCGGACAGTTCTGGCACATTGCCAAGTGCGCAACAGATATTTGCTGTATGAGGAAGGGACTTCCATTGAGCTCCTCCGTTGAGACACTCCCCTGTTTCCTGACTTTGCAGAGCAGTGAGTTGGAGCTGTGGGGGCCGGATGGTTTAGCACCGAAACAAGACGAGAGGGTAATGTAGCTGTTTTCTCAACAGGGTAGTTTGTTTCCGAGGTTGTACAAGAGTAGACGAATTCACATTGGCCCTCAGCTGTCCCTCAAGCACATTCAGAGACGAAAGGAAGAATTTGATTATGAACATCCTTTAGAATGGAAAAGATAGGGGCCCCTGGGTGGCTCAGTTGGTTGAGCGTTGGACTTTGGCCCAGGTCATGGTCTAGCGGTTCATGAGTTCAAGCTCCACATGAGGTTCGCTGCTGTCAGCACAAAGCCCACTTCGGATGCTCTGTTCTCAACCCCTCTCTCTCAGCCTTTCCCCCCACTAAATGAACATAAAAAAAAAAAGGTATTAAATCAGAAAAAATAACACTAATGCTCACTGCCATAGGACAGACATCTGCTGGCATGCCTTATATTGTGGCTCAGAAATAGCCAAACACCTAGATCTCTTTTTGGCTCATCATTGCAAACAAATTAAGAGATCCTTTTATGAGAACTGAAGGTAAGAGTCATGTCCAGACAATTTTCAATTGTATTTTAATTCCCACATCTGCTTTTCTCAATACATTTGGAAAATATGGTAAAGATTACTTTGAAAAGAGGAAACTTATAGAGTTATTCGACATGATACTATGTAGACGTGATGCTATTTGACATGATGCTCTCATCCATAGGACATCAGACTGGACGTGATGGCATTTTACTGTGACGGACAGAGGGAGAAGGACAAGGGAATGTGTCTTCATCTGCGCAGTGACACAGGCTGATGACAGTCTCTGCAGTCATTCCTTTACGATGGTGCTGATGGAATCCAATTACAGTCAGAAACTGTTTTCTTCATTTTTTTGGTCTTATATTCCAGTTTATCACAGTGCCCATAGTATCAGAAGTGTTTAGTAATGAATGAATGATAAAATAATGCATAAATGCTCCAAAACTTTGAGTCCTTTTTTTAAAAAAAATTATTTATTTATTTTGAGAGAGAGAGAGAGAGTGAGCACAGGAGAGGGGAAGAGAGAGAAGGGGAGAGAGAGAATTCCAAGCAGGGTCCAAACTTTCAGCAGAGAGATTGACGCAGGACTTGAACTCACAGAACGTGAGATCATGACCTGAGCGGAAATCAAGAGTCGGGTGCTTAACTGAGGGAGATTTCCCAGGTGTCCCTGAGTCTTTTTATTATATTGCACTAACACCAATGCTTTGAAACCAATTGGATATATACAAGTATAGAGAACTGCCTCAAATATGCAGTAATTTATGTCTGGCCACAAGCTAGCCAAGTGGCCATGCCAAGTCACTTTACCTGTCCTCAGTTTTCTGGAGTAATTAAAAAGAAAAAAATGGACAGACTGTAACTTACCTAAAAGTTTCAAAGAGGCTGATGATTACATTCTCCCACTCTAGTTTGGGTTTACTTTTGAAGGGATAAAATGGCCATGTCTTCTTGTCCCTAATCGCCAGCCTCTATTTTTTAAGATTCTCTCAAAGCCAGTTTTAAAGAATGTGATTTTCTTCCTGAGGCATCTAGTGAAAAACAACATGTTCCTTCCCAATTTATCAGCAAACACTTGAGGAGACGGACTTGCCTTGTATGAGTTACGAGCCCAGTGTTCAGACTGTACTTTCTTCCTTAACTGAAACGAATTCCATTTTCTCTTTCTCCAAGCTATAGTATATCTTCTTTCTTGTATGTCAAATTAGTCTTTGTCCTTAAAATTATGACCACCAAGAGAAAACTTAACTTGTTTTGGTAGAGAATTTTCTGGACTCAACAAAGCGTATGTTTTCCTTGACGTTTGATTCTACTGCAGGTTTGAATATGCTGGTGACTTAAGAGCAATAAGATGACAAATGGTCACATCCATTTTAGGGACCTGGCGTTGGGAGTAGTATTTCTGATTCTCATCTCACAGAGGACACTTCCTGTCAGCTGGATGGTCTCACTTAGTGGGCACTGCCATAATGCCAAGTATGTTTGAAGTATTAGTTAAAAGATATGCATCTATTTTAGGTTATATATCAGTTCTTACATAAAGCTTTCTGTTGTTTTTTATAAAGATTTCATACATTTCTTTGTAAGTACATTCCTTAACAATTTATAGTTTTATATTTACTATTAGAAAATAGGTTTTTATTCATTTTTAACTGGTTATTACTGATGCATAGAAAATCTGTTGATTTATCTTCAATAAAACAAGCTTACTAAAATCTTGTATTGGCTTTCACGGGTTTTTGGATTATTCTAGATAACAATGAGACTCATTGATTTTTTTTCCAAGATGTATATACATACTTTTTAAGGCTTGCTATGTTGGCTGACACCTCAGAACCTGGTTAAGAGCCAGATTTGTGGGGCCCTTGGGTGTCTTAGTCGGTTGAGCATCTGACTGTAGCTCAGGTGATGATCTTGTGGTTTCTGAGTTCAAGCTACCCATCGGGGTCTGTGAAGACAGCTCAGCCTGGAGTCTGCTTCCGATTCTGTGTCTCCCTGTCTCTCTGCTTCATCTCTACTGGTGATCTGTCTCTCAAAAAAAAAAAATTAAAATTAAAATTTTTAAGAGCTAGATGTGCAAGTAAGCTGTCTTATTCTGTCCTCAATTGTAATGGTAATGATTTTGATATTCATGCATTAATCATTGTTGTTTGTATGTTTTAAATAAAAATATTTCATTGAATTATAAAGTTTTTTTCTATTCCTTAACTAAGAGACTTGGCTTTTTCCATTAGAAAGCAGTGATGAATCTTCCCAAATGACTTCTTTCACATTTACCAAGATGATCATATTTTTTCTCATGAAGTTTCATAAAATAGTAAATGGCATTAATAGATTCTACATGACTGAGTTGTCCTTACATTCTTTAATCTTTGGTTTGTCAAATGTGTCATTATTTTTAACTATAGCTCTGCATAATCATTTAACATTGTATTTAGATTTTCACATACACATCCATAAGCAAAACTGACATATTTTTCCTGTTTATTCTATTTTTGCTTGGTATTAGTACCAGGATTATACTGGCCTTGTGGAATGAGTTCAAAAATGCTCTATCCTCACCTGCTTCTGGAATAAACTTAAGTTGCCTGAAATTATCTGTTTCTATCTCAGCTAGATGGCCTATTCCAGAGTTTGAGGGAATTTTTAAAAACATTTTTTTAGTTCTTCTCTAACTTTTATTCTACTTCATCTTTCTGTCATTTTTTAAAGTAAATTTAGTCTTGTAACATGGGAATTAATATTATTCTGGGAAACAATCTATTTGTGCTTGGGTGAAGACTTAATTTCATTAAGGTTACAGTGAGGGATTTAATAATAGACATGCAATGTGTCCTTACACTCTCTTATTCTATGATTTTATGCTGCTGAGTTTGTGGTAAGAAAGGAATCCACTACCCTGGGTGGTCCAGGAGCTAGATGAAATTGCCCACCTGCTCTGACCACATTTCTATGAACTAGGCTGGACCCGTTTATTATCATAGTATAATTTCCATAAACACTTGATACTAGATTTAGTAATCATCACAAAATCCTTCTCAAAGCTGGAATATGCATATATATATATATGCATACACACACACACACACACACACACACATATATATATATATATATATTTACAGCTATAGCTTAAATAATATAACATAGTGCACTATTCATTAGTTTTAATGCATAATTTATATACCACAGGTCCGGACCTCTTTAAGGAGTCTGAAATAAATAGTACCTTACATTGGAAGTGAAATAACCATCTTTATTAAAAGATTAAACTTGAGTTATTGTTTTCAGTTCATAATTATAAATTCATATGACTAAAGAAGTTGGAGATATCAATCAAGTTTTAAAATACAGCTTAATGTCTGTGCGTGTCATTCATAATTGCTGCCACTGGTAAGCCTTCACTTACTTCTCCAACCATCTTATGACATAAGGATCCTTAGTTTCAGATAAGGAGACCAGGGTTTAATGAGGTCACATACCTACCCCGGGATCTCCTAGCTAGGAAGTGGCAGAAATGGGATCATAACTCAATTCTGACAACTCAGACGTTCACTTAGCCATTTATCTCCCACTAGAAACGACTACAGAAAATTAGAACAGAGGATAATACAGGTTGACTGGGAGAGTAAACAGAATGCCACAGGAGTCTGTTGGAAGTAATAAAAAATATAGAAAAGGGCAATTCATTACAGCAATTCCTTCATGCACTCTCCGTGGGTGGCTCTCTGCCCATGCCGGTGGTAAAACGTTGATAGCAAGTCTTTATGGCGATTTGCACTGGAGGTCCAAACACCTACATTTAGGCTATGTCACCTAGCAACCAGCTTCCTTTCTCTGGGCCTTCCCGGTCAGTTTCTGGAGTCCCAGTGACAGAAAGACTCACCAAACAGACTCCAAAGAACATTTTGTTGCTGTTGTTGCCTCGAATGTGCTCTAAGACATACAATGGCTGTGTTTAGTGTGAAAGAAGGTTCGGTTAGTGAAGGCCACAAGTGTGCACAGAGCAGAAGCAGGAAAATAACACAAGAAGAGTCTAATGAGAGAATGGGACTCATTAAGCCAATGTGGTAATTTTGGGGGAGAATAATGGGCTCCTTGTGGTCTCTACAGGGGCCTTGGGGGCTGCGTTCTGGAGTTATTTTTGGGAATGCACAGAGTCTCGCATTTATGGATGATTGACTTTTCATGAGGGTGCCAAAACAATTCAATGGGGAAAAGAACAAGGTGTTGGGGAAACTGAATATCCGTATGAAAAAGAAATGAGGTTGGGCCCCTTTCTTACACCACACACACAAATGAATTCAAAATGGATCGACGACCTAAATGTAAAATCTGAAACTATACAACTCTTAGGACAAAAGTTAGGAGTGAATCTGCATGGCCTCGAGTAAAGGCGAGACTTCTCAGGTATGGCATCAAAAGTACAAGCAATTAGAGAAATAAAAGATAAAATGGATTTCATCAAAATTAAAAACACTTATGTTGCAAACGATAGGATCGAGAAAATGAAAATACAAGCCAGGGAACGGTAGAAAATGTTTGGAAATTACATACTGATAAAGGCCTATACCCAGAATACATGAGAAACACTTAATGACTCAATAAGTCAAAGTGAATCCAATTTAAAAACTGGCAAAGGAAATTTAAAATTTTTTTGAATGAAGATAGACAGGCAGCCAATAAGCCTATGAAAAGATGCTGAATCCTTAGTCATTGGGAAATGCAAATCAAGACCATAGTAAGATAGCACTTCACATTCAATAGGATAGTGGCAATATTTTTTTTTAAAAAAAGGAAATTAATAAGTGTTGAGGATGAGGAGAAATTAGGGTCCTCATATAAGCTGGTGGGAATATCAAAGTGGTGGGCTACTTTGGAAAAATGTTTGCCTACTCTTCAAACTGCTAAATATAAAGTTTCTATATGACTCAACAATTTCACTCCTAGGTATATACTCAAGAAATGAAAATATACGTCTTCAAAAAAGTTGCACGTGATTCTTATAACACCATTCTCCTTAACAGCTAAAAAGTAGAAAGCCCTCAAATCCCTATCAACAGATGACAGGATACATAAAATGTGATATGCCTATACAGGGGAATATTATTTGTCTGTAAAAAGGAATGACGTACTGACATATCTACAACATGTATCAACCTTGAAAATAGCACGGTAACTGAAAGAAGCCAACAGCCAAAGACCATATGTAACATGACTGCACGTGTACCAAATGTTAAAATTAGGTAAATAAGTAGTAACAGGCTGATGATTAGTGGTTGCTGGGAGAAAGCCAAGGTGTACAGACATACAGTAGGGTATGTAGCTAAGGGTGGGCAAAGGAGTCAAAGCAAAGGAAGAATCATCTAGGAGAGGATAGCAGGGCATATTCTGATGAATGATCGGAAGTTGGCCTGGCGTGGGTGAGGGGAGGGATGGGAGGAGAGTTGTGGACAAGAGATATGGCAGGTGTGGAGCCAGAGCTAGCCTGGCACGTTGAGTGAATGTGAGTTGGCCATGTTTGGTATGGAGACGCGGCATGTGGGATGGTAAGAAGTGAAATTGAAGGGCTCCTGGGGGACTAGATCATGGACGTCTAAAACTGTACTAAAAATATGTAGGACTTTAGCCAGAAAGCATCTGCTCACTCAGTTAAGTGTCCAACGTTGGCTCAGGTCATGATCTCGCGGTTTGTGAATTTGAGCCCCGCATGGGGCTCTGTGCTGACAGCTTGGAGCCTAAAGCCTGCTTCAGATTCTGTGTCTCCCTCTCTCTCTCTGTCCCTTTCCCGCTCATGCTCTGTCTCTCTGTGTCTCAAAAAAAGCAAACATTACCAAAAAGAATTAAGGTTGAGAAATTATATGATTAGATTTTTGTCATTTTGGAAAGTTACTTTTGCGGCAGGCCTGGAGCTGGGGCAGACAGGAACAGGAAAGCTGTCAGGAAATCGTGGCGTGATCCAGGAGTGGCTCAAGTCAGGGCAAAGCCCACGAGTCTTTAAATGGACAAGTGCTTCCATAGACATAAGCTCTAGACAGAAATTAATCAAACTTTTCGGACTCTCAACTACTTCATCAAATATTTCAGTTCTACTGAGTTTTGTGATTATGAAATGGGTTTTTTTTTAATATTCTGATTTTGAAAATACAAAGTGTTATTCTAAAAGTGTTCGTTCTGAAACTAGTCAGACACCAATTACAAACCGTATTGACCATGGCATTGAACTTAATAAGTCTATCCCCAAAGATACCAAAGGGAGACAAAGATGAGATACCAAGGGACCTAGAAATCAGATGGATGATTTGATTCTTATTAACTGATTATTGGTGGTGTTTTAAAAACAGCTGCTCTATCTAAAAAGGGACAAAGTTCTATTGGCGATTAACCCTCGGTCATTTTATTGGAACTGCAGCAGGTGGAGAAAGATCCTTAGGCCGACCGATTTGATGCAGCATGTTCCTCTAATTTATACTTTGGCCAGTCAATCATTAATGTGTGTGACTTGATAAATGCCATGATCCTCACTTTACAATTAGGTGATAATAAGCTAAATAACTTGTATAAAGCTAACAGTAAGACGAGGGCCAAAGTCTTGGTGACATTGTCCAAGCAGGTGACATTCCTGCCCTGGTTCCTCCCTGAAAAGCCACAAATCTCTAAGGATTGACCAGGTGACTTCATTTCTGAGATCTTCACTTTGTTTTAGCTTGTCATGGGGATTCACGGGGAGTCCCTCCTGAGATCAAAATATTTTAATGTTTATTTTTTAAAAATATTTTTAATTATTTCTGAGAGAGAGAGAGAGACAGTGTGAACAGGGGAGGGTCAGAGAGAGAGGGAGACACAGAATCTGAAACAGGCTCCAGGCTCTGAGCTAACCGTCAGCAGAGAGCCCGACACAGGGCTCGAACCCACGAACCGTGAGATCATGACCTGAGCCGAAGTTGGAGGCTTAACCGACTGAGCCACCCAGGTGCCCCAAGCTCAAAATATTTTAAAGACTCCAAACCCTACATTGAAGTATATACGTACAATGGAATATTGTCCAGCCATGAGAAAGACAGAAATCCTACCATTTGCAATGATATGGATGGCTCTTGAGGCTATTGTGGGAAGTGAAACAAATCAGACAGAGAAAGACAAATACCTTATGACCTCACTTATACGTGGAATGTAACAAAGCTAAACTCATAAAAATGGAGAGCAGAATGAGGGTCCTCAGGGGCTGGAGAGGGAAGTAGATCAAGGGGTACAAACCTCCAGTTATAAGATGGATGGACTCTGAGTAATGTACAGTATGGTGACTACAGTTAATAATATTGTATTATATACTTGAAAGTTGCTAAAAGAGTAAGACTCAAATATTCTGACTACACAAAAAAGAAATGCTGATTGTGTGATATGATGGAGGCGCTAACTAACATGGCAATACTTATTTGGCTATATGGAAGTGTATCAAATTAACACTCTGGACATTTTAAACGTACACAGTGTTGTATGCCAATTATAGCTAGGAAAGCTGGAAAAAATATTGTTTTAAACTGCAATAAAAGGCATAAATAAACCAAAAATTCAAATCCTACAAAATTGAGTCCCCACCTGCCCCCTCATCCAGTTCACTTTATGAGGGCTTCCCCCCCCCCCTGACCCTCAATCTCAGGGAACTATTGGTCCCCAGGAAAATGTCTTCCGGTCAGCCCACGTTACTGTCCTGTGATCACCATGACAATATGCTTCTCAAAACTCTAACTGTGGGGAATGTAACTGAATCCGTCTGCACGTGTTACCTGAGCACACACTTCTCACAGGCTGCTCACAGCCGATGACCAAACACGGCAGAGACATAGGGGACTTTCCGGACAGATGATCTTGGCTCAGATACAACTCCCTGAGGGTCCTATCAAACCAAACTTCTTTGCTCGCTGTCTCTCCTTCGCTGTGGGATAGACCTCCATTGTTAGCTGATGACTCCCCGGTTCTGCGCTCTCTCGCTCTCTCTCTCCTTTTGCTCAAAGAAGCTTTTGGTGTCTGTCTGTTGAAGAACCTTTGCTAACACATCTGCTGTCTGCCATCAAGGCATTCACATGCTCTATCATGCCAATAACATGCATCTCAGTTTGAAACTGCACATTTATTTGTATAAGTATTTGATTTGTGTCTGTCCCACCCGGCTGGCAGATTCAGAAAAGCAAAAGTTGTGTCTGTTATATTCCATGTACCAATGCAGTGCCTGGCATGTACCAGCTGCTCAATAAATATTTGTTGAGTTAGTGAATACAGAAAGAATGCAGAAATGGAGAAAACCAGACTAATTATGGTGGTTTATATAGCAAAGTGCTAAAAAATGGTATTAAGAGCTTTGATCATTACCTTGAGAAAATCAGAAAGATTTATTCTCTCTCTCTCTCTCTGAATGGCATGATAAGCATATTATAAGAAATCTGACCCAAAAGGTAGCTTTAGTCATATTCAAACAGATATCTTTTTTTCCAAAATCAAGTCTTTTCCTTTAGCCCTTCTCTTTATCATGTATTCTTTTTCTTTGAGTGTTATTTTTTCACTCGAGCAGATATGAGTTTGAATCTCAGTTTGGCTATTTCCCAGCTGTGTGACTTTTGCAATTTGGTTTAGAGAACTGATTTTTGATTTTGCAAAATTTTGGTTAGCAGCAATACAATTTGCAGCAATAATGGTGTCTAGATAATAATGTTTTGTCTAGAATCTGTGGGTTGAGGGGAAAAGCATATATTAACAAAATAGTGAGAGAGTGTGGTTGTAAAATGAAGAGGAAGCTCCTTCTGATCATTAAGCCTTCCAGAAAGGAGATATAATATGATTTTAGGACCAAAGAATTATCTAGACAAATCTGTCTTCCCCCTTGCCACACACTAATCTTGTTTACCTTTAATTACTTTGCTCTGGAATTTCATTATTAGAATGCCTTCTTTGTTAAGCACAAATGTCCCCAGATGGGGGTGCACTATGAGCTCTTAAGTAGCCTGAAAAGGGAACTTTTCTATTTGAGTCATGAAGAAACTGTTGGAAATGTCTGTGGACTGTCTCCTTGTTTCCTCACCCAGCAGAATTGATGGTGCTCCTTAGTGCATGTTGCTAATCCTGTGATTTAAACACCTGAGTACAGCAGCAGTCACAGAAAATGAATGATATTTATTTGTAATTATAAAATTTGTTCTTAAAAAAAAAAAAAAAACATGTCAAGCAAATCAAATTCAATACCCTGAGAAGTAGCAGACTTCTTGGACGGGATCTAGCTCAATCTTGCAATGATTTAGTACCTTTCCCGTGACATTGTGGGCCACCCAACATCTGCACCTGCTGCCTCTGAGTCCTCGTGGAAGGGCCTTGAGCAGAAACACCTGGGACACAAGTCCTGGCTCTGCCACCCCCAAGGAAAAGATCTTAAGCATGACACGTAGCATCTTTGAGATTCTGTTTCCTTACACATCAAAGGAGGACTGTGTGACAGCCACCTCTAAAGGATTCCTTGAATATAGAATTTTTATGGCTTTCTCATTTCCAATGACAGTGAACTGGTTGCCATTTTCATCGGACAGCTCAGCGTTGCTGGCAATATTTGTTGCGTGGAATCAAAACATGTTTTCTCAAGCCTTAATTTGTTTCTTGGAGTTACTCAAAACCAAATGAAACATTCTTCAAATACTTGGATGGTGCATGTGCTTTCACTTTGTTCTTCCCCTTCTCAGACAGAACCAACCCAGGGAGCTCAGTCATGTTCCGTGAGACATGATTCACACATTCCTGCCATCTGTCTTTGGGCACATCTCCGTTTGTCAATACCCTTCATAAGATGTACTCCTGGGGACTGAACACAATGCAAAAGATAAACTAAAATGAAAATAAGCAACCTCAATCATAGTACTTTCTTTTCCCAGTTCGTCTGTAGGCACATTTGTTCCTTAGTCAATCCTCAGGTGGTTGGAAGAGTGACTCAATGTCAGGTTAACACTAAGTTGTTACAAATTTGTTCAGTTAGTGCCTGAACTTTAAAGGCTGACTCTTTGTGTTTCCCAGAAGCAGAAAGGTCTGGGATCCTTAGTCGGAGCCATGATTCTCATAGAGAACAGTGTTATTCCTCAAGTCATGGCTTTCAAGCAGTGTTTGACTATTCTCAGAAATGTTTAACAAACTCGTGAAGGCCCTTGCAAATAGATGGCTTATTCCTGTTCAATGTAAGCTAACCAGTGAGTTATCATAACGATCTAAATAGCATAGAATAAGAGATGCAGTTAAAACATTCCTTTATGTATTAATGTAAGTGACTGACATGATGGCATGCATGTTTTTAAGGCTTTGGATATAAGAATGAGGAAAAAAATAGAGATACCATGGAAAGAGGCAGTTAATGACTATTAGGGAGAATAAAGGCTTAAAGAAATTCTCTCCTACTTCACATTTCCCTAGGTGGTACAATCTTAAATATCTCTCAAGTCCCTGACAATGCTTATCCAGTACAACAGGCAGACTGCAGGATATGAAATTGATATGTAGAATGTATAGAATCTATTTTATTGGTATGCCAAGGTCAGTGCTCAATCAATATTTGCACTAATCGGACCAAACCACATTTAAAACTCATCTTTGGAGTCAGTTCATGTGAAAGTGGAAGTATGGAAGGAGAATTGGTTGAAAACATGAGCTTTGAGGGTGTTAGTCTTGGCTTTATAAAGTTATCTGACCACTGTGCATATTTACTCTATTTCCCTAAGCCTTAATTCTTTTTCTGTAAAATAAAGCTAATAAACTCTTCCTAATTAAGTTGTTGTGGAGATTAAGTGAGTGAAATAGCTTAGCAAAGCACTTAGACATATGTTTGGCAATAGAAAATGTACAATAGATTATAGTTAATATAGTTTGTGATAAATTTGCAAGTAGCCAAATATGCAAGCCTGGCCATTTGTATCTTGCCTTAGAACTTTAAAGAAACTCTTACTATATTTGTCAAAAAACTATCATATTTTCACTGGAAATTTCCTATGCTTACCTCAAGAAAATAAAAACAGGGACACCTGGGTGGCTCAGTTGGTGGAGCATCTGACTTCAGCTCAGGTCATGATCTTGTGGCTTATGAGTTTGAGCCCCACGTCAGAGCCTGGAGCCTGCTTCAGATTCTGTGTCTCCCTCTCTCTCTGTCCCTCCCTCCTTGTGCTCTGTCTCTCAAAAATAAATAAATGTAAAAAATTTTTACAAAAGAAAATAATAAAAACAACAATAATACCAGTAGTAAATACTTATATAATATTTAGTATGTGCTGGACACTATTTTAAAAGTTTCATATTTGCTAATCTGGTTAACAGAGGAGAGGGAATTCGTTAGTTATAACACTTGACTGTTTCAATA
Source organism: Proteles cristata cristata (assembly GCA_017311185.1). Lineage (NCBI taxonomy): Eukaryota > Metazoa > Chordata > Mammalia > Carnivora > Hyaenidae > Proteles > Proteles cristata. Next base: position 246,936 of record JAESUZ010000067.1, on the reverse strand, counting down.
AATGCACAGTCTAGCAAGAAACAAATAAGTAATATTTGATTTTGATATTTTGTTTATATGTGTATCTAGTGCATCTTAATTTTTATTTACATAGATTTGTAATAATTATGTATTTAGTGATCTATTTCATAATATACTTAGCAACTGCTTCATAAATTAGTTTAGGCAGTGCATCTTAATTTTGTCTCTTTAATAATAATCTGACTCTTATGACATCAGAAATCTGACTCTGATGGCTGGCTGTGTGATATTCCATGTATAAAAAATATTCAACATTCTCAAATAGAACTCAGTTGATTAGATGCAGAGTGTTTCTTGAGAAACACTTAAGTATCTGCTAGTAAGGTACCAGAAATGGGAAAAAGAAATGAAATTCTTTAGGGACTACCAGAGCAATAGATGACAAGTTTGAAAATATATGAAGTGGGCTCTATCTTACTTCTAAGGGGGTATATTAGACTTTTAAATGTAGTTGTTGCACTGAGTTTCCATGATTAATCTGTTCTAAAATGGCAAAAAATCTCGCTAGTGTAGAAGGCAGTCATTTCAGTTCCCATGAGGAAAATAAAGCCTGTGTACTTGGAGATTATTCCCTATCCTGATATAACTCATTCTATATCTGCCCTCGACTCTCTATTATCATCCTATTTAAGGTTATGGAGTATCAATTGATGGGGGTCAATGCTTTGGTCCTGCGTAGAAAAAATGTTAGAACTTTCAAGGGCTTAAAAAAAATGCTCTTGTCTCAAAATTTTTTCATATCTAAATCTATCCAAGAAATGTTCTTGAACATTCTATTACAAACTACTTGTGCCTAATGCTCTGCCTCCAAGCTGCAAATGAATTAGACAAGACAGATGGATGTGTCTAGTATATCTGTCCAATAGTCCATATTTATGAGTTCTAGGCTTGAAACACTGACAAATTCCTGAGGTAGTTTGTTCTAGTTCTTAGTCACATTTATAGTCAAGATGCTTTCCTGTATGTCTTGACAAACTGATCTCAGGATCATTTTTTTGTATTCAAAATTTCTTTAATATCCCTGGCTGAGTATAGATGACATTCTCTTGATCACTGTCTTGCATGCCTTCACTATGACAGCCCACCCTCCGAGAGCGAGATAAGTGGACAGTATAATAGACACTTTGGTGCATACTGTCTCAGTCCAGCCTCCAATCTTTGCCATATCATACATACCAAAGCTTCAGGATTTGCTGTCCACCCACCTAAAAAGACCAAAATTATCAAACAGGTGAACTTAAAAACCAATTGTAAACTGATGTAGTGATGAAAGGCATGGTTAGATTATTACTAACATTGCTTCCTACAGCATAAACATGAGTATCAATTATAAATAGCACCTTACATTTTTCTACTATTTCCAGTGAGCACAAAATTCTTTGCTGTTTGGAGTGTTAAATCCTTATACATCTAAATGTAACAGAATTCTAAGTTCCTGTAAGACCCCTGGACATCAGTTATCAACTTATCCAATATTCTGAGTACAGGTGTTTGTTGAGAGCTAATCTCCAGGGTTGTTCTAGAGTAAACGGAAAAGTGATGGTTCAGCCAGTCCCTGTTGCTGAGGAGTTTCTCACGTTCTATAAAAGGGGAATAACAGTGAAGTCATTATAAGACAAAGAGATGCTTGCAACGGTGTATAGTTGTAGGGCATTTGGGGAATGCTAAAGGAGTAACTTAGCCCCACCTGGGGGAAGAGTCAGGACCAGCCACACCAAGAGGGAAAGGCAACCCTAACAGAACAGAGAGCCCAAGCAAAGACCCAGGGCCATAAAACTACATGAGGCTTGTGGGTGATGCCAACAGAGTTGATAATATCCTCTGTACATTGCACTGTGATGACTGTGGGAAATAAAGTAATCTGAGACATGATAATGGCACAAGAGAGAGGAGTTGGTGATTAACTTTGGACAGGGCAAAGAGAAAGGAGGAATTGAGGAAGACTCCATATTTCCACAACCTGTCTGGAGGTGATGTTGACTAAATTAGAGACAACAGAAAGAACAGGGTTGGGAATGAAAATGCTTCCAGTGTGTTTATGATAAGGGTGATATATATACAAGGCAATTGGATATAAGAGTCCATGTTCAGAGGGGGAAAAAACCCTATGTAAAATTAGTAGGCAACCACAGAAAGGGGGCAGTGGACGCCATGACACCTGGTGAGTGTATGCGGGAATGGGATCCCAAGTGATCACCAATATTCAAGGATTAGGTGGATGTTTATGTGTCTGCTTCAAAGGCAGCCAGACTTTGACTTCCCTCAATATAAGGACTCGTGATAGAGCAGAATAATGACCCCCAAATATGTCCACATCCCAGTCTCCAAGATCTGACTATATGATAGTTTTCATGATGAAGGGGAGTTAATGTTGCAGAGGGCATTAAGGTTGCTAATCGACGGACTTTAAAATTCAGAAATCATTCTAGGTGATCTAGATTAAGAATCACAAACATTCCTAAAAGTAAAAGAGAAAGGTAGAAGAGCCAGGGGCAGAGCGAGGTGATGTGAGAAAGTCTTGACCTACATTTATTGGCTTTGAGGGTGGAGGAAGGGAGTCAGGAGATAAGAAACGCAGGTCGCTTCTCGAAGCTAGGAAAAGCAAAGAAAAGGCCTTACCTCTAGAGCTTCTGAAAGGATTGTCGTCTTATTGATTCCTTGATTCTAGTCTAGTGAGGCCCATTTTAGACCTCTAGTTCAAGACCCGTGAGACAATAAATCTCTGTTGTTTTGAGCCACTAAGTTTGCAGTAATTTGTTATAGCAGCAATAGAAAATTAATGTTCGGCCGTATCTTTACTCCTCTTTGTGCATTCAGCATTCAGTAGCATGTTTGTGACATAAAATCTTAAAAAATGAATTTATTTATTAATGCATAGGGAATAGGAGAGCCTAAGGATGGATATGATTTGTCTTGTAACTTGAGGCCATGCCAGTCTAAAATCACAAGATTGTTCATCTTCTCAATGCCGTGTTTAGATTTTTTTTTTTAAATCAAATGTTCCAGGGCTTGAAAAATCAAATGAAGGTGATGTTATACCAAAGGTTTAGAGAATAAAATCACATTTTAATCTACAAATTGTGGATTATATGTAATCTCTTAACTTTTATTCTAAGGCCAATTATTGCCACATTGCTATTTCATGTTATTTATGTTTTATGAGTCTTTCTTCCCAGTTAGACTTAAGGACTTGTAGGGCAGGACTGTTGTCTTATACCAGTTTGTGCTTGTGATGCATGCAAAAATAACCACTGAAATTTTTTACAGAGACTCTGTATGGGTCAGAGAAGAATTTCTCTTGCCTTTGGAATAAGAGCAGTGAGCCAACTGTTAAATTCTCAAGACTTGTGCAAGCCAGTTGATGTTAGGTTGGTAGCTTGAAACTGGCTGCACACCAATATAGCATGGGATTATTCACACCACATAAAAATTGGCAAGCACTACAAATCAGCTTTTCATCCCATGAACCAGTTGCTAACCATTCACCTGCACACCACTGGTTTGGAGGCTCTGTGAGGGTATAACACACGAAAGTGAAGTCAGTTCTACTTTATGTGGACCATAGTTGGAGCAAATATCTGCTTATAATGTTGAAGCAAATTAAGATCTCTTGTTTCAGTAAGATTTGTTCCAAATATTTCTGCTCTTGCTCTATTTAAAAAGAATGCATCTTTGGGGTGTTTGAGTGCCTCAGTTGGATAAGCATCTGACCTCGGCTCAAGTCAGAATCTCATGGTTTGTGGGTTTGAGCCCCGGGTCGGGCTTTGTGCCGACAGCTCAGAGCCAGGAGCCTGCTTCGGTTTCTGTGTGTCCTTCTCTCTGTCTCTCTCTCTGCCCTTCTCCGGCTTGTACTTTCTCTCTCTCTCTCTCTCTCTCTCTCTCAAAAATAAATAAACATTAAAAAGTTTAAAAAAAATTAAGTAAATAAAAAGAGTGCATCCTTAATGAAATAGTTCTTCTGCAGTAACTCTGGTATTCTCCTGTAAGACAGTTTAATTAAGAGTAGTAACAGGACTCATAAATTAAACCACAATAACAGTTTGGTAATAATAAGGGTCAGAGTTGTTCCAATTAGCAGTTTGTTTTTGTTAATTGATTTTTGGTTGTACATCTCTGTGCGGTTCCAAGGAGAGTCATTTTCTTTAACAGCTGTTTGTTGTCCTTGTTTGTCATGCTCTCACCTAATTCTCATCCTAACTCCTTGTCAGAGACAAGTGCCAAATTCCACATTTCCTTCCTTTTGTTAATGAATATAAAACAAGCCCTAAAACCCAGCTTAAGAAGTATTGAAATGGGATATCTGGGGACTTCAGAAGTAAGTCCTATCATTAATATGTGATGGGACCCAATTTTTTAGCCCATACTATGATCCTTGCAGTATGAAGGAAAAACGCAATAAAATAAAATAAAAATAAAACTGCCTGTGCCCTAAATGCAGATATAATACACTAATGTAAATGAAAGAGCTAAGATAAAAGCAATAACGCAAGCCAGAATATGACAAAAGTAATGACAATGTATTACAGAAAGATTACAGGCTTTGAAATTAGATGGAACTGGGTTTAGATCCCAATCCCAGCCAACACTTAGGAGTGTTTCACCTTCGGCAAGTAGTTGGTTTCCTCAAAAGTGTTTGGAAAGGATAAAGATACCACATACAAAACACTTAGCACATAGTAGGCTGAAAAATGGGGATTTCTATTATTGTGATTCCGGGTAAGATCTATGTGAACCTGGAAATAGAAATGGATTCAGAGTTTCTGTTCATATGGTGGGATCATGAATATGCAGGAGCCGAAATCAGGACAAAAATTCTAGATCTGTTTTGGGTCTAAACAGCTATTTAACCTTGAACAGGTTAATTACTACTTTAGGGTCTCTGTTGTCTCAACAGTAATATGGCTGTGATGGAAGAGGAAAGTGATGTGTTAGATGTTCTTTAAGACCCTGTTCATCACTAAATAACATATTTGGACTTAGATATAACTTAATATAGAAATCTGATTAATAATAATGGCCCAAACATCAAAGAACAAGTGGTTCATTATGGACTTTTTATTGTATTCTATTTCCTATAGCCCCTGAAGTTGAAATATTATCACTGTTCGCTCAGCATCTGTTGGACACGGAGGCTGTTGCTTGGTATTATTCTGGGGACACTTACTTGGTGGCCGGGGGTTGTTTTTGCCTGAAGGCTGGAATGTTGGAGTTGACATTGACACTAGCCATACACATTTTCAAAACTTTTCTTCTTTTTTTAATGTGTTTTTTTTTTAATTTGAGAGAGAGAGAGAGAGAGAGAGAGAGACTGCGAGTGGGGGAAGGACAGAGAGAGAGGGAAACAGAATTCAAAGTAGGTTCCAGGCTCTGAGCTGTCAGCACAGGGCCTGACCTGGGACTCAGACCCACGAAATGTGAGATCATGACTTGAGCTAAAGCAAGACGCTTAACCAACTGAGCCACCCAGGAACCCCAACTTTCAAAACATTTCTATTGGACTGAGCCTTCTTGCCAAGACAGGGCAATGAGGTCTAGATTGACCATTTTGCCTGAGGGGGAAAAAAGGAAGACAAAACAAGATATGTGAAGCAACAGTTTTCCGGATACTGTACACCACACGCTGAAGGGCAGTGATCCCTGAAGTGGGAAATGAATGAGATGAACTTAACCATGTCCAGCTCATTAGCCCCAGAGAGTTGGCAGAGGCTGTGATGTGGGAAGAAGTAGGTCAAGTGGAGCCCGAAGATTCCCTGACTCAAGAAGATGGAGTTAAAAGCAAGAAAAAGGCAGCTCAAGTTGAGAGGACAGAGTATGGAAGAGGAGGGAGCTGTCGAGAGTGAGAACACCAGAAGTCTGCAGAGATACCCTTCAACTAGTCAACAGCACGCTCTTCAATACTCATCATGAGGAAAAACTAACCAAAAAGGTTGCAAGGAATTGTAGCCTGCATCTCACAAGTGTAGTTGTCGAGCCTGCTCCACAAATTAGATCAGAAATTTCATCATTTGCAGCACATTGGGTAGAGCACAACAGAATACCAACTCTGATATCGGGCATAATTATTCCTAACAAAATATTACTCTATCCTACTTAAAATACTTTTAGGCAGTAACTACTATACTTCAGCTAAACACAGAGGAAAACCACCCCCAGCCCTCAGCAGAGGCTGAGTGGAGAGCTCAGACTTCTACCTTCCCAGAGTGGTGTTAGAGAAATACCACATAGAAAAAAACAAATGGAAATTTTCTTCTTAAAAATTACAACTAAAATAAAAACACTGGTGGATGAGCTTGAGAAAAAAATAGAGAGGGAAGAGTGGAAAAATCAATGAATTGGAGGCAATAATAAAAATTAGCATATCTGAACAATAGAAGGAAAACAGACTTCAAAAAAATTGAGCTGAGCCTCCAAAATATTTGAGACTATTACAAAAGATCTTAACATGTCTGTCATTAGAGTTCTAGAACAAGAAGAGGAAGAAGGTGGGACTAAAAGTGCATTTGAAGAAATAAAGGCTGACATTTCTCCAAATTTGGCAAAACCACCAATTTATAGATTGAGGAAAATTAGTGAATTCCCAAATATGGAACCCCCTCTGATTCCATCCAAGAAATATCACGTGAGACTTCTAAAAAGTAAAGAAACAAAACAAAACAAAAAACAGTCACAAAGACAAGATGTGTTATATAAGGGAAATCAATTTGAATGAAGGATTGCTTGTTAAAACCTTTGGAGCCCAGAAGGAAGTATAATGTTTTTAAAGTGTTGAGAGAAAAGAACTGTCAACCCATAATTCTATATCCAGCAAATTTATCCTTCAAAAACTGAGGGGAACTCAAAGCATTTTCAGACCAAAAAAATGTGTTGCTAGTAGACCTACACTAAAAAGAATGGTTGGAAGAACTTCTTTAAACAGCAATAAAATGATAAAAGAAAGAACCTTGATATATTAAGAAGGAATAAAGAATTTGGATTGAGCAAAAATAGGAATAAATGTAATAAGCTTTTCTTTTCTGAGTTTTCTAGATTGTTATGACAAAACTGTCATAAACAAAAACTATAACACTACCTAACATAGCTCGCAATATATGTAAGTCTTTGTGATAATTACAAGTGGGGCAGCGGACGTAAATGTAGATGAGTTGCTGTGTTCCATTCAAATGGGTAAAATGTCCACATCAGTAGGCTTTGCCAAGTTACGAATATATAATGTGGTACTTAGAGTAAGTACTATAAAAAAAACTCCACTGTACAAAAAAATACACTCAAAACACCATAGATAAAATGGAATGACAAAAAAAATGGTCATATAACTCTCAGTAAAAAAGAGCAATAAAACGGAGAGAGTATAAATAAAGAGAAGACAGAAAACAAACTTTAAAAATGCAGGCTTAACCTTAAATTGTCAATAACTGCATGAAAAGTTAAAAGACCTTAAATGGTCTCAAGGTAGCAATTAAAAGAGAGACCTTGGCAGAGTGGATAAAGAGAACATAACCCCCAACTAGATGCTGTCTACGAAGGGGCCACTTCAAATGTAATGAGATAGGTCGGTTGAAAGTAAAAGGAGAGAAAAAGGATACCATGCAAACATTCATTTAAAACAGAAGACAGAAGAGCTGTCTTAATTTAAGATATAGTAGACTTCAGAGCAAAGAGATCACCAGGGACAAAGAGGATTTTCATATAAGGGCAAGAGGGTCAAGGCAACAAAAGACATTGCTGTCCTAAATACATATGCATCTAAACAACAGAACCCCAAGATACATGAAGCACAAACTGAGAAAGAGGAAGAGGAGAAATAGACAAAACCACAATTATAGACACTTTCACAGCCCTCTCTCAACAATTCAAAGAACAACCAGACATAAAACCAACAAGAATACAGAACTCAATAACACTGTCAACCAGTAGAATCTAATGAACATTTATAGAATATTCCATCCAACGAGAGCAGAAGACCCGTTCTTTTTAAGCACACACAGAAAGGAAACCAAGATAGAAATTAAAATCTGTCAACCTAGAATTCTATACCAGGCAGAATTCTCTTTAAAAAGCAAAGGCAAAATAGAAGGTTTTCAGATGCACAGAAGCTGAAAGAAATCATCACCGGGAACATTTCCCTGCAAGGAAGAATTTGCCAGTAGCAATGCTACAAGAACAGAAATATTAGAGGAAAATTTTCAGGTGAAAAGAAAACAATACTCGATGGAAAATTGAATCTTCACCAAAACAGGGAAGAGCAACCGTGTTTTTTTCTCCTATAATTCAATCAATTTCAAAGATAATTGTTTGAATAAGAGTAATAATGCATTGTGGGGCTTATAACATACATAAAAGCAAAATGGGGGACAAAAATAACACAAAAGTCAGAAGGAAAGAAATGAAATGTATTCTTAGAAGACACTTATTCCATGAAATGGTACGATATTACCGGAAGGAAGACTGATAAGATGTATACGTCCAGTTGGCAAACCAAAGCTCACAGATCAATCTGGCTCACAGCCTCTTTTTGCATGAGCTGTAAGCTAGGAATGATTATATGTTTTTAAAAGTTAAAGAAAAATGAATATGTAACAAAGACCATATGTGGCTCGCAGGTCTAAAATATTTATTACCTGGCTCTTTACAAGGAAAGATTGCCAACCTCTTACGTATATTAGAAAATCTAAAGCAATCACTAAGAAAACAATGTGAAGAATTATAATTGATTAACTAACAAAAGAGATACAATGGAATTAGAAAATATACTCAGTGAATATAAAAGAAGTCTTTAAAAAAAAGAAGGCAAAGGGAACAAATAAGAAATGGGACAAATTAAAATGTAAGAGCAAGATGATTGCTAGTTCTAAACCTAGCCATACCAATAATCACATCGAAAGTAAATGTCTAAAAACCCTAATTAAAGGATGGAGATTGTCAGATAAGAAAAAAAAAAAAGCAAGACCCAACTGCCTGTATGCCGCCTGTAAGAAGTGAACTCTAAATATCAAAATATAAAAAAGAGTTAAAAGGATGGACTAAGATATACCACACTAATATAATTAAAGAAAATCTGGAATAACTATATTAATATCAGAAAGGTAAATTACCAGGGGAAACTTACATATATATATGTAACTTATAAAGTCAACTCATTAAGGAGGACACAATACTTCCAAATATTTATGTAACTAATGGGAGATTAGTTACATAGATTTTGTAACTAACGCAAAATAAGTTAAGCAAAAACTGATGGAAGTTTCAGGACATATAGAAAAATTTCACAATTAGAGTCTGGGATTTCAACACGTTTCTCTCAAAAACTGTTAGGACAAGTAAACAGGAAATCAGCAATAATATAGAATACTTCAACAATACTTTTGACTAATTGAACCTAACTGATATTTATAGAATATTCCATCCAATAACAGCAGAATACACATTCTTATCAAGTACACACCGAACCATTTTGATGGTAACAAAAAGTTAATATACTGTTCCATAAAACAAGTGCTAATAAAGTTAAAAGGATTTGAGTGATGCAAAGTATGCACTCTTACACAATGGAATTAAGTGAGAAATCAATAACAGAAAAATTTCTGGAGAATTCCCAAGTACTTAGAAACTAAATAGTATACTTCCCAATAATCTGTAGGGCAAAGAAGAAATCAAAACATTTTTTTGAACTGAATTAAAATGAAAATAGGAGATATAAAAATATGTGGGCAGTGCTAAGGAGTCCTTAGTGACAAATTTGTAATGCTAAAGTCTATATGAGAAAAGAAGAAATATCTCAAATCAGTGACCTCAGAGTTTGTCTTTAGCACTAAAAAAAGAAGAGAAATGAAATCCAAAACAAGCAAATAGATTAAATAATAAAGGACAGAATGGAGATTAATGAAAGAAAAAACAGAAATAGAAGAGAGAAAACTAATTGCATCAAAAGCTACCTCTTCCTGGGGCACCTGGTGGCTCAGGTCATGATCTCTCATGATTTGTGAGATCAAGTCCCGGTCAAACTCCATGCTGACAGTGCAGAGCCTGCTTAAGATTCTCTCTCCCTCTCTCTCTGTCCCTCCCTCTCTAACGCTCTCAAGCATGCATGCACTCTTTCTCTCTCAAAATAAAAAAATAAACTGATTTTTTTAAAAAGCAGTTTGAGATCAATAAAATTGATAAATCTTTTGCCAGGAAGGTCAGAAAAAGAGGTAAGAAGGAAATTACTGATATCAGCAATAAGAGAGTTAATATCACTAAATACAGTTATCAAAATTATAATTACGATGGAAATATTTTGGCAATAATTTTGACAACTCAGAGAAAATAAACATGTTCTTAAAAGACAGAAATTTACCAAGCTTAAGATAATCAGATTAGCCCTACATCTAACAATGAAATTGAATATGTAGTAAAAACCTTCCCACAAAGAAAATGTGGAGCATATATGGCTTCTATGCTGAATTTTATCAAACATTTAAGAAGTAAATAATACCAGTTTTACATAAATTCTTCCAGACAATGGAGAGAAGGGAATATTTCCCAACTCATTCTATGTGGCCAACATTATACTTAACACTAAATCAGGACAAAGATATTATAATAAAACTACAGACCAATATACCTCATGAACATAGATGTTTCTATGTTAGTAAATTGAATCCAGCAATATATAAAATAGTTAGGTGGGTTTAACATTTTAAAACATCAGTTAATGTAACTTACCATATTAACAAACATTTTAAACATCTTAACTGATACAGAAAAAACATTTGACAGACCCAATATCCATTCATAATAAAGATTTTCATCAAACTAGGAAGAGAAAAAAATCCTCAACTTGATAAAAACATCTACAAAAAAAATCCACATCTAGTAACATAGTCAATGGCAAACAATAAAATGCTATTTTTTATGATCAGGAAAAGAAAACAGAGATATTCACTCATAGCATATTTATTCAACATTGTATTGGAGTTTCTAGCCAGTTTAATTAGAAAGAGAGAGAGAGGTGGGGAAGGAAGAGAAGGAGAGAGAGAGAGAGAGAGAGAGAGAGAGAGGGAGAGAGAGAGACACAGAAAGAAATAAGAGAATAGGAAGAAAAAGAAAGTGGAAGGGAAGAGTGGAAAGGAAGGAGGGAGGGGAAAAAAAAGGAAGGCATCCACATTGGAAATTAAGAAGTAAAACTATCTTTATCTGAGGATGGCATAATTTTGTATGTAGAAACATGATGAAATCTACAAAGAAGTAACTAAAACTAATTAAGTAGGTTTAGTAAGTTGCAAGATACAAAGGCGATATACTTAAGTAAATTTTATGAAAAAAAACAATGTTGGAGATCGATACTACCTAATTTCAAGACATATTATAAGCTACAGCAATCGAGGCCATGTGGTTTTGACATCAAGGAAGAAAAACAGGGTGCCTGGGTGGCTTAGTTGGTTTAGCTTCCGATTCTTTCTTTTGGCTGAAATCATGATTAAGCTGTGTGGGATCAAGCTGCTTTGGGCTTTATGCTGAACATAGAGCCTGCTTGAGATTTTCTCTCTCTCTCTTGTCTCTCTCTTTCTCTGTCTCTCTCTCTTTCCTTCTGCCCTTCTCCCCATCTCATGTTCTCTCTCTCAGAAAGAAAGAAAGAAAGAAAGAAAGAAAGAAAGAAAGAAAGAAAGGAAGAAAGAAAGAAAGAAAGAAAGGAAGGAAGAAAGGAAGGAAGGAAGGAAGAAAGGAAGGAAGGAAGGAAGGAAGGAAGAAAAAGGAAAAGAAATAAAATAAACAGAAAAAGAAATCAGTGGAACAGATAGAGAACCCAGAAATCGATGTACGCATATTTTGACAGCTGATTTTTTGTAAAGGTGCTTATGCTAATAAATGGAAAGTGATGGTAGACATCCTTATGTAAAAAACAAACAAAACAAAATAAAAATTTCATCATACCTTACACCATGTACAAAAATAAAATGGACCATAAATCTAAATGTAAACCTAAAACTATATAGAAGAAAACAAAGAAAACTCTGCAACTTTAGACTGGCAAAGATTTCATAGACACATTAGAAGCATTAGCAATGAAATAATAAGAAATTTGTGTTCCTCAAAAAATATACTGCTGAGACAATGAAAAAGCAAGGCACAAACTGGGGGAAATCATTTGCAAATTATATGTATAATAAATGATTTGTATCCAATACATAATGGACTCCAAAACCGCATAATTCAAAAGCAAACAGCCCAATTTAAAAAAATGGCAAGAGATTTGACAGATACTTAGCAGAAAAGATATATGATTGCAAATGGACACATGAACAGATGCTAAACAGCCATCAGGCATCAAGGAGAAGCAAATTAAAACCACAATTAGACACCACCACACCTTTATTAGAATACCTAAAAAGAACAATTATGGGTGATGATGACCAGGAACTAGATTCAGCTTTCAAATAATGCTGGTAGGAATGTAAGATGGTCCAATCACTTCAGAAAACAGTTTGGTAGTTTCCTAATTAGTTGAACATATTCGTATCATATAATCCAGGCATTCCTCCCCAAGGGGTTTACCCAAGAGAAATGAAAACATATGCCCATACAAATACCTGTACAAGAATTTTCATAGCAGGCTTATTTGTAATAGCCCCAGACTGGAAGCAATCCTGATGCCCATTACAGATGAATTAGACAACCAGGTTGTGGCACACCCATACAATGAAATATTATTCAGTATTTTGAAGGAATGAACTATGAATACATTCAACAACACAGGTAAACCTCAAAATTATTATGCAAAGGGGAAGAAGCCAAATCAGTACCATGGAAAAAGTAGGGAGGAGTATTATAGGGAGAGATCACTAAAGGCATAAAGAAGCAGTCGAGGGTGATGGAGATTATCTTGCTGGTGGCGGTAATTTCACAGTGTGTGTGTGTGTGTGTGTGTGTGTGTGCACGCACGCTCGCATATGTGCATGCGTGTGTGTAGTTATGGATATGCATATATCATACTGTATACACTTTTTAAAAAATTTTAATGTTTATTTGTTTTTGAGAGAGAAAAGGACACAGAGTGTGAGCAAAGGAGGAGACACAGAATCCGAAGCAGGCTCCGGGCTCTGAACCATCAGTACAGAGCCCGACGCGGGGCTTGAACCCATGAACCACGAGATTGTGACCTGAGCCAAAGTCGGATCTTAACCGACTGAGCCATCCAGGCGCCCCTGTGTATACTTTAAACTTATGCAATGTATTATGTGTCAATTACATCTCATTAAAGTTGTTTTTTAAAAACTTCAATTAACTTAGCTGTTGAATTTAACTTTATTTTCCCAGCATTCTAGACACCATCGAATGAATTCAGTAATGCCTGTTGAAAGCCTACATTGTCACAGACAGTAAAGTGCAGCAGATGTAACCCTCTCCTAGGCTTTATTTCTGCCTGATTCAAACGGTATTGGAATCTTAGAGAAAATAATAACAGCTAGTATGTGTTAGAAAGTCATTATGTACCAGAAACTTTTTCTAAGCCAACTTTTTAAATCCTTACAACAATTCTTTGAAGATGATACTTCCATCGTGCGCATGTAATAGATGAATAAACTTTCCCAGGATCACAAACTCATACCAAAACCTCAGACCTCCTGCTATGATCTCCACTATCTGGAAACACAGATTTCAAGATTAAGAGACTACAGCATCATCTCCTCCTTCTTGAGTCTACTTCTTCTTCCCACCTGCCTCTTTTCCCTCATCTCTCCGGAAAGCTGTCGTTCCTATTTTTCCTATTTCTTTGTCTTTTACAGTAGCCTCCTTGTCTAGGCAGAAAGTCTTCGCTTTTCCACTGCTGAGCCTGAGAAACGTGAAGCCATCTTTTGGTTGGCAAAGCTAGAAACAGCTTTCAAATAGCGGTAGAAGTGTTTCCATGCCCACAGCTGGGACATGCACCCGATCTGGCACAGAGTAGGACTCTGTGGGTTCTGAGGGGACACCCGGGATGGTTATAGAGCCATCACAGGTGCCATAAAGCACATACGAGCTTCCACTTTGTCAGGCTTTGTCAGGCAATGAAGAATTCAGTATGAATGGAATTTCGAGAAAATTGAAGGCAACTCGTCTCAGATTCCAGAATGCGTTGTTCCCCCATGCTCTCATGGCTAAATACTAAACGCAGGCACAACCTGAATCCTGGTTTCTGATAGAAAAAAAAGTTGAAAAAGAAAAAAGTCGGAGTCATATTTAAAACAAAATATAAGTGAATTCTCTCTTAGGATCCCTCTTGGTAGCAGGCAGAGCTATAGCTTCCTGAGATGTGGGTCAGGCTGAGTTGGCTACGAACACAAGTACCGTCTTCCATTTGCTGCAAGAGCAGTTTTAAGGCTCTATTGTTCGATCCCTGCTGTTTTTCACATTAACTAGAAATCTGGCCTTTAGATGTTGAACAAGATGAGGCCGCCTAATTTCTCCTGTGTTAGTAGCAGTTCATGCTTTGGTGAGTTAAGGTCAGCCAAAGAAATGCTGTGTGCAAATCAGACAAGTGAAAACCTAGGTGCATAGTTTTTAATTTTAAGAGCTCATTGGAAACATTTCCTAACCCAGTGTCCTAACAACAATATTTTTCAAGAATGAAATCCATCCTTGCTGGAAAGGACATTAAATATTTAATTTTTCTTCCCACTTGTTTAAGTGACTTAATTAGTATTGCATTTTAGGACTTTAAATCACACTTCCTGGTTGTTTATTTTTTAAGTATGATTATTTTGCTTACATGCATGTTATCTTCCTGGAGTCATTTAAAATAAACCCAATTAAAATATAAGACTGTGTATAAGAGGCATACAGGGGAAAAATTACTGTCACAAAATACAGAGTACTCAATAACTGTAAAAACTAAGCTATTATAAAATTTAAATATGATTATTGGACAAAGTAAAAAGAAATAATTAAAATACATTTTAAAATTCCACCCTGAGAACTCCAAGAGATGCAAAAGCTATAAATAACAAATATTAATGCCAACATGCAAAATATATGGAAATAGCAAAATCAATGTGTCAGTTAGAAGTGCTTTGAGTTTTTTTGCCTTTGTTTTCTTTAATATTTAAAGTAATAATCATTTGATTATTGAATCTTATTGAATAAGAAGTGATTATTTCTAGGTGCCCAACTATTGTTAAAGTAACTGGGTGCGTAGCTATGAGTGAACTTTCTTCTTTCATAAAGACATAAAATATTGAAGATGTAAGTGGATTTTTATGCCTTCTTATAAATTGTGTAGTTGAAGCTTGATAATTTTGTGAAAGACTAAATTAATTTGTTAACCAGCTTAAATTTACCACCTTTTAGTTTGTAAAACCTATTTGCCTTGCCAGGGAGGGACTATTGCAATTTACAATTGTGTTTTCTAGTCCTAAGAACAATTGTTTTTCATTTGCATATTGAGATGGTGAGAAACAATGACAAAACTCCTGTATTTGCATTACAACTGAGTCTTTAAACGGAAAAAAAATTACACACACACATAAATGTTGGCATATATGTACACACACACACACACACACACACACACACACAAACACTTTCTGAGCTCTGCTTGCAAAATTTGTTGATGCTGGACTTAAAGGATTAGAGTAAGAACAGATCTTAAAGAGATAAAGATCTGTCCAATTGCTTTTCTTCTTGCATGTTAGACATAGCTTGTGGTATAAGACATAACGGTTTTTTTCTAGAAGTAAAGAAATGGTTTAATGTCAGAAAAAGTCTGTCCTTGGGCACAGTTACAGATTAAAGGCAGAAAATACTTTAATGCATTCAAAGAAAGTACTTGATAAAACTAAAAATCTACTTATGATTGTAAATCTTTTAGCAAAGTGGAAATAGAAGGAAATTTCCTTAAACTCAATAAAAGTTACCTATCACAGTAAATATCATTCTCGGTGGTGACAAATTAGGACCATCCCCTGTAAAATTAGGATCAGGACAATTGTATATGGAGCCTTGTGCTTGAGGTATTATCCTGTGTGGTTTTGACATAGGAACCAAGAAACTGAACAGTGGAAAAGAAATGGGGGCCCAGAGACCTGTGCTGTATGGAAACTGCTCTTTTGCTAGAATAGGCATTGTGGATGATCTGATACATGGCACTGGAGCAATTGGTTATTCCATATAGAAAGTACTAAAGAGGATCTTTCTTCTGGTGTTATACCAACATCAAATATATAACTAAATATTTAAATATAAATATAAGGACTTTAAAACTACTGACATGAGGAAAGGGGACACTTTCCTAGACAAGAAACACAAAGATCAATAAATTCCAGTAAAAAAAAAAAAGATAAATCAGTTAAAAGAAAGGCAACCCAATGTAAAAAGAGCAACATACATGATCAAGAATTTCACAGAAATGGAAACCCAAATGGCAAGTAAACAAATGCACATTCTCATTATTCTCAGAGAGATGCCAAATGAGAGCACAGGCATTTTACAGCCAATAGATTGACAAAAATAAAGATACCTTGTAATACCAAATGTTGACTAGGAAGAAACAGGAACGATGTAATTGCAGATCTATATTGATAAAGCCATTTGGAAAACAGTCTGCATTGTCCTGGAAAGCTGGACATTCATATATGCTATGCTATTAATTCCACTCCAGAGGT
This sequence comes from Proteles cristata cristata, assembly GCA_017311185.1. Lineage (NCBI taxonomy): Eukaryota > Metazoa > Chordata > Mammalia > Carnivora > Hyaenidae > Proteles > Proteles cristata. Next base: position 230,296 of record JAESUZ010000067.1, on the reverse strand, counting down.
GATCAGAGCAGCACTGTCTGTATTGCAGGCAAAGTGAACAGAAGGAAAGAAACCAATCATCATAGGAACAGAACATGTTTAGACAAGAGACTATTATACATCAGTGAAATTAATAAGTAACAATTATGTAGCACATCCTAGTTGAACTTTAAAAACATTATTCAGAGAAAAGTAACTCATAATTGTCTACATATAAAATGATACTCTTTTATAGAGCTGGAACAGCAAAATGAATGGATATATTTTTCAGATTATGTTATATGTGTGTGGATATGTGTATGTAAACCTGTATGTGACAGAATGATTTTTAAAAAGACAAAGAGACAATAAGAAAAAACATTAGAGTGGAAATTCCCAAATATGAGCTTCAGTACCTTACTCTTAATTATCTTGAAAATGCCATTGAACCCTTAATCATGACTCAGTGTTATTATAAACATCTGTTCTGAAACCCTAAAATTGGTGATTCTGTATAGCACTGAAGATGTAGGTCATGCCTTCATATAAATTTTCTACTTCTATGGGAGAAGCTAACTCAGCGTAATCTCATGAACCAGGCAAAAGCCTTGTCATTTAGCGGAAAATGCACTAGACTGGAAGAGAATGGACAGGGGTTTTTGTTCTGAGACTGCCATGATGTCCCTGGTAAACCTGAGCAAGTCACCCAAGCTCCCTTGTCCTTGGTCTTCTCACTTGTCCCAGAAGAGCGTGTATTACAGTAGTGTTTCCAAACGCAATTGCTAGAGTATCTACCACTGCTAGAGTATCTACTACCAGGTAGAAAAATCTACCTGGATTTTTCCAGGGCTACATTCCACCTGTACCATTATTTACTTAAAAACTTTCTTTATATTGGTCTACTCTGCTAAATTTTGTTTTGAGTGAAATTTTGTGTCTACCAACATATGACCAGTATAACATCTTATAAAGACATGGTTACGCAAGATAAATATTTTCAAAAAAGCGGTGCCAATAAACTCTAGTTAGGTTTTCTCCTTCTGGCAAAGGCTCTGGTGTAGACCCGATTTCACCTTATGAAAAACAGAAATGACAAATGTTGAAGAGGTGTTAAGGACAGGCTAGCACGAGTGAAGTTCATCTTCTCTTATGAGGATTAAAACAGATTTGCAAGAGAATCATATTTTTTTCGCTATGTGATTCAGAAGTTTAGAATAGTTCACATGCCATGGTTTGGGAAACCCTGCTCTGGGCAGTTATTAAGTGTCCGCTCAACTCTAATATTTTATTTTCACTCTGTGGTTCAGGCCCAGGCAAAGGATATAGAAGAAAATGAAATATTCTTTGGGGACAGGAAGGGTCTCTCCTTGCCCCCACCCTATCATTGTCACCTGCTATTTCATCTGAAGCAGAGGTAACAAATTCTGCCATCTGAGGAGAGAAAGATTTGGTAGCCATGCAGAAGGCATGTTTTTTTTCTTCCTTTTTAAATTTTTTTTAATGTTTTATTTATTTCTAGAAGAGAGAGAGAGAGAGAGACAGTGTGAGCAGGGGAGGGTCAGAGAGAGAGGGAGTCACAGACTGAAACAGGCTCCAGGCTCTGAGCTGGCAGTCAGCACAGAGCCCGCTGGGCCCGAACCCACGAACCGCGAGATCATGACCTAAGTGAAAGTCGGACGCTTAACTGACTAAGCCACCCAGGCGCCCCTTTTTTTCTTCCTTTTAAAAAAATTTTTTTTTCAAGTTTTATTTTTTATTATTATTTAATTTATTTTTTTTTACAAATAGTTTATTGTCAAGTTGGTTTCCATATAACACCCAGTGCTCATCCCCACAAGTGCCCTCCTCCATGCCCATCTCCCCCCTCGCCCTCACATCCATCAGTCCTCAGTTTGTTTCTCAGCATTCAAGAGTCTCTCATGGTTTGCCTCTCTCCCTTTCCCCCACCATTTCCGCCCTTCTTCTCCCCCATGGTCCTCCGTTAAGTTCCTCCTAATCCTCCTAAACGTGGAAACATATGGCATTTGTCCTTCTCTGCCTGACTTATTTCGCTCAGCATAACACCCTCAAGGTCCATCCGTGTTGCTACACAGGCCAGATTTCATTGTTTCTCATTGCCATGGAGTATTCCATGGTGTAGATAAACCACATCTTCTTGATCCATTCATCTGTTGATGGACACTTAGGCTCTTTCCATGTTTTAGCTATTGTGGAGAGTGCTGCTATGAACATTGGGGTACATGTGCCCTATGCATCAGCATTTCTGTATCCCTTGGGTAAATTCCTAGCAGTGCTATTGCTGGGTCATAGGGGAGTTCTATTGTTAGTTTCCTGAGGAACCTCCACACTGTTTTTTTCCAGACGGGCTGTACCAGTTTACATTCCCACCAACAGTGTAGGAGGGTGCCCGTTTCTCCACATCCTCACCAGCATCTAGAGTTCTCTGATTTGCTCATTTTAGCCACTCTGACTGACGTGAGGTGGTATCTCGGTGTGGTTTTGATTTGTATTTCCCTGATGAGGAGGGATGCTGAGCATCGTTTCATGTGTCTGTTGGCCATCTGGATGTCCTCTTTGGAGAAGTGTCTGTTCATATCTCATGCAGAAGGTATGTTAAGTGTTCACGGAGAAAAATTCTTTTTTTTTTTTTTGTTTCTATGTTTTAATATAAACAATGAGGCAATTATGCTCACTGAAATTTACTTTTGTGAATATGTGTAAATATTTCAACAAGTGAGATTTTTTTTTTTTACAAATAGTTTATTGTCAAATTAGTTTCTACATAACACTCAGTGCTCATCCCCACAAGTGTCCTCCCATAGAGAAAGATTCTTAAAAGGAGAACTCAATGCTGAAAGGTGGTAAATGGCATATGGAATTAGATCATCTACGTGACGGTCTATGGCCAATGCATTGTGCATTGGGCTGGCTGAGTTAATTCATATTTTGTGACTGTTGAAAGTCTCTTTTGTCAATGAGTTGTTTTCTTTATTTAACACTCCACGGATCTCAAAGATAAGACATCAAGATCATGCTACCCAAAGGAATGGGCAGAAGTTGCCATCTTACCAATATTCTCTGTGGATGATACATGTAATTCACTGGTTACTAAACCTGCCAGATTTCCTTACCCATCTCAGCCCTGTGTGGTGAGGCTGAGAAAAGTCAGACTCTCTCAGGCTGGTGCTGTCTCAGGTAACCCTCCTGTTAATGTTCTATACAACCTTCTGGAAAGGCAGTCTATTTGGTACATCCGCATGGAACAACAAGCTGTATTTCCTTATCAGGCACCATCTCAAGGAAATTTCACTTTTTACCTCATTTAAATCACAGAATATATATTTAATTTCACCCTGACCTTGCTGATCTATAAATAAAGCTATGAAGAGATCTGTTATGGAAAGTAATTCAGCTTCTAGTAAATGACAATAAACATTGCAACTGTTCAGTTCTCTCATCTGAGGCTCGGATCTGAATATTGTTCATTAAAAAAAAAAACAAAACTTAAACCATTTGCCTTGAAGATCCTGTGAGAAGACTTGCAATTTTCAAAAAAAAAAAAAAAAAAGTACAAGTTGTTTGGCATTTTCTTTAAATCAAAACACTACACAAAGCAATAAATTTTAGAATCATTGTTTTAATTTAAAGTCCCTTTTTACTTCTAGTGATCTTTCTTTTAGAATTGAATGTCAACCTCACTTTATTTTTACCATTGTTTTTTTTTTCTTCCCTCAAATGCTGAGTATGATCTGGCTATACAAAATTTCAAATGAAAAAGACACTAAATAAATTATGAATTAATGGAAATATTTGAGCTAGGAAAGGCAATAAATAGAAAATAAAAGAGAAATATGTTATCCGCAGAGGAAAAATTCTTAGAAACAAAGTACATCGGGGCACCTGGGTGGCTTTATCTGTTAAGTGTCCGACTTCGGCTCAGGTCATGAACTCAGGGTCCATGGGTTGGAGTCCCACATATGGCTCTGTGCTGACAGCTCAAAGCCTGGGGCCTGCTTCAGATTCTGTGTCTCCCTCTCTCTCTGCCTCTCTCTGCTTCTCTCTCTCTCAAAAATAAACATGAAAAGAGTATATTATTTATGTTTTCTAAAAGGAAATCCATAAGAAAAGGATTAGTGGCTTTTGTTGGAATCACCATTTCAACTAAATGAAAGATAAATCTTGTCTATATTCCCTGTGGCTGGTAGAGGAGTGATAATGAGAAAGTCTAGGCAGGGAAGCAAAGTACCCCTGCACATGGCCAGTGTTGCCTCCTTGTTCAACCTCACTCATCCAGCTGTGTGATAACCAATTGGTATGATGGGCATGGAAGCATTTTGGAAATTTTAAATCACTGCTCAAATATATGCTATGATTTCTTCTTTTATTATTATTCCCCAAATGAAGTAAGTGGCCTCATCTTCAAGCATAAAAAAGATTCCTCTAGTCATTGAGAGGTAGACACTTGAGGCCTTAAGATTTAGACCTTCACTTCTACTTAGGTCATAAAACACCTGTTAAATGGGACCCAGACATCCGCCTTAGATTGTCTAGGAGATTGAAAACCTCTGACTCTACCCATATATAGTGTCCAAAATTGACTAGGCACTGGGACTACCAGGAGAATTAGCAGCTCAGGGGCTTAGTAACCACTGCAGTGGGCCACAAAGAGAGCTCTAGGAGCACAGAAAACAATATCAGCTGTTTTAGCTCATTTTTACTAAACAAAAAATCAAAAAGCTAGAATCAAATGAGATGTCTCCTTCTCATATTCTTCTTTAAGTAAACCCAAAAGGTCTGTCCCTCAAGGGTTTATATCATTAGTATTCATAGGTGTGCTTAATGATATAGCCAGTAAATTTAAAATCATCACAGTAAATTAAAAATGTCCTTTCAGTTAAAATAACTTTGACTCAATTTCTTTTTCTTAATTTACTAATTTATTCTCAAAAATCAGTAAGCATCCCTCACATATCATTGGGGTAATTTAAAAGGAATTTTTAATGAGCAATGTGTTATCTTTTGGCACATGTAAATAGTCTGCATAATTTCCAATTAGACTTGAATTTATAATGTTTATAGATGTTTGCAAAATGTAAACTACTTAGCATAATTACTCAAGTTCTCCATCAAATTAGAAATGATAACATCAAAACTTTTTGAGCCTTGATAAAAGTATTCATTCCTTCCTAATTAAAAAAATAGATCTGTGACTTTCTCTTTTTTAAAATTTTTTAAAAAGTTTATTTATTTATGTTTTGAGAGAGAGGAGAGGGAGAGAGAGAGAGAGAGAGAGAGAAAGCAGGGGAGGGGAAGAGAGAGAATCCCAACTAGGATCCCCACTGTCAGTGCAGAAACCAATGGGGGCTCAAACTCATGAACTATGAAATCATGACCTGAGCCAAAATCAAGAGTTGGCCACTTAACGGACTGAGCCACCCATGCACCTCTGATCTACGGCTTTCTATTTCAGATAATGGGACAATAGGCAATTTGGATCAGTCCTTCTCTGGAAACCGATTGATAAATAAAGATAGAATACATATTTTAAATTGTTCTTAGGAGGATTAAATATATGCCGAAGGAAGGAATTACCAGAACAAAAGAAAGTGGAAAGACTAGAGCACAAAGAGATAAAGGTGCGCAGAAGCCCTGAGGGCATTTCAAATGATGGTAGAGATCGGTGAATACATGTGGTTTGACGGTCATGGGGAGAACAGGACAGAAAACAAAGTGGAGAGGGTAATAAAAGACCTTCCCTAAAATAAGCTAAGATCCTAAAATGGTATTTCCCAGGATGAAGGTGAACCAGAAGTGCAACAGATGCAGAAATCACAGCCAAGATCTATCTAATCAGTCATCTCAAGCCTTCCAATTAGATTTTAGTGGATCCAATTACCAGGCAAAAAAGCAAACACAAAAATTTTCTGGAGAAAAATATTGTCATTTTAAACCTCAAATTCTTTCTATAAATTATATTTAAGATATTCCCTTAAGGATAGCAATAAGGCACAAGTTGAGAACCAGCAAACAATGCACAACAGGAAATGACTTGATAATCTTGAGGAATTAGAATTTTAAGATCCAGGTGGCAAAGTCAATGGAAATAAAACACAGGCTTCCAAGATATATTCTGAGAAAAGAAAGTGATTAAAAGGGCATAGAAAGAGAATGATGTGAGACTGGTAGACAAAATTCAAGAGGGGAACTTCAGCTTCCGCTGAAGACATAGTAACAAGGACTGGATTTACCTTTCATTTAAAACAACAACAAAAGATAATATATATGAAAATTCAAAGGACAGTTTTAAGAGCAGACTAGACATAGCTGAAGAGAAAGTTAGTGAGCTGGAAGGTAAGTGCAATTAAACTCTCCAACATTCAGTAAGGAGAAATGGAAAGATATGACAAAAAGAAGAGGGTAAAAGAAGTATGTATTTGATCAGAATCCTGGAAGAGGAAAGAAACAGAGTATAAACAACTGAGAATTTTATGAGTGTTGTTTTTTTTTGTTGTTGTTATTGTTTTTTATTGGTTTTGGACTTTTTTTTAGTTAAGCATTGTGTTTGAGATCATTGTAGATATACATATAGTCATAAGTCCTAGTACAGTGGGATGCCATATAACCTCTACACAGTTTCCTCTAATGGTATATATTATAAAGGTGTAGTATAATAATAGAACCAAGAAATTACCTTTGATACAATTAAGAATGTTTCTATCATCCATGGATCCCTCTTATTAATCCTTTTGTAGCCACATCCACCTTTCTCATCCCCAGTTTTGACCCCAGGCAACTACTGGTTTGTGTTCCATTTCTATAATTTTATCATTTCAAGAAATTACAAAAATGGAAGCATACAGTATGTCACCTTTTGAAACTGGATTTTCTCATTCAGCATTATTCCCTAGTGATTCTTCCAAGTTGTATGTATCAGTAGTGTATTCCATTTTATTGCTGAGTGATATTCCACAGTGTGGGCATATGGGTTCCGGGACTATCACAGAGAGAGCTGCTATGGACTTTTATATACAGATTTTTGAGTGAACCTAGGTTTTCATTTTTCTAGAATAAATGTCAAAGAATGCAATTGCCAGGTCGTATGGCAGTTCCATATTTACGTGTATAAGAAACACCAAACTGTTTTCCAGAATGGCTGTACTGTTTTTTATATCTCCGCCAAGACTGTATAAGTGATTCAGTTTCATTGCATTTTCACTAATATGTAGTGTTGTCACTATTTTTTTATTTTGAGCGTTGTGATAGGTGTGTGGTGACCTCTCATCCTGATCTTAATTTGCATTTCCCTAATGACTAATAATGCTAAATATCATTTCAGGTGTTTATTCTTTAATTTTTTTAAATGTTTATTTATTTTTTGAGAAAGAGAGAGAGGGAGAGACAAAGCATGAGTGGGGGAGGGGCAGAGAGAGAGGGAGGCACAGAATCTGAAGCAGGCTCCAGGCTGTGAGCTGTCATGACAGCACTGAGCCTGACACAGGACTAGAACTCAGGGAAGTGAGATCATGACCTGAGCTGAAGTCAGATGCTTAAGCGACTGAGCCACCCAGGTGCCCCTCATTTCTTGTGTTTCTTTGCCATCTGTATAACCTCTCTGTTGAAATGACTCTTCATATCTTTTGTCTGTTTTCCAGTTGGATTCTTTAACTTTTTTACTGTTGAGTTTTGAGAGTTCTTTGTAGTTTCTAGTTCTGTATCCGGTATGTGCTTTGTGAGTATATTCTCCCAGTCTATACCTTGTCTTATCATCCCTTCAATAGGTTTTCTGCACAGTAAAATTTATCATTTTGATGAGGTTCAATTAATCAAATTTTCCTTTTATGAATCATGCTTTTGATGTCAAGGCTATTTGCCTAGCCCTAGTCTTGATCCCAGAGATTTTCTCCAATTTTTTTAATAAAAGTTTTATAGTTTTACATTTTACATGTAAATCCATGATCCATTTTGAGTTAAATTTTATACAACATGTGAGGCTCGGGTTGAGATTTTGTGGGGATTTTTTGTTTTGTTTTCTGGTTTTTGTTTTTATTTTTTGTTTGTTTTGTTTTGTTTGCCTATGGATACCCAATTACTCCAGCATCATTTGTTGAAAATACTATCATTATCTTTCCTCTATTAAATTCCTTTCATACTCTTACCAAAATCAGTTGATCATACTTGTACAGGGCTATTTCTTGTCTCTAGTCTCTTCTGTTGATCTTTGATCCCTCTACCTACATTGCCTCGAGTACTGAACTGGATTAGACCTTTATCAGATTCCTCCTACTTGATCTTTTTCGAAATTATTTTAGATATCTTAAGACCTACAACTTTCTTATAAATTTTAAACTCTATGTCAACTGAAAATCCCTGCTGGGATTTTGAAAGGAATTACATTAAACTTATAGATCAATTTGGGGAGAATTTACCTCTTCACTCTGTTGAGCCTTCCTATTCATGAACATGGTGTGTCCTTGTGTTTGTTCAGATCTTCTTTGATTTCTTTCATCAGTTTTGTGGTTTTCAGACGATGAGTCTTATACAAGTTTTATCAGGTTTACAGTTGAGTATTTCATTTTCTTTGGCATGATTAGGAATGGTATTGTGTTTTAATTTTGGTACCACATATTCATTTTTGTACATGGAAATGCTATTGACTTTTGTGTGTTTATCTTATATCTTGGAAACTTGTCAAACTCAAGTAACCCTAGAAGTGGCTTTTGTTGTTGATGCCTTGGAATTTTCTACATAGACAATCACGCCATTGATAAATAGGGATAGTTTTATCTCTTCCCCCCATTTCAATCTTAATGACTTTAGTGGGGGTTTTTTCTTGTCTCATTGTAGTAACTAGACCCTCCAGCGTTATGATGAGTAAGAGTGGTGAAAACAGACGTCTTTGCTTTGTTCTCAATACTACAGGGAAAGTATTCACTCTGTTATCATTAAATATGGTGTTCGCTGTAAGTTTTTTAATATGTGTTCTTTATCAAGGTGATGTTGTGCCCTCTATCCCTAGATTACTGAGAATTTTTAACATTAATGAATACTGGATTTCGACAAATGTTTTTCTAGGTCAAATGATACGATCATATGATTTTTCTTCTTTAGCTTGGTCTTATGGTGAGTTACATTGATTGATTTTTGAGTGTTGATTTTTACATAAAGCCCCACTTCGTTATGATGTATAATTCTTGTATGCTTTGCTGATTGTTAGTTGCTGATATTTGTTGAATATTTTTACATCTAAATTCATGAGAAACACGGGTCTCTAGTTTTCTTTTTTTGAGTGGTCTTTCTGTGGTTTTGGTATCGGGATAATAGATGCTAGCCTCTAAAATTATCTGGAATGTGTTTCCTTCTCCTCTATTTTCTGTAAGAGATTTTGTACATTTGATGTTAATCCTTTGTGAGATTGCCATCTAACCATTGTTGGCACTGCCTTTTTCAGCCTCCTTGGAAAGGGGTGGATGTGGACATTGAGCTCACCATGATGCATGGCTTATACCAGGGGTGGGCCACAGACAGGCACAGACTCACCCTGACTTGTACTCCCAGACCCAGGAATTCAGTCGAGTTGATGTTGGATGGGAGTGAAGACTCAGTTCCAGTTGACCCCTCCAGGGGGATTCAGAGTGCTGTCTTCTTCTTCTCGACAGGTGATGGAAAATTAACTGTTTGCTTCCCTGTTAGACACCACCAAGCAGGGAGTCAGAACACTGTGTGGGGTAGCATAGAGGGTAGACTTGGGCTAGAACTTGTTTGTCCCCACTGAAACCACAAGGGTGTGATTTTATATATTGGCATTTGGCTGGAGTAGGGTGGATATTGTTCACAAGGTTTTCTGTTACTGAGAGGCAGCAAGGAAACCCAGGGAAGTCATCGCTGTGTTTTTCCTTACGTCCAGGCAACCCGCCTTCTCCCTGCTGGTGAAATCCTTCCTATGCTTGCTGTTGTGTTACATCCACTGTTTTTTAGTCATCTTGGAAGAACTGGGCATTCTCCAAGACTTTTTTTTTAATAGGCTTTTTTTTTTTAAATAACAGTTTTAGGTTCACAGTCACATTAAAGAGAAGTTACAGAGATTCACTGTATCCCCTCGGCCTCCCACACATGCACAGCCTCGTCCATTATCAGTGTTCCCCACAACAGTGGTGCATTTTGTACAGTTGATGAACCTGCATTGATGCGATCATCACCCAAAGTCCACAGTTTACATTTGGGTTCACCCTTGGTGTTGTACATTCTCTGAGTTTGGACAGATGTATCATCATACGTGTAGCCACCATTGCAGTATCACAAGGAATGGCTTCACTAAAATCCGCTGTGCCTCATCATTCCTCCCTCCTTACAAACTCCGGGCAGCACTGACCTTTGTCTCTCCCCATAGTTTTGCCTTTACTTCTCTTCAAGACTTTTCAAGACACACATCTTTGGCTTCAAGAAGCACTACAAAATTGATACCAGTTTGGTTTGGGTTATCTCAAAGGCCAGTGGCTTTACATAAAACAGCCACTGGCCTCCATGCTCGTGTTCAATGTACCAGTTCATGGTGGGATCCTCATCTACACGGGCTCAGGCTATTCCTCTGGCTCAAGGAGGCAAATGCTCAACCTGTCATTTAATCCTTCCTTCCAGAGCTCAGCGAATTTGAGTCCATTAACCAACTCTTCCCAGACATTTAGTGCTTCAAGTCTTCCGAAAGGAGATGTTTCCTGTTCAAAGTGAACTCTCAGCCCACCCTTCTGAGGCAGGGGGGTTTCCAGCAAAGAGGAGAGTGAGGGAGTGGTGGTTGGTTTTCTGTTCTCTGGTGTGTCAGGCTATGTGTTAGGCTTTCCTGAGGTACAAGCCCTGTGTGGTAGTTCTACACACCAAGTTCCTGGGATGAGACTGCATCCTCGAGGGCTGCTGGATTTGTGTGTTGGAGTGTGAAGTGGCCTTTGCAGTCCGGAACTGTCCTAACATTCCATGCAGCTCAGTCTCTTCCATGCACAGTCACCCCAAGGCTGTAGGGCTCCTCTGCTCCTCTGTCTTGCGCAAGCTCCCTCTACATTAGCATCCTTTAGAAGGGAGCCCTTCACCCCAAGGATCAAATCTTAGCAGTTTTCTAAAGCTGGGAATTTAGGACGAGCTTCTTTTATTTAGTTTGATGCCTTTGAGACTCATCCAAGTTGTGTGTATCAATAGCTCATTCTTTTTAATTATTGAGCACATTCAATTGTACTGCTGTCCTACACTTTTGCCATTCTTCACTAAAGGACATTTGTGGTGTTTGCAGCGTGGGCAGCCATGAATAGAGCTGCAAGGAACATTCCTGTGCAGGTTTTTGTAGGAATAAAGGTCCATTTCTCTAGGGTGGGATTCCTAGTTCATCTGGGGTGTAAGAAAACAAACTCTCTCCTCCTCGCGGGCATTTTTCCTTTTACTACTCACACAGAACACTTCACCTCAGACACTTCCGGTCACCAAATGTGACTAAATAATTTTGAGACGTTGGCTGAGTGCTTTGTAGTGCAACCCAATCCTGGTGCTGTCTCCAAGAGGTCGGATCACATCACACAAGTTCAGAGCTCGGTCCACAAGACCATCCTCCACTTCAGACACACACCCAGGTTACCTGTGCTTCTGACCAGTGGGCTGTACATCGGATGTTCTGACAACCCCTTCCTCGGGTTTGATTAATCTGCTAGAGTGGCTCATAGAACCCAACCAAAGACATTACTTACTGTTTATAGGGGTTTCTTATTAAGGGACATGATAAAAGATACAGATAATATCCAGATGGGAGACATGGCTAGGAAGGTGTGTGGGCAAGGAAAATGGGTTCCCCTGTCGTCTCCAGCACACCTCTCTCCTGTACCTCCGTGTGGTCAGCAACCCAGAAGCTCCCCAATTCCTGTACTACTGGGGATTTTATGGAGATTTATCACATAGGCATGATCAATTATTAAGCAGAGAGTAAGTGCTTGGAAGAGGCAAAGAAAAAGGCTTCTAGGTTTCCTAGGAGGTAGTATTCACTGATAGATAGGCAAAGACAGGAGGACTTCCTGGAGGAGGTGGTTCTTAAGCAAGGCTTTTAAAAATGGGACCATTTAGAGAGGCAAAAAGTCAGAGGACAGGCTTTCCAAGTGGTAGAATATGATTCAAGCCACAGACACTCAAAAGCTTGGGGCACCTTCCAACAGCCAGCAGAGATATTCTCTGTTAAGGTCACACTTCCCACCCATGGAGTAGGATCCTGGCAGCTAAGCCCGGGAAACTAGCTTGCAAAGGTTTCTTATACACATGCATTTGAGTATTTTGCCAGGACCCTACATTCCTTTGGTGAAAAATGGTATATTATATCATATGACATCACTGAGACTGGATTTTGCAATGTAGAAGTTTTCTACTGGGAAAGAATCAGGGAAAACTTACAATAAAGTTACAGACAAGTATGCAAGATTTGAGCCTGTGCTTTTTTTTTTTTTTTTTGAAAACAGGAAGTCAATTTTAAAATTCATACCTTTCCTGGCAAAGGCACTTTTCCTTACCGAGGTTGCCCTTGACCCATCGGGGCCTCCGCGTAATCAGTTTCCAGCTAAAGCAAAACTCGTGCATTTATTTTTCACTCCTGCTTCATTGCTATTGGTCAGATGAAAATTCCAATGCAATTTCATATCATTTTTCAACTTAACCAAAACAGTATTGGAAGCTTCTTAAATGTCTTTTCAAAAGCCTCTAGTAAATACAGCCCTTGTATCATTTTATTTCATCTGACAAAGAAGACTCTGCTAACAAAAAGGTCAGGGTTTTATTTGTTTTTTTCCCCCTCTGTGGCTGCATCTTGTTATTAAATAAAGTATTTATCTACATTCATGATTTGGGAATAGGGCCTGCGTACTGTGAGTTATGATCAGACTTGAGCGTACTGACAGGGAAATGGATTATCTAAAGAAAGTGCAAAAGTAATACCGCAGGGAAGTTTTAACATATAAATACATGCACAAAAGAGAGATTGAATGAAAGCCATTGTTTCCACAGCAGACACTGTCTCATTTGCCCTGCCCATGTGACAGTGAGAGAGCAAGTCCTCTACTTCCCCTGGGCACGTGACTTTTTGAGAAAGGAGCTACAGGTAAGGAGCCTCTCCCTTTAGTGTCACTGTCTGTCCGTAACTCCCCTGCCTCTCAGGGCAGAGAGAGGCTGGTCTTACTGAGTTCTCATCTGAGGGTCACTGGATCCAGGAGTAATCACCTCCAAGGCCACGTCTGTGAACCCCTGCCCCTTTTAGTACTCAGCACTCATTATTATTGCCAGATTATCCGGAACTCACTTGCGGTCAGGCGTCTAGGACATTCAATGTTCTGGATCTCATTTCATTCCTTCTCTGATGCCCAGGTGCCACTTTACAGGACAACATAAACAGGATCAGGCCCAGGGGAAGGCTGGCTGGTTGTACTCTAAGGTTCGACCCACGACAAGTTTCCTTTCTTTCTTCACTATGGTAAATATCCCCTTCAAAGTCAGGTTCATTTCGCCTTCATGCAGAAATTGCATTGCGGATGATTTTCCTAATTACTCGTTAGGTTCATAAATTGACTGCCTCTTGGCAAATTTCAATATGAAATTTCTGTCATAATCAAAAAGACCAAAGAAACCCAATAAACAAGTTACACATCGCTACCGACTCGCTGTGTGACCCAGGCAGCCTTTCAACCTCTCTGGGCATTGAATTTCCAGGGATAACTAATTAGATGATCTCTGATCACCTGCTTCCCACTCTAATGAGCTGGTTCCAAGCATCACGAAAGCGTATATCCTATGCCTCCATCAAAACGTTTTAAGATGAGAACCTTTGTTAATCAGGTATCACTGAAAATAGCAATGTCCCCTCTACGAACCGCAGCTAAAGATCACCGGGCAAGGTCATGGATGAGCTGGCCCTTGACCCTGTCCAGCCTCTATTGCCTCCGGCCTTCAGCCACACAGGACCACCTGTGGGTTCCAAGCAAGCCTGCTCTCCTTCCAGCCTCGTCCAGCATCGTTCTTGGCCTGGCAGCCTCACCCCCCCCCACCCCCCCACCCCCCCGCCGCTGCCTTTGCTCTGCACTTGGCCAGTCCCTTAATGTTGCTTCTGGCTTAGCTTGGTAATCCTTCCTCTGTCTTCCCCTAGCCCCAACTCAGAGCAGGTGGCCCCATTATGGATCCTTCCTATGCAATCTTCTACGAATTATAACCGAGTTCTTTATTAGCCTAGAAGTTCTTGACAACAGGGACCGGACCTCATTCTTCCTCACGGTGACTGCAACGCCCAGCACACCCCTCGGCTTGTAGTCACCATTCAACACATGTAGTCAGTAAACCACTAACATGATATCACAGTCCTGACCACCCCTTGGCCAGATGCGATCTTTTTTTTCTTTTAATATTTATTTTTGAGAGAGAGACAGAGCAAGAGTAGGAGAAGGGCAGGAAGAGAGGGAGACAATGAATCCAAAGCAGGCTGCAGGCTCTAGCTGTCAGCACAGAGCCCGACGCAGGGCTCAAACTCATGAACCGCGAGATCATGACCTGAGCTGAAGTTGGACGCTCCGCCCACTGAGCCACCCAGGCGCCCCTGTGCTATCCTTCTTGAACAATCCCCCTTTGTTCCCCCACTGTGGAAAAACTTCCAGAAGACAGCTCCGTTAACAACAGCAACACCCTTTTACCCAAAGGCTGCCTTTAATAGCACAAGGGCTAGTTTCCCTTACTTACTTCTCCTGCCTTTTTGTATTACCTGAGACAGCACGTCTCAAGCCAAGAGGGGTAAGGAATTTTCTGGTGTCTAGAGCTATATTGCTTGAACCTCTGAAGGCATCTCTAATTTCAGGAATGGGAGTGTGCCGGCATTGAAAAAGTGATCTGCTATTAAATCACCGGCATGCTGGCTTTTGCAAGAGTTACTAACTCTTATAGCGGGCAGCCTGAGTGGGTGGCAAAGGAAAAATTCTAGTGACACAGTGAGGTGACTCTTGGTTTGGCCACTGATGAGGGAGGACAAGGCAGGCTGAGGGACCGAGCACAAGCTAGCACCCCCCACCCCCTTCCAGGTGGGACGTGTATGATATTCCTTGGACACTCCCGCTACCCAGAAACAAGAAAGGACAAAAACCAAATGGTTAAACTGGTAAGAGTTTCCATCAGTTTACTAGAAAAAGGCAACCCCATCAATGGCCTCAAGCCTAGGACTTCCCTACTGTCTTAAAGTTAATATTTTGCTAGAAGGAAAAACAACCCTAGCTTGACAACGGCGAGGCCTCCAGTAAGTCTTTAGCATGTGCAAGTCTCTTTGGAAACTCCCTCTTGACCTTAACTCCCCAGACTTCACAAAACGACCCCACCCCACACTTGCAGGGGAACTCTTCTGCCCACTGGTCCTGTCCCTGTGCTTTAAATAAAATCACCTTTGTGCACCAAAGGTGTCTTCAAAGAATTCCTTCTTGGTCGTTGGCTCCAGAGCACATGAAACCCCCAATACCACAAAATGTCATCAGCCACCCCTTTACTCTCCTCTGAGATCCGTTTCTTCATTCACTTCACTGTCTCCTGGTGTCACATAGGTGACCATGAGTGGGCATTATTCTGAGAATTCAGGTACAACAGGGAGCAAGTCAGAAGAAACCTCTGTCCTCATGGCATTTCCCTTCTAGTGAGAAAAAGACAGACGATCAACAAAATACCTTGTTAAGTATATTGGGGAGATAAAACGGATGGGAGGAAATGAAATGGGATGAGGTTCAGGGGAGGCTTCAGGAGGGGGGTAACACAGCCCGGAGCCCCCAGAGCCCGGAGTTACTGAGGGAGGGAGCCACGAGGTTGTCTGGGAAGAGCTGTCCAGCAGACGGAGAAGCAGTGCAGAGGCCCTGGGACACAGCATGCCTAGAACATTCCTGGTATGGCAGGAGGAGAGCCCAGAGGGCTGGAGAGGAATGCAGATGGGAGATGAATGCAAGAAAAGGCAGGAGGTTGGTAGTGGGAAGCCGGATTGCGTGAGTTTTAGACCAAGGCAGGGATTTAGCCATTCTTTTAAGTGAAATGGAGAACTACTGGAAAATTTTGAGCAATCAAGAGTTGATTTGCATTTTAATAGGTTTACTCAAACTTCTGGCATTAACTCCAGACTGAAGACCTCAAAGAAGATTGGAAAGAGGTCCTGGGAGGTTTCTGAAATAATCTATTGAGAGGCAGTGGCCGCAGCAGGGTGGTGGCAGTGAGGTGTTGGGATGTGGTTAGATTCTGGATACGGTTTGAAGGTAGAAGGTGATGTGGTTTGAAGTATTGGAGTTCGGAGCCGAGAGCCAAGAAAATTCTTGAAACATCTTCAATAGAAAAAGGTAGTTTTATGAAGGCTCAGAGACATGACCTGTGGATAGAAAGAGCCACACAGGGGATGTGACAGGTGGGTGATTATATACCTTCAGGATGGAAAGGGGTTAGGGACAGTGGTAAGTCACTAAGGTATTTTGGAAACAAAGTTTCCAGAACCTTGAGGGGGCTAGCTATTATTAGGAAAAGGCCTTACTACTGTCTAGTAAAACCTCAGTCATGACAGCCTTCAGATGTAGCTTAGTGGGCCAGATGCTTGGAATATGATTGCCAACCATATATCTTGGGGGTGTAGAGGTAAAGGAAGTTTCTAAAGGAATTTTTATATGTTCAAGTAGGCTTAGAGGATCCTGGGGTTCGGGATAATGTTAAGCTAAGATTCCCTTTTGCCCCCAGCAAAGGGTCCTCAGGGAGACAGCGGAATTCCTAGAGGGAGGTCACTCTTTCCAAGGACTTGTTAATGCTCTGTAGGCAGGAAGGAAATTTCACTTTTTGTTTGCCTTTGTGTCCTGCAACAGAAAGGACAGAATTCGTCGATAAATTGGATATAGGATTCAAGAAAGTGAGGAATCAGAGGTTGTTCTAAGCTTTTAGGCCTGAGCAAGGTGAGTTCCTGTTAACTGAGATGCAAAACATTACAGGAGTGGCAGATGGTAGAGGAAAATGACAGTCCAGAGGACAGAAATCAGGAAGTAGGATGTGGGCACAAATCGGAGAAGCTTTCTAGACAATCAGGAGAGCGAGTGAACAGATAAGTCTGGAACACAGTCTTCCCCTGTCTCACCACCAAAACATCCCCACCTCAAATGGCTGGCTTGGTTGGGCCAAAGCCCTTGTGACGGGTGAGTCTCAGCATGGCCGACAGGAGGCACACTGATATTTTCATGACGACTTTGACTTCCAGTAGTGATAGTCAATCCAGCTCCAAACCCTTAGCCTTTAAAGGACTAAATTGAACTTTGCTGATGTTAAAATACCTGTAATAGCAGCACTTGGATATTATAGATAAAGAGCAAAAGCAGCTTGAATGTGAACCACTGGGTACACGCAACATCATGGCGGGCATGGGTTGACACTTGATGGGGGTCCGATGGGGAGAAGTATTCCATCTCAGGAAACTGAGCGGGGCAGGGTCCTGCAGAAACACCAGACATGATCTGTTGGTCAGTTTGCTGCATTCTGAGTTGTAATATTCACAAGCTGTGAAGTGTAGTTGCTTGCTTAGCCCTGTTTTGTTATTGCTTTGCTTCCCGCTTTGAAAATTACATTTTTGTTTCAAGACGACATGGATCAAGTCAGTCCCTAATTTCATTGACAGGCTATGAGCATCCACATCACATTTTCCATTAGCTTAACACCAGGTGGCTGGCTCTGGTAGAGCAGAGGAAGTTAATGTGATGGTACCAGGAAGCCCGTGTAGTCAAGCAACTATCATCACTAAAGCCAATCGTCCCCGCCCTTGATGCATGACTATTTCAAGACAAGAAGAAAGAACTGACTTCTCTGTTTGATGAATAGTTTCCCGTCTTAAGTTCTGGTCTACTTTCTCATTTTAAATGAACGTTCACTTCACTCCTTAAATTTTTGTCATTTTTATTCTTTTCCTTAAAGACATCCCATGTCTGCCCCCAGGGACCTTTGGAAACATTTGAGTTTGCCAATGTGGTAGCTGACTAATGACATTAAAACATATTTTTGAGAATTTGTGGTGTCTGGTCATCACCCTCCCTTAATTTAGTGTTCTGGGTTTTTTTTCTTCCTTTTTTAAGTCAGACGTTGCTTTTAGAAGATAAATTAGTTTTCTATTACTGCCATAACAAATTAGCACAAACTTAGTGGCTTTAACAGATACACATTTATTATCCTACAGTTCTGTGGTCCAGTAGTTTGAATTGTGTCTCCATGGGCTAAAATCAGGCCTTCGGTGGGGCTGTGTTTCTTTGAGGAGCCTCTGAGAGAGAGAGACTCCATTGTCCTGTTTTTAGCGGTTGAAGTGTGTCCTCCTCCATGACCAAAAAAGACCAAAACAAAACCAAAACAAAACAGAAATGTGACTTTATTTGGGAATAGAATCTTAGCAGATGATGCTCAAATTAAGATGAAGTCATTGGACTAATCCAACATGCCTGTGTCCTTATAAAAGGGAGAGATGTGGACGCAGACATACACAGAGGGTGACATGAGGAAAGGAGGTACGCAACCACCACCCAGGCAAGTCTCAAAAGCTGGGAGGCAGAGCTGCCTACATCTTTATCTCAGACTTCTGACCTCCAGACCTGTGAGAGAATACATTTCTGTCACGTAAGCCAGCATCTTGTGGTGCCTTGTTACAGCAGCATTAGAAAACGAATACATTTATCTTTTCTGGCTCTGGAGGCTGTCTTCCTTCCTTGGCTTGTGCCCTAACTCCATGTTCAAAGCCATACACGTTGTATCTCTCTGACCCTTCTTCCATAGTCACATCTTCCTCTGTCCACAGCCAGGAAAGGATTTCCAAGACCCTTTAAAAACTCATGCGATTATGTTGGGCCCATGTGGATAATCCAAGATAATCTCTTCTTGAGACTCTTAAATTAATCCCATCTGCAAAGGCTCTTTCATCATTTAAGGTAACATATCCAGAGGTTTGGGGAATTAGGGCATGGGCATCTGTGGGTGGAGGTGGGCATTATTCTGCCTACCATGAAGAATATCAGTTTCTAAAGTGGTATAGTAAAATAGATTGAAACATATTTTTCTCTGTAGGAGTCTGCTGAAAGTAGAAGTTGGGCATTGGGGAATGGGTGAGTGGGGCGTTGATTAACAGAGGGGGCACCAGGAAAGGCAGGGGAAGGGTAGACCTGGGCAGAAGCCGTGATGGTGTGAACAAATACCCAGCTGGAGTGGATGGCTGCAATATAACTTCAGAGTGAGAACCCTAGTTCAGTTCTTCTCTGCGAGGTGTAGCTACGTGTCTTTGAGACTGTCACATCTTCTCTGCACCTCAGTGTCTTTGTTCGTAACCAAGGGTCATGAACTTTGCAGAGCTATTGCGTGAGGCACATGAGATCATAAGAGATGGTCATTTATGAGGTATGTCTTAGGTGGAAGGCATTATATGAGTCATGCTCAATGAACTATGAAGCTCTCTACCAATGATACTATTATTATCTCCTGATCCCCATGGGAGCATGAAAGGTGAGGAGGGATACTCAGAAATGTACAAATTTCTCCTTTCACAATTTTGCTTAGAACCAGTTATAGTAATACCTATTGTAGGAAAAAAAGAAGAGAAAGGGGATTAAAACCTATTGAAGCCCACTCTGGGCCAGACTCTGTAGGAACACCTTATCCATACTTTCACATCTACTTTTCACACTAGACAACTATTGAGGAAGGAAGGAAGCCACGACATACAGTATGCGACACTTGGTTCCTGCCCAGACTGTCTGATTCCCAAACCCTTTGCTCTTCACTACATGGGCACCGAGGATAATTTCCTCATCTCAGGATCAAAAGTAAAGCTAGATGAGAAAGACCAAGAAACTACCTTGTCTGATAAAAACTGACTGTGAGCTCTTTATATAGGGAGCCAGGAATGTGTTTGTTGCAATGCTCAGTATAGGATCATGAGTTCTTTGAAGATACAGCATAATGTCATATAAATGACAAATACTCATATTCAACATTTCCACAGTGTTCCTACAAGATTAGAGGCCCTGATCTTTTCAGATAACACATCTTCCCACAGCAAAAAAGAACAGTATCTGAAACATTTGTTCAAACAAAAAATAACTTGCAAGGACAATGTAGATATTCTTCTGATGAATACATATTTTTCCCTATTTCGTTCATACTTAAAAGGAAATTTTTAAGCGTGAGCAAAACCTGTATAAGGCAGTGGAAATGTACCCAATTAAAATTCCATTGGGGCAGTTTCATTTTCTCTGTTGCAAAACAAAGTATTAAATGTAAGTACAAACAATACATCTTCCTGGTGATATTGTTGTATCTTTTCTTTCTTTAAAATTAAGGTGATTATTGGCTTGTGAAGCAATTGGTTTCTGCAGTTGATCAACCATGGTCCTGATAGCTTTCAACCTAAGCCATTTAATAACATTTACAAGGGCTTATTCATTTTAGCTGAGACACAGTTATTCTCCATTCATATTCTTCATGAATTATTCCGGTCTCTCAATATATTTCTGTGTCTCCAGTAACCAATTTCTTCTCAACTCCTCTGGTTGCATTGTTTGTGTTCTAAAAGGCAGCCCAAGTAAGTGCTCCTTCTCTTCATTTCATTACCCACCTCCTTTCGTTCCCTTTCACACACACCCCTCTGAAACTACTTCTGGATGCATATTACTCCATCTCTCTCTTAAGAGTGCCCCCTCCAGGTCACTCATTTTGGTGACCCTCTTTTTAAACCAGATAGTGTTACGGGTCGCTCTCTACATACAATCCATCACCAAGTTGCCCCAATTTTCCATCTAAGTATTTCTTTAACCCCGCACCTCCCTCCCACTTCCCGCCACTGCTGTAATACTCTCTCAAACAGTTGCAATGGGATTTTCATCCATCTTTCTTTTTACCACTATGATCTTCCCAAATTTATCCCCACACAGTTCCCCATATTATTGTCTAAAGCCGAAATCTGGCTAATGGCATTCGGCGGTTGGTCTACCGCTCATAGCGTAATTTTTTATAAAACTGTTTGGAAACTTAATGGATTCTGTGAAGGGACCTCTGGGGATAGGGAAAAGTCAAGGTTTGAGGGTGGCCAAGTAGGGGCTGCTGATGTTCCAGATCTCCATGATATTTGGCCCTTTTCCCCCTTTTAACTTGAAAAATCCTCTTTTTGTTTGTGACTTCATTCTAAGACGTCACTAGTAGAAAGTTACAAGGGTTAGGACAGTTTGAAAATCCGATTTACAGGCTAAAGCCCATACTCTCAGTAGCCCAGGGCCTCCCCACATCCTGGCCACTTTATGACTTGTCTACCCACTGCCCACTGGTAACACTCATGGAACAGGTAATAATCCCCTATGTATTCTGTGTTGTTTGTTGCCTCTTCGTCATGCTTTTCCCCAGCTCTCTGGTCTTCCCTCCACTTCTCAATCCTTCTGGAACTATCAGTTCAGGTGCATCCCTTCCAGAGAGGCTTACCAATAGTCTTAGACTGTGTGAATACACTGGTGTCTGATCTTTGGTTCTGCTTGGTAGCATGTTTTGTAATTTTTGACTAGAACCTGGGCATTATGTAATAAAATGTGTATTTGTTCTAAAATGTGTTTTATTCCTTCTATAATGGGTAAGTTTGGTTGTAAAATATAGAGCAAAAGCAGATTACTGAGTTTTAGGTTTGTTAGGGCTGGCCTACTTTTCTGCTTTCTGTAATTTCAACTGAGAGCCTGAGGTGTTTACCAGAGCTGTTCTATCTTAACAGACTTTAAACTGTACCTCTGTTTTCCCAGCACCTGGCAGCTGGTAAAATATCTGCTGAATACTTTATTGTCTCAATTTTTATCTTCTGCAAAATTTCCTGAATATTTAAACTGAACAGTTTAGGAGTTGGCTAAAATCTTTATAGAAGAGTGCACAAAGAAGATTTGGGGGCTCATTTTCCTGGCGATCCCTTCTTCCCTTGATTTGGCCCATCAAAATTCAGCTCCTTTGACAGCCCTGGATCCAGCCTCTCTCTCTTCGGTCTAGTAGGACTGCAAATTCCTGCCGGCATTCTTCCTCTGCACTGTGAATGAGCAAGTACCTTCAAGGATGAATAGAACTCACTTCATCATGTTTATCTTCTCTCAGGGACCACAGGGTTTTGAGTCCTGCCTGCTTTGGTTGCTTCCAATATTTTTCAACAGTGATCATAATTTTATATATTCAGTATAGTTTTATGATTGTTTTCTGTAGGAAAGCTTCCTAGTACAAGTTACTTCATCAGGATCAGAGTAAGAAGCATGTATGTATAGTGTTGGCCTGCATATCACTTAATAATATATTAATTCATATTACCATATCAGTTGACACACACTGCATATATCAGATCACTCCTGGATACAGGCATAAAACCTGCCATTTGAGTGTATATGCAAAAACATGGGGAAAAAATAAGAAAAGTTATCAGAATTAGAAGTCAGTGAGTTCAAGGTTTTCAAAAAATTTTCCCTAACAGAAAACAAGACTGACCTCAATGCCAATGTCAAAACTGAGCCAATAAGGTAGAAGTAAAACTACCCCAAATATTCGAACAGGTGACAGATTAATCCACACACACACACACACACACACACACACACACACCCCATACCATACCACCTCTTGCCACTTCTTCAAGGTGGTAGAGATTCTAATTTGTTTAGCACATTTTTTTGCAGTTTATTTGGCCCATATTTTCCTGTTTTTATTTTTGACAATGAATGTTCTTCAAGCTTTCAATTTGCTTTTTACATTGTGGAAAATAAGTTTCATGTACTGTTTTGGAAAAACTCCAAATGCTGAAGAAAATTAATTTCTATTTGTTTGCTCTTATGAATCTCCACTATTCATCATTTAGGTATATTATATTATCCTGACAGCATTAGATCTTTATAAAATCAAGTTGATTTTCATCCAGAATCTGATATTACATATTAAAACTCTAGTTTACTTCCCGTGAAATTCCTTAGAATTTACTAAACCTTTCTAACTTTATCATAACTGGTGGCTAAGAAATAAGGAAAGGTACCAAGAAGGTCCATCAAAGCTCAAACCATGAACCCAGGGCCCTAGACATATTTCCATTATGGAAAAGAATTATTAATAAAACATACACCCCCCGAGAAACCAAAAAGAAAGATCCATTACATTAATAACTTGGAAGATATTTGTCTGAAGTACAATTGTTCAATTTCTCACCGAAGTGACAAAAGCTCCTTGCCATTGTCCAAGATAAAAAGGACATCATTTAATTACTGTATATGTTCCTCTTTTCCAAAATTTTTCTATCATGTGTTGCAAATAAGATCATACTTTGAGTCATACTTGTTATTTGTTTTTGGATTTTGTCCTAAAAGAAAAAGAATGGAGAAGGATAGGGGTTCAGATAATGATATACAGATTAGAAAACAATAGTTGAACCTCAATGAATCTTTCTGATAATAATCTTAAATATAATATAAACTGCAAAATCAACAGCTCACCCACAGGAGTGGAAAGTATGAAGTTTAAAAGGTATTTTATGTGTAACTGAGAGAAACTTCCAGACAGAGAACATCATTGGAGTGACCAAATTACGTTCTTTATAATCGAAGTGAAAAGTTACTTAAGAAAAAAGTGGAAGCCACTTTATATTCTCATTTCTTGGATGCTCTGATCTTTTGCAGGAAGCCCAAAAGTAAGTCTTTCTTTTTTTCTTTTCTTTTTTCTTTTTTTTTTAATAAGCTTGAAAATGTATTCTGTCGGCAGTAGACAGGGCCCATTTAAAGACAGAGTGAGTGGGGCACCGGGGTGGCTCAGTCGGTTAAGCATCTGACTTTGGCTCAGGTCATGATCTCACGGTTTGTGGGTTCGAGCCCTGCGTCGGGCTCTGTGCTGACAGCTAGCTCAGACCCTGGAGACTGTTTCAGATTCTGTGACTCCCTCTCTCTCTGACCCTCCCCTGCTCTCTATTTCTGTCTCAAAAATAAATAAAACATTAAAAAAAATACAGAGTAAGAACAGGGAAAATTAGATTATGGTAATTATTGGCTGTTTATTTGCTTGCATATGACTGCGTCTTTCTAAAACTGTCACTGCACCTTGCTCTGTGCCATTTCAGATGTTCTGGGGGCACTCAGACACCTGCTGCCTTCCTCGGAGTCCCCTCCCAGACACATTTCCTGGCCGCGGAGATAATGAGTATCTTCTTTTCCCACCTGGTTTCCTAGCAAAATGAACCTATTCTCTGCCCCTGTGTGGCTTCTTGCCTGTCTTTCCAAATTGCATCGAATGGGAACACTCACCTATGCAGTAGTGACTCTACTTTTTCTGGAGTATTCTTTAAATTAGGGAGTGTGCTTTAAAGAAAAAGATATTGTGAAAAATGTGTTTTGCATCAAATTTGCCTTGATTTCCAAATGAAGAAACAACATTTAAAAATGTGCCTTTGTCTTATTGAGGGAAATCGGATACGGAACAAGAGAATTTACTAAAAATCTTCGGCAGGAAAGAGCACCTAGCCTTGGATAGAGGACTTGAGCACATAAAGCCCCAAACATTATGTAGGCGTAAGGGGACCGAAGGTGGTGTGATGCTCCAGCAATGCCACAGCCACTGGGGACTGTCATAGCTTCACCGGAAGAATGTGCTTGTGAATCTTAATAATAATGGCAATATAATATATTTAGTGTGACCCTTTTAATATTAAAAGAAAGATTTTACATGTTTGGTAGTTGAACTTCCAGAATCAATATGCAATTATTATCACCATCTAGTGTATGACGGAAGAGTGTTTACTGCACTTAGCAAGGTGTTGGTTCAGAGTGTCGGCAGATGCTGTGGGCACAAGGGTGATCTTGATGCTAAATATGTGTTGGACCCCACATGAATCTCTTCTGGGTAAGCAATCCAAGCCCTGGCAGCACCTCCAAGGACTGGGATGCTGGTGTCACCTGGCCCTGCAGTGAAGGAAACAGGCTGCAGTGCTAAGGTCCAGACTCACCTGAGATCACAGAGCTGGTGAGTACACGTTCCCCCCTCCACCCCCTGGCTTTGTTTTGTGCTCTCTGGTGGCATCAACGCAAAGCTTGACCATCTCGTCAGAACAATCTGAATTCGGATCTTTGTGTCATAACTTTCAAGCTTTATGATTTAGGCAGGTTGTATAAATTCCCTGAGCTCTGCTCGTCTGTAAGAATAAAGATAATATTACCTCTTCTCCATATTTTTGTGAAGTCTCAGTAAAATTATATAACCAAATTGTGCATAAACGAATACATAAATGGATAGAGACATAAAACAAAGTTCTTTGTACACGGCCTATGAGACATAATAGTGGCTAGATTCATGGGACTTTTACTAACTACCTCCTGAGATAATCTCATTGAATCTTCATAATGGACCCCACGAGGCATCTCTGTTATTTGTCATGTGTGACAGATAAGGCGTGCATTCTGCAGATGAGAACACTGAGACACAGGGAGATAACATAGCTCATTCTCACAGCTTCTGTGTGGTAGAGGCCGTATTTGAATCCCATGCCATGTGCACACAACTGTGTCACACTGCCTCCCTTCCGCAGGGTCTAGTCCATCCAGAGTGATGCGGTGGCCTGTCTGGGCTGCGGCTTTCATGGGTGAGTCAGGTAGACTAGCTGAAGCAGGTGTTCCATCTGGATAAAGTGGAACACAATAACATCGATCTCATGTGCTAGCGGGAGTCGATTGCAATCACACACATAAACTGCTTAACAGGGCGTCGTACTTACATGCTCAGTAAAAGTTAAATTAGTAAGACTGTCCGTAATTGGCATGCAGTAAAAGGCAGGAAGCATTATGGCTGTTATTATATCACATTTTGAGAGATACTTTAAAGAGTTTTTAAGAGATACACTTCTAGGTTGCCCTGTACCACTCTAAAAAATTGGGGGGAAAATGGAAATTTTGGAAAATTGGATACAATCATGCATGGTACACAGTTTCTAATATGATTTTTAAGTAGTGAGGGGGTTTGGGCAGGAGGTGATACTATACTGAAAATTTGCAGTAAAAATTAGCATATATGTCTTGACTTCTAACTTCATCCAAAACGATTTTCAAGATATTTCATATTAAGATATAAGCAATACACAATATGTGTATATGCTCATTGTGAAATAGTCAACCAATATACACATATTTGGAATAAAAGGTGAACGTCTTCCTTAAGCCCTCTTTCCTTCCAGTTCCTTCCCCGGAGATAAGCACTATTCATCATCGAGTACATGATTAGGCATAATTTGGGGGAAAGTGGAACACTCTTCTTTATAGCTGTAAAAAAGAATTTGCAAGATAACTTTAAAAATGATTACTCAAGTGTAGCTAGCTAATTTTTCCAGACACCGTGTCCGCTGCCTCGCGGGTTAAAGAAAACCATTACAGATTTCATTTTTCTCAAGGATGTACAAAAAAGTTACATTAGAGTTTCTCATTAAAATAATTCCCCAAGCTTTCAAGAAGGCCTCTCTACAATTCAAACTTAATCAGGATTGTTTCAAATGAAGCCCCTTTCAGAGTTACTCAAGTGAAGACATCCCTGTAGCACCAGAGCAAAAGTTGAGATCAAATCAGTGATAATCAAGGCTGGAACCGTGCTTTCCATGTGTCGGAGTCACACTTGTCTTCCTAACAGTCCTTAGAGTATCTGCTTCATAAAGTCGGTAGGGGTTATACCCAGAGCAAAAGGCAGAATACACTTGGTGGGTGGACTAGAAATGAGAAGACAGTGGGCCGGAAGGAATTTTCCACCCCACTCACTTCTCTTTCTTTTCCTTCTCCAGAGAAGAGAAGAGACTCTTCGAAATAAAGAATACAGACTTTGTGGGCAAATTAGGCCCTGGAGTTATGCTCTAAGAAGCAAGCCCTGTTAGTAGGAGAAAGGCTTGTTATTACTTTAGATCTGCAACACTGAAGAGAGTGAAAGACCCACTAAGAACTGATGATGGCCCTTTCTTCAGGGATCCAGCACCGAAATTCACAAGGTGAGAACGTTCAGATCCCTATCAGATTGGAGGAGCTGAGATGCGCAAGAGAGCCAAGAAACCGCAGAGACTGACCTAAATAAAGGTGCTGGAGGAGCAGGCGGACGATGGAGAGACAAGGGAGCACCCAAGTAAAGACAGGAATCCTGAGATAAAGATAGAAACCCTGGCTCCAGGCTGGGAGTTGGTTTTCTCTCACGCGTGCCTTTCCAGACACCACAGGGTATCAGTGAAGAGCTGAAGGCACAGTATCCTTTACAGTCCGGCTACAAACAGACAAGGCATGCTGCAGTCTGACCTTTAAACTGACAAAGAAGGACAATGCGTCGCTGTCCATGATAAAATGCAGTAATTCTCAACGGGAAGGGTGGTAGAAAAGTCCGGAAGTGTTAAAAAAGCAGGCAAATCTATAACCCTTTGGACAAATGGTAGCTCTTTGGTGATGGATTACATTGGACAAGGTACTCAATGCTTAAAAAAAAAGTTAACTGTTTAAGATCTAAAATCTATGGCACAAATAAAAGGCAAATGTGTTGTTTACAGTCAGTATCAGATAAATATAAACCGCCTCATAGTGTGGACATGAATTTTGTCTCTTTCCTCCCAGGGATAAGGTTGGGGCATTTGTTGAGACATAGTATGTGCAGAAAAGTATTAAGGTAGCAGGCCTACTCTGGAAAACATAGGATCCAGCAATTGCACTACTAGGTATTTACCCAAAGTATACAAAAATACTAATTTGAAGAGATACATGCACCCTCATGTTTATAGCAGCAGCATCAACAATAGCCAAAGTATGGAAAGAGTGAAATTGTCCAACAACTGATGAATGCATAAAGAAGTATATATATATATACATATGTATACTGTTATATATATATGTATATAACAGAATATTAGTCAGCCATAAAAGTGTATATGTATGTATATAACGTATATAAGTGTATATATATATGTGTGTGTGTGTGTGTATAATGGAATATTAGCCATAAAAATAATGCAATTTTGCCATTTGCAATGACATGGACAGACTAGAGCATATAATGCTCAGTGAAAGAAGTCAGAGAAAGACAAATACATAATTTCACTCATATGTGGAATTTCAGAAACAAAGAAATGAACAGAGGGAGGAAAAGAGGCAAACAAGAAACATACTCTTAACTATAGAGAACGAACTGATCGTTCCCAGAGGGGAGGTGGGTGGGGGGGATGGGTGAGACAGGTGATGGGCATTAAGGAGGACCGTTGCCATGATGAGCACTGGGCATTGTATGTAAGTGATGATCTCTATATTGTACACCTGACAGTTACACTGTCTATTATATACCTAATATTATGTAAATGAGTGATGAATCACTATATTTTACACCTGATAATTATACTGTATATTAGACACCTAATATTACACTGTATGTTAACTAACTGGAGTTTAAATTAAAACTTGGAGAAAAAAAAAAAAACAGCTGGCAAGCCTGAGGGTATCCTTTGAAAGCCCTGCTGACAAGCCTGACTCCTCCTGTCTGGGAAACTGGATATCCACAGTGTTCCCACCGGTCCCAAATAATAGTAGGAGTGGGTGGCCCAATATGCCTAAACTATTTACATTAACAATGTGGTGACGCTGAAATCCTCTATTCCTTCTGGAAGTCTGGAGTTTGGGTATATTCTGCACACCACGTACCTGTGAGATCAGCCCCCCATAAAAACCCTGGGCCTGACTGTCTAATGAGCTTCCCAGGTTGGCGACATTTCACGCCAGCTGTCACATCTCATTTCCGATTGAAGTGTGTTTGCATGCAGCCCGTGGGACTCGCTGAGAGAAGGATCTGGAAGCTGACACCGGGTCTGTCGCCCCGACTTGGCTCGGTGTGATTTACTCTTTGCGGGTTTTGCCTTTGTTTCCATCCACTGTAATCAATCCTCCTCATGAGCAGGAACCCTCTTTGCCCCTCCTGAACAAGCAAATCTGGGAGCGCCCGGAGATGGGCTGAACTTGCACATGAGATGGGGATATCTTCACATTGCCTATAAAATAACACTTCGTGTTACAGACGGGCACCCTCATCCCCTCCCCCGTCTCAGAGAGCATGTTTCCACCCGTGATGGGTCCCGCCAGGGCTGTGCTCCAGGGGCCCGTTTGGGCAGCTGGTCCTGCCACTGGTACCCAACGCAGCTGTGCTGATTGTAGTGAGGGCGAATACCCGACCGAAGCTGGGCCCCGTTCCTTTGCCCCAATCTGAATGGGCTCCCTGAGAGCCTGGCTCGACATTGAAGGAGACCCAAGGATCCTAAGGGCTATTCTCTTTCTGCCTGCCTTTGTGCTGTTTAACTACGTGGTTGGGTTTAAATGTCTTCCTTAGGAGGGTCTCCTGTTGACCTCCTTTACAGAGCTGACCCACCTTGTTTCCGTCCTACTTTCCTATTTCTCACAGATCACTGAACTTCTCTTATCAAAATTTCCCTCCCCTGCCATCTAGAAGGCAGAGAGGGACTTGATCAGGCTGTTTGCCCTTATGTACTTCAAGGTCAAGCATTGATGAGGCTCACAGAGGGCTAAGTAAATATTTGTGGAATAGGGTGGTTGAATACTGCCTGTCCTCTGGGCCCATCCTGGGTGAAACTCTGGTCAGAGCTCTTTTGCTACCAATAAAACTCCCGAGATTGCAGTAGCCTCTGCAGTTGATTTCCTTTGGATTTCGGTGTATGGGAATTTTTTTACAGGTAAAACTGAAAAGGAAAAAAAAAATTTCTTTCCCAAATAAGAAGGAGCTCCCTAAGTCTTATATTACAGATGCGAAATATTTTCACTGATATTCTAGGTAAGCTCAGCTTTGCGAAATATAGCTAATGATTTTTGGAAAATGTGGAAACAATCGTATTAGAGAATGTATAGGTGTAAGATTTAAAGAGAGAGAGAGTTAGCTTTTAGTAGATTTACGTCCATAAACTCAATTACCTGTGGTTCTTTTACATGCCTTGAAGTATTTTGCTGTGATATGGCTGTTGCGTCCAGTGAGCCAAGTTCCATCCTGAAAATCTCATAAAAAATGTGTCTAAAGATTTTATTTCTAAACATGAGTGCAGCGTGGAGTCAGGGGCATCTCTGGAATTAGGAGACCAGGAAATGCGGGAGCAGCAATGGGCGCCAGGGCCTTATCCGTTGCCATTAAATGAGTCATCCTTTCGATCACATGAGAATCCATAACCCAAGCTTCTAACTCATTGCTGGAAAGAGAGGGCCAAACTTATATTACATACGAGCTTCATTATAACTTTAATCTGTCATTCTGCTCTTACCTCTGTCGGATTTCTTAGTTTCCTTTTGCAGGGAACTTATTTCTTCATCCTACAATAGTTCTTTGGTTTCTATCACGTGCAGGTGCTGCTCTGGGCCCTGGGGATTCAGCAGTAAACCAGACAGATGATTCCGGAATATCCAGATGCTTACCCTCTAGTGGAAAAGACAGAAGCAGGAACATACTACGCAGGATGAATTGATGAAGAAAGTAAAACAATGCGATGTGAAAAAAGTATGACTTCTAAGATCAGAGAAGGCCAAACACCGACTTCATGCTACATGTAAAGAATGAGAAGAGAGGAGCCAATATTCATCTTAGTGTCGTGTGTATCTCCTAATATGATATTTCTAATATGGTTTCATGGCCCTTTCAGTAACAGAGAACAGCAAATTATACTTCAACCAGAGGCAAAATGAAGTTAACTGATGCTACGATTATTTATCTTCTTAAGCTGTTGCTTAAATACTAATTGATGGTGACGGATCATAGTGTAGAGCCATGTTGCTGGACTTCAGGGAGAACAGCCAGTAACTTAATAGTAATTTACCATCTAATACAATTAAGTTTGATTTTCTATTCTGGAACTCTACCCAAACCATGCCTTTCTTTGCCACATTTAATGATTTGTTTCTGTGAAGCCCTGTTTATCATTTTGGGAGCTTCCTGGGTTATTATTTCATTAAATTTATTGACATAACCTCCTCCCCAACAATGAATACAATCAGTTATACTTATGTAGGATTTTTTCTCTTATAGAATTTCCAAGTCTTCGCTTGCATCGAATTGTACAATCCTTATGTCACCAATACTACCTGATGCCCGGTTTCCTCTGAAATGAAATTTTCATGAAAATGGAAATAGATTGTCTTAATTTATTTTCTCTATTAGAGATTTTATTTTTTCAAAAATGGCTTTGCAGACTGAACTATTCTTATCTTTGCTTACAAGGTAATGAGGGTAAGGTCAGGGAATGGAAGGGAACCTGCATCAATGCGGACTTGACTTTGTGGCCGCAGACTTCCCCTTAGGTGGTGGGATTCCTCAGTAGTCTTTCATCTGCGACAGAAGCAGGAACGGGGTGGACTTCGCAGGTTCTGAATTATGTTTGTTGGCCATCTTGTTTCACCGGCCTGATACCTAGGATCAACACCATTTTCTACTCAAATCTGTGCTGCCCTTCAAGGGTATCTGAGAACTTGGAAATCCATGTTTCAGAAGCTCCTCGTGGAGCATCCTTCTGAGTGGAAACCCTGGAGCTGTCTTCACCTTCTCCTCTTTTGCTCTTTATTCAATAAGACCACAGTCTTTTTGCCCCCACAGCGTTTCTCAGCTGCATTTCCCCCCTTGGTTCTAATTTTCAAGGTTCTTCGTGGCTTCCCCATCACAGTCTCCTTGCCATTCATGTGGTGCTTCCTAGTCCCCCACTTCACTGTGTCCCCATAGTGCCAGCCTGCCATGGGGGTGGCCGGGCTGAGGGGTGGAACGTGCGGGAAAGAGTGCCTAGTGTGGCCTTTCCTTAGAGTTGTTTTGAGAACTTAGACACGGCAGGACTTTAAACTGTGATGAAACAATAGACAGCCCCTTCCTATGCTAATGAGTAAGTCCGTGGCTAAAGTGACCCTCCTGGTCATCTGTCAGTCCTTAGTGTCTTCCTCATTCTCTAGGATACAAAGTTCCAGTAAAAATGAAGTCACCTATGTGGGAAGCACACAAGGGTCCTGCTAAAACGATCACACTGAAATCACGAGGGACAATGAGAAGAAATTAAGAGCTCTTTAGGAGAAGGAAGAACAATGTTGTGTGATTAGTTCTAATTTGGGTTGAGTCAAACTCCATATTCTCATTAAAATTCCTTCTACATCTTTAGAGTAACGTGGTGCTACCAAAGTTAGAAGGAAATATGCCTGTAGTTGTTTCTCAAACATTAGGGGCTGATGAAGGTGTTTGGGGAGTTTTGAGGCCATTTTTTCAAACTGCTTTTGTCCATGATGCTATCTGTACACAAGTCACAAAAAGGTGAAGCAGGGACATGAATGTATAATTGAAAGAATCAATGGGGTGGGGAGCACCTGGCTGGCTCAGTCT
The DNA here is from genome assembly GCA_017311185.1 of Proteles cristata cristata. Lineage (NCBI taxonomy): Eukaryota > Metazoa > Chordata > Mammalia > Carnivora > Hyaenidae > Proteles > Proteles cristata. The sequence continues at coordinate 197,926 of JAESUZ010000067.1, read as the reverse complement.
GTTATGCCTCTGATTTTGGCTCAGATCATGATCTCACAGTTTGTGGGTTCAAGCCCCATGTCAGGCTCTGTGCTGACAGTGCAAAGCCCTGAGCCGGCTTTGGATTCTGTGTCTCCCTCTCTCTCTGCCCTTCCTCTGCTCATGCTCTGTCTCTGAAAACTGAATAAACATTCAAAAAAAAATTTTTTTTAATATTTTTAAAATATTTTTATTTATTTCTAGGAGAGAGAGAGAGAGAGAGACAGCATGAGCAGGGGAGGGTGAGAGAGGGAGGGAGACACAGACTCTGAAATAGGCTCCAGGCTCTGAGCTGGCAGTCAGCACAGAGCCCGACGCGGGGCCGAACCCACGAACCGCGAGATCATGACCTAAGCGAAAGTCGGACGCTTAACCGACTAAGCCACCCAGGTGCCCCTAAAAAAAGTTTTTTAGAAAGAATCAATGGGGATATATATGGAAATATATGGCTAAATTAATGTTTGGAATAATCTGCCATTTTAATTACTCATGCTTTATTATTAGTCTCCATTATTACTGATTATTAGGCATTGGTTCAAATAATAAGTGATAGAATAGCACTGGAGTAATCGAGTAGCCTTTCTTCACCAGCAGTATGGTTCTATGTAACTAACTTTCCACTCTCTATTTTCCTGTTATCTTGAGAAGAACATTTATCCCTTTAATGTGGACCTTTTTATGGATTGAAATATCTAGAAGTTATTAAAATGGAACTTGGGCAACATAAGACTTTTCAGAAGTGTCCACATAAGAGATGAAAATTGAAAGGTGCACACAGAGAAAGAGTTTTATTCTGTTTTCAACAATAGAGGGAAATCTCAGCTTGGAACAATTAATGCAAGAAAGGATGAGGGAATTTCCCTTTATAACACCACCACTACTTTCTTGGTGAGCCCAGAGATTCCTTCCTTCTGTGTGAAGGAAATGTATTTATAACTTTTGCTATTGACGTTGGAGCTGTCCACACAGAGTGGTTAGGATAGGCTGAACCAAGACTTGACCCAAGAGGCAGGCATCACTCTTGCTGGACAGCCAATGAGCAAGGGACAGACATTGGTAGACAGTATATCCTCTCTAGAGGTGGCTTTGAAACATGTTTCTCACAGAGCTTCTCAGTGCAGGCAACATGTGGATCCCACTGAAACTGGTATCGTTACAGACCAAATGTTTATGTCCCCCCCACACTCACGTGTTGAAGCTCTGGTTCCCTTTGTGACCATATTTGGAGATGGGGCCTAAAGGAAATAAATAAGGTTAAATGAGGTCATAAGAATGGGATGCTATATTTAGCTTGCCAAGGTTGCTATAGCAAAATGGCATGACTGGGTGGTGTAAGAAATTTATCTCTTACAGTTTTGGAGTCTGAAAAGTCCAAGATCAAGGTGTTGTCTGATATGTTTTCTGGTGAAGCTCTTTTCCTGGCTTATAGACAGCCACCTTTTCTTTGTGTCCTCATATGGAGAGAGAGAGAGAGAGAGTGAGCTCTAGTGCTCCATACTGTTCTTCTAAGGGCACCAGCCCAATTGGATTAAGACCTTATCCCCAAATACAGTAACATTCGAAGTTAGGGCTGCAATATAGGAATTTTAGTGGGGAGGAGAGGGGACACAATTCAGTACATGGACTGATCCAGGCCAAGTACAAGGACAATCCTACTTGATCCAGTAGGATTCGTGCCCTTATAAAATGAGAAATCAGAGAACTTGCTCTCTGCACTCCCTTCCACCCCCAGCCTACATAGTACTATGTGAGGACATAGTGAGGAGGTAGCCATCTGTTAGCCAGGAAGAGAGTCATCACCAGGAATCAAATTGTCTGGAACCTTGACCTTAGAATTCTAGCTCCAGAACTGTGAGAAAGAAATGCCTATTATTTAAGCCCCTCCAGTCTATGGTAGTTTGTCTTGGCAGCTTGCGTTGACTAAACTTATGGATAGATTTTTGATGTTGCCCAGTGTCCAGGCTGCTCCCAGGTATTAGACATAGATTGTGTCACTTGGGCGAAGGGGGACAGTCTCTTCTACCTGAAGTTCCTCATGGTCCCTGAGACCTCTGTTTTCTCATTTACCTCCCAGCCCTTCCAAACTGGCCAACCCTAATCCTTCTTCTAGAATCACAGGGCTCTCTGTTATTCTCGTTATGGTCATTTGTTTCTAGCTATATATATATATATGTATATATATATGGTCTCTGATACGGGTATTGACTCTTTCTGTTTGTATTTTTGCTGTAACAATCTTGTCCCTTCACAAGCCAATGTGTATTTATGGCTAAAACGGCGGAATATCGCAGTTAAGACCCTATCAACAAAAAACTACCTTAATATATGTCAAGATAGTATCTCTTTTCTCCCAATACTAAATGGAAAACAAACAAACAAACAAACGAGCAAGCAAATCCTCTGCTTTGGAAAAGTTTACAGATTAGAGGAAGCAATATACAGGTATGGAAATGACCATGCTGTAAGTAGAAGTGATCAATGCTGGAAGGAGTTCAGTTATGCTCTGAAATCAGAGATGAATTAAAACAAAGACACTGGGGAAATGTATAGAAAATAATTTTATTTAACTTAAGCCCTGAAGAATGAAGGAGAGTTGAAAAGAGAACATGACAAAATAAGGCATTATAGGAGAAAAAAACAAATATAAGAAAAAAATATATAAGGAGTAAGAACTATTCTTAAACACGCTAGTAAAAATTTCCTATAAATGAGCTCATTATAAATATATATTTTCTTTTCTTTAAAGCACTTTTCTCTGGAATTCTACTCAGAAACAGCCTGTTAGTTACTGTCTATATCACTGCCTACATTGGAAGTTTAAAGAAAGCTCTTTATTTATTTAAACATTCTTATTCAGGCATTTATTACCTCATATTTCTTTTCCTCACATATTCAGTAAATAAGTAGCAAATCTGACTTTACTGGGAGAGAAATGTTTCCTCTTGTACTTAAGAAACTCTACTACCTACTTTTACCATTGAGGGGAGTCTTTGCCAATAGCTTTTGTTGAAATAGAGTCTAAAGGTTTTTTTGATTTAAGGCTAGACCGACTCAATCAAGTTGCCTCCCATACCAGGGTCAGGAGGATGGTTCATGCAAGACTGTGTGTGCACAGGACTCAGGAAAACCCCAGGCAATGGGACGCCCGGGAGGGCAGGTCATTTCTCTCCATCCCACTGCTCCACCACCAGTGCGACCAAAGGAGTCCTCAGCCTCTGCTCATGCCCTCCGGTTGGTTTTCAGGGTTTCTTCTTCCCCGTAATTTCAGCTTCCACATTGCGACTTCTCTGGCCTCTGTCTCTTTCATGACCTTTCAGCTCCTATACCCAGGGCCCACTTCAGTGTGAAAATTTAATTTGAATGATTGAGAGAGGATATCTGACTGGCTTTGCTTACCATTTTGAACCAGGCTACCTCTTGTTTGCTCTTCATCCTGTGGACTGTTGCCACTTGTGTTGGAAGTTCATTTCTGGTGCAATCAGCTTGACCTGGGGTCCCACGGCCTTTGGATGATGGGCTCTTTACCAGGAGCTGAACAAGATGATTTAGTTGGAATATAGTCTGAAGTGTCATGATTGACGTCTTTGGCACGGGGACAGAAATTCCGAGTAACTAAAAGTGAAACATAAGTTTCCTAACTCCCAGATCTGGCTCAGTGATGGAGCCAAAGAGTTCCATGAAAAATACCCAAAAAACCCCCCCATAAATCTGCTCATTCACATTCAAACACATGTCCTACTAAAATCAAGCTCTATTTCAAAGTCAAACTCTCTTAGGATTAAATACAGAATCGAAGTGAGGATTGATACCTGGTTATCTACATCAGTGTGTAAATCTCAGCAGATACTGAGAGGGAGAGAGAGAAAGAGAGAGAATGGGAGAGACTGAGTACCTGTGCTTTTTGCTCAAATCACAATCTTTGTTGTTCTTAAATGTTTAAGAAATAGGTTGCTCACATTCCATTGCAGTTCCCTTCCTTATGTGATGCATAATGTGAAATGCAAAAGCCTGAAACTTTGTGTCTTCATAAAATTCATATGTTAAATCCTAACTCCCAGTAGAATGATATTTGGTAGTGGGGGGCTTCTGGGAGGGTTGTGTCCTCGTGACGAGATTAATGTCCTTATAAAAGAGACTCCAGAGAGCTCCCTCACCCCCCTCTGCCATGGCAGGACGTAGCCATTTATGAACCAGGAAGACAGCTCTCAGCAGACTCTGAATCTGCCGGCACCTTGATCTTGGACTTCATAGCCTCCTTCATAGCCTTTACTTCATAGAACTCTAAGAAGCAAATTTCTTTTGTTTATAAGCTACTGGTCTCTGGTATTGTGTTACAGCAACTCAAATGGACTGACCTGAAGTAAGCATATTATATAGGAGAGGTGAATCATATCAGGGTTTGGCTTATTTTGACGTGGTCATGATTTATTTTCATGTGAGGTTGAGATTTAAGTGGAAGCCTAAAGATTAAATATATATAGCAAGCCTCATATTTGGTTTTCATTTAGGAGAAGCTTCATGTTACTGCGTAGCTAGAAGTAAAGTTAAGAGAGAATTGCATTTGGAGTCAAGATATTGAATTCTCGCCCCGACTCTGCCACAACCCCTCTGTGTGGGACCACAACTCCCTCAACTGTATGATGAAGGGGTTGAACCACATGATTGTAAGCTCACTTTCAGCCCCCCGAGGGGCCAACATGAACCAACAGACTAAAATTGCAAAAGTTCTTGGTACTTCTCTTTTACAGCTCAGGTCACTCCTGCCTACATTGTGTGACAGGGGAAGACTTAGTTCTCAAAAGTCTAGGAATTGTTTTGTTGCATAAAACACTTTAAAAATCGTAGCTAACATGTCCTACACAAGACTACAAAAGCTACATACTGTATTATTCCATTTACGTGCCATTCTGGGAAAGCCCAGAACATAGTGAAGGAGAATAAATGTGTGGTTGTTAGTGCATTAGGGGTTGGTGGGATGTTTGTGAATGGGGGGCACAAAGAAATGTTTGGAAGGCAGACAACTCTTCTCTATCTTGCTTATGGTTGATTACGGTGAGAGTATGTGCATTTGCTGGAACTCACAGACTCATACCCCGATAAAGTAAAAGTTCACTGTATGCAAATTGTAAAATGAAATTTAAAAACTCTTTGCTGCTAGGTATTTCATCATAGAGAAATGCCAAATGTGCTAAAATTATTAATCACCCACTTTTCACACACAGGGCTGTACCTTCTGTGATAGTGCAGCCATTTTTCTTTATCACCAGCCAGATGGTTTCATTTGTAGGGCCCTCCTGTGACCCCCCAGCAATGACCTATTTTTTTAAGACAGAATTTAGAATTCCTGCTGTTCAACATAATGAGGTGGAAACATCTCGCCTCTCAGGGTAAGCGTCCAGCCCGCCAATGAGCTTGCCTTTAGACTGCGGGCAATGACACAGTAATCAGTGCTGTGATTGTCCACTTGGGCACAGAGTGAATGCTGTGATTATTACCACGGGGAGAGGCTGGCGATGAACATGCAGAGAGGAGCAAAACAATGACTGATGAAAAGAAAATTCTTCTCAGTCTAATCGAAGGAAGAAGATGGGTAGACTCACAAGAAAACAGCATAAGAAACTTCCTTTGACATCTTGACATGGTTAGTTTGGAAGTTTCCAGGCTTGCTTTGCTATGACTTAGTGATGTTGATGGGGAGATATAACTTCTGGCTGGGAAAACAGAAATGTATTATGAAGTTATATATATTAAGTTATACACATTATATATAGTAAGGTTAAATAAAGTTATATTTCATATTTTGTGGTTATTCTTTGAGCCCCATGCCATGGCTCCTCCTCTGCTGTCTCACCCCACAGTGCCCTGTACAGTCCACCTGTAACTTTGGTCAACGTGTAGACAGGTCATTCTTGGGCTTCCATCATGATTCATCACGGAGTGCTCTGTGGTGAAGTTAAAACAACAACAGAGAACAAGCAAACTTGTGTCTTGACCCACTTGGCTACCGACTGCCTGTTTATAATTCTTGGGATGAACCCCTCGCTTTCAAAGAGGCTCACGTTATTGTTAAAAATCGAAGGGAGTAATAATTGTTGTGCTTCCTCAAAGTGTTTCTGAAAGCGAATCAAAATAAGCAAACACCGTACAAAGTTCACGTGTTGCTGCTGCTATTAAAATGGGCATCAAGAACGAAGAGTCAGGTGGTAAACGGAAAAGGGGGATGTGAAGGAAATAACATAACTTTTCTCCCCATCCCTTAACCCTGGCATTTACAGTCCGAACAGTTGACCCCACTTGCAGTGCTCTGTCTTCCCTCTCCCTCCCAATCCTGACTTCCTGCTCTGATTTGATCCCCAGGACGGCACATCTGGGCTACAACCGCAGCCCTACCTTTCTGGCTGGACTTCCCAGGACCCTCAAGTCACCATTTTGAAAGCTTGACATGAATCATCCTGGTGACCTTTCCTGCTTAGAAGCCTGCTTGGGTTCCATTCTGCCTGCCCAGGAAAATGTCCAAACATTATCCTCAGTCATATTTGGTAAAACCAGTCTCCCTAATTCCAGTTAAGAGTTGTCCTTAATTCCTTTCATGTGATAGACTTGCCAAAAATCAAGATCACCTCTCCCAGCATTTCCTCATTTTTTTAAAAATACAGAATGTGCATAAAGTTAATGCATAGAAGCATTGGCTCCGAAGAAAATCACAACAGTGATTTAACATCTCTTAAGCGCATCTTTCCCCAAGCAATTTCTCATACTAGTCACTGAATTCAAGATGAATCATCAATTTTGTAACCCTAACTGGCATAACTAGCACTTTTTCTTTTCAAGAAGAAATTGAGAGAGTTTTTAATGCAGCAATTCCTTTTTATGGCCAAACAGTGCACCTTGTTTTTTCCTCCTAAAAAATTAACATGTTTAGTAGACAACAAAAATAAATTGCATTGTTAGACGCTAACCAAGAAATTTAGCCCTTTCTGCGATTGCCGTGAAAGAAATGCCGTGCCATTTTCTTTCCCAAAATGATAGCCTGGGGGTGTTTTTCTTCTTCTGGATGTTTATTTCTCAAAGCAATTTTCTGGACAAAATGAAGTAGAGCCTTGCTCCGAGCCCTTTTGCCAGTTACATTAAGTGAAAATGACAGTGTTTATTAACCCTCTGGCCTCTCTTAGGGCTGTCCTTTCTGAATCAATTGTTGTGATTTACAGAGTAGAGTGACATCCCGATTTCCCCCATCTTTCCCCCGATGATTCTTTAAGCACTAGTGAAAGGTTTGCTTGGTGGGAGACGACATTGTCTCCAGTACCTACCAAAGTTAAGATCATTCAGAATTAATATCTCGACATATAATCTCAAGTTTCCCCCACGAGGCCCCAGAAGCGGGAAATTATAACAACAGAGAAAAGTTTAGCTTTTTCCCTCAATGCCCGGCTTTTATTTACACCATGATAAGCCCTTTAGCTACATCCTGGGGCAAGTGATTTCCCTTCTCATGACATCTTAAATTTTTGAAACAACTCATTTTCTAATTAAGTGTGAGAGGGTTATCAAAGCACCAGTCACCCTCTGATCAATTAGGCTTTTTGTTGTTTTTGTGTTTGTTTTCAAATTATTTTCATCCAAGAGTGTGGGATTCCCTTATATATGGGATGGAACCAAACATCCATGTTTTGCATCTTGCTCTGCTGGAATGGGTTTTCAAAGCATTTCCACGGGTGAAGGAGGATGTCAGCTCAGGTCGTCTGAGAAACAGAAGTCAAGGGAGAATGAGACTTACCAGACATTTAGTGGGGAATGCCTTGACAGAAAGAGAGGAGTAGGTAAGGGGGGTGGTGTGGGTCTGGCATCCACAAAAGGAGAGAAGGAAGTAGGTATGGTTTGGAGAAGCATCAGATGTAGTGTTTCTCTGGGTAAGTCTCGGCCAGGCTGACAGGGAGCCCTGGGCAAAGAACGTGAGATAGAGGCATCCAGTGTCAGGAGGAAAGACCCAGATCCAGCACCCCAGTGTGCACGGGTGTTTGCTAGGATTGGTCAAGGGAGCGCGGCTTTAGCAAGAACACCGCAGTGGATCTGAAGGTGTGACATACTTTCCAGAAGGTTCTTCTGGAGGGAGATATGAGTAGCTTATCTCCATGGCCATCCCGTGTGCCCAGAAAGGTCACATGCTATGGCTATCAATTTGAATTAATTAATAAAGATATTTCAGTAATATTCTTCTTTCATTAGTTGAACATGACTTTCATTTAAAGGCTCTAAGGAACCAATTTGAGGGAAACCATGCCCCAATTTGGCTTATGGCAAATCATATTTTGCTCAAGGATTTAAGACATGTTTTAATAGAAACTAAATCTCAAGCTGAGCAGACAGATTCATGAACTCAAAGCACTTTGACTGAACATTACGTATAAAATCCATGACATTTATTGAACATACTCTTTATGTTCCAGTGTGGGTGTGCATGTACTTGGTATTATATCATATTTGTTTTATTATATGATTTTATTACCCTGGGATTTTAGTTCTTGGTGGACACGTGGGCAAACAACCACCATGATTTGGGCTCTTCGGCCACCCGGCAGGGCTCAAGAATGCAAATGTTGAGGTAACAGAGATAAACCAAGGCTGACTTTTGGGGTGGAGATGTGGGGTGTGGAAGGGAAGAAAATCAGGAGACACTTATTTGCTCCAGCTGAGTACAGCACTGTTGAGTCCCTGGCCAGGATCTAATTGCGGGATCTAATTGCGGGAATTGAGCTACCAAGTCAGAGAAGAAACAATAGCAAAGCCAACCTAATGTGATTCAGAGGTTGAGCAAACATGCTATTACTTCTGTTCTGAGACCGGAGCCTTCTCAGAGCCTGCACTGTTTGGGACTGGTGATCCCTTCCTGGAATGTCAGAGCAAAGGAAAGGGCAGAGCGGGAAGCCAACATATTGCATAACTGACCAGAGCTGCCCACCAGGCTGGGGCCAGAAAAAAAGAAGAAAGAAACAAAGAGTATGTGAGTGCGTTCTAAAATATGTCTTACTGATTCTTAATCTTCAGATTCTTAACTTTATTTTTCATAAGGCATCTATAAATAATTTGACAGGTCAAATTCTGCTCATCATAAATACCTCAGTTTATTTTCATGATGTTGAGCACTCTGTTCCAACTGCCACTGCAATGAGTAATATATCACGTATATGAGTTATATGCTCGCTAAGGCCAGATACACAATGTAGGAGGGGCTGTGCGGGAGTTTCATCGTGATACGGTTTTCCAGACATCCACAAGGTAGGACAGAAACGGCTTACCTAACCCCAGATATGCCGAAAGGGGGCAGATGTGCGGAGTCCTTGGGAAACTCACATCGGTGTGGGATGCTGTGGAAGAAATCTTTGGTGACATTATTTGGGGAATGGGCACAGGGATCAAGCTAGTAGGTTTCCTCTTAGATCACCGACTGCCCACTTGGAAGTTTACGCTTCTCTTTTATTCTACTTTGGTTTGAGATTCTGGTCCAATGGGAGTCAAGTTAGAGTCTTCAAAACCAAGTAAAGGTAACAGACGTTTCAAACAAAAACATAGGAGTTAAGTTTACTTCCCTAAATGGCATGACTAAAGGACTTTACTTCTTTTCTGCGTATTCAGTATGAAAATGGAAAGCATAAAGTAAGTTTATGGAAACTCTAACAAGGACAACATATTCTGCCCAGTGGCTAATTTCCAAGAAAAAGAAAAAAAAAAAAGAAAAGAAAAAAAAGAAAAAGAAAAAGAAAGAAAAATTAAAAAAGAAAGAAAAAGCAAGATATACGTATAAAATTACTGATTTCATAGAGTCAAGACACAAGTATAATGAATCTTGATTGATTTAATCCCAATCAAACATATTATGGTAAAACCAGCACAAAACAGACCAGCAATGAAACTATGTACATACTAGAAGAAAAAACTACTGGATATTTACCCACTTTTATCATTCACTAGCGATGAAACCAGAAGACCCCATTGATTTAAATAACAAGGGGATGTTGTCATATCTGTTGGCTTAATACTGCCACATGGCACCTTCTCACAATGATATGCATTTAATGTTTAAGATAACATTAACAGCCTAAGGTAGCTTTAAACTTTTTTAGTTTGTTATTAAATTAGAGAGGATGGAAATATTGATGGAAGGAAACTCACGGTGCTGCAAACCAAGGGCCTGAACCGCTGCTATGAAAGACGAGAAAGCCACTTGAAAAGAAATAGAAACAATTATACGATGGCCTTAGGGTAAAATACAGCCCTTTCCCTCAATTCTTTGGCATTCGGTGCTCCACGGGTAGCAAGGCTTGTGTAATGTAATTTACTTTCATTTCATAGAGTAACATCCCTTGACATGTTACTAAGAAAACCTCAAAATAAAAAAAAAAGCTTAAAAGTAAATTAAACTGAGCAATAGTAAATCGCTGTCAGATATTTCATTTCTCTAATACACACATTATAAAACACCCAAAATGAATGGTTTAGAACTCTGAGTGAATGAGGTAGAATTTATTTTCAGTTGCTTCAGGTTACAACTGGGTGGCCAAGCCCCCATCAGCCAACAGGGAAGCCATGATGGTGGTAGAGGGGCGTCCCAGGTAGCTAACAGGTGCCACTTCTTTGCTGGACAAGGGGCCACTGTTTGTTGCAAGCCTCATTTGAAAACGCCCACTTATACCAATTTTCCTAACATCACTTCAATGTATCTGTCAGAAGGGGAAAAAGAGGAAAAAATTCGAAGAGAGGTATTTTAGATGCATAAATCTCCACTGCCTGGTAGGTATTTTGCTAACATCAGAAGAAATGTAAGCCTGTCAGGTGGAAAAACAAAATGCAATGTGATTAGCACAAAAATGCTTGTAGTACACAATATTACAGTGTTAGCAACAGTTAGGAATGGAGGCATGGTACAGAAAAGAATCCAACCATTTTTTTCCCCTTTGGAGTTTATTTACTTATTTATTTTCTTTAAGATAATTTATTGTCGAATTGGTTTCCATACAATACCCAATGCTCATCCCAACAAGGGCCCCCCTCAATGCCCATCACCCACTTTCTTACTGTGCTACTGGCCATGTGATTGGGGTAAACTGCTGACCCTACTCTCGGCCTGATCACCCAAGAGAGATGTGCCTTCCAAGGGGTGGGAAGTTTAAAAGGCTTAGTTTAGGTAAGTCAGTAGCTAGAACATAGTCATCCTCCCCAGATTCATTCATTCATTCATCTCTCTCTCTCTCTCTCCCCATCTCTCTCTCTCTCTGTCTTTTTCTTTCTCTCTCCTCATGTCTGGAAGAAAGCAAATGTCTCCATTTTTAAGGGGAAAAGCAAAGCATAGAAATAGAAAGAACAGGTTAATGACTTTAGCACACAGTTTTTTAAATAATTAAATAAAATGTTTGTGAGCACTTAAAGAGAGTGTGGAATCAACATGAGTTCATTCAGAAAATTATGCCAAATTGGGGTGCCTGGTGGGCTCAGTCCATTAAGCCTCCGACTCTTGATTTCTGCTCAGGTCATGATTTCAAGGTTCATGAGATCAAGTCCGCATCAGGCTCTGTGCTGACAGTGCGGAGCCTGCTTGGGACTCTCTCTTCTCTCTCTTTGTCCCTCCCCTGCTCGTGTTCTCTCTTTCTGTCTCTTAAAATAAGTAAAATAAACAACTTTTTAAAAAAGGAAATTATGCCAAATAATTTCATTTCCTTTTCCCTTTCCAAGAAAAAAAAGTGGAGGAGGGGAATGACTTACTTCTATTTCTGGCAATGTGGCAGTCTGGATAAACAGAAAACTTCTCCTGGGATAAAATGCCTAAAACTACTTGATTCAATTTAAAACTCTAAGGAATGTCCTTTTTAAGCTTGGTTGAGCTGAGACTAAAGGAAGACAAACAACGCAAGGCAGAAAGCAAACTTGCACACAGCTCAGTGGGGGTAAAAGCCATGTTTGTCTGCGACCACCTCCTTTGTCTCCTGGCCTGACCCGGTCTGGTCTGTGACCAGCAAAGGGCCCCCACACCACACAAAGCCTAGGACCTAAGTGCAGAGGGAGGTCTGATCAGATGGGCCACATGCCTGCCCGGAGACTCCGGAAGCAATGGAGAAGTCCCTTACTTCTAAGCCAGCCCATGCGTGATTTGCAGTCAGAAACGCAATTACCTGCGTGTCCTGAAAGTCCCCAAACTGAAAATCTAAGTAGCAGGGGCTCTCACTGGCTGGTGCTCCCATGTGCCAGGAGAACAAAAAATTTCTCATTGGGGATAATTCCAAACAGAAAGCACAGGAATTCTCCAAAGATAAAGATAGAAAACACCTAGAAAAAGCAACATTGCAAAAAGATACCATTTTGAATAACCTCAAAGGATTGGTATCTTGGAATAAATCCAGCATAAGATGCTCCAGTCCTTTATGGTAAAAAAAAAAAAAAGAAAAAAAGAAAAAAAAAGGTATGTATCTTTCTTGAAAGACATTTGAAGACATTTCATAATTTCATATACATTGTTAGGAAGACTCACGATAGGGAGGGTGTTATTTCACCCTTTACTGATTCAGTGAATTAATGAATTTGCCAAGCATAATCCCGGCAGGGTTTTGCATGGAACTTGATAAATTGATTCCATTTTATTTAAAAACAGAGAACCTAAATTGCCAATATATTCTTTAATAAGAAGTAAAATGTGGTAGCTGGGGTGGAGAGAGAACTTGGCCTTCTAGAAACCAATAACTGGTAATCAAGACAGTATGATAGTGGTGCAGGGTTACGTAAACTGGTCAGCAGAAAGTCGCAGTCCTGAAAATAGATGTGCACAAATGTTGAACTTCAGTCTCTGCAGAGTTGCAGTCATAGTTCAGTGAAGAAGGAATATTCAAATAAATGGGACTTAGGCAGTTGGTTATGTATTAAGAGAAAGATATAAAAGAATTAATGACCTAGATTTTAGAGGTTTTCTCTTTTTTAAAAATATTTTTTTTCACATTTATTTATTTTTGAGAGACAGAATGAGACAGAGCTTGAGCAGGGGAGGAACAGAGAGGTAAGGGGGACACAGAATCCTAAGCAGGCTCCAGGCACTGAGCTGTCAGCACAGAGCCCGAGTGGGACTCGAATCCATAGACTGTGAGATCATGACCTGAGTTGGACGCTTAACCGACTGAAGTTGGACGCTTAACCGACTGAACCACGCAGGTGCCCCTAGAGGTTTTTTCTTTTAAGAAGGCAATGCACATCGTAGGGAAAATAATAAACTCAAGTATCTCTGAATTCAGATATATTTATTAAAAGACACCACACCAAGAGGGGCTCCTGGGTGGTTCTGCTGGATGAGCGTCTGACTTTGGCTCAGGTCATGATCTCGCCGTTCAGGAGTTCAAGCCCCATGTTGGACTCTGTGGTGACAGCTCAGGGCCTGGAGCTTGTTTGAGATTCTGTGCCTCCCTCTCTCTGCCCCTCCCCTGCTCTTGCTCTGTCTCTCAGAAATAAGCATTTAAATAATAATAATAATACTATAATAATATGTAAAATATAATATAGAATATTAAAAATAATAAATAATAATAAAAAAGACACTACCATAAGAATGAAGAAACAAGTCACAAACTGGAACAAAAGAAATATTTTGGGGACATGATTGTCAAAAGATCAATATCCAGAATGTATGAAAAACTCCTAAAAGTCAAGAAAAACAACAATCCAACTGAAAATGAAATAATGCACTGCAACAGGCATTTCACAGAAGATAAAACACAAAAGGCCCATCAACAAATGCTCAGACTCATTCGTAACCAAATTAAAACCACCCTGACTAACCATCTTATATCAGCCCCCCCTCCCCACCAAGGGTGGGGGCACAGATTTAAAATGCAGAAGTTTGGTTAGTTTGTAGCAAATGAAGAGCCCCTTTAAGGCAACCAAGGTCAACAGTGGAAACCTCAGGAAGGTAGAAGGGCCCACATTGACCTGAAGGCTGAATATCCCCAGCCCATTAGAGGACTCACCTCAAAATAACCATAAGCCCCAGTTGACCCAGACACAGCTACCAAAAGAGGGACATTCCAAACATTCCCATACCTCCACTCCTCGGCCCGGCCCGTGACACCCCCCCCCAACTAAAGCCCCTCACCACTTCCCATGTCCTTTGTTCTTCCGTGAGTGAATTCTTTCACCTTCCTTGCTGCGCCTCCAGCCTATGGGGTGGCCTCACAGCTAACGGGAACTTTTCAGCCGCCATTAGACTGCAAATTGATACCATTATTTCAGAAAGTCTTTTGCTACAATTTAGTAAATCTGAACAGGAAAACACACAATAATGGGCCACACCACTCCCCCGTTTTGTTCCTTCGAGAAACTCTTGCACTTGCCCAACAGAGCCCAGAGTTAAGAGTGCTTCTGGCATTATTCATAATAGCAAGACACTGGATGCACGTAAGAAGTTAAGTTGATATAAAAAATTGTATTGAACTTGAGCCAGATGTAGCCACAGGCATCCATGTGAATGCATCTAAAAATAGCATGTTAAAGAAAAAAGAACAAGTCATGTAAGAACACCTAAGTATTAAGATCCTGTTTATATAAGTTCTGAAAAAAAATTCAGCTATTGTTTCTGGATATATACATACGTATGTGGTAAAAGTGTAAGGAAAGGGAAGTTAATTAAAAACTACATTTGGGATAGCAATTGCCTCTGGGGAAAGCTGGGAAATAATTATGCAACAGTCTGAAGGAACATTAAAGCACTGACTCTGTTCCGTATCATAAGCTTGTGGGTAAATAGGAGAGTCTGTTTATTATTATTTCCAAACAGTTATAGGTTAGCTGCGTCTGCTATTGTGAGATGATAAGAAATATATATATTTTGGTCTTCAACCCCAGGATCCTGGCCAGAGCTCACAAAACCCTTGTAATTTCCTAAATGCTAACAGAGATAGGAATGTCTTTTGTTACAATATTTGGTTTTTGCCCCCAGTTCCTGAAATAGCTCAGGAGTTGGCCAGTAAAGGTGAAAGAAGCATCTTTTCCTCTTCACACCAAACCCTTTTCTAAGGCAGTTGAGTTTATGTTAACGAAGTGACTTTGAAGAAACTAGCCAGTGTGGGGTCTCATTGCTGGGGAACCCAACCATTCGATTAGAAGGTTGGAACGTTTAGCCTCCCCCCCGCCCCATGTACAACCTCCAGGTGTGGAGAGGGGTTGGCGGTTGAGTTGGCTCATCAATGGCCAGTGACTTAATCAATCATATCTATCTAACTTCTGGGGTTTGGAGAATTTCTGGGTTCCTTAGCAAGATGCATCTATGGACTAGGAGGTTGGCCCACCCCAAATCTCCTCTGGAAGAGAAGGTCCTGTATTCGCTCAGAACTCTTCCAGATGTTGCTAGATATATCCCTTCTTGCTCTTCATTTTTATCCTTTAAATATTTTTTTTTGGTGCTCAATAGTACATAACTGTCAGCCTGTGCTCTGTGAATCATGCTAGCAAAAGACTGAACCCAAGAAGAAGTCATGGGAAGCTATGCTTTCTTTAGAGCTGCTGGTTAGAAGTACAGATGACAACCTGGGACTTGTAATTAGCATCTGAAGTGAAGGGTGGGTTTGTGATATTGAACCTTCTTAAACCAAGTGGTCTGGGCTACCTCCTGGTTGTCACTATCATAACTGAACTGTAGGATGCCCAGTTGATGTCCACAGAGAACTGGAGATTGTTTGGTATGGAAACCCTCGCATTGGTGCCAGAAGTACTGAGCATAGAGAAATAGTGTTTTCCATTAGTGTGCTCTTTGTTTATGACATCTCATAGTAAATTTTAAGTGCCACAGGTATAACACTTATTGATTTTATCATAGAGGAAAAGCTTGACAGTTGGGTATATTTACGGCTAACGTAATGAATGACTTAAGAATAGTTTTTGGAAGGTCATGGAACTTTGCCCTAGAACTTGGGCTCCTTCTTACTCATTGCCTGTGTCGTGTGATCTTGAGGGCTCTCATCACTGTTGTTTTACCTTGCATTTACCTTGTGCAAGGTTAACTATAAGCTATTGCTGAGTTGACAGGATCCTGAAGCAGTAGTGCTTCAATTGCCTCTATTAGTATGTCTTAGAATCTAGGACCAGGCTAATGGGAAGGCAAGTCGGAAAAACTGCAGGAAATACAGCCTTAGAATCAAAGGGGGCGGGCAGATTATTACCGTGTATATGACAGTGACCTGCAAATATTTGAAGTCAGGGACATGAAATAGTAAGGAAATTTCTTCCATACTGGTCCTGAGAAAGGCTTTGCCCACTTGAGGGAAGCAGAAGTTAGCTCGTCACAAGAAAGAACTTTGCAAACATTTAAATTATTCAACTACAACTGAAACTGAGGCAACAGGCACACAGACAGGTGTGTTTCATTCCACCAGACACCCCCACTGCCCCGAGTTTTCATCCAGACCCTTAAAATGACTCTCTATTATCCCACAGACTAGGACGTTTCTTGAATAGAAAAGTAGAGTCCTATTTATTTGTCATCGTATTCCCATAAATGATCATAGGTACTCGGAATTCAACAGAGCTTATGAAAATGAGTTCTGTTGATTGAAGACGCTGATCTGCTTTGCTCCAGGAAACAATATCAATTCTTCTCCTTTTGATGAAAATCCTTCTCCTTGGCTTATATCGGTTCGGTCCTCAGTTCCAGTATCTCTGTTAGGTCTTTATATTTTCCGACCACAGTCTGGAGGTGACACTGATGATTTATTCAGAATTGCGTCTACTCCATCAACAGTTGGAGAAAGTGGCTTAGGAACTGCTGGAAAGCCCAACGATGCTGAGGTCACACAAAAAGCAAATGCAGCTTTTGAGGAGAGAGGGGTGGGAATTTCCAAAAGCCATGCCCTTTCAAATATGGAAAAATGCATATGAACTACTTGCCATCAGCTCAGGCTGCAAACATGCCATTACCTCTTACTTCCTCAGGTGATTGCTCAAATCCCTGAATTCTTAGTGGCAAACAGGACCTTTTTTGGGATCTTTCCTACCCTAAGAGCACACTCAAATTGTCAAAAACAAACAAGCAAAAGAACCGCGAGCTCTGGTGGTTGACAACTTGTTTGCCAGAAATAATGAGGGACAAGGCATAATCCTGCCTCTAAATGCAGCCTTCTGCTTCGCCGCTGCTTCCTACTGCCACACGTGTCACATGGTCTTCCAGAAGCACGGCCCCTCCCCTGAGGCTCCCTGTAGCCGCTGATGGTGACTCACGCTTGTATCTTTATCTACATCCAGTGTGGGTTCCCCAAGGGACACTACTGTGCCTGGGTGGTGGGACCCTCAGGAGCATGAGATTCGGCCACACACTTATGCTGAAACCAGCCCTCACGCTCAGATTCTTAAGGTCCTGACCCTGAGACAGGATCTTCAGCTCAGGCGCCCTCTGCCATTTTAGGCACCTGTCCTTTTGGCCTTCTTGTGTCTGTCCCCAAGGCCTCTGCAAAGCACTGTATATCATGTCATTTACACTGCAGAAGCTCCCATGAGAGGGGAACTGTTAGCTCCATTATACAGACGGAGCAGCTGAGGCCTTTAGAGGTTGAAGTCACTTGTCCAGTCGCTTGTCTACTGGCCTAAGAAGGGGAGCAGGATTCAGACCGGATCCTCATCTCCCCATGTGACTCCATGTCCCCAGGGCAGTTGTTTGCCTGGAGTCTGCAAGGGGCTGCAGGCTTGGAGATGGGACAGTGGATGAGGGAGGAGAGTAGGGCAAGAGTAGGCTGTCTTGGGTGTTATAGTCCCTTCTGCAGAGAGGATGCACAGGCAGCCCGTCTTTTCCGCCATTTCCTCTTGCCAGGCACTTGTACGGATAAGGTCCTTATAGATTTTTCTGGATGCATTTCCACAGGAAAACAACCAAGCTTTTGTCACTTCGTTCTTTCACCTAAACACAGCCACTCCCTACGACTCAGAACATATAAAACATTTACAGAGCAGGTTTTGAGGGTTTAATAAATGCCTCTTATTGCCAGCACTAAATACATTTTTTTTTTGTACATGCCAACATTCTACAGTTCTAAAGTTCAAGGTATAACACGAAAACCTTTCCTGTGGAAAAACAAACCTGGAACACCGAAATACAAGCACACCTATGTCTTTTTAATTTTTGTTTTAACCAAATGATACTCACTTAAGATTTTTCTCGTGCTCGGTTGAACACTTTAGCCACCGTTCTACAAACTGGAGGTTTGGGGAGAATAGCCCTATGTCTGGACTTGGGGGAGTACGTTTGTCAAAATCCCTGCTGTCCATGGACACAGCTAAGGACATAGCGCTTCATTTCTCAAGAAGAAGAAGGAAACCAAAGCGTTTGAGTTTTTTATTAGGCATGCATCCAGGCTCCCTTATGAAACAGAGATAAGAGCAGAGCGTGAGTAATGGAGCTCTGTTCATTAGCTGGCTGAGGCGGTGGCCAGCGGCCAACACAGCACCAAGTAATAAAAGCAATGGCTGTGTGGGCTGGAGGTAAAGGTGTCTGAGGGAAAGGTGACTAAGACTCCACGAATCGCTGTTTCATCAGTGCCTCACAGCTGGACCGTCCCTGGGGGAGAAGACTCAGGCTCCCACTCACACTTCAGGCATCTGTCCAGAAGTTGGGGGCTGTCTGAAAACCCTTAAACTAGGTTCGCTTAAACCTCAAGTATGAAATAAATATGAATCCATACTGATATAAATTTTTTAAATGTTTTTTATTTATTTCTGAGAAAGAGAGACAGTGTGAGCAGGGGAGGGTCAGAGAGAGAGGGAGATACAGAATCCGAAGCAGGCTCCAGACTCTGAGCTGGCAGTCAGCACAGAGCCTGATGCGGGGCTCAAACCCACGAACCGTGAGATCATGACCTGAGCTGAAGTCAGACGCTTAACTGACTGAGCCACCCAGGCGCCCTGAATCCATACCGATATAAATAAATTACTAAATAAGGAAATGAATGGAGAGAAGAGACATCTCTTCTTCTTCTTTTTTTTTTTTTAATTTTTTTTTTAATATTTTATTTATTTCTAGGAGAGAGAGAGAGAGAGAGAGACAGCGTGAGCAGGGGAGGGTCAGAGAGAGAGGGAATTACAGACTGAAATAGGCTCCAGGCTCTGAACTGGCAGTCAGCACAGAGCCCGACGTGGGGCTCAAACCCACGAACCGTGAGATCATGACTCGAGCGAAAGTCGGACGCTCAACCGACTGAGCCACCCAGGCGCCCCGAGACATCTCTTCTTATACAAGAATTCCAAATACAACTTCCCCCTCGGGGAGGTGCAGCCTAATTCTTCCCCCCACTACTGCCACCTCTTGGGGACAGACTAGACATGGTGACTTGTTTCCAAATAATAGAGTGGGAAAGAGGAAAGTGGTAACCTTGCAGTGGAGAGATTTCAGAAATGCTCGCTCGGCCTGGTGACATCACCAGGGATGTCACATGAATGTCACCTACTCCCTGGTGCAGGTGGCAAGAATGGGACATCAGCGCTGTGGCACTCATCCAAAGCCCTAGTTCCGGCCTCATCAGGAGGAAGACAGGCAAACTGAATTATCTGGATCCCTGGCCAACCTTCCTCAAGACCGTGGAGGTCCCGAAGGACAAGGAAAGACCGAGACACTGTCACAGAACCAAGAACACTCAGTAGGTGCGAGGACTGAATGCACTGCTGTACCCCAAACTGGACCGTGGAAAACCAGGTGACATTCCTGCAGTTGATGTAACAGAAGTGTGCCGACGTCAGGTTCTTAGTTTTGACAAATGTGCCACGAAGATGGTAGATGTTGACAAGGGGGAACCCAGAAACGGGGTATGGAAGCTCTGTGCTGGTTTTGCAACCTTTCTGCAAATCCAAAATTATTCCAAGATAAAACGTTATTTTTTTTTTAATGTTTTATTGATTTCTAGGAGAGAGAGAGAGAGAGAGACAGCGTGAGCAGGGGAGGGTCAGAGAGAGAGGGAGTCACAGACTGAAACAGGCTCCAGGCTCCGAGCTGGCAGTCAGCACAGAGCCCAACGCGGGGCTCGAACCCACGAACCGCGAGATCATGACCCAAGCGAAAGTCGGACGCTTAACCGACTAAGCCACCCAGGCGCCCCAATAAAACGTTATTTAAAACACAACGACAACGATGACGAAGGTTACTCCATAGGAAAGGAGTAGGTTATTCGGGCTGTGTCCTTCTTGGTGTCTTCTATAATTCGATTCACAATTTGATTCGCCCTGGCCATGCTTGACTACGTTTTGCAACATGGCCTTTTACTATCTAGAGTTTTCATTCTTTATGTGCCTTTTGAAGCCAAAGTGCTTGCTCAAGCAAGTAGCTGTTGAGAATCTTCAAGCAGCTAAGGTATGCTCCGTGTGAGGCTGGAAGGTAAGCCTAAAGAGTTGATTGAACTTCCTATTTTAAACCATTTTCACATACTCTAGCTGTGAGTAGCTCTCTGCGAGGACAGCGGCACTGCAGATGAAGGCGAGTGGTCAGGGAGGCCGGGGAAGAGCATGTGAAGACAATGCTAACCTGTTCTGGACAGGGGACTCACCCCACTTCCACAGAGACCTCCCTCCACAGGACAAAATATGCACTGGGGTGTCAGGAAGAAGGAAAGAGAATGCCGAACTGGTGCGCTCTTACTGTTCCCCAGACCTGTTCTCACATGGCCTCCCAGCTTGCCTGTGACTAACACCTGGCCTCTAAGTCCCCAGAGAAACTGTGTCCCCCATGCAGACCTGCCACTTACCTCCCTTAACAGCTGCCACCAATGTCCTTGTGATGGTAGAAGCCAGGGGTAGCGGTTCCCACTGCCGCATGGGCTAGTGGGCAGGGTGTGATTCTGCAGCTGGAATTGGAGACACTTTTTCTCCAAAATGACTGCAAACTTGGCTTCTTTGGAACTTTAACTGAGCCCTGTGTCTTCTCACTCTTTAACAGATTAATCTGTGTCGGCTCAGGAGAATAACCACCATTTGATTGCGCTATTTCTCTGTGAAAACACATTCCAGGTTCTGAAACATCCGTTTATAAAGGATGATCTGGAACATTTAGAAGTTGGGAGCTGCTTGGGGCGCCTGGGTGGCTTAGTCGGTTAAGTGTCCGACTTTCGCTTAGGTCATGATCTCACGGTTCGTGGGTTCGAGCCCTGCGTCGGGCTCGGTGCTGACTGCCAGCTCAGAGCCTGGAGCCTGTTTCAGAGTCTGTGTCTCCCTCTCTCTCTGACCCTCCCTTGCTCACGCTGTCTCTCTGTCTCCTAGAAACAAATAAAAACATTAAAAAAAAAAAAAAAGAAGTTGGGAGCTGCTTGATCAGATGAAATGATCAGCCTTGATATGCGAAGGTGGAAAATATAAACCTTGGTAGGAAAAGTAAGAATCAACTCAATTTCACATAGAGTTTAAGATGAAAAGAGAAAAGAAAATGGAATCCGAACAGGAGAAGCCATGCGAGATTAGCTCTTCCCAGTTAAACACTGCAGAAATTCCCAGGCTGTGGGTGAGTTATGGGACCTTCTAAGGCACGGACATTGTTAGGTAGAGCGTGTATCTTTCATAAGTGTTGCAAGGGGTTGGAAAACAAGACTGAGGCATGAAATAATTTGGTACTTGACAATCATGATGCCAAAACAGAAATGTCTATCTTTATTTTCCTTCATGCTGTGCAACGGTGAGTTACCCATTTTTCACGAGAACTGAATGGGCATACAGATAAATATCTTCCTAGGGGCCAGTGGAAGGGTGGAATTTGAATTGCATTATGCGTTTTCTCTAGAAGAAACTGTCGTAAAATAATCACGTTCACAAGTTGATGGCATTGATACAGCTTGGGGAATGGGAACATTCTTTATTTCACTTTGTCATGAAAAGCGACTCACAACTTAGGAAACTTTCTTCCCCTCACCAGATAAGTCCTTTGAAATGTATGATAAGTTTTACATGTTTGAGCTACTCTTTCATGTCATCAAGCAATTCATATTCCCTCACAAACTATAGGACAAATGGATCTTATTGTATTATGCTGATGGGAAATTAAAAGTCAACGTTTATCTTCTGCGAAGAAAAGAGGTAATGGTGTTAGCTATGGGCTAGCACTGGCTGTCAGAAAGCCTCCATTCTAGCCATTTCTTTGTCAGAGTGGCTTCAGAATCGGGAGGTGACCAGGCAATGGGGAGTTGTAAGAGCTGATTTTTCCGATCTGCTGTTTCCCATTACGGCACAGGTACCGTCTTCCTGTAAACATGGAAAATCATGTTTACTTTGCCGTGCACTGGCTGTCAGAAGGTCTGCAATGCACTTTGTCCACCGCAGTGAGCCAGGGGCTGGACCAGTATGCATTATGGAGAAGACTTTGCATCTTCCACTCAGGTGGGTGAAGAAACCAAAAATAACACATAAACCCCAGAAGTCCACTTGCATGTGAGTTTCTAGAAGCATCATCTCTAATAGAAGGATTAGGAAATTAGGTGCAAGAATCCCTTTTACGTCTTTCTACCCACCAACTAAGCGGTTGTCCCATAGATTCTCCCGGGACACGGGTCCCCTCAGGGATGGTGGTGTCCCTGAGGTCTAGGATAAGGACATAAAGTGAGAGGCCCGTTTGAATAGAAGAGTCGAATCAGAATTTTTTTGACATTGTGATACCTGCCAAGGTGCATGTGGGGACTGAAAGTCCTCAAATTCAGCTCACAAGTAAGCTTTTTCAGAATTCCATAGGGGTTCCTGGGCGGCTCCAGTGGGTTGACATCCGACTCTTGATTTTGGCTGAAGTCATGATCTCACGGTTTGTGAGATCGAGCCCCGCGTTGGGCTCCACGCTGACAGTGTGGAACCTGCTTGGAATCCGCTCTCTCCTTCTCTCTCTGCTCTCTCTCTTTCTTTCAAAGTGAATAATAAACATAAAAAGATTTTTTAAATATAATCCATGCCTCTCTCCACAACGCAAGAGAATTAAATTTCCTCTCTTATTTTGTGCCTCACCACTAATGATCCAGTTCATACAATCACAAACTGAGACCATTAATAGGAAAACAGTAGGGGAGGACGTTTCTGGCATTTACATTACATTACATTACATTGGTGTTTAATCTGGTGAGTATATCTTCCTCTGGTGACACTGAATATATGATAATATGTATACACATATAATGATTTTTTCATTTCTTAGGGCCAAGGATTCTGTGACTCCCTGTGACTCAAATTTTTTGTAAATAAAACATTTCCTACCCGGGAGGTCCATATCGTTTATCAAATGTTTAAAAGGCTCCTTTCACCAAAGTCCAAGAATCACTATTATAAGGCACATTTATAATAGTGATTTGTTTTGTGTCTATGTAATCTCTGTGACACACACACACACACACACACACACACACACACACACACACACATATCTATGTATGATACATTAGCACATACATGCCTTAAATTGATCTGTCCAAGAAAACCATAGGGGTTAAAGTCTGTAAAACTGGATTCGTTCCCAGTAATTCACTCTTCTCCTTCTAATGTTGGAAGATTGTTACATCCAACTGGATGTAAAGATCTATTTCAGGTATGTTTCAGAAGCACGGTCTATACCAATTCCTTCAGGAGACACGTGGAGGTTTAATCAGATAAAAACCATGGCAGGTGTTTGCAGTCATCTAGTTCACTGTGAAGTACAAGACACGGTGCCTGCATGGGGGAGTTAGGGAGCTCAGAAGATAGATAACCCCACCCAAGGCTGAGACATAGTGCTCTCAGCCAGGCAGTGCAGAAGTAGATAGTTACCAAAAGGGGAGGAGTTGCCTTTGCCCAGGAAGTGCAGCCTGGCTTCCTTCTCAGACCATCTGCAAATGTCACAGCGTAAGCCCGTCTTGTTTAAAGGTGCTGCCTGTCTTTCAATAAATCCACATGAACCCAGTCAGACCCTCGCCTGGTGTCTTGACAATGTAAGTTTTCTGTGGGGCAAAGAACACACATTCTTATACCACCTCCAAAACACGCACAGCGGTACAGCTCATTAAGGGGGTGTTTTCGAAAAAAAAAAAAAACAAAGTATAAACTAAATAAAAAGTGTTAATTATTTTACAGATATTACTGACGTGGCACAATAATATTTCGCTGGACCTTGACCACATTTCTCAGCCTGCAATTCCTCGTCTTATTTGCATGTATGGGAACAAACATTTTCTGCAAAGAATTGTGGAGAAATTTAGTACATAAATATAAAACGGAGTAACAGTTATTTAACAGGTAAATAAAAACTTGAAATTCAGGCCACGTAAGTTATATGAAATATAGAACAAATTTGCGATGCTGTTTTAAAACTTTCAACACTAAACTTCATGACATCGGATAACCATGGTCGCAGCTAGCGGTAAATAGCATATAGACATATAGTTAATGAGTTAAAGGAGAATACTTTAAATTTCTAGACTTCAGGGTAGCAGCCATCCTTTCTAAAACATCATTTAATCTCATCTTTTAACTTGGTGAAAACTTTCTTTATTTATACGAATTATTCCTAAGTTACATTCAGGATCATAGATCTTAAGCCCACCCTAGAAGAAAGTCGTAATGAGGAATTAATAATGTAAATGGCTTTGAGTACATCAGACATAACTTTGATGTCAATTAGTTTTACGCAGAAGGGCATTCTAATCCAAATACCTTTGAGGAAAAAATGTTCTTGGCACAATATTAAACACATAAGAGCTACTATAATTATGTTTCATATTTTTTGGCACAACGTCAGATTCCTGTGGTATTGAAAATTATCGTGGGAGGGTTTTTTCCAAAGTGGTTTCTAGAACAAATAAAGCCTATACAAACAATAGACACGCACGTACTGCTGTAACTTGATGTCAAGTGCAAGGCTTCTCTGTCCAGGGAGGAAGATAATGAACCCTGCCTGAACTTAACTCCCTGGGACAGATCAGATAAGAGCCAAGGGATACAACCACAGGACATTCGGTACCCAAAGGGTGCTGTGAAATCGGGTGTGATTTGGGAACCGTTGGCCCCTGGAGATCAAAAATGTGGTCCTAGTGGCAGAAAATCTTGCTCGTGGTAGCACTTGAGAATCGCTTACTAACTCATTGATCGAGTCATTTAATCATTCAACAAATGTCATTTGGTAGCCTATTCTTTGCAGACATCATGCTAAGTGCCGCGAAAACCACTGCTCTCTGTGACGATTTCAGGCCAGTGGGAGAGAAAAGAAGCCATTATAATATAGGGTAATAAACACTCTGATAAGAATTCAAGTTTTGGCATGGAGACCAAGATAGAAGTCTTCTCATATACCTGGGGAAGCACTGACTGGGTAAGTGGCCATGAAAAGCAACCATGTGTGTACCTGGTAGCACTCAGACTCAGGTCTGATTGACAGCCAGACCACCAATAGCCAGACTACTTTGAGCAACATAGGAGCCTCACAATCTTAACTCTTATCTCGGGGCCCTACAGGCCATGGTCTAAAGTTAAACAAGAATAATAATAACCAGTACTTATGGAATGCCAGCCACAGTAATTGCTATTTATTTATTTTTTAACTTATTTTTTATGTTTTATTTATTTTTGAGAGAGAGACAGCATGAGCAGGAGAGGGACAGAAAGAGAGAGAGACACAGAATCCAAAGACAGGCTCCGGGCTCTGAGCTAGTCATCAGCACAGAGCCCGACATGGGGCTCGAACCTACAAACCGCAAGATCGTGACCTGAGCCAAAGCTGGATGCTTAACTGACTGAGCCACCCAGGCACCCCAGTAATTGCTATTTATTAAGCACCAGTTTTGTGGTGCTTAGCCTCAGGAATTAGGCTAAATGGTCTGAGAGCATTATTTTTTTACAGCATTATATGACCAGACACAGTGCTAGGAATTTATCCTGTATTATTTATAAAACTTAGAACAACCCTGTAGGATTGTTACCATTGACCCTATTTTCCAAACAGGAAAACAAAGGACAAATACCTTTTAATAACTTACTCTGGTTTGTACATGACAGGGTTCACCTCCAACCTATGAATCCTAAATTAGTGCTAAATCTCCTCCTTAGAGTGTATTGTGCTTCAGATACTTGCCTAAAACATAAACAGGTTAGAACGTGGGGCTATAAGGCCAGCTGCAGGCAAATATGGAGAATTTAGGAGAAATGAGATGAAAATAGACATATAGATGTCAAACATGTTTTATTCAAGTAATGATAATGTTAACTATAGAACAATAATAACAAATTTGATGGAAAGGTATTATGTACTACAGGTGATAGCAAACATTTAGTATTTTCACTGGACTGGCATCTAGACTCTTTTTTCCTGGTCACAAAATCTCAGCACCTCTCACTTGTCCTGATTCTGCTTACTTCGGGTGGGTTCCATTCACCCACATGAACTCATAGCCAAAACTCTGGGCACAAGCTCATGACCCGGGCCCAGCCATACATCATTTACATGGTTTTCAGGATTCCCACATGGCCCAGTTCTGGCCAAGTGAGAGTCCTCCCCAGGACTTTTTGGGGGGTTGTTTACAAAAAATACCCATGCTGGCCAGATAAAATATCCAACGTGGACATGTACTTCATC
Source organism: Proteles cristata cristata (assembly GCA_017311185.1). Lineage (NCBI taxonomy): Eukaryota > Metazoa > Chordata > Mammalia > Carnivora > Hyaenidae > Proteles > Proteles cristata. Next base: position 171,345 of record JAESUZ010000067.1, on the reverse strand, counting down.
ACTTTTGAGAAGAGTCTGCCTGAGAAAGACACGCAGAATACAATGGAACTCAGGGATAGAAGGAAAAATTCCTGATGATACCAGGATCACACTGAACCAATCCTACCCCTGGGTTTTTCAGTTAAGTGAGCCAATGATTTTTCAATTAAATGAACCAAGCTTGGACTGGGTTTCTGACCTTTGCCATGGAAAGTCCCCCATAATACCCCATTCTAACAGTGCACACGCATTACTTTATTTAATTACATCGAGTTGTTGTAACAGCCCTCTAAAGTACAGTACAGCTTGCATGGGGTAGATATGGGAAACATCCAGGCCTCTGTCACAGGCAATGACCTGAGCATGTGTCTACTACCACCATCTCTATTTTCTCCTTCTTACACTAGTGTCAGAATATTGCGTAATAACCACAGTTGGCACTGCTGCTCTAATTGGCATACTTACTACTTTGGGTTCTAATAGGTGTGATTCAATTTAAAAACACCAATGCTATTGCCTGACAAATTAGCTCCAAGTCTGGTATTTCCTTGGAGCCCAATCCTATGATATTACCTCCTTATAGTGGAGCATGACTTCCTTTCTAAGTTTCTATTACTTGCTGATCCTATTGAGATTCCTGCCTGGGACATGAGGTATGTTGGAGTGGGATCTGAGTAGTTCTCAGAGCAGTTAGAAATAACCAAAAGCATTACCAGTTGGAGTGTCCACAGTAGCAATTAGTAAGAGTGAACAAACTATGTGAACCTGGGAACCTTGAAAATGCACCCAAAAGAGCAGATTCTGGCCCTAGACCATGAGTAAAATACTGTCAAGAAAACCCAGTGGAAAACTTGATGTGATGGCTGCCTGGGTGGCTCAGTGATTCTTGATTTTGGCTCAAGTCATGATCTCATGGTTTGTGAGATCAAGCCCCACATTGAGCTCTGTGCTGGCAACATGGAGCCTACTTGAGATTCTCTCTCTCTCCCTTTCTATCTGCCCTTCACCACACATGTGCGTGCATGCTCTCTCTCTCTCTCTTCTTCTCAAAAATAAATAATAAAAATATTACAATACAAAATATTTAAAAAAAAAGAAAATCTGATTGAACTCAAGAGACCTATAGGATCGTGGTGAACATAATCATGAAACCACAATGGTAGGCCCATCATCAGGCAAAACTACAGTGCAACCTCAGAGGCCAGGGCCCTTGCTTGACGGCCATGAGACCTAACTCCTACTAAAGACAAAGTCACAACTTCAAACCACAACACATAGGGAAAGAAAATCCAGAGATTTTTAACTGAGATAGTTCTCATTCATAGAACTAGAAATAATTAGGCAGACAGAAAAAGACTTCAAAGTATGTGAGAAATATTTAAAAAGAAAAAAGTGATTGATATAGAAAAGAAACAGGAGGTTATAAAATAATAATGGGCCAAATAAGGAACCAAGGAGAAACATATGGTAAGTGAAATAAAAGGTTAATACAAATAGATGTGTTAATCCACAAAGGTGACAAAGTGGAAAGGGACTCAGTGAACCGGAATATAGACTAGAGAAATCTCCAGGGACATAACCCAAAATGTAATGAGAAGGTAAATGGAAGTAAAACGAATGGAAATTAACAAAGAAGTTTGGAAGGAGAGCAGAATGAGAAATTTTAACTTATATCAAATGGCAGTGTTCAAAAGAGATAGTAAGTGTAAAGGTAATATTCCAAGAAATTAAGACCAAGAGTTTAATCTTTTCATTAATTCATCCATTAATTAACCCTTGAACTTCCCAGAAATTAGGAAACACAGATTTCAGAAGAAAAAGCCCAGTTTAGTAAGCTATCTTTTAACATTCTCAACTTAGCCTAGTTGACATTTCAGATTATCAAGAACAAAGAGAAAATATGGAAATTCTCCACAGAAGAAATTCAAGTCAGGAATAACTGATTAATTCAAACTATTGAATAATTCAGGTTAATAGCATAATTCTCATCTACAGCGATAGATTCCAGAAGGCAGCCAAATAATATCTTTAAAGTGCTAAAGAAAAAATATTGTAAACCTAGATGAACTATTTCTTAAGTAGTCAAGGCAAGGTAAAGGCAAGTTTAAAAATATAGACAGGGCTTACAAAGCTTACTGCCTGTAAGACATTTGCTGAGAAAATTACTAATGCTGTACGTCTGTAATAACAAAAAAATAAACCAGAAGGACAATGTGGAATAAAAGAAGAACAATAAAAAATCGTGTATATATTTTAAAAAAAATAAAAAAAGAAAGGGAGAAAACAGATTAGGAATCAGGATCTTGACTGTGTGTCTTCGGGGAGTTTCTTTTCATCTGTGAACCTGGTTAGTCCCTGATCTATAAAATGTCATGATTGCTTATAAACTTCACAACTTACTTGGCAAACAATTCCAGGCAGTTTTCTGTGACTGATTTCTAGTTTCCTTCAATGTCATCGGTATTTCCTATCCTCTACCTCCTGCTTACCATTCTTCTTGTTCCTTACAGCCTCGCCTAGCAACCATTCGTCATCATTGGACTGGCGCTTGAGTGACAAAGTTATGCACACACACTCACCTTACCATACACATGCACACTGACAAGTGTGGCTGTCCCTGTCCTTGACCAAGGTATCCAACTTTCTAGAGTGTATCAATCATGGTTGTTGGGTTATGCTGGGGTAGCAATTAACCTTTAAATCTCAGTAGTGTAAAACAAGGAATATCTATCTCTCACTCATGCCTTGTGTCTCCTGCGGGCCCACGGAGGGATCTGCTGTGCAGTCTTCTCTGTAGGATCTAAGTTACGTGAGCAGCCACTCTCTTGAGATGTATTGGTACGAAGAGAGCAGTGCAGATCTCACCCTGGATCTTAAGGCTTGTACTTCCATTTGTATTTCCTTGGTCAGACAAGTCACATGACCATGTCACATGACCACACCTGACCCCACAGGGCCAGGAATGGCTGTTCTGCTATATGGCTGGATGGAGAATCACCGATGTTTGGTCAGTAGCTCTAATAACTACCACACAGGGGTGGGGTCCTTTCCCTCAGCAAATTTTGAAGAACATTCTGGGACAGACTAGCTTCATTTCCTCCTGGACTTCAGTTTTCTACAACAAAGATTGTTATTTTCCACTTTTAAGAGAGTCAGCTCTGCCTAGAAACCTCTTTTTCACCCTGACGTGTACCTAGAAATGTCCTCTTCTTGGCAATAAGCAGACAGGTCATCTCTTCTCCCGGGAGAGAGGGTGTTGCCAAGGGGGAAGGATTCTTTTCATTCTTTTATGATTAACCTGTGAACCAGAAAACATAAGTAGTGGGTCTCAATGGAATATTCTGCCACATCAGATCCTCAATAACCTTCTACACGTTGCTATTAAAAAATCCATAAAATGTCCTATGAAGGTTTACCAGTTGTTTCTTGGCACCAGAACACACAACCAAGTTTTGATTAAAAAAATAAGTCTCATCTCCTTGTCAGTGAAATACAAAACTGAAGTTTATATTCTGGAGCTCACTGACATACCATACTTGAATTTTTTTCAATCATTCATTAAGATATATAAATATGTATTATTTATGTGCTTGTGGTTTTGTTGCGTATGGATTTACAGTCATAAGAATCTGATTTTCAATCCTGGCACTGCCCATTACTAGCTAACTTATTTTTGTCAGTAAATAGGCCACATGAGACTTGTTTTCTTCACTTAAGCACCTGGGATGATGATAGCCTTCTAGGAGGTTCCGAGAGGATTAAATGAAGCAGTATTTGTTTGTAAAATGCCTGGTACGGTGTCTGGCCTAACACACAGGGAATATCAGGGCTTCTCTTGCCTTGCATTTTGCTCAGGCTAAGATTGTGCTTCCCTGTTCGGATTGCAGCCTGAAACAGGATCCCGAAGATGCGTATTTCTTCTTTCAACGAATCATGGAGAATAATGAGTAGTTAGGGCATGTAAGAGCAGAATAAATAAAATTCCTGAAGACATTTGGTTGGCAGAATGGCAGTGATGCAATGCAAGACTTAATTCTGTAGTTTGTAAATTCCCCATGATGATGTCTCTGGAGTTCTGGAATTGCATCCCTCCCCCTGCACCCCCACCCGGAAATCCACACAAATAGCCACAGGAAGGCCCAGGCTCACTGATCATGGATACCTGATCACCTACTCAGATTTCCACTGTCCTTTATATATGCGAGGTGACCAAGCACCGGATACTCACAGGAACAAGCGCCTGGTGTTTTGCTCCAAACAGCCATTGACTTTTCTTATGCTGAGTTCCAAGTGTGTCTTTTCTCTTTTTCACACAATTCATTCATATTTATTCATCCTTCCTCTTTCTATGTCATCTTTTTCTCTCTCCCTGTCTTTCTATAACACCCCCTCCTGCCTACCTCCTCTTTTAACCTGGCTTCTTATTAGATAGATTTCCTCAAGTTTTTCTCTGGCCATTTACGATCTGGTAATTTTTTTTTTTAATGTTTTATTTATTTCTAGGAGAGAGAGAGAGTCAGCGTGACCAGGGGAGGGTCAGAGAGAGAGGGAGTCACAGACTGAAACAGGCTCCAGGCTCTGAGCTGGCAGTCAGCACAGAGCCCGATGCGGAGCTCGAACCCACGAACCGCGAGATCATGACCTAAGTGAAAGTTGACACTTAACCGACTAAGCCACCCAGGGGCCCCACGATCTGATAATTTATTGGTCACTTATTCCACATCACCACCTAATTGCTACTTTCCTTTCAATTCTATTCATTATTTATTAGGAATAGTAAGACCTACCTTAACTCTTTGATCTACATAATTATTCTAGAATCAGAGGCCACCCCTTGTCCTCTGCATGACCTCTCCCACAGCAATCTTTGTAGATGACGCTCTCTACTAGGGCCTACCCATGGAGAGAACTCTCTTCCTTCAGAATGTGTTTCATGTCATTGTCAGGGAGCTCTTATATTCGGAAAGACCTTCCCTCTATTTGCACTTAATTTACCTCCCCATTATTTCTGTCGGCTTCTCTCAGTTGGATATACTGGAGGCCTCTTCCTCACGAGCCTTCTAAATATTTGAAAATACCAGTTATCCCTGAGTCTCTTTCTGATGCAGATACACATTCACCATTTTTCACTTGTTACTTTGCCCATGATGATCACCTGTGTGTATAAATTTGATACTTTTCTTGGACCCTGGATCTTGGCCTATGCTTCATGCTCTGCCTCTCCATACCATATGCTGAAAGGATATTTAATGGGCATCTGTCATCCAGGGAACTTAAAATGGATTCAGAACACATATTACCCAAGGATAACTTCTTTCTAGCTGGTTCCTCAAAGATGCAACAGGGACAATGGCCAGACCATGTATCAGATTAGAGCTCTAACCCCAAATATTTACCAACAAGTTAAAGCCAACAAATCCACCCTAGTAACAGGCCAGGAAGCCAGCCTGCTATCCACGAGTCAGACTTGCAGAAAGTCAGACCATTCTTTCTGGTAACAATCCAGGGAGCCAAACAATCACCCTTAAAACAGTTGACCCCAAAGGGCTGAAACTTGATTAACCATTGATAGCCTCCTTAATCGCTCTCTCTACTTTTCCCTTGGGATCAAGCAGAAAAAATCAAATATGTACCAGAAAGCAATCATACAGGACACCCCCAATTCTCGTTAGCTGTCTGCAGCTTCCCTTGGCCAACATCCTCCAACCAGGGCATATGCGAGGCCCTTTTTGTTCCTCTCTCAAGCTTTTCCTCTCTTCTACCTACCTTTGAGTTTCTCTGAAACAAAGATGATGGCTGACTCCCTTGTCATAGCAAGTTCTGAGTACAGAGGCTTTGCTTGTTTCTCTGCTGGTTAGTCTTCATTTATTGCCATAGGTAGGAACTTAATGGAATAGAGTGGATATTTTCCCATGACAGAAGGCTAATTTGTACGTTGAGGAAACACAGCGGAGACACACAAATCATTTCTAATTAACTCTGAGGAGCGTGTAAGGTTTATCTGGACAAGACCTTTGTCTCTCCTGTTCCAAGTCTAGAGGACCACACTGCTGGGGCGCTAACCTTTTCTTCCAGTCTTTGTGTCCAGTTTCAGACATCCTTCCCTGTTCTCTAGGAGTCCTGCATCTGACCTCCGTCCGTGATAAAGAGGCATACAGAAAGAATCAAACACGGGAAGGCATTCTTCTCTATTTTCGAAATGTCTTTTGAAAACGATTCCCTCACTCCATCTAATTCCAGGATATTACTGTTATTACGTGCCAAGAAAAATCTACATCAGTTTAATTTCCAGCTAAAAGCAAAAGGACATGGTGAACTAGCTGTTTCATCAGCTATCTTCAACTTTTGGAAAGTCAGTAAAAGATCTCTTTCCTTCTGCTCTTTTTTTTTCTATATCAGTGCATCATCACACCTGACGGCTTAACATTACAAATGAAATTTCATTTTCTATTGACCTAGACTCAAGAGAAACAGGGCAGGGTAGGTGAAGCAGGGAAATGAAGACACTGAATGGAGAATAATTTGTAATCATTTTCAAACTGAAAATCTTGATGCTGAGTAGGTGGGAGATAGGAATGAGCAATGGCAAGGAAGTCCAAGAGGGGCTTTTTCAAGAGAGCCAAAATACACAAAGGGGCGATGAATATGGTCGCCTTCAGTCCCTGGAGACTTTACAAGATACAGCACGTGGCAATGGCCTATCCATCGTCAGAGACCAACAATCCTCAGGGGTTTGTCATTTAAGGCCATGGTAGGAATAAATGGGAGAGGGCTTTAATCTTTCCACATTTATACTTATCAGTTATTTAATGCCTACCTTATGCAAGACACCCTATTAGCTGCTTTTCACACATATTCTCATTTGATTCTTATTTGACCTCAACTCCACGGGGATGGGACTGTTAATTACTCCCATTTTGTCAGTGAAGAGATGAGGCTCCAAGAAACAATTGAACCTGTTCAATTGGGATGATAACAAGCTGAGCTGAGATCTGAACTGAGGTCAGCCTGGGTTAACCATGGAACATGCTCTGGCTTCTGTGAGCTCACATGCTGAGATCACTCTGGAGGGCAGCATGGCTTTGGGGAAGGCAGGCAGCCTTGGGACCCTGCTCTGGGCGGGGTGGGGTGGTGGACGCCGGCTGTAGAGACTGCTGAAAAACTGGGAAGGAAAGAAGTTTCACTAACACCTGTCTGAAACACAAGAACCTAAACCGTAAAGTTGATCCTGATTTTAACAGCATTTGACAAGTCTTTGCACTGACCTCACTAGTCTAAAGACACGACTTACAGAAGATGTATTTACCTTGAGAATATCATTAACTGCTGATATTTTGATTCTTGCCTCCCCCGCTGAGCAAAGAACACTCTTTATCTCTGAAACACAGCAGATAAAGAACATGCTATGTTTGTTGACAATAGTTAGCCAACTTGTTTTTCAGATGTGTAGGCAGAAAGTAGTTAAGTGACTTACCCGTTTTCATAAAATAAGTCAGAGACAGAATACAAAGAAAGCTAGACACTTTATATTGTCGGGGCCGGCTTCAGGTTTCCTAGGCTACAGGATGTACGTGTCAGCCGATAACAGAATCAGTCAGCAGAGAAATATTAAATGGCATCATTGAGAGCATCTTTTAAATTTAACAGGGAGCCATCCCAAATGAATCTTTGTGGCAGAAACAAATGACAATTATTAAAATACAATAGCTTTTCTCCTTCCACAGAATAGAACTTGAGCTGACAGCTGTGTTTTGGTAGACTTTTCTATTTAATTTTTTGGTGACTTAATGGAATAAAGTCATGATTTCAGTCACAACAGTATATAGAAAAGATAATTTGAAGAGATAAATACACAGACAATTGCAAGGGTGAGAAAGTGCGGCAGAGTAAAATTTCCGTATGATGGGACAAAGAATGACAAGCACAGTGGGGCCATTTTTTGGCACTCCCAATTGAATGGGCAAGTCATATTTCATATTGGAACAAGGCAAGTCAGAAAGGGTTCAAGTTCCAGCCTCAGAGAATGCCTACAGGGGAGTCTCCCAATTTATTCTTTGGTCAGATGCATGTTTCTTCATCTCTCCAGGGAACAAATGATTTCCATATATAAGTAAATATACCATTGATGGGAAGGTGCCAAAAATGTAAAGACATTTACCTGGGGAGCTGTAGAGGGTCCCGTTCAGTTTTCTGTGTGTCTGTATGTGTGAGAAGCCCTTAGAACTAGGGAACTAGGTTGGCCTTTGACCTTTAAACTATACATTTTCAGGGGAGCCTGGGTGGCTCAGTCGGGTAAAGCGTCTGACTTTGGCTCAAGTCATGATCTTGCGGTTCATGAATTCGAGCTCCGCATCAGGCTCTGTGCTGACAGCTCAGGGCCTGGAGCCTGCTTCAGATTCTCTGTCTTGCTCTGTCTCTCTTTCTGCCCCTCCCTCACTCATGCTCTGTCTCTCTCTCTCTCTCTCAAAAATAAACATTTAAAAAAATGTGAATTTTCAGGGAACCGGGGTGGGGGGCTCAGTCAGTTAAGCATCTGGCTCTTGTTTTCACTCAGGCCATGATCCCACTGTTCATGATTTTGAATCCCACATCGGGCTCTGCCCTGACAGCGAGGTGACTGCTCGGGATTTTTATTTTCCCTCTGTCTCTGCCCCTCCTCTGCTCACTCATGTTTTCTCTTTCTCTGTCCCCAATTCCAAATGAATAGATAAACTTAAAAAAAATAAACTGTACATGTTCACATGAAACAGATGTCATTAATGCCTTGCATTTGTGAGTGCATAGCTGACAAGGTCAGGAAAATCTCCAACCTCAGTGTCTCCTGGATTTAACTTCCGGGAGACAGAACTGAGATGCAACGACTAAAACAGAAGCTTAATTAATCACATCGCACCCGTTCTGCGGAAAGATTATACAAATGGAAGGAAACTGGTTGGATAGAAATTAGCCCAAAGATTCCATTCAAGCAACCCATGGAGAGAAGATGCTCTCTCAGGTCAACAAGAGCATCCTAACTTGATTGACTTCCTGGGCACAGTAGGCTGCAGAACTAGACGCCATTCCACCCTGGAACCCAGCAAGCCCCGAGAAGACGACTCGCACTTTGCCTTCCTCTGTACTTGTCAGATCAGCACAAACATCCATTTCCCTTGAGAACAATGTTTTTCACTTCAAATGAATGCACTGCTTTCTGGAAAATGTTATTAGTCTGAATACACTGACATATACACCTCTGATACACTGACAGCATCAAGCTTGTCAGCCCACAGTGCTGAGGGCCCAAATTTTGTGCAGGGTTGATATCACTGTTTTCGAAGCTGTCTTAGTGTTCTTGAGGGGGTGGGCATCCTGGGTGCCCCCTGCCCACCGCCAGTGCCTCCTGCCCCTGGGCTCTGTGTCATGCTCCAGCTGCAGTCATTTTTATACCTAGATGGGAAATTTGGGGTAAAGAAGTAAAGAGGAAAGGTTTGCACTCATAAGGGAACATTATGGAGAAATTCATAAAAAAGATGCAGGAGGGGCGCCTGGGTGGCTGAGTCGGTTAAGTGTCTGACTTCGGCTCAGGTCACGATCTCAGAGCTTGGAGCCTGCTTCGGATTCTGCGTGTCCCTCTCTTTCTGCCCCTCTCCTGCTCATGCTCTGTCTCTCGCTTTCTCTCTCTCAAAAATAAATACACATGAAAAAAATTGTATAAGTACACAGGATTATTTGAAAAAATCAGATTTTCAAAGATCTCAGAGTTTTCTGTGTGGCACCATTTTATCTCTGAGGTGAACTTTGACCTCTGCACTGCAGAATCTAAGAGATAAGTGTCAGTTTTCAAATAGTCATTTGCTACACAATATTTATTGTCACCATTACAGTTTTTAAAAGAATTTATTGCTTTGCATGTTATTTTGAACTTCATATGGTTGTTAGAACATGGTTTTGTACTGAAATTTATTGCATTAATAATTTGTTATTGTTGTCTTTGCTTTCTAAATTTTTGATTGATAATTTTCATTGTTATAACCTGCAAATTATCATAGATTAATTTTAGTTAGCACAAAAATAAAAACATTTCCTTTTATTTAAAATGTGTCTTTATTACTATTTTACCTAGTGGGTGAGAAACATCTAGACATATATAGATTTTAATCTTAGGACAACAGACAACCTGTGTACAAAAATGCCTCCATCTGATGAATTAATTCTTATTAAATTGTATTTTGTTTTAGTGTCAGCTCCAACTCGGTCAGTTCTACTTCTGTATAGTTTAATCAGCTTCTTCTGGATAGTTCTACCTTTAAAGGACAAATGAGAGATATGCATGCCTTCTAATATGTCCTAAATAAATAGATCACCAACATTCCTTGCTAATTTTATACGCAGAACTTTATCAAACTGATAAAAATGAAAGGCCTAATAATTAAGGAGCGAGATTCAAAGCTCTGTTCAACAGATCCCCGAGACTGTAAATGATGAGGTCAAGGCCAAAGCGGAGACAGATCTACAAAGATACAGAATCAGAAAAAGATATTTGAGTGCCTCTCCTTTGTTGAGTTCCTTCTTTGGACCAATGCCCATAATTTTTTTTTTTCTCTTCATAACTGTAGCTTGGACTGGTACCTGAAGGAAGTGGATAATGAATGTAATTTCCACTTTAAAAGACACACCAGATCCCAAATATTTCTTGTATTTGCACCGCCCCATCCTGTGGTCAGGGCTCATGGACAGAATTCACCACCCACTGTTCCACGGGGTCTCTGGAAATGGTGTGATGAGGACCTTTTGTAAAAAGGCACAAGACAGCAAATGGGTTCATAAACAGCTAATACGTCAGTCAGTCGGTTGATCTTTTGAATAATAAAGTGAAGAGAAATTGTTTGGAAGGTACCACATCGTAGCCTATATCAGTGGACAAATATTGGGTTTAGAGTAAATTACCTCTAAAGAGCCAGCGGTTTTACTTCTCCAAGCTCCAATGCACTTATCAGCAGCCTAACTTTAATATCTCACACACAACTGATTTAAAAAAGAAGTCAAACTTTATAAGTAAATCGCGGAACATAATACCTGACACCAATCAGTCCTTTAATCAATGTTAGCTCTTATTATCACCTGCAGGATACATAAATTCACCCTGATAATTAATTTTTTCATCCAGCATCACTGTCACCTTAGTTTCAAGACAGTGTCCTCTGTGGCTCAGAGCCTGGCCCTGGAATGTTTCTCTCCTTTAGCACTAAAGATGTATTCACCCCATCTCTATTCCCATGGGCTTCCTTTCATTCAGTGAATTCATTGTTATTAATTCATATCTCAGTACACATCTACTACGGACCAGGCTCTGTGCAGGGCTCTATGGCTGGTTCAAGTTTCAGTAGGAGCAACCTGCCCTTCACACTGTGTTCACTCAAAGTCATTATCGTCATTGCCATCACCATCGTAGCTTAAATACAATAGAGTAATTCCATCATAGCTTACCTGCAATAGCGTGGTTCCTAAATGGTACAGGTTTTCACAAGCATGTTGGCAGATATGTAGAATTCTTCTCCACAATATTGTCTATGATTACAATTGTGGCCAATGATGTTTTATCGATTGGTACGTAATCACACACACAAAAACCATAAATGGGCAAGCAGGTGCTATTTTATACTGAAGCTATAGCCATTAAGGCTAAAATTTGCTTCTTCAGGCTCTCATTAAAATAGACTTTTATGGGGCGCCTGGGTGGCTTAGTCCGTTAAGCGTCCGACTTTCGCTTAGGTCATGATCTCGCGGTTCATGGGTTCGAGCCCCGCGTCGGGCTCTGTGCTGAAAGCCAGCTCAGAGCCTGGAGCCTGTTTCAGTCTGTGACTCCCTCTCTCTCTGATCCTCCCCTGCTCACACTGTCTCTCTCTCTCTCCTAGAAATAAATAAAAAACATTAAAAAAATAGACTTCTACTATTAAGTTTAGAAAAAAAAATCAGAAAATATTGGAACAAGAGGCAAAAACAGCTAGAAGAAGCTGAATTCAGAATTGGAGTTTCTAAATTTGACTAACGCAGAAAGTGGTTGTTATTTTTGCAGAAACCCCAAAGAGATATTCCAATATTCAGTAAACATATCGGTGGATAAAAATATAGAGAGGAGGGGCGTCTGGGTGGCTCAGTCAGTTAAGCATCTGACTTCGGCTCAGGTCATGATTTTATGGTTCATGAGTTCGAGTCCAGCATCGGGCTCTGTGCTAACAGCTCAGCGCCTAGAGCCTGCTTCAGATTCTGTATCACCCTCTCTCTGCCCTTTCCCTGCTCATGTTCTCTGTGTGTGTCTCTCTCACTCTCTCTCAAAAATAAATAAATATTAAAAAAATTTAAAACATATAGAAAGTTAAAATGTGAAGAGCTAACGCTGTCATTTCTAGGCTCATTCTTTCTTTTGTCCTTCCTGTGGATTGTCCATTTCTTTCTCAAAGAGGATAAGAAATTCCGCATTATTCCTGACAATCCAGGGCTCCTCTTTACATTGAATAGAGCAGTGCGTGGAAAAGCATCACTGTCCCTGGCCTTATTCTATTTCAGACCCCTGTCCCTGGTGGTGCACCATTGTGGGAATTGCACGGCCAAGGGTGGGGTGCAGAAATTCAAATAAGTAAAATTGTATATTGTGAATATTCAGTTGCTTCAAAACATCTCATCATGATCCAAAGCTAGGGGTATATAGCACTGCTGCTCAGGCGCAGAGTATCTCAGTTAGGGAAACGGAAAGGTCCTGACGGGATTCTAAGGCGATAATTTTTACACCCTTCTTGTTCTCCTTCTATCCACATTTCTTCACTAATGATTGAAAATATGGCAGCCAGAACCGGACACAGTATTGCAGATGTGGTCTCTCCACTGTGTGGACAGCACAGGCTTTGAAGTCAGATGGAATCTGGGTTCTAATCCAGGCTACACTGTTAATGTTGAGTGACTGTGGTCAAGTGTGATGTCTGAGCCTGTTTTGTTATCTGTTAAAAAAAAAAAAAAAAGACAATACATGCTGTAGAATAATACCGTAAAAATAAGTAATGTGTTCTTGCATTAAGGGTACACTCCAGCAGCTTTTAGAAAAAAAAAAAACCTATATATCTTCTTCTTATGTTGTCTTTATTTTTATTTAAATTACTCGCTTATCTACTGAATGACGCAGGACCAAATACAATGCCTCTTTGGGGTTAACAGAATGTTCGATTGGCATTTTAAATATGGTTGTTCATTTACAACTATTCCAACATGATTTTATTGTCTTCCACCTTATCCACATAGATAACATAGTAAATGAAGAAATAGTGTTTAAGAGTTGGTGCTCTTGAGTCAGACATGGTGGGTTCAAATCCCACTTCTCTCACCAGCTGTGAGATGCTGGTCAAGGTGCTTAAATGGACCAAACTTCAGGTTCTTTGTGTCTGAGGCAGGCATACCAGTGGTATCAACTTGGGACCTACCAAAGATTTGCTATGGATCTGCCATTATTCGTAAGTACCTTTCAGTAATAAAATACCCTTAGCCTATACCCTACTGTATACCTATAGTTAATTTGGCATGAATGCTGGCTCCTAGACTTCATAGTCTTTTAAAAGTGGCCATGAGTCACTTACAGGTCTGAGTACCTTCATTACCCTTTGCTAATACAACCACAAATGTGTTTATTAATCTTTGCCCAGGCTCTGTTGTTCTCTTCTTCTAATACCACCCATATTGAAGTCTAGTTCACAATCTTCCCTGATGACGTTCTTCCCAGTCTGTGTTTCTGGAGCATTTCACAACATTTACACATTCTCCAACACCTATCACTGCTAGGCATTATCTTGATTTGGGTTATCTCTGCGGCCTCTGACTTGGAACACAGGATCATGGAAATAGAAACTGTCATGTGCATTAATACCCGAGTCTTGCCCTGCTTATCATAGGGAACCTGAATAAGTTTAGGGAGCAACTGAAAAAGTGAATGAATCCACGTTCTAGAATTTTTGTTCAATTATCTGAATCAAAATAACTGGTATCGATTTTTTGCTTTCTTGTCCTTCTTAACAATTTCCTAAAGTTTCAACTTATTCTAGATTATCTACTTGGGTCTATTTTATATGTATATTTTAAACCACATTCTGTATTTCATTTATTCTTTTCACATTTGGTTATATGATTTTCTTCCTACTTCTGTATATATATTTAAATCTAGGGTCATCTGAGAGCTTCCTGTATGGCTAAATGTGAATTTCTCTGGCTGTCTATACCTTTTTTTCCACAACTGGGAACATTTATGATTGTATAGTGTTTTGTTTTTTTTTTTTCCAGAACTTTACATTCCTCTTAGATGATATTTTCTTTTGAGTCTATGCTTGAGAGGGATCTGGGACCTGCTATTTTCTGTGTTCTAAGAGATACCAGTTAGGTTCCACACCGGTTAGCCATTGCCACATTATACTCCCGGGCAGAGAAGTCTGCTCAGGGAAAGAGGCATAATGTGAGTCTGAGAAGCTAGGAACTGAGGGTCCTCTGTGAGGTTATGTGTTACTTGCTCTGGCCTCCCCAGGCTTTCTGCCCAAGAGAAGATTCCACACCACTGGAAGCTGGAAAGCAGGGCCACCCTCCCAAAACCTTGTGATGGACCTGGGTTCATCGTCATTCTAGCCCATCCACCCAGCACATCATTCTCCTTGGCAGTCTCTTCTGTTGGACCTCTCTCTTATCTCTTCATCTCTGTGTGCGTCTCTCTCTCGCTGCCTTCCTCTCTCCATCTCTCTCTCTTTCTGTTCCCCTCTCTCCCAACTCTCTAACATCCATACTTTTATTTCTACATTCCTTTAAATAATATTTTTCCTACCTCTTTTTGCTCTTGTATTTCCTTTCAGAGTTTCTAGCCATGGATTCATGCCAGCCTTTTTACGAACTTCTGAAAAATCTGTTTTCTTAACGTCTAGAATGCACGTCTGACTATGCCCACTGTTTCCTTTCTTCACTGTTATGACTTCCAAGATGACTTGATTTCTCCCAAGGTTCATATAACTTTTACTCCAACAGTGAGTGTCCTTGTTAGTTAGAATTAAATACCGAATAGCAATTTTCCTTGCTACTTCCTCCACCCACCATAAGATGAAATTGTCAATACAGAATGTCAGATGTTCTGCTTTCCACAGAATGTTTCCAGAGTCCAATCCCCTTCTTACTGTTACCTACTGCCTCTGAGCCAGTCTACATTTTCAAAAGAGCCGTCCTCTATACCTTCTACCAGGCCAGGAATTCTGTCCTATATGCCACAATATCATCACATGTTTCTCTCCCTTTTATCCACCCTTGAATGTTTTCCATCATTCTTTAAATTCATGGCATTTTGTAAGTTATGTGTATTTTTTTGAAAAACATGATTAACATTCCATAGGAGGTATATCCGGTGAGCAAAATTTACCTTTTCATGGTCTTACATTGGTCATGAACTTCATGCCATCCATATTTGGAGATGTTTAATTTCTGGATTATAAACTACTTGAGGTCAGAAGCCATGTGATATACATCTTTGTATTTTCAGAGGCTAGAATAGTCCAGAAACATACCCAGCATGAATCTGCTAAACTGACCCAATGCTTGTTTTAAAATTTTTTTTTTTAATGTTTTATTTATTTCTAGGAGAGAGAGAGAGACAGCATGAGCAGGGGAGGGTCAGAGAGAGAGGGAGTCACAGACTGAAACAGGCTCCAGGCTCGGAGCTGGCAGTCAGCACAGAGGCCGACGCGGGGCTCGAACCCACGAACCGCGAGATCATGACCTAAGCGAAAGTCGGACGCTTAACCGACTAAGCCACCCAGGCGCCCCAACCAATGCTTGTTTTAAAATTACAAATTTAATGGACTTCCCCCACCTCTATGTACTGTGCACAGATGAATAAATACATGAGGCCTTAAGTGACTTCCATATCTTCTGATTTTCCCTGAAGATAATCTAATATTTCTTCCATAACTGCTTTCTGTCTGTTGTTTTTATGGAATGATACATGAGAATTTTGTTGGGATTTTCCTCTCTAGCTTTATACTTTAACTTAAAGAGCTTTTGACCAGCCATTATTAATGAGAAGCATCAATGTGCATGGAACTACATTAAGTGTTCTATGAATATTATTCTTAATTTTACAACAACCTTGCCAAATAGATATTAGTAAGTTAATTTCTTTTATTAGTATGTATATATACTATATATATAGAAAGAGAGAGAGAGAGACAGAGACAGAGACAGAGAGACAGAGAGACATTGATGTTGAGACTCCGGTTAAATGACATACTCCAGCCAACATAGCTTATCAAGTAAAAGAACCTACCAGAATTAGGTCTGAGCGGTTCCCAAGCTCGTGAATTTCTTCTTCTAGTACCTTCTGTTCCACCTGGCTGATTGGTCAAGCCAATGTTCTTAGCTTGATAATGTAAGGTAAACAAAACTAGATTGAATGTCAGCTCCTGGTTTCGCAAAAGGAAATTTCCATTGTGATTAAAGGTAGAGTGACTCTTAACATATGACACTATTTTGGGAAAAACCATGGCTGCCAGTAGTGGCACCATGGTGGCTTCAAAGACAGAATGTGTAGCTTTACCCTTTATCTCTGCCATGGCAGACAGAGGGGTAAGATAAAAAAAAAAAAAAAAGCTAGAGGCAGCTCTTTCACTCTGCTTTCTGCCCCAGCAAGAGGGTAAGAGAGAATGATTCATCCTCTCTTTACTATTTCGATCTTCCCCAGACTATCGTTGTAGGGCTATTGGCACTGTGGTAGTCTCGGACCACTGCTCAAGCAGGCAAGAAAGATATGTTTTATTTTGATATAACTCAACCTAATTATTATTTTGACCTCCTAATCTGCTGGCATGACAAAAACGGAATTGGAGTTATTTTAAGAATTCTGATCTCACTTCCGCCCTTCTCTCGGGGTTATGTCTGTTTCCGGGACATAAATAGTACTGAGGTTGGGGTAAGACAGCCATATGGTCTATCTCTTCCTCCAGAGGCTGTCTTTTGACCACACCAGCCTCTGATGACACGTCTGTCACTCAGCTGGTCCTTCAGCAGTCTGCATCAGTGATGGCACAGGTACATCTTTTCAACCACTTTTATTCAACTAACATTCATTGAGTGCCCACTGTGTACAAGACATAATATGGATTCAGTCCTTCATATATGAGACAGATGGGGCAGAGGAAAGCTGCCTTCTCCACACTGCATGTGGGCCCATGGGTGGGGAGGAGCACCAGAGACAAGGACTAGAGTCACTCTAAGAATGCAGAGTGAGGAGCGGAGTGGCCCATGAGAGACTGAGTCTAACGTGTAGGGCAGAGCAGGTGGACCATGAGAAAGCTCACCATCTTTACCCTAAAGATAATGAAAACCACTGTATGGTTTTAAGCCTAGACTAGTGTGTTCTTTTTTTAAATTTTTTTTTAATGTTTTATTCATTTCTAAGAGAGAGAGAGAGAGACAGCGTGAACAGAGGAGGGTCAAAGAGAGAGGGAGTCACAGACTGAAACAGGCTCCAGGCTCTGAGCTGGCAGTCAGCACAGAGCCCGACGTGGGGCTTGAACCCACGAACTGTGAGATCATGACCTAAGCGAAAGTCGGACGCTTAACGGACTAAGCCACCCAGGCGCCCCAAGCCTAGACTAGTGTGTTCTGATTTCAGTTGCTAAAGTCTCACTCTGGCTGCCTGCACAGCCATTGTTTAGAGAAAGACGAAGGTTAGCCAGGAGGTCATTACAATTCTCTATGCAGGAAGCGATGGTCTGTTAGAGAGAGTGGAGAGTCGCAGATACTTCGGGACGAAATATGCAGGATGGCATGGATGCATACAGAGTAAAGATGGCGGGGTGGGTGGGTGGGGGGGAAGGTGGGCCCTTTGGGGATCACTTATGTGCTTTTTCTTTTTTCCCTGCCAAGGGCTGCATAAATCAAACAAACAAGCCCAGGAAGTTAGAGACTTAAAGTCTAGGAAGGAAACTTGACAAATGTTTTAAAAAAATAGCCAATATTTATTGACATTTAATAAGTTCTGAGAGCTCTTTGCATATATTAATTAATCTGATTCTTAAATTATCCTGAAAAGATGGTATCAGGATAATAATACTCATTTTATAAATGAGGAAAAAAAACCAAAAGGAAGCAGGGAATCTAGTCAGGCCTCATGCCAGAATTCAGACACTTCAACCTTCATGATGGAAGTCCATTCAGATTGGGGTGGCATAAAAAAAAAAGAAAGAGTTCTTTCCACCCAGAACGAGGGCCTGAGTAGCAGTGAGAAAAGCCTTCACGGAGAGTTCACTCTTGAAAGATAACTGATGGGTATTCCACAGGGAAGAAGAGCGGCATCTGAGCTAAATAAATGACCACATGAGTTCACGAAACCATTGATCTAAGCCACATTTTGGAACAATACAACTAGAACAAATAAAAGGCAAAGTGGTAGGAGGCAGAGACTCCCAATTCGATTTACCTCTGATTGCTGTGCATGTTTGGGTGAGTCACAGAGTTCTCAGTAAGTGAAGAAGTTCTTGGAGATTAATGACACTGACCATGGTAACAATGAACCAGGAGCTAGAGGTTTAAATAATCCCCTTCATTATACTTAAATAATATAAGAGGAAAGAGGAGAAGAGGGCAAATATTTAGACAAATGTGACTTTTGAGGTTATAACTGTTACATTTGGTTATATTAATTCACCACTCTAAGGACTGGAAAACTCCAGAAGAGTAGGAAACAGTTTTCAAATTCACTTCATTAGACTGTATTGGTTTACTAACTATCTCCTGAACATTAGCAGGCATTAGCTTTGGCTCTATAGAGCCCAGTGAACGTTGTCGTACCATTTGGACAGGATTCAATTATTTATTAAGTTCCACAAATTTCTCCCCTGACAATGTGAACAGCATGTAGTGATGGGGAATCAAGTTGTACATGAGAAGTTAATTTGAAGGAATGAACGACTTATTTAATCTGCCTTCCTCCTGCATTGATAATCCCATCATCTTTTTCCCAACACTGTGGCTTTAAGGAAGACTCTTCTGGTCTTTCCTTCCACTTCCTCAAATCCACTGCATTCGAGTTCCGAAGACACTACTGTTGTCTCTTATTGATGGACACCAGGTACCAGCAAAACGCCAGGTAGAAGGACCTTCCTCAGACAGAGCTTATTAGGTTTGACTTCGTCTACACATTGTTGCCTCACTTTCTGTCTCCTCAAATTCAAGTCATCTCCTCAGGGGACTGCCCTTGA
Source organism: Proteles cristata cristata (assembly GCA_017311185.1). Taxonomy (NCBI): domain Eukaryota; kingdom Metazoa; phylum Chordata; class Mammalia; order Carnivora; family Hyaenidae; genus Proteles; species Proteles cristata. The sequence continues at coordinate 152,116 of JAESUZ010000067.1, read as the reverse complement.
TCTTCTCTCTAAAGCAGCCCATAGGCTCTGTCTCTGGGGCTTTGTATCATGGCTTTTGTGGCCCTGGGCACTTTTACCTTTGTGGCCCTTTCTTCCATAAAAACGCATTTAAAAATTATATTTTACCACTGCATTGATATAAAGACAAATATATAGTAAATAATGTCTTTGACCTAGCAGCTTATGTTTTTCTTCTTATTTTTTTAATGTTTATTTATTTTTGAGACAGAGAGAGAGAATGAGCGGATGAGGGGCAGAGAGAGAGAGAGAGATTCACAGAATCTGAAGCAGGCTCTAGGCTCTGTTCTGTCAGCACAGAGCCCGATGTGGGACTTGAACTCGTCAACCATGAGATCTTGCCCTGACCTAAAGTCAGACACTCAACCAACTGAGCCACCCAGGTGCCCCTCTTCTTATTTTAAAATAAAGTAAAGCATTATTAGGTGGTCAGTGCAATGATGTCATAGACTCCATTACCTTAATTACTGTTCCAATGCCCGCACTTTAGAAAAATATCTGGAACATTGTAGTCTTTTTTTTGTTTTGTTTTGAAGTTTTTTTAAAAAAATTTTAAATTTTAGTCTTAATAAATGCTCATTGGATGAATCAATGAATAAAGACTTTCTCTTTTCTTGAGTTTCTTCCTTTGGCTCCTATGACTACCCTTTCTCAGTCTTTTCTTTTTCCTCCTTTTTGTCTCCTCTTCTTCCATCTTCTCTTTACATATAGTCTTGATTTCTCTCCAGAGTTCCAGACTCACACTTTTGCTGGATATTTTCACATGGTTCTCTCCACAGTACCATCTTCTCAACATATAGGAAACAAACTCACCAGTTTCTCTGGCTCTCCTTAATGTTATTATTACATCATCGTTATCACGACTACTGTTAACTGGCATCTCCATAATGGTAATGCCATCCTTATCTTTTGAGTCTCTCATGCCCCATAGATGGAAATCATCTTCAGATTCCCCTTCTACTTTATACCAGGTCCAATTTGTGCCCAGATTTTGCTAATTCTGTTCTTACCATTTCAACTGTATCTTCACCTTCACATTGACACTGTCCTTGCTCTTGACCTTAGGTAAGACTTGCTGGTAGAAGCACACTAGTCCCAACCAGTCTCTGGGTCTCTTGCCTTTCCTCTTCCCTATTCTAGTAGTCACACTTCTTTCTAGAAAGTCCCCTTGGTTAAACTATATAGTTGATGCCCATCACCTACAACAAAGTTGATTCTAAACCCCTTAATTCAATAGTCAATGTTTTGGCTCCAACTTAAATGCTTAGCTTTTTGTCTACCATGTAAACAGACCCTATGGTGTTCCCACACCACACTACTCTATAGTTCCAAAAAAAGGGATACTATAATTTTATGCATTCTTTTTTCAAACTATTCTTTTGGCCGAGAAAGCCACTCCCCTCCCACAACATATGTGCATCTGAATGTGCCACAAGAGCACAGAACACTAGCAGGTAACACTTAGATCTTAATGTTATGCCCCTCCCTGGCACTAACACAGGGCTTTATACAGAGGAGGAGACTGGCAGGTATTTATTCAGTGAAACTTAAAATGAATGAAAAGAAAGTAAACATAAAGGCCTTGGTTTTTGCCATGGTATCATATTTCATGTCAAAAGATGATTTTAACTTTTTAAGAAGAGTAAAAGCAACAACCAAACAGTAGTAGTCAATTCAGGCGAATCTACTTACATCGGTATCATTCTGTATCAGAATAATATAAGTTGCACAGCCAGTTAGCATGACAAACTCAGGCAAAACTAATTTCAACGTGGATGAATATTTCCATTTCAGATTCTTAATCTAATCAACCTGAGTAAATTAATCAGAAACATCTGCCTTGTGTCAAGAAATGCCTCGATCGCTAAATCAGTTTTAATGAGACAAGCAACTAATTATATTATACCTCTAACACAAGACAAGGAAAGGTTAGGGTACATTAGGAATAATGGGCTTTTGTGTAAGAAAACACAGATAATGTGAAATGATCATTCAACCATCTAAGGCTTTAGCAATGAACTTTATGATAAAAGGTATGATACATTCCTTTTCTTGTTAAACCTGAAGTTTTCTTATTTTTATGGAAAAAACCAAGAACAATTTTTTTTGTGTGGAGATTTTGGATATCACAGGCAGATAAAAATAAGAAAATGAGACTACTACTACTACTACTACCCAGAGAAAAATCACTGTTTATATTTTATCATAGAAATTTCTAGTCATTGTTTTGTTTTGCCCTTGTGCATGTGTGTGTGTATGTGTGTGTTGTGTATGTGTTGTATGTGTATTCATGCATGTGTGAGATCATATACTCTTCTGTGTGTATAATGGAACTTAGATCATAATATACATAATATTTTTAACTTCCTTAGTTTTTGACAAGATGCTATGCCATTAAATATTTTTCTAAAACATTATATTTATTAGCTGAATAATAATCCTTTTCATTACTGTGCTATTCCCAGAATGTTTTGGTCTTAGACTCTTGTAAAGAGTGCTTTGAAACGAATCTTATACTTTATTTTATATATACACACTATTTTTTAAAAATCCCTTTTAGGTAAATTCCTATGTGTGCATAACAGCACCAGAGATCTATAAAATATTAAGTCTTTTGTAAGTACAGTCGAACTTGTCACAGATCTCTTATAACAAATCACATTAACATGAGCATTCGCACAATCCATCACAAATGATATAAGCGTATTTTACAGGTAAGACTGAGTTATTAAAATGCTAATTCATCATTTGTGTTTCTTCTTCTGTGAGCTTATGCATATATCATTTGAACATTGGTTGACTGAAGCCATTTTTCTTTTCCTTTTTTCTTTCTCTTCTTTTACCTGTTTGTTTGATTATTTATTTATTTATTTAGAGAGAAAGAGTAGGAGCAGGGCAGGGGCCGAGAGTGAGGAGGAGCACTTCAAGCAGACTCCACACCCAGCCCAAAGCCCGATGTGGGGCTCCATCTCAGGAACCTTGAGATCATGACCTGGGCTGAAATCAAGAGTCCGACGCTTAACCGACTGATCCACCTAGGCGCTCTGAATCTACCATCTACCTTTATTAAATCTCAAGAATTTTCCATACTTATTCCAGTCTTTTTTATTTTTTTTAAGCTATAATAACTTACATATAAAAGTACAAGCCCTTGTAAACCTCCATTCTGAGACAATCACCTCTTACCACCTGACAGGAGTCATATTACTTCCTTTGTTCCCGTGTACTTTTCATATTATCGCAGTTGTAGATATTTACATACTTATTAGTTACAAAGTTCAGGCTGATAATATATATCATCAGCGATGGATCTGACTCATAGTGTGGAATTTAAAGTTCTGTATCTATATTTATAAATGAAATTGGTTTATACAAACTTTTTCTTATGCTTTCATTTTCTGGCTTTGATAGTAAACTTATACTGGCCTCATACTTAAGATAGCTTCATTTCCTCCTCTTTTTGCTGTAAAATATTTTGTTTAAGAAATGGATTATGTGTTCCTTGAAGTTTTGACAAAAATTTACCTACAATAGTAAGTCTCTGTTGCATCTACAGCTATATTCATCCATCCATTTCTAATGGAATTTATCCCTTTTCTCTCTTTTCCTTCATAATATTTGCTAGACGATTTTTCTTCGGTTTATTTGGGATATTACTTTTTTTCTGTCTTGTATGTTACAAATACTGTTTTTCTACTTTGTCACTCAAGTATCAATTTTTATGGTGTTTTTTCATATAAAACAATTTTTAAACTCATGTCTTTTTCATATTTGTTTATTTAAAAGTACTTATAGGAGCACCTGGGTGGCTTAGTCAGTTAAGCGTCTGACTTTTGCTTAGGTCATTATCTCGCGGTTGGTGGGTTCGAGCCCCGCGTCCGGCTCTGTGCTGACTGCCAGCTCGGAGCCTGGAGCCTGTTTCAGAGTCTGTGACTCCCTCTCTCTCTGACCCTCCCCTGTTCACGCTGTCTCTCTCTCTCTCTCTCTCTTCCAGAAATAAATAAAACATTAAAAAAATAAAGAAATAAATAAAAGTACTTATATATCTTCTTTGCTTTTTATTTATTGTTCAAATCTAAACACATAGTTTCCTTTCAGGACAATTTTAAACAAATTGCACGTAATTATTGATGTTTTCTAGCCTGATTAAATTACTTGAAATCCACTTTTTAGCACACACTGGTAACTTTTTCATTTTCAAGTTCTCCCTGAGTTTCCCTGGGCTCCCCTGGAACGAGGGGTTGTTCTAAATGGTATCCATGAACCTGAATCATCAGAGAAAATGGCAAAGAACTGACAAGCTAGAAAACTCACCAGAAGGATATTTGAATATAAATCAAAACTCCTTGAAGCAGACGTTACAGAATTGGAAGTTCCAGTCAGTGTTCAGATAGAGGACAAGGATGAGTCTTAGGAAGTCAGCACACACTGCAAGCTGATATGGGTCAAGTCCAGAAGCCAGCAATCTTTCTGGAGAGGTCGCCATAGTTGCTTAGGTAGCAAGAATTGGCAATGGTTTATTTTCACTGCAGGAACTACACTAACCTGGAGGTAACGGACTCCTCTCTCAACCTGGGGCCTCCCATAAAGGGGTGGGGGGAGAGACATGAGAGATAGCCTTTGAATTTAAGTGAGAATTTACCCAAGAGAGATCTTTAAACCAAAAGTGACTGAATTACCTCAAGGTGGCAAGATTAAAAGTTTTGCCATGAAAGAAAATGGAAGCTTCTGAGTTAAATTAAGTTCAGTGACAAAGAAATACCAAAAGTTAGATATTTGCCCTGACAAGTATTTAGTCCATGAAATCATGCAGATAAGAAAGCTTTCTTTAGGAGAAACAGTTTTTATGGTCTCTCTAGCTCATCAAGACCACATGGCGAGCCTCAAATATTTCTTCCATTTCCTTTTCCAAAAAATATTTATTGAGCAGCTAATAAGTATGATAGTTTGTGTCCTCAAGAGAATTAGTGAAATGAGATTGGGAGATTGGTAGTGGCCTGTGATAGGTCCTGCAGAAGAGAGTCCTACCTGAGCACAAGGAAGAGGTGGTTAAACCCTGAGGAAAGAGGTATGATTTGGGGAAGGCATCTGACAGGATGCGACATCACTTAAGCTGAGAAGAAGAAGAAGAAGAAGAAGAAGAAGAAGAAGAAGAAGGAGGAGGAGGAGGAGGAGAGGAGGAGGAGGAGGAGGAAGAGGAGGAGGAGGAAGAGGAGAGGAGAGAGGAGGGAGGAGGAGGAGAGGAGGAGGAGGAGGAGGAGGAGGAGGAGAAGGAGAAGAAGAAGAAGAAGAAGAAGAAGAAGAAGAAGAAGAAGAAGAAGAAAAGGAGAAGAAGAAGAGGAGGAGGAGGAGGAAGAAGAAGAAGAGAAGAGGAGGAAGAGGAGGAAGAGGAGGAGGAGGAGGAGAAGAAGAAGAGGAAGAGGAAGAGGAAGAAGAAGAAGAAGAAGATGAAGGAGAAGGAGAAGAAGAAGAGGAGGAGGAGGAGAAGAAGAAGAAGAGGAGGAGGAGGAAGAGGAGGGAGGAGAAGGGAGGAGGAAGAAGAAGAGGAAGAGGAAGAGGAAGAAGAAGAAGAAGAAGAAGGGGAGGAAGAAGGGGAAGAAGAAGAAGAAGAAAGAAAAAGAAGAAGAAGAAGAAGAAGAAGAAGAAGAAGAAGAAGAAGAAGAAGAAGAAGAAGAAGAAAGAGGAGGAGGAGAAGAAAAAGAAGAGGAAGAGAGTTCCTGGTTAGCCAGCCGATTGAAGAGTGGTGGGGACCTCATTCCAACAAGCAGAAATGGTGTATACAAGCAATGAGAAGCAGGCAAAGGAGAAGGCTAGGGGTGGGAGGTGGGTGACAGAGACCTAAGACAGAGCCCAGCAATCAAAGAGCGAGTGTGGTAGCCACAGAGGCACATACAGTCACGTGGACCATGGCGCTGTGGCCCACGTGGAGAAAGCTTCAAGAAGTCAGACAGGTAAGCACAGCCCAGATCACATGTATAAAGCAGCCTTGGGAGATGGAGAGTTAAACAAGGAACTGACACGAGCCAATACCAGGCAGTGTAGGGAAGGATGCCGTGGGTACACGTGTGCTCCCTAGGGTCTTCCCGCTACTGGACCGATGCAAGACATCACCTCTGCAACCAGTGCAGGCTGCTTTCAGTGTGCTTCCTTCATTCCTTCACCCCTTCACTGATTTCGCCATGAGTTTTTGCAGACAGACCTTGCTTTTTTTCCCAAAAATGCCCTTTCTTAGGAACCTTTAGCTAATTACAACTTATGCTGAACAATTATGCAGGGTTGTGTGTGTATGTTTATTTTGTTTTATTCATTTGTTCTCTGTTTTGTTTGTTTTTCTTCCAGTGTTCAGCTTTAAGAGATTTCAACCTATTTCTTAGTCTTCGAGTGGTTTTGAGGGTCTAAAGTTTCAGTTTCCTAATTTCTACAGAGTAGGGAAAAGATTCCAAATACAAGGAACACAGTGGACAGAAAGGTCTAGTTTCTAAAATAGAGACCAGTTGGAAAACCATTAAAAATGCTAGTGGGGAGTGTTTCCTGTTCTCATATTCTCACATCTCAGAGACTAACATTTACTAACTGCGGTATGTGTGTGCTACAAGGTGCCTGGAGACTCTGAGGACGTTTGGAGTTTTTAATATAAGTATATAATCTTAGCTAAAGGGAAGCCAGGCTACAACAGACGAAGATTAAGTAGAAAAAACATATTTTCTCAAGGCACCACAAGGAGGGCGAGTGTGGTTGATTGACAGTGTCAAAGAAGTTGTCTTTGTCTGGTGTGGGTCAGATCCAAACACAAGGGTGGCTTGCTTTCTCTTGGGTACGGCAGGAAACTTCATTTGTTTTTGAGACTCCTTTAAATCAGAATTTGGAAACAACTCTGGTGGATGGGCCTAAAGTGTACCTTTGTACTTTCCGTGGAATGAGAACTTACAAGGCAATGAAAAACTGTAAGCGAAGAAAATATTAAAAACTCAAAAGTATTTTGTTGTTGTTCCTAAACACTGAATATACTCATATATTATCCAGGTATCAAAGTCTTTACTTACATAGAGTTCTCTTTCCTACCTACCAGCATTTGCAGCATGTACTTAATGTATTAAAATTTCCTAATGTTTGCAAATCAAAACGTTTACCTTGTCCTACTGAGGATTACCAAACTTTACTCCACAAAGAATTTGCAGACCAGACGGTAAAGAGATAAGTGAACTTCCATGAGTCAATGATAGAGTGTAGAGCTCACCAAAGCACTCCCCTGTCCGTGTGGGTCACAGATACACCAACTGCAGGAAGGCATGTGACAGTCTTGAGAAAAATTCATGTAACCCATATATAAGCAATTCTTGTTGCTCAGTCTTAACTGTCTGATTTCAGCTCAAGTCATGATTTCACGGTTCGTGAGTTCGAGCCCCACGTTGGGCTCTGTGCTGACAGCTCAGAGCCTGGAGCCTGCTTCGGATTCTGGGTCTCCCTCTCTTTCTGCCCCTCCCCTGTTCACGTTCTGTCTCTCTTTCTCAAAAATAAACATTAAAAAAGTAATAAAAAAACAGCAATAAAAAACAAATTCTCCTTTAGTCTGTCCATTATTTTGAACTTGTGCTAAACAACAAAGAGCTTCCCACATTATCAGTCTACTGGAGAATCATTACATCTCAGCACCTATGATCCGGATGTTTACTAGTTTATCGGTAGTGAGTTGCATGTTTTCTCACCCCCTCCCCCCAAAGAGATCCCCTTGTCCTCAGAAACTGTGAGTTTGGTTTAATTTTTTTTTTTTTAATTTACAAAATTTAAATTACCTTGTATGGCCCCCAAGTGTAATTAAGGATTTTGAGAGAGGTCCAACCTGGGTGTTCAGGATGGTCCCTGAATCCACTGACATGTGTCTTCATAAGAGGGAGGCCGAGGAGGATGACACAGGCAGGGAAGGAGGAGGCAGCGCGACCCCCTGGCGGGACCCGGGTGATCCAGGCACAAGCCACGGAACACTGGCAGGAGTCAGGAGCCGGAAGGGCCAAGGAACAGACCGTCCTCTAGCGCCCCCAGAAGGCGGCGGCGGCGGCGGCACCTTCATTTCAGACTCCTGGGCTCTACAACCGGGAGAGAACATATCTGCTGCGCAGGTCACAGTGTGTGTGGTAATTACGGTAACACTAGGACACTGATACGGTGCCTCGTTTTACAGGCGAGGAAATGGAGACCTGCGGAGGTCACTGCCTCAAGTATACAACTACCTGTGAGGGCGCAGAGTGGCAAACCTGGGCAGCATCCTCACCTCGAGCTCAGGTCAGCACCGGAAGCACATCCAACCCACCTGACCCTTCTACCACCCTGGACGTGATTGGTCGTCTGCTCCCTTCTAAGATCACACGACCCCACGCGGGCCAGGTTGCCTACTTTCTCTCACCTGGTTTTGTCTCTATGTGGTTTTTTTTTTCCTTTCTTTCTTTTCTTTTTTTTTTTTTTTGTTGTTGTTCTTCTGCTTTTGTGTCTGGTTGTTTCCACGTCCCCCTCGTATGGCTTGCCCCAAAGACTGTGCCCCCTAGTTCACACTCAGGAGTATCCCTGGGCGCCCTCACTCCATGCCCAGCTGGCAGGGACCGCCCATGGTGTTGTGTGGAGGCCTTGACTTCCCTGAGCTCTTAGCCCATGTTCGCAGCTGGTTACTGGCTGGCTGGCTCTGCTTGGATGGCCCCTGGCGTCTCGACTGTAGTGTCAGAACCAGAACCCGATCTCGCTAGCTGATCCGCCCAACCAAAGAAGAGTCCCTAGAGAATAATGTTGAACTTCTTTTCCTTTCTTTTTAAAAAATTAAAAAAATATATTTTTATTTATTTTTTGAGAAAGAGCGCGCGCACACAGGGCAGGGGCAGAGAGAGCGCAAATACAGCTGTGTGGTGTGAGATGTTTTAGGAGCAGCGTCTGTGGAAGGACGTGAGGAGGGCTGGGCGGGGCAACCGTAAGCAACGGAAGGGGGCAGGGACAAAGGGCGATGGCTTCCTTAAATCTCTGTTCCACAGAGATAACTGGCGGCCATGTCGAGGACTGAGGGTAAGGAAGGAAGAGCCTCAAGGCAGTGAAGCTGGTTAAAAGGCATTTAGTGGAAGGCAGTCAATGATGGTCAAAACTAGGGCAGGGGCGATGAGCATGGGGATGAGGGGTATAGGGGTTTGGGGGGGGCGACTGAAGTGCGGGATCCTGGGCTCCTCTGCTCACCGCAGAGCAGAATCTGTGTGGGTCAGGCTGGTGAGTGGGGCTGTGTGCTGGGTGTCTGCACATCCCAGCCCTGTAGCCCCTCAACGAGGCTGAGAAGAGAAGGGTGAGAATGTAAAGTGCAATGGGAAGGAGGTCTAATTAGACCTAACGAACAGATACCTGAGGTGCTCATGCTTATAAAATTCGTCCAATAGATATCTACTAAGCACCAATCACGCCTTGGGCACCATTCCGGGTGAAGAGAGAACGAGAGAACGAGGAGGCTCTCCTGTCGAGAGGTGCTCCACCTGATGGGGAATCGCATAAAACATGTGGCCAGAGAGTAGGATCAGCTTGTTGGGCAGGGGTTCTGTGAAGGACCGTGGAGCTGTGGCCCGGGGCGTGTGACAAAGCCAGAGGGCGAAGGCAGGGGAAGAAGAGTCATCCAAGAAACAGCTATGACAGCCGCCCGAGGTCTGGAAGAACTCAGCCTGTAGAACGGGCAACGTGGAGGTCAGCGTGGCTCAAACCTAGAGGGGACGGAGCAACGTGAAACTGGAGAACAGTTAGGTAGGTAGGACGTGAAGTCCTCAGGGTTTTGGGTGACTCACCATCCTGGTTTGTGGGGCTACGTGGTGTCCTGGGACCCGGGCCTTCTCTAACACCAACGAAGAACCGGGCAAACCAGCTCCTGGCCAAGTGACCGTCACCAGAGGCCATGATAAGATGCGCAGTAGAGAGCAATGGGCTTAAACTAAGGGGTTTTAAGGAGGTCCAGAGTCTGATAGGATTTCCATTCCCAAGGACCTCTTAGGGTTCTGGGTGGAAGATCAATGGGGGAAGGGGCAGCCAGGGACAGCACTGTCCTATGACTTGCAGCCCTGAGCTGAGATCGTTGGAGGACTCGGTGGTGGGAAGAGAGATGGAGAGAGGCCAACAGATTCAAGATGCATTTCAAAAGTAGAAAGAAAAGGTGCCGGTTAGTTACAAGGGAAAATGTGGAAAAAGGGACGGATTCCAAACGGCTAATGGTGCCTGCCGTCTTTCCCTCGAGTGGGTGGCACTCAGGAAGGGGGGGGTTCATTAAGCGGGAAAAACCACCTTCAAGGGGGTGTCTCAGATAGGCAGCTGCATTTGTGGGTCAGACGCTAAGTCCGCGCGTGTCTGATGGAATGCAGTGGCAGCCTCACACTCCAGCACCTTCCGGCTGTATGTCTGCTCAGAGTCTTGTCTCTGTGACAGCTCTTGTGAACTGTCTCCACATTTCCACCCACTTTAAGTGGCTGAGGCTGACAGAGCCTTGTCAAACCCCCCAGCCTGCGGGCAAGCCAGTTGGCATGGGGACTGTACCCTGAATTAACATACATACCACCAATGGACAACATCATCACAGCCATTCAGTGACCAGCATCTGCTTTGTTTATGTTTTAAATATTTGTTTTTGAGAGTGACAGAGAGACAGAGCATAAGCTGGGGCGCGGGGGGGGGGAGTCGGCTTCACAGAGAGAGAGAGAGGGAGACACAGAATCCAAAGCAGATTCCAGGCTCCGAGCTGTCAGCACAGAGCCTGACATGGGGCTCGAACTCACGATGTGTGAGATCATGACCTGAGCCGAAGTCGGACGCTTAACTGACTGAGCCGCCCAGGAGCCCCAGCCAGCATCTGCTTTTAAAACTCTCTTTCATGTTCAACCTTCCAGGCCTGAAGAAAGGAAGACGGGCTGTAGTGAGAACTCACACCTTCCGGTCTTTTCCGTGTGGTCTCAGGCCACGGCCGACTGACAGAACACTGGAGCTGCGTGCATGTGTTTCTTGGAACCTCAAATCATCACTCTTCTGCCTGATTTTCCACCTGAGAACATAGATGAGTAAGATTTCGTCAGTTTGCGTAGAGATAAAATAGGAGCACGTCCAAAGCAGCCTGCTTTCATAGGGCAACCTCATAGTACCAAGTAAAAAAACCATAAACACTATCACCTTCTGGAAAAGCTGGCATTCTAGATATCAGTTCCAATGATCCACGTGTGTCCAGAATGATTCTTCAAGGTGAGGTTGTTTTTCTGCTGAAAGTGATTCTCTTTCTTTCTTTCTTTCTTTCTTTCTTTCTTTCTTTCTTTCTTTCTTTCTTTCTTTCTTTCCCTCTCTCTCTCTCTTTCTCTCTCTCTCTCTCTCTTTCTTTCTTTCTTTCCCTCTTTCTCTCTTTCTTTCTTTCCATTTATTTATTTTAAGAAAGTCAGACACAGAGAGAGAACAGGAGAGGGGCACAGAGAGAAGGGGAGACAGAGAGAATCCCAAGCAGGCTCCAAACTGTCAGCGTGGAGTCCGATGTGGGGCTTGATCTCATGAACCTTGAGATCATGACCTGAGCCAAAGTCAAGAGTCAGAGGTTGAGCCGACTGAGCCACCCAGGGGCCCCGAAAGTGATTCTTTAAGATGATCTTTTGCTTTTGGTCCTTAGACACAGCAGTCATCCAAATCCATTTTCTTTCCTCAAAGATTTCTTGTCTCTTGTCTGCCCCTGAATCGTTATCTTCCTATACTTTGCTAGAAGCCATGGGCTACCTGATATCCTGGACTGGAATTAAATTAGTCAGTGCCCCACCCTGCAACACCACCTCCATGCTTCACCGCCCCTTCCCAAGTCATGCAGGGGCCAGACACAGTCACAAAGAGACCAGCCTTTGCCCTTAAAAACAAAGCTGACTTGAAAGATGACTCTTCAAATAATCTGTTACGTTAGAAATTTACACCTGGGGATTTCAACCAGCAGAAGAGGTTAATTACTAGCGAGCTCTTCTCTGTTACTTTCAATTCTAACTTCAAGGTTTTGAAATTCACACCCGAACTAAAACAGTCTTTTTGGGTTTTTTTTTCCCCTAGTCAATGTAGAAAGAGTGATGCTCTACTTCCCCTGTGTGGCAAAGCTTGATATTTCACTCTCTACGAACCAGATTAACAGCCAAAACAAAACCAGATTTACAGCCAAAACAAAAGGAGGAAGCAGGCACTGTCAAGACGTTTATTTATTTTTATTTTAAATTGCCCATATCATGATTTCCTTTTCTGAACAAAAGAAACTAATAGCTATTTCAAAATATCCTTAGAGGAATTTTCCTTATATTTTTCTTCTCAACTCTGAGAGTCTGTGAGTAGCCTTCTATAACTGTAAAATTGGAAAGCATTTTTAAGGATTTTTTAAGCTCATGCGACACTTGGGAAAGATAACAGTAGTAAGTTCATATCTCTCCAGATCTTCTAGTTCAGAAAATAACAACAATAAAAATATCTATAGTTTAGCTGGGGCGCCTGGGTGGCTCAGTTGCTTCAGCGACCTGATTGCGGCTCAGATCATGATCTCATGGTTAGTGAGATCGAGCCCCTCATTGGACTCAGCGCTGAGAGCCTGGAGCCGCTTGGGATTCCCTCTCTCCCTCTCTGCCTCTTCCCCGCTCCTACACGTGCTCTCTCTCTCTCTCAAAATAAATCAACAGTTAAGAAACAGTTGAAGTTTAGGAATCCCGGGAGTTGGGACAGTAACCCTACTTACAGAGTCTTTTCCTGGAACCCCTGAAGCTGAGGGTGGGCGCCAGGGTCTCCGGGGTGATGGGGCGTAAGATACAGGCTCTGCGGCTAGAGCAACATGTATTCTGGCGGATCCAGAGAACCACCCAGAAGTACACCATTGTCCTGAGCCTGAGTCTCCTGGTGTGCTTCCTATACCCACAGCACAGCAGTCCCCTGGGGCCATTTTGAAAATGCAACCTCTCAGCTCTCCCTAGACCCCACCTGCCCAGAGTCTGCATTTTAGCGAGATGCCCAGGGGATTCACTTGGACTTGAATCTGTGAGAACCACTGGGCTAGACCTGAGACAACCACCAACTGGGTAAGAGTGTGGTTGGAGACAAGACAACCACAGTTTAGAAAGTGAGCCCCAGACTGAAAGGGACAAAGGAGGGTGTCCAGATTGCAGGGTATGGTTTGCAATGTGATTCCCAGGGCCAGTGAGGGGACTTCCAGGGGATTAGAAGCATGAATATTTTTTTAATTTAGTGGGGATGATTAATTCTCCTGAGCTTTCCCACCTGGGGCAACTCAGTAGAAGTCACCATAAGAAGAGTTGTGGGGGAAATCAGGACGTTGGTGGACCTAACTGTGATCAACACCCTAGTGAGCGCTCGCAAGGCTAACAGCTTACCGTGCATTGTTTGATTCTCACAACAACATCAGAGGCAGTGAGACTAGGGTACACGTTAGTACTGTGCCCGGGTCAAGGAGCTATGAAATAGACAAAGTAGGGTTTGAACCCAGATTCTTAGTTGAACGTGGAAACCGAATTTGTGCCAGAACATATATTAAGCTAAGGAAAGAAGCAACTCTCAAACTTTAGCGCGTACAGGAAAAATCCTTAGGCGTAGGTCGGATTTAATTTACCAAAAGGTCTAGAAGTCACATTAATAATGTGATTCATGTAGAGAGATAAACCTGAATGGCTTCTTTTGCATGATTAACTAGTGAGCCAGTGGGTAACTGAATTTTGTTACATTCCTGCTGAATGGTTGCACACAATGGAAAATGTATTCACTTTTTTCTTTTCATTTTTCTCTTTTCTTTTTCATCTTCTGCATCTGATAGGTTTCCCAGGTTTCCAGCAGCCTTATAATTTGGGCTTGTATGACCTTTAAAATAAAATTCTAAGGCCAAAACCATACCACTTTCCAATAAAAAAAAAGGCAGATCCCCGGGCCCCCAAGCTAAAACTGCTGAATCTGGGAGTGTCCCGCAGGCCCGTGAATCTACCACTTGACGTATTTCCAGCTGAGGTGACCCGGGTGGCTCAGTCTGTTTATGTGTCCCCCTGACCCTGTCCGACACCCCGCTGACAGTGCAGAGCCTGCTTGGGATTCTCCTTGACCCCCCCACACACACGTTCCCACCCCATACACGCATGTGTGCGCTCTCTCTCTCATAATAACAAACTTCAAAATAGATACTTCCAGGTGACTCCGAGGCAAGGGATGCAGGGACAATACTCAGGTAATCAATACTCCAGTGACAGGGCAGAATGGTGGCTGCAATCTTTGAGAGGCTAAGTTGACATGGAAGATACTATTTTCAGGCAAAGATCCTGCAGTTAAAAGGCATTTGAAAAATGATCGTAGCTATGTATGCAAAGTCCTTCCCAACCCACCTCCCAGCCCCGGCTCCTGCCATGCTCAGCCTGGCGATTCCACAGGGTGGCTCTTATCTTGACTGCGACCCTGGGAAATGGGGAGGGACATTCAAGAGTTTCAGGATTGTCCGTATCGGTCTTTTCTGAAGTCTCCTACTGACAGATGCATGAATATCTGCAGGGCCGTCCTTCATGGGGAGGAACGCTCGCTACTATTTTTCTAATATTCAACTTCTCATTTCGAATTAAATGAGGTTCATCTCGGAGCGCCTGGGTGGCTTAGTTGGTTAAGCGTCCGACTTTCGCTTAGGTCATGATCTCGCGGTTCGTGGGTTCGAGCCCGCGTCGGGCTCTGTGCTGACTGCCAGCTCGGAGCCTGGAGCCTGTTTCAGAGTCTGTGACTCCCTCTCTCTCTGACCCTCCCCTGCTCATGCTGTCTCTCTCCTAGAAATAAATAAAACATTAAAAAAAAAATGAGGTTCATCTCAATATGCTCATCTTACTTACATAAAAAATATACCAAAGTATGTGTATGTAATAAATTGAGTGGCTCAAAGCATCTAAACGCGAATTGACGCGAACTTTTCAAAAGTCGAATATGTCAGATGCTTTTACATACTTTCTTTAAAGTTTATTTATTTATTTTTAATATTTTTTAAAAATTTATTTCTAGGAGAGAGAGAGAGAGCATGATCAGGGGAGGAGTCAGAGAGAGGAGGGGACTCAGACTTGAAAACTCCAGAGCTCTCAGCACAGAGCCCGAGCGGCAGTCAGCTAGAGCGAAAGTCACTGCTGTAACTAAGCCACCCAAGCGCCCCTAAAGTTTATTTATTTATTTCAAGAGAGAGAGGGAATGAGAGTAAGCAAGAGCAGAGAGAGAGGGAGAGAGAGCCAATGTAGGCTCTGAGCTGTTAGCACAGAGCCCACCGTGGGGCTCAACCCCACACGTTGGAGATCATGATCTGAGCCGAAACCAAGGCTCTTTCGCTTAGCCAACTGAGCCACCCTGGCACCAGCTTTTAAATACTTTTAATTCCTTAAAAAGCAAACCAAAAACTCATTAAGTATTACGATCATACAAAACTCTTTCTGGCACTAAAAATGCTACTACCATAGATGTAAAGTACTTCTCCATAATCTCTATTTCATTTTTATTCTCATCCTATTTCTTCCTTAGGTGTATTCTTATGGAGGTGCCTCCCCTCCAAAATTCTCTGTTGAAGTCCTAACCCCTAATATCTCATAATGTTGACCTTTGGAAATAAGGTCTTCACAGATGTCATTATGATCCTGGAGCAGGGTGGGCCCCTAATCCCATATGGCTGGTGTCCTTATGAAAGAGACAAATCTGGGCGCACACACACAGAGAATCATGAGATGAAGAAGGTGGTACTGGAGTGATGTTCAAGAAGGCAAGGAACATCACAGATTGCCAAGGAGAAAAAGAAACAAAAACCAAACCAAACCAAACCAAACCAAACCAAACCAAACCAAAACAGACACTAGGGGGAGCTAAGGAGCAGACGCTCCCTCACAGCCCTCCAGAATGAGCCCAGTTGATACACTGATTTTGGACTTCTGGTCTCCAGACTGAGAGACTGTCCAGTTCTGCTGCTGAAGACACCCAGTCTGTGGGACTCTGCGAGCAAACTAACGCAGGTGTAATTTTATTCACTTGAATCAGATGAGTCAAGGCAAAGACTCTAATCAGGGCTATGGATTCAGGTTGGCGTAAAACAACCGAGTTCATGGAACTGGACAAAATATTTCTAAGCAACGGACGATAAGGGGGTATCTCCCTGGAATTCTTACAGTCTTAGAAATTGCTAATACAGAAGTCAAGAATATTAAACAAACAAATGTATAACCAAGGTTTTAATTTATTTGCTCATCATAATAAGGGATTCTCAGGACATAGGCCATTTTTCAAAAAACCATTTCTAAATGTTAGTATATTGAAAGCATATAACATTTTAAGTGTCTTAACCCCTAAAGGAGTTTCTTTAACTCTTGTAGTTGCTCTGATCAGAAATATCATCTCTGTCCCCACAGTGCTTTACCGTGGACTGAAGTCCTCCTAAAAGAAGCAATGGCATCAACACGAGAGCATTTCTGCCCTAGTCTGTTATCCATTTCACAGGGCTCTTCCACGTGGGAACTTTGCCTGTTAGATTAAGAATTATTAGATCTGAAAGATCTGGAGGATTTCTCTTATTCACAACCTCAGTCTCTCCTAATACTTCATCTGAGTTCATCCGCCATATTGAAAGACCACAGGACTTGGGACCTCACATTCTCCTCCTGCCAGAATGAGGCCAGCCCCTCATGCCACCACTCAGGATAAATAAAGTCTGGGACTCTGGCCTTTGGGCACTCAGTACTCATCACACTCAAACCTGGAGTGTTCAGAACTTTCCGCTTGCATCTGCCGTGTCCACTGAGCTCCACACAGGTTTCTACGTGTCAGCAGTGGGCACAGTCACGGGCTACTCAGACTAACATGGTAGTGCTGACTTTTGCCTTGACTCCTGGAAATCTGAAGAAGAAGAACGATCACGGATCTTGACGGGGATATAAATTCTGAGCCTGAAAACAAGGGTGCAGGCCAATTGGTGTATCTTCAGCCTCTACCCAGCCCAATCTCTCACGGAAGAGCAAGGTGCCAAGAAGGTGGCCTCAAAGGTTTTAGGCCATGGAGGACACAGTCCACTGCTGCAGAGCTGGGGTGTTGTTGAGTCCAGGGTGTTGTTGAGTCAGGAAAGAACAGGTGAGAAGCCTAAGCGGACAGCAGTTCTCAGCTGCTCTTTGCACAAACGGGCACCCACTGAGGCTGAGTAGAGCTCCTTCACCTCATCCTCATTGATAAATCCTTGATTAGATGTTAGTAGCTACAGTTCCCTCTGTCAGTTTTTCTTTTCTTTCAAGTTTTTATTTATTTATTTTGAGAGAGAGAGAGACAGGGAGAGCACCAGCGGGGGAGGGGCTGAGAGAGAGAGAGAGAGAGAGAGAGAGCATCCTACACAGGCTCCTCAGCGTGAGGACGGAGGCAGACACTGGGCTTGATCTCACAAACCATGAGATCCTGATCTAAGGCGAAATCGAGAGTCGGATGCTTAACCGACTGAGCCACCCAGGCGCCCCTTTTCCTTTTCTCAGCAGACCCTGTCTTGTCCCTTGGGACAGAGAGTGTAGGACAGGTAAGGGCATGTGTTCCAACCAAACTGACCTCCGTCCTTTCCAGAAGTGGAGAGTTAGTAGAGAAGACTGTTGTCTGTGGGGATGACTGGGAGCGTGTGGATCTTGGCTGACGGACAGCTACGTTCCCCATTTTGTAGAGCGAGACCGTCTACAGGAGGCGAGGAGCACAACACACCAGCAGAGAGAGCCAAGGGGGAGGGAGAGAGAGACAGAGGGAGAGAAATGGCCACACCCTCTAAACGACCCACCTTTTCATCCCTTTGTCTTTCTTAGACACTTGAGCCAATAAATCATTTCCTGCTTCAGTTAGTTTGAGGTAATTTTTGTCTCCGGAAAGCAACAGAGTCATTCCAAGTAAATACAGCAGGGAGCAGAGGCCTTGAGATCAGACCACTGTAAGAACATCTCAGGGGGCAGCTGGACAGCGCAGAGGATCATGCATCCTTCGGGGCCTGCACCCCCTTCTAAGGCTGTTGCGTATTTTATCTCATTTCATCGCAACAGCACCCCTGTGGGTGGTACTACCGGTACGCCCCTTCACTCCTGAGTGTCTTGCTCAAGACCTTGCGGCTAGTAAGAGGCAGAAGGGCGGCGCCTGGGTGGCTTAGTCGGTTAAGCGTCCGACTTTCGCTTAGGTCATGATCTCGCGGTTCGTGGGTTCGAGCCCCGCGTCGGGCTCTGTGCTGACTGCCAGCCCAGAGCCTGGAGCCTGTTTCAGTCTGTGACTCCCTCTCTCTCTGACCCTCCCCTGCTCACGCTGTCTCTCTCTCTCCTAGAAATAAATAAAAATATATTAAAAAAAAAAGGCAGAAGGGTGTTCAGATGGGTAAGGGTCGCGCCAGAGTCCTGGGAGTGAAGTTCCCTACTCAACACTCCTCTCTGGAAGTCCCCAACTCCTTCCTGTCTCTGGCATCTCTCAGTAACCGAACTGTTGCGTTAAACGCGGGCCACTCGTGTAGCAGATCTCCCCTGCACTTTCCGGGGGCCCGGGATTCCGCGGTGA
This sequence comes from Proteles cristata cristata, assembly GCA_017311185.1. NCBI lineage: Eukaryota > Metazoa > Chordata > Mammalia > Carnivora > Hyaenidae > Proteles > Proteles cristata. The sequence continues at coordinate 133,537 of JAESUZ010000067.1, read as the reverse complement.
CCTGTCACTACTGGAAATTCAGCTCTTGCCGTTAGTTGCAGGATCATTTTGTTGTCTGACATACTTTACAATTTTAAATGTTTCCTCTTGTTGAGATATTGGATCCACTGAAGTTTTCCAGGACAGATTTGGCCAGCAGTCCAAAACAACCGTTTGACACTGAAGGATGTTTTATCACTTCTCCAGAGAATAATAAGTGCATTTGAGAAAGATCATGTTCCTTCCCACCCCATGAGTCTCCACTGCTTACCTACCAACAGCTGCTTTAGGCAAAATTACATCCACTTTTAAAAATATTTTCCATGACAATGTTCTCTTTGAAGAATGAGTTTTGGTCTTCTGCCAGTTGGAGATTTGATGTAACCAAAGATCTTAATCCAGCCCAGAGAACTAAATTCACTGAATACAGAGAGAAAAACTTTCACAAATGTGCTGTTTGCATTTCTACCAGGAAATAAGAGCTGACCTGGTACTTATCTGGGAAGAACTCCCACCAGAGCTGTGGAAATCTTGTTTCATGATCAGAAATCTTGTTTGGGAAAGAAACTATGCTGCTCTCCGTCCAAGAAGATGGACTCCTTCATTTCCCGATGTTCTCATGTGAATCCGTGAAGCACGACTGGCTGGTAAGCTGCACTGGCCGAGAGGAAAGGCCAGAAGTTCCGGAGAGTCAATGGAGACCAGGAAGGTGCTGGACTCCATCAGTGAATCCACTGTGAATCAATCATATTTTTTTGTTTTTGTTGTTTTTTCTCTGTTGTTTGAGCTCCAAACTGAATGAGACAAGTTAAAATTCTCAGAAGTTGCAAAACGAAACAAAAAGAGAACAACACAAAAGAATCCAAAGACAAAAAAACAGATACAATTTGTGAAACATCAGGTGGTCCTTGGCACTCCCAGGGTGGCCCCTCTTCTGGGAAAACTTGAATCCATGTTAAAACACTTTGGAAACTCTGACATGACATTCCTACTAAGAGCCTCCCAAAAGAGTTAAAAGGGAAAAAGAAAATAATCTTTGAGGTTATAGCTGAGACATTGAAAAAATTGGTTCTGTGCTCATCTCAGATTTCAAGATATACAACACAAAGCTATAATGATCAAAACAGTATGGTATCAGCACAAACAGACACACAGATCAGTGGAACAGAATAGAAAAGCCTAGAAATAAACTCACATTATACAGTCAGTTAATCTATGACAAGGGAGGCAAGAATATACAATGGGGAAAAACAGTCTCTTCAGTAAATGGTGCTGGGAAAACTGGACAGCTACACGTTGAAGAAGGAGACTGGACCACTTTCTTACACCGTATACAAAAATATACTCAAAATGGACAAAAGACCCAAATGTGAGACCTGAAACCATAAAACTCCTAGAAAAAAACTGTAAGCAGTAATCTCTCAGGCATTGGGTTTAGCAACATTTTTCTACTTCTGTCTCCTCAGAAAGAGGAAACAAAGGCTAAAACAAACTATTGGGACTACGTCAAACTAAAAGCTTTTGCACAAAAAAACCCAAGAAAATAAAAAGGCAACCTGCTGAATGTGAAGAAGATATTCGCAAACAGTAGATCCAATAAGGGGTTAATATCCAAACTGTATAAAGAACTTACACAAGTCAAGCCAAATACACAAATAATCTGATTACAAATAGACAGAAGATGTGAACAGACATTTCTCCAAAGAAGACATCCCGATGGCCAACAGACACATGAAATGATGCTCGGCATCCCTCATCACTGGGGAAATGCAAATCAAAGCTACATTGAGGTACTGCCTCACACCTGTTAGAATGGCTAAAATCAGGGGCGCGTGGGTGGCTTAGTCGGTTAAGCATCCGACTTTAGCTTGGGTCATGATCTCGCGGTTCGTGGGTTCGAGCCCCGCGTCGGGCTCTGTGCTGACTGCCAGCTCGGAGCCTGGAGCCTGTTTCAGTCTGTGACTCCCTCTCTCTCTGACCCTCCCCTGCTCACACTGTCTCTCTCCTAGAAATAAATAAAACATTAAAAGAAAAAAAAAGAATGGCTAAAATCAAGGACACAAGACACAACAACTGCTGGAGAGGATGTGCAGAAACAGGAACCCTCTTGCGCTGTGGCTGGGAATGCAAACTTGGGGCAGCCAGTGTGGAAAACAGCACGGAAATGTCCTCAAAAAGTTAAAAACAGAACTTCCCTATGATCCAATAATTGCACCACTGGGTATTTACCCCTCAAATACAAAAACACTAATTCAAAGGGATACATGCATCCCTCTGTTTATAGCACCATTATTTACAATAGCCAAATTATGGAAGCAGTCCAAGTGTCCATCAATAGATGAATGGATAAAGATGTCATATATATATGTATATATGTATATATATGTATATATACACGTATACGTACATACCTATATACGTATACGTATACACACACACACACACACACACAATGGAATATTATTCAGCCATAAAAAGAATGAAATCTTGCCATTTGCAATGACATGGATGGAGCTAAAGAATATAAACGTTAAGGGGCGCCTGGGTGGCTAAGTCGGTTAAGCGTCCGACTTTCGCTTAGGTCATGATCTCGCGGTTCATGGGTTCGGGCCCTGCGTCGGGCTCTGTGCTGACTGCCAGCTCAGAGCCTGAAGCCTGTTTCAGTCTGTGACTCCCTCTCTCTCTGACCCTCCCCTGCTCACGCTGTCTCTCTCTCTCCTAGAAATAAATAAAAAATATTAAAAAAAAAAAAGAATATAAAGGTTAAATAAGCCAGAGAAAGACAAATGCCATGTGATTTCACTCATCTGTGGAATTTAAGAAAAAAAAAAACAAGAAAAGACACAAACTATATATACGTGTATATATACATATATATACATATATACAGACTCTCAACAACAGAGAGCAAGCTGATGGTCACCAGAGGGGAGGTAGCTGAGGGGGATGGGGATTAAGGAGCACACTTGTCCTGAGGAGCCCCGGTGATGTATGGAATTGGCGGATCACTATATTGTATACCTGAAAGTAATATAATACTGTATGTTACACACTGCATGTTATACTGGAATTTAAAATAAAAAAAGGACCCTTCCAGCTCTAACTGCTTTTCCACCACCTTGTTGTCTTCACTTCTTTTGCTCCTTTTCTACCCTCCCTCCATCTTAAACAAATGTTAAGGAATGCAAGTTACCCAATTTTGTCATGGCTGGGTTTGTCTTGTGTGCCCCGTCTCTAACAGATGCCTTTTCCATACATGGGGTGAGAAGACCGGCAATCCCCGAAAAGCAGTGGTTCCAAAGCAGATACGTTCATAGAGAAAGCAGGACGGGTGGTCCCGGGGGGCTGAGGTGAAGGGCGAATGGGGAGGGACAAGGTGGGTAGTTTCTGCTTGGGACGATGAACACGTTCTTCAAAACCATGGTGGTGGAGGTTGTGCGACACTGTGAATGTATTTAACGCCACGGAGTTATCCACTCACATATGGTTAAAATGGTAAATTTATGTGTGTTATGTTACCCTCGTTTAAAAAAAGAAAGACAAAAGCGGATGCGGCACACCGTCTCTTCCAGACATGACCAATTTATTCAGAAAAGTCCAATTTCAGTTTGGCAAAGTATATCCAGGGGCAGAGAGTTTGGGACAGTCATTTCATTGGAAGCAATCACACTTTCTAGAGAGAAATGTCCATGGGGTAGCATCTAAAGGAAAGAAAGCAAAACTTCTAAAAATAATTTAGTGCGTGGGGGTGATAATCATAAATATGTGCGGTTAACAGAACAATGGGCTGACACAACTGAGGGGTGAGAAACGCTATGCTAGTAGTAACCCTTTATTCGATTCAGTTCAACATACATTAAGCACCTAACTTGTTCAAGACGCTGGGCTAGCGGCTGGGGTTGAGGTGGAAATACAAACATCACCAAGACATAATCCCTGTCCTTAGAAGTTCACAACAGCACATATAAACGCTACAGGTGAGGTACAAAATAACTGCTCTAAACACATGGAGAGAGGAGAGTTTTTCAGTAGAGATGAAAATCGGGACCCTCCCGCCTGCCTTAAATTTGGTGGCGTGGGAGAGGCAGGATACAGCATGCCAAGTAAAGAAAACTCTGGAGTGGAAGCAGGTCTTGGCAACAGGAAATGAACTAGCTCCTCTTTAGCTTTACATGTGTGAAAAGGGAAGGAGAATCCAAAGGCATTTGTTTTGGTTTTAATCCTTCTCATCAGCGTTAGCCTGTTGCAAGGAAGAGATCGACGGAAGTCAAGTCAATTAAAAAAGCAAACTTTGAAGAGGCAGGGACGTGAATGGGAAATGCCACTTCATAGTTTAGTTTACGTAAACTCAACCCTGTGTGTACACACATTTGGTAGCTTAAGTAACATCATGGAATGGGGGTCTAGGCATCAGGAGCACCGCGGTGCGTCGTGGCACAACACGGTCTCTCTTGTTAGACTGTACAACTAGCTTCGGCTCCCACCATTGGAAGATGTAATGTCACATGGAAACTGAAGTCCGTATTTTACACATGAATTAAAGTCCTTAAAGTCACCTCCTCGGTTCAGCATAAATGATGGAGAGAGACAAATTTGGGGAGAGAGATAGAGGTCTCCTTAGGCTAAATTGATCTACTGATGACTTGGCATGCTGTATTTCCTATTTAAAAAATACAGGATGAGCAAGTCTTTCCTGAAGAATAACTTACTACACGTGTAACATACTTCAAAAGGAATTTTAACGCAACGTACTACTAAACATTGCAGTTTCTGCTTTTGTCACGTACACAAATTACCTTAATTTTAATACTTGAGGGAACATTTACAAACACAATATATAATGTTTTAATATTATCCATCAGCCTTAACTTCTAAGTTTGGCTGATGTTATCTCAAAAAAGAAAAAAAGACACTATTAATAAATCTCATTTTCCCACAGAATAATTCACCATCCAACTTTACAAATAAATTAAAAAAAAAAAACCAATAGTAAATTGGAATGGTTAACACCTGCTAGGTTTGGAGAAAACAAAAATCAACAACTTACACAAAGAGCACCTCATAAAACCAAAATTGAAGTACAAAGTTCAATTCCTGTCCTCTCAGTAACTGCGAATCAAAAGCCACCCCCCTCCCCCCAACCGCCTTCAATCCAGAACTGCTCCGGTTTAAGTCACATAATACATGGTATTTCGTAGCATTAATAAATTATTGATATGGTATCACGAACAAATTGCTAATTTTTAAAAAAACAAAGCAATCCAGAGGACCAGTAGTAGAACAGATACAACACACTAAAATGATTTCAAAGTCAAGTGAAAAAAAATGTACCTTACCTTGGTCATGTATTAATTCAAATTAAGAACCAAAGGATGAAGTATCATTTCAGACCTATATACATCAAGATGCCAGTTCTTATAAAAATGTACTTCAGTTGTAAATGCTAGATTATGCAAAAATAATTTTATATCAATTGTATTTAACTTTAATGAATGTTCCCCAACTCTAATATTAAAAATGTTAAAAGAACTTAAATTTAATGGCAAAAAGTTCCTATTTTCCCCATCTATTAAAAAAAGATTTTGTTTTCCCTTATTAACATACAATGCCCTATTGTTAAGGCACAACTTTTTGTTTTGTTTTTTTAGGATAAAAATGAAACCACAGAATCGGTTTATTTTATACAACAGTTACAAAACAGACGCTTTGTACGCATAGACTGAAAATAATACATCTTAAAATTCAACCCAGATCAAAAATGAAAAATCATTGTTTCTAACCAGGACCAGTCAACACACACCCAGCATAAATCGTCACGGCTAGAATAATCCACGCAGTTTCTATTTTCAACCTGCCAAAGACGGTCGTCCTAAGGCCATGTTCAAGGTGTTATCAAGGGTTGACAAGCTGGATGGCAGCCCCCCCAGCTTCCTTTACTTACTACGCTAGGCCATCAGAGCGAGTTCTCACCTTCAAAGCCTGCGGAAGATCCGCTTTCTGAATATCCGGGTCAAGGGCAGAGTTCCTGACCCTAGGGGCTGTCGATTCCTGACACCGCCCTCTGCAACCCTTCCCCGGGGACTTGGCCCTCCCCCACTTCTTCCGACCCAATTTGCACAATATTCCAAGGGCAAATGGAATTTGCACAATTGTTACTTAAACCACAGAAACCAAGGCACTTCTCAGCTTCATCCTACGGCCACAAATAATTCATTTGAACGTGGATTTAAAATCAAGAAAAAAACACTAAAATGGGGGAAAAGGGCAATGAATACCAGACACACAGGATCCATCTTGTCGGTCCTCTGTAATCTCAACTGAAATAGGGGCAGAAGCGTGAAAACAGAAAAAGCAAGTTTTAAGCAGGCTCATATACCTAATTCTCATCTTTACTGCATTTTCATTCTATGACGAATGGATGGGAAGAAATGCTCTGTATAGACAAAAGTACTGGATTAGACTTGACAGTATAAATCTTTGTGGTTTTGAATGATTTTCCTTCACTTTCGGAGAAGTCTTTGGAAAGGAATGGTCAACCAAACTCTAACAGGCTTCATCTCTCTGACCGAGAACTTAGCTAGAGTCTCCATTAAGATTTCAGCAGCCAATCCTGAGAAAAGTAGGCCTATGAGAGAATTCAGGGGTTAAGTGTTGGGGTCAAGAAAGAGGGGCAGATACTGAAGAACATGAAGGGGCTCAGGACATCGAGAACGAGGTAAAGATGAAGAAGGGCAGAGGAAGGGGGCAGCTGATAAATTACTGAAGTTACTGGCGTCACTGTTTTCCCTAAATGTGATGTGTAGAACTCAACATTATAAGGGAACACTGTGCTCTAAATGAGGGCAAAGGTAAAGGAAAGGGAAGACCAGGAGTTGGGGAGCGTAGGAAATGTTAACCTCTAATGATTTTGCTACATTTTATAGGTGATTTTCTTTATGTAATTCTCGGAGGTAGTACATACGTTACTTATTCATGGTGGTGTACTGGTGTGTTCTGGCACAATGTCTCACATAAATATAAACACTGTTCTTTGTACTTCTATTAGTTCTGTAATGTAGACTGACTTAAAAAAATTTTTTTTAATGTTTTATTTATTACTGAGAGAGGAAGAGATACAGCATGAGCAGGGGAGGGTCAGAGAGAGAGAGAGAGAGATACAAAATCCGAAACAGGCTCCAGGCTTCTGAGCTGCCTGTCAGCACAGAGCCCGATGTGGGGCTCGAACCCATGAACCGTGCGATCATGACCTGAGCCGATCAGGATGCTTAACCGATTGAGCCACCCAGGCGCCCCCTGACTGGCTTTCAGAAACAAAAAAAAATTGAAAATGAACTTTCTATTAAAAGCCCGTAAAACCATTCGTAATTAGACTATACCCAATGAATTCTAAAAATAATGCACTTAACTGCCAGCATCTATGTTTTGCACATGAGCCCTTCACAAAAGTCATTATCTGCATGCAGATTAATGAAATGAAAAAGTAAAACCAAAGCAATCACGCTTGCTAATATGAACTAGTTTCATTTCCATTAAACTAGAAAGTTTCCATCTATCATTGGAAAAAAAGAAAAAACAACTCCCAATCAAATGCCACTTGCTAATACGCTGGTCTTACTCCCCCATGTTTGACAGTACAATCCAATGCTTCTGCCTCTGCCATGTCTCCCGAGAAAAAGTGTTCTCATGTCATTGCCAAGTAAAAAGGTGAGGTCTCTGACATTCTGTTCTGAATCCCTAAGTCCTATCTACAAACCAAGTGTTCCAATGACCAAAACAGTGTATGAATTTTCACTGACCAAAATTCTACCTATTGAGGCCCCCTACACTATCAGATTTGTGACCAGTTGCTGGATGTTGAGGATAAACATGTGCACCCTCCTAGAGTTGATTCCCTAAGGAGGAATTAAAGGGCTTTGGAGACAGTGTAAAATGCAGACCTAAAGTTGTAAGCATATCGCACCAGGTGGGGATGTCCATTCTCGGTCAATTTTATCTCCAAGATAGGAAAATAAATGGAAAGCTATTTTAAAGAAAAGAAAATAAGGCATCCCTCCCTTTTATCAGTATATTATAAAATACAAAATCACGTGAAATAACGGTATTTGTTTACACAAAGTTTCCAGATATCACACGTAGAGAAATCCAGCATCCCCGTGAAGGACAGTTCACAATGCAAGGGTCTAATTATAGGGACTCAGGGAATCCTCTACCACCTCTCTTCCAACCAGATTCTGCATACGGAATTTTAAAAAATTAATCAAAAAGTAATGTTAACCATCATTCTTTTAATCTCAATGGAAACTTTCAAGTATCTTAAAAGTTACTACTTTTGAGAGTTTAGTTAGGTTAGGTCCATTTATTAATGGTAAAAGCAACCATAAATCATTCTTGAGAAGGAGAGAATCTCTACATACAAACCCGGCAAATTTTTTAAGAAGTACTAAAACAAAGTGTTTTAAAATAACGAGAGCTAGCTTCATTCATGGAATTATCAAGTAAGCCAATTAACAGAATCATTTATATTCTTGTAGTGCATCATTTATCCCGAATGGGCCAATGTACCCAAATCCCAGTGCAAACCCTGAAACCTTAATCCAGACCTGACGAGTTAAAGACTAAATGTTGGTCAGGAGGGAAAAGAGGGAACCTCCACCCTTAGAGCAAACGAAAATCAACAGGAAGACGGCAGAAGTGTTGAACCCAAGGGTACAAATACACTTTTCTGCATCAAAACCAATCCAAACCAAACCACACACCCGGAAGCTACAATTACGACACAACCATCATACAGCTACATTCTCGACTCGCTGGTGAACCAGTTATTAAAATCTCAGAGAAAGAAAACAATTTCTGCTTTTTCTATTTTAATCCTTAAGCAATATTCAGTAACAGATAAATAGAGCATTTGTTGCATATTAACGAATGTGTGGCTTCTTGTGCTTTCTATCTGAATGAGGGGTAGGACCCCTAATTATTTTCAATGAGATACAGTTGTAATTATTAAATCTACACAAAATCAATCCTTTCTTCAGCCCAATTCTATATGAAAGTACTAACAAATAGTGAAGATTCATGATGTTGTGTGAAAATGGTGACTCATAACAAGGTACTCGGCTATAGATTTTAATTCACAAATATATATATATGTGCCTTGTGTATGACAACTGTACGAAAATAGTCTCAAAAATAAAGACAATACTTGAGACAGGAAGCAGCCCACTTTCCCTGATCTTGCATCCTATCACAGGGAAAATAAGTCTCTGATGCTTCATAAATACTTAAAAAGTTCAGGATGGCCTTAACCATGCATAGTCTCTGCCGCTGCTTTGACCGTTTGACTCGGAAGAGCTGTGACCTGTGGCGAACTTTGCTTATTTATGTCCTGTCTTCTCGAGATCTGGGAGTTTCCTGACCAGGGCTTGGTGGTTCATTCTGATGCTGGCAAGGAGCCCTCCTTCAATGCCGTCAGAACCAGTGTAGCTGATCTCTTCACCATTCAGGGTAGTCATGTGGCCCCCTAGGGCTTTTAAGATGGCATTGCCAGCACATATATCCCATTTTTTGATGTATGTCACGTGGATGTATAGATCAGCTTTTTCTTGACTCTTATCGGGCACATCCAAGAGCGCTAAAACTTTGTAACCTAAAAGATGAACACAGAATTTAGGTTACTCTTTGGAAGATTTGAAGAGAGTAGCTTACTGTTTAAGGGCACAGGATGTGGAGTTCTCTGGACTGTGTCTGCAACTGCTACGTCTCAAATTGTGGGAAAATAATTTTGTTCTGTTTTTTAAAAAAAAAACTAACGGCACAGACCTGAAACCCAAATGAGCGGTTAAAAACTACTGCAAAGTAACTTACAAAGCTATTCTCCAGTGTGACCAAATACATGTCTATCATCTTCTAAATGTGAACCTCCTCTGTGGTTGTTCTCTGTGGAATGACACACTCACTATGACACACTCACTAGGTCTCGTTTCCTATGGACACTACGCAGAAGTCATGTGCTGTGGGTTTCCTCTAAATACCTGTGAGCGCTGGACCTGAAAAAAGACCAAGTAACACTACAGTCTTAAGCCCTTATGGTAAGGAGGCAAAGCTTTTACAAAAAATAATATAATAAAGCAAATGCACATGAAACCAGCTCTAGAATCTGGTTTATCCCATTCCCACCGGTATTTGGAACCTCACGCTTCCTAACCAGCCGACAGACGGCTTCTAAGAAAACAGCAAAGTCCTATTAAGTAAGGTTCATATGTGTAGTCACTAAATTAAAATTATAAGGCTTAAAAGTGAATGAGCATTACTTTTTCCTTGATTTCTGTGGTGAAAAGGTCTTCAAACGCACGTTTCCGACCATAACGTGTTCTTCATTGGAATGAAAACATTTCTGTCCTATTAAACAGCGCACAAAACCAGTGCGAGCAAACGGCCTGTCAGCCGAATCCAGGCCAGGCACCTTCTGGGTAACCCTAAAGCTGCGAACGGTTTTCTGTGTTTTAAAGGTACTAAAACCCCAGAAATCTGAGAGGGTCCAGATGTGGCCTGCAGCGCCTTTGAGAGAAGGGAAGCCAACCCGATTAGTATTGGAGGGAAGAAAACGGTACAGAACACGCAGCAGGCTGGCGGCCGCTAGACTCTGGCTCCTCCCAGACACGCAGGCTGCAGAGTTCACGGGCGTCAGAGTGATCCACGGCCCGGCCGTCCGAGCCACGCTTCGGATAATGCCTGGCAGCTTTCTGCCGTACAAAGCATCGTAATGTGCTGGGGCCTCCCTTTCCTCCCTGCTATTAATACAGATGAGCGAACAGCACGATTATTTCCACGCACGTGAAGACGCTTCTGCAGTATTCGCGGAGCAGGGGTCATGTGGTGAGACTGGTCGCGGCTGTGACACTGGAGCGCAGGGGCTCCTGTGACTCGAATCCCACTGCGACGTCACTGACTAGGAGACCAGGCCTGTCTGGGAGGGACACGGTCTCCCCTCACTTTCTTCCCCGGCACAGGACAACGGGGGCGCCCCCCGGTAGGGCCCTGGGCACGCTGGGGCCGCAGGGTCCAGGTGCCGCGGGGCGGGAGGGACGTACCGGCGCCACCGGCTGGGATAATGGTAGTCTGGTTCCCAAAGGTCTGAAGAGCAACCTGCTTGACCATTCCTGAGTGGGAGCGCGACACAACGATCCTTGGGGTCTTCTCGTTGTAGGAACCGCGGGCTCTCACATTTGACCCGCCGTCCACCATGGCCCAAGCTGCAGAGCGAACACAATACCCATTAGTGGCACTGAAGCTTCCTCAAACTAAAACTCAGAGTACAGAGAGCTGATGCAGAAAATACCCTTTGACACAGGATTACTTGTATTTTCTTCCAAAACAGAAGTGTTTGCTTTTCTGAGAACAAGAGTAATATTTAATATTTTTTACATTAAAATAGGCAAATATTAAGACAAATTAAAAAGAAAAAGGCCACATAATCCTGCCCAACCAGACAGAATGCCTACTAAAGACTCGAGTTAACAACCCCCAGGTTCCAGAGCTCTCTGTTCTCACTGGGACTGCGCTACAACTCACCACGGCCCTGCATCTCATCCCGCTTCGTTCCCTCCCTGACACAAATAGGATCCCAAGGGAAGACTTCAGTAAATGTCCTGCACGCTAATCTCCATCTCAACAATCTGGCTCCCATGCCCCTGTAGATCTTTTTTAAAGATGTTTATTTGTATTTGAGAGAAAGAGAGAGAGAGAGTGAGCCAGTGTGCACATGAGCAGGGAAGGGGCAGAGAGAGGGCGAGACACAGAGTCCAAAGGAGACTTGAGGCTCCAAGCTGTCAGCACAGAGCCTGACGCAGGGCTCGAACCCACGAACTGAGATCATGACCTGAGCCAAAGTCGGGCGCTTAACCGACTGAGCCACCCACGAGCCCCACAGCTCTAATAGATCTTAAAACTATTTTGTGAAAGGCTTCATGGAATCCTAATCTCAAACGGTGCCAAAGTATTTCTCCAGACTACCGGCTGGCAGCCAGAGAATCAAAATAATTTACAACAGAGACCCAGTCATGACCACTTTAAACATCTTCATCTCACTAGTAACGAGATGAGATGGGATATGACACATAAAATCACGCACCAGCAAGTACAGGGTGAATATCTACAATGTATTCTTGACAAAAATGCTTAGCCTTAGTCCAGTCAAGGCTTCAGACCTCATTTGCACTCGAGAAGAAAGAGAGGAGGAAAAACAGACAAGCTAATGGACACCCTGAGGAAATAATGAGAAGAATCCAAAAAGCAGGACATTATGTAACAACTAACTTGATCTTAACAAGTAAGGTCATGGGGAGAGCAGGACGGGAGGTTGTTCTAGGTTAAGAGAACTTAACAGAACAAGGAAAAACTGTCACTTGGCTGGATCTTGGTTTGAAGTAAGCAGTTATAAAACCCACTTTAGGAACGATCGGGGACAGGGGTGTCTGGGCGGCTCAGATGGTTAAACATCCGACTCTTGGTTTCATCCCAGGTCATGATCTCACAGGTTCGGGAGTTCGAGCCCTGAACAGGGCTCCATGCTGACAGTGTGGACCCTGCTCAGGATTCAATCTCTCTCTCTCTGCACCTTCCTTAATCATGCGTGCACACACTCTCTCTCTCTCTCAAAATAAATAAATTAAAAAGAAACAACTGGGGAAAATATGAGTATTGGATCAATTAGGGGATAAATGTTAATTTTAATATTATAGTAACAGTTCTATAGAAACAAGTCCTTTTTAGGGATGCACAGTGAACTATATAGGGATAAGACATCATGATCTTTGTAATTTTCTTTAAAGTACACGAGAAAATAATAAGGAAGAAAACATAAAAATGTTTTAACTGTCAAATCCAGGTGAAAGAGCACACGCAAATTCAGTACAATTTGTGTTTGCTTGAAATTATTCATAAAAGTGGAAAAAACAAAAAAATTCTCTAAGTTCTTTTTTCTTTTTTTTTTTAATGTTTTACTTATTTCTAGGAGAGAGACAGAGACAGCGTGAAAAGGGGAGGGTCAGAGAGAGAAGGAGATACAGAATCTGAAACAGGCTCCAGGCTCCGAGCTGGCAGTCAGCACAGAGCCCGACGTGGGGCTCGAACCCACGAACCGCAAGATCATGACCTAAGCGAAAGTCGGACGGTTAACGGACTAAGCCACCCAGGCGCCCCTCTCTAAGTTCTTTTTAGCGGTGATCAAAAACCACACTTCTACTAAGAAGTGAATTTACAGTGCTACAGCTCTAGAGGTCAGTATTGTGTAAGAGAAGAAAGACGGTAGATCTTTGTAGATAGTATCAGAATAATTTAGGTAAGAATTACTAATTTAGTATTTTAAAGATATACTTCATGTCATATGCTCTCAATATATTCTCTCATAACACAGGGACAAATATTTCAAGCACGTTAAAAATTCAGTAGGTACTTAAATGATTGATGATGAAGAGGTAATTGTGAAAAGGTAAAACAGCAGCTAAAAGAATGTTTCATTCTATCTGTAAGATATGACCCCCCCCCAAAAAAAAATCCAGTGGGAAATAAAAAGTGGTTGGTATTTTGCTACATAGACCTCAGACATGATAACTTCTAATAGCTACAAATTTCCCCTGCGTGGATACACCACACTTACGCATGTATGTATTACTTTTAAAATACTGTTCAGTACCTGTTGCTTCCAAGAATTTCAAACCCAATGAATTACTTCTAATTAAGTATGATAAGGATTTTGATCAGTTCTGCTCTAACTGCTGCTAGTAACAATACTATCCAGCTCCCAAGTGCAGCCAAACTCTGGTAACACACAATACTTGACAGTTGGCACGCTACCAGTATCAAATACAGGCTGGGTCTGAAAATAACAGTCTGGAAAGAGGGACAGAAGGCCCATGCACACCTCATTAAGGACATACCGACTCTTTTAGAACGTCTGCTGACTGGCAAGCCCCTTATGCTCCAGGATACGGGACAAGTCGGCTGCATCACTGAAGAACAGGGCATTTGATTCGAACTTACAGAAACATTTGTGGGACACAACTTGCTCCTAAGTTAGAGACTTCTAGCTTTGTTATTTTAAAGGAGGTAAGACTATTGGGGGTGAGGATACATGTCCTTACAGAATAAAGATTTTTTTTTAATGGGACTTTTATTATTCCTATTCTCCGCCACCCCTAAAATGAACAGATGTGGAAATCAGGGCTCAAAGAACATGAATCTCTTTGCCTATCCAGTATCTGCTTCCTCTGCATTTCCTTTTCTCTTCGGAGGGGCAGGCTGTTTGCAGCTAAGGTGCCCTGTGACATTTGGCCAATGACGTGAAGCAGAGGGCTTCAAGTTACTCCTTCCTAACACAAAGAGTATCTGGGATAGATCTTTCGTCCCTCTTCTTTCCTCTTTCTTCCAGCCTGGAATAGAGCCATTGTAACCAGAAGCACCTATCTTTGTGAAGGTGCCAACAAAAAGCCACCTTTCTAAGAAGAGCAGCGAAAAGTCAGGCGCTTAAGGGTATTATAAAGCCACTGAACCATTCTACCCCTTGGCCATCTTACTATGTGAGAAAAAGAAAACCTTTACTTGTTTAACTACTGTAATCAGATTTAGTCTGTATGCAACTAAATGCAACCTTAAGTGATACAGACAGGCAATGAGAAGCACTGTCAAAGGATGAGTCAACTATACTTCAATTAAAAAAAAGACAAGAAAAGAAGCAGAGAGAGGACTTAAAGATGTAAGCCCTGTACATAACCTTAAAAATTTTTTTTAAATGAATATTTATTTTTAAGAGAGACAGACAGAGCATGAGCAGGGGAGGGCAGAGAGAGAGGGAGACACAGAATCCAAAGCAGCTCCAGGCTCTGAGCTGTCAGCACAGACCTGACACGGGGCTCAAACTCATGAACTGTGAGATCATGACCTGAGCCAAAGTTGGATGCTTTACTGACTGAGCCACTTAGACACCCCTGTACATAACCTTCATATGTCTGTTTTCTCTTTTATTAATTGAAAGTCACTATTATTCCTCTTTTATATGCTTTCCAGAGTTATTCTGAGCTTGGAATGAATTGATGTCAATACATTTCATAAACTGTGAAAATACTAAACAAACATCACCTATTAATATGGAGTAGTTAGCTCTTGCTGTACCACTTTGAACTACGTGGCTTTCATGATAAGAGCTGCTAAGCACCTTTTCTCATCTATAAAAAATGGCAATGTCAACACCTTTCCTTGTCACATAGTTATCACAAGCTTCAAATGAGATAATTTAGGTATATTTCAGATGGTTAAACACTACACAGATGTTAGGAATTGTGGAGTTATAAAAATGGTGAGATACACTGAGTTGCATAAAATTTGTGAGGTTGATTGCTCCTAATGCAATTGGATGACCTTGAGAAATATATCAAACTTCTGAGTCGCACTTTCTCATCCAATAAGTGGGAGTATCAGTAGAAAGCATATCCTTCCCTTGTGAGTTGTACTAAGCAGAACAATACTGCTAAGTTGAGTTCTACTCCAACAGCTGCTTGCCCACATCTGCCCTGAGTGACAGAGCCCCTGAGCTGGGTGCTTGGACGGTCACCGAGAATAGAGGATGCATTTCCTAGCCTCCCCGCAGCCGGCTTTCAGCTACATTCAGGTCAACGGGATGTGAGCTGAAGTGATGTGTGCAACGTAGGGTCCAACCCTTAGTGGGAAACGTCCTCCACGTCTGCCTTCCGGGCAGTCGGCACTGGTGAAACGCATCAGAGCAGAGCCACCCTGGGTCATGCAGACACAGGCACCAAAACCGGGCAGAACAGAGCAGTAGGTGACAGCAGCCTGCACGCCACTCTCAGCGGAGGCAGGAATCAGCTAGTTGGTTCAACCTCGGGTATTCTGGCGCATTTTACTACGGAAGCCTACCTTAGCAGCCTAACCTGGATCCTAACTCACTCACTAAGGATGAAAGGAAAGATGTGAGAACAATTCACAAACCATAAAGCAATTATGTAATTAATCTTAAGGCACATTGTCGTAGTAATGGCCTCAATCTTCTGTAGCTCATCAAATTGTCAAGTGCGAAAACAATCTGAACTGTGAAAAGAAGATAAAAAGTCAAATAACACACAGCACATTTGGTCTCCACACCACTGAGATGAAGCGGAGGAGGCTGCAGTCGATGGTGCAGCCGAATGCACGCGGGGTGTATTCGTTTCCTAGGGCTGTGGCAACAAGTCACCACAAACATGGTGGCCCACGGGGAAGAGATTTATTTTCTCACAGTCTGAAGGATCAAGGTTCAAACTCAAGATATTGGTGGGATTTAATCCTTCTGGAAGCTCTAAGGGAGCAGTCACTGCATGCTTCTCTCCCGGCTTCCACCACCTCTGTCTCCACCATGCCACGCTCTTACCCCCTGCGCCTCTGTCATCTCACTTCCGTCTAAGGCCACTCTCGTTGCATTAAGGACCCACCCTAGTCCAGGACGACCTCGTCCTGGTGCCTTAATTACACCTGCAGAGACCTGACTTCCAAGTAAGGTCAGATTCTAAGTCTGAGGTCATGGGTTTATGTTCCCCAAAAGAGATGCCGAAGTCCTAACCCCCAGCGGAGCAGAAGTCTGAACTTATCTGGAAATGAGGGCATTGCAGACGTAAGCAGCCAGGAAGAGGCTGTGTTTGGGCAGGGTGGGCTCTTAACCCAATGTGGAGTCTTTAGAAGAAGAGAAGCGGCACAGAGGTGGGCGCATAGGGGCGGCACAGAGGCGCACGCGCACACACGGGCAGCAGAGAGGCACGTGCATGGGCAGAACACTATGAAATGGTGAAGGCAGACACCGGAGTGATGTGTTCACAAGCCAAGGAAGAGCATGGGCATGCGCTGCTGTCAAACTATTAGAAACTAAGAGAAAAACATGGAGGAATCCTCCCTTCTAGGTTTCAGACAGAGCATTTCTCTGCCAACACTTTGATTTTCAACTTTGAAGCTTCCAAAACTGTGTTAATACATCTGTTGTTCAAAGACAGCTGGTGGGGTTTTGGGGGTTTTTGTTTGTATGGCAACCCTAAGAATTAACTTGGAGTGAAAATGAACTGGAGAGGGGCTTTACTTACCACACCACACCCTGTCAGCAGTGCTGCTTTCAGCGCCGGCGCTGGCAAAACGGAAACTGTCACCATCAAGAACCTGATCGTAGTGGAGCCAAAAGGCCTCGTGACAGGGACTCCCAGTGAAAAATATGAGGAGTCCCTGCAGACTGTCAGGGATACTGTTTACACCGCTGTCGCCCTCGACCTCTACATCATGACAACTCACGGTGTCATTCTGGACTTGTGACCACGCTGCACGCTATCCCTGCTCTCCAGGAGACCATGGCTAGTCTCTCTAGCAAACTACAGCATAATGGCTGTGGTGATACCAACATGTCACGCCCGGATCCACCAGCAGTGGCGAGGCTTCTGGTGAGGTCACCTGAGCTGCCTGGGGAGCTCTTGGGCACGGTCCTCCACGCTCCACACTCCCAACGTGACCACCGCTGATCTGACCTGCCATCCGCACGAAGCTAGCACACGTGACTACCTCAAGCCGGTGGGGGAGGCAGGGTCAAATGGGGCTCTGCACAGTGCCCGGGGCTACGCGAGGACTTTCACCACGACGTCCTCTGTTTTTGATGCTGACGTTGCCAGGTTGCCACTGCCCTTCACCAGCACAGCATCAGGCTCATTTCCTGACATGACCACAGATCTGGCTATAGCCACTTGATGGCAGGTCTCGGAACCCACATGGAGCCCAATGTATAAGAGCCCCAGACCTTGACCCCAGCAACAGCACAAGAGAAACAGAGAGGAACGCAGTCTGTGCCCAACTGGATTCCTCAACACTGTCTATCTCTCATGGTCACAGTTTCTGTCCTCTAAAGAGACTTTAGAAAGCTCCTCTAAAGAGAGTTTTGTTAGCAACACCAAATCCTCACTGTATCCAATGAAAGGGTGAGCAATGGTGGGGACAGACTTCAATAATTACTGAGCTACAGTTGCGATTCTGATAAGACAGTTAAGTACTAAAGACAAATGACTTAATAATATTAGCTCTTGAGAGCTCTAGTTAAGCTCTTACCTGTATATTCAGAAAATGGCTTATGTATCACTCCCAGCACAGGTTTACCATTCACAGCCACACACACCATCGTAGTGACGTACTTTCGAAGATCCTCTGGGAGAAAAAAAAACCCAAAAAACCAAAAAAAAAAACCCCAGTAACAAAAATTATTAGAATAAGTAATTTTAAATTTTAGTTTTAAATCTGAAAATCAAGTTAAATACTTAGAATAGTCCCTGCACAAGAGAGGAGCTCACATTTATTATCACTATTATATAATCAGGCCAATCTCAGTGTAGGAAAACTTTTTATAAAAAGCCCCTCAATGGTCTATATTTCTATTACCTACTTCCACAAAATAGTTTCTAATTTCAGTTGCTATGAGACACGTAGTGTCTTCCTCCTGTTCTCCAAATAGTTACCTACTGAGTGTCTATTATGGGTCAAGTTCAGTGCTTAAGGAAGAATACAAAGATGAAAAAGTAAAAGGCCCCACATTCAAAGAACTTACCATGTAGAAGGGGGGCACACAGATAAGCAACTAACTTTACTATACATGCCCACTGAGCGGAGAGAAAGCAAGAATTGGATCTATCTGGGTAAGAAGGCAAGAGGGAGGACCTACAGAAATGAAATCTGAGTTAGGCCCGGGCAAGAATACAAACAAACAAGCAAACAAAGAAAATGGGGCAGGGGCAGTAATTCTCCATTTTGCTCCTTACTTCCCCCTGGGTGCCTAGGGTTTACTGTTCTGAATTCTAAAGATAGATGTGTATGCAATAAACCCTCAATTCCTCAAATCACGAGTAAGCAACGTATTCTGGCTGTATCCATAAATACCTGAATAATGTGCGTCTCAATATAGAGTAACTCAGTCTGTAAACAAACACCAACAGGTGTCTACCAGGAGCCATTCTGTTGTTGCCCCTGATAAAAAAGTCCCTTCGCTGAAGGATGGGTGATGCAGTGAATCCCTATCAGCAGCAGGAGGTGCCATAAGACAGTGGTTTTTGGGGGAGAAAAAGGTTGAGAATAACAGATTCAATCCCAAGGTTTCATACCACGCCGCAATAACCCAGCTCTGTCTTAAAATCTAACTGGAAAGGTTTGTGCGCAGCTGGTAAAGTATTTACCACCAAGTATATACCGCCCAGCTTTGTGCGGATTCTCCAACACATAACGGCAATCTGAAGTCTGACATAAACGTTAACATAAAGTCACCTGTGTATTCCTGTGTAGCATCCAGTGGATCGATCCAGACAGTCACGCTCTCTGCCGGGACCTCCTTAGGGGTGCCTATTTCCTTCAGGATGTCCTCGGGGACTTTACGGTCCCATACGATCACCTCCTGGTCAGCGGCATCCACTCGCTCCTCTGTATTGATCTGCACCAAAAATAGATGACAGTTAACACACTTAAAGACAAAAAAGTACCCCTTCGGAAAATAAGAGCGAGAGAAACTTTTCACACCCGATTACATAAACTGGAAGTGGGTAAATCAGTGTTTTTATTTTGAAGCATTTCGTTGCAAAATGGAAAAATAGAAAAGAAATTCCAGCAACATTCTGTTTTCAAGTGCTATGTAGTTAACTTAATATTCATAAGACAGAGAATCCAAATATAGAGAAATTAATCATCAAAGAAACAAGCTATTTAAAGCTTAACGATATTTATAAAAATAATAGATCTGAAGTGTGCAATATTATGGAACACTGAGCTGAACACAGTAACTATGAAGAGGAGAAAAATGACAATGGACTTAAAAGAAATATGCTTCAGAACAGATAATTTATGGAGGCTAAGAGACACGATGTCCTAGAAAAGTAATCATCTAAAATACACCTTTGATAAATAGAAAAAAGAAACCTGGAAATAAGGAAACATAATAACTTAGCATATTAAAAAATGTAAACAAGGCTGAAATGAATAATCTAAAGGGACAAAAAAAAAAGATTAGTCATTTAAACTTTCATTTGAACCAAAGGTTAAGTCACAGGATAAAATGCCAAAGTCAAATTTTCTATTTTTATTTACTAGGAAACAAAATTAAAATATAAAATAAATCAGAATTACCACATAGACATGTAAAGGTGTAGGTGGGTAGAGAACCACTGCTTTCAATACTAAGCTTCTTAATGAATACTTAAAACATACTCTGGTTTATGAAACAATGATGTAAGGTATTACAGGGGCTCCTGGGGGGCTCAGTCAGCTAAGTGTTCGACATCAGCTCAGGTCACGATCTCGTGGTTTGTGGGTTCGAGCCCCGCGTTGGGCTCTGTGCTGACCGCTCGGAGCCTGGAGCCTGCTTCAGATTCTTGTCTCCCTCTCTTTCTGCCCCTCCCCTGCTCATGCTCTGTCTCTCTCTCTCAAAAATAAACATTAAAAAAATTAAATAAATTGATGTATTACATTTACATTTACTTTTGTAAATAAAGACCTACCGAAATGAGGCAAATTGAAGAACTGACTACGTTTTAAGAATTAGGTTAATAACAGACTGTCATTAACTTTATTCATTTACTACCTTATCAAGAGACTTCCTCTAACAAATCATAACATACACATGCAAGATAAATGTCCCCAAAAGGTGAATTTCCAGTAGGGATTAAGACTTAAGGCAGACAGGTTTCTGGGAACTGTGCTTTCTGACAAGCCCCCTTTCCAGAGCAGATCCCGTGTTTACACTGCATGTGACGCCACGCCCATACCCCACCCCACAGTGTCAGAGTGAGGGTAACACTGACAACTACGTAAGTAAATAGTCGCACACAGTAAAAACCCTACAATTACCAACAGTGTCTGAAAAGTGCCTGAAATATCCCAAATTGTCACAAAGTTAAAAACAGTAATATCTCAGAAACATAAAACCACCTAAATAAAAAAAAATTTAATATAGTGTACAGTAAACGTCCAATTCATCCATTCACTTATTCCTTGGTGGACTCAGCCGATTCCTACGGATCGCCGACCACATGCGAGCCAGCTCCGGGAACTGACGTACAGCGGCGATCGATCTGAGACAAAAATCTCTGCCCTAGTGGAGGCTAGATCCTAGGGAAGGGGTTACACAATAAACAAGTATGTAAAACATGTGATATGCTTAAAAGTGATGACAAGGAGATGTAAAATCTAGCAGAGAAGCACAGGCCGTGTGTTGTAGGAGATCAGAAGGGTTACTGTTTAAGACAGGGTGGCTGGGATTATTCATACTAACCGAAAATAGCAAACTGCCAAATGTCCATCGACTGATGGATGGAGAAACAAAATGTGGTACACCCATTCAATGGAATGTGGTTCAGCCATAAAAATAAATGAAGTACTATTCATGCTATAGCAAGGGTGATCCCCAAAACACGTTAAGTGAAATAAGCAAGAAACAAGAGACCACGTACTGTATGATTCCATTTACGTGAAATGTCTGAAACATGCAAATCTATGGCGACAGTAGATCAGTGGCTGGCTGGGGCAGGGGCGGGAACGCAGATTAGTGGTCACTGGGCACAGGGACATTACTAGGGTGATGAACATGTAAAACTGATTAATGACAATGGCTGTACAACACAGCCAACCTAGTAAAAACTAGTGAGTTGGATATTGGCAATGGGCAAATTATAGTGATATGTAAAATCACGCTGCAATAAGGTTGTTTTCAAAGATAGGGAAGCCAAGGAAAAGGTGGTATGAGAGTGAAGATTTAAAGGAAGTGAGGCATCTAAAGGAAGCACCGTCCGGCCCATGGAGTGAGTAACAAACGCAAAGGTGCTGAGGTGGGAGTGTGCCTGGTATGTTCAGAGCAAGCAAGCAGGCAAGTGTGGCCAGAGCAGAGCGAGAGAGAAGGAAGGAGCCGGAGATGAGGTTGGCAATGAATGGAACGTGATGGTGAAGGTCCCCGCAGGCATGTCACAGAATCAAGCTGCCCTCCATCATAACCTCTGTTTACAATCGCCACTGCAGAAAGCTAAGGGGTGGGGGTGGGTGGGTGGGGGCAAGCGTAGGGAGGCAAAGGCATAGAAAGGAAGAAGTGAAAACTGTAACACGCAATTCATGACTTCTTCCCGACAAAATCCAGAAGAACTTGTAGATAAATTACAGAATAACAGAATATAGCAAAGCCTCTAGGTAGAAGATCAGTATTTAACAATCATCTGCATCTTTTATACACCAGTGACAAATATTAAAAATTATTTAACATAAAAATGGATCCCATTTAAACTCACAAAAGAAGTAAATTTATCTGGAAATAAATCTATCCAAGATGTACAAACAGTAGGGAGAAAATTAAGCTGTATGAAAAAACAGTAATACTTAAAAATGATAAAGAAGTCGATTCTCCCATCAGTAAACTATAGATTTATTGAAACTCCAATCAAAATCCCTATCCTTTTTTTAAAAACCCCTTCTTGGAAAAAGAACAAGACATTTTGGTGAAAAGGGGGCGGAATCATGGTGGGATGACTTTCCTTACCAGCTATCAAGATAGCTTACCTCGATGCCAGAATAATTAAGATGGTGGCCCTGGGGACATAGTTGGCCTTTCCCTGAAGCTTTCCTGAGAAAGCTACACACGCATCAGAGGTGCACAGTGCGGTGACTTGATATATGTATATTCTGTAAATATTCTGCAATCAAGTTAATGACTACGTCTATCACCTCGCAGATTTACTTTTTTGCTTTGTGGTGAGAATGCTTAAGACCTAGTACAATACAGTATTATTATTCCCAGTCATCTTCCTACATATTTTTTTTTAATGTTTTATTTATTGGGAGAGAGAGAGAGAGAGAGAGAGAGAGACAGCATGAGCAGGGGAGGGTCAGAGAGAGAGGGAGTCACAGACTGAAACAGGCTCCAGGCTCTGAGCTGGCAGTCAGCACAGAGCCCGATGCGGGGCTCGAACCCACGAGCCGCGAGATCATGACCTAAGCGAAAGTCGGACGCTTAACCGACTAAGCCACCCAGGCGCCCCAATCTTCCTACATATTTGAGCCTCAGAACTTACTCTTCTTAGTTATAATTACCGGCTCACACCTTAGACCAACTCCCTCCTCTTCCCTCATTCCCTAGACTCTGGCAATCACCATTTTACTCACTGTTTCTAGGAGCTCAACGTTTGTTTTTTAATTAATGGCAGAATAACATTCCATTTTATGTATGCATGTGTGTATACACACACACACACGCACATGTACACACACAGATACACACCATATTTTCTTTATCCATTCATACACTGACAGACACTTATCCACTTATCCATCACTTTCGTATTCTGGCTATTTTAACTATTGCCACAATGAACACAGGAGTATAAATATCTCAAGACATTTAGGTATATATCCAGAAGTGGGGTTGCTAGATCATATGGTAATTCTAATTTTAATTTCTTGAGGAACCTCCAGACAACCTTCCACAATGGCTACACCAATTTACATTCCCATCAACAGTACAAAACGGTTCTCTCTTCTCCACATGCTTGCTAACATCTACCTCTTGTCGATTTGATAATAGGCATTCTAACAGGTGACAGACATTTCAATTGTGGCTTTGATTTCTATTTCCCTAATGATTACTGATGCTGAACAACTTTTCATATAATTGACAGTTACTTGCAGGTCTTCCTTGGGGAAATGTGTGCTCAGGTCCTTTACCCATTTTTAAACTGGATTACTTATTCTTTAGCCATTGGGTTGAATGAGTTCCTTATATATTCTGGATTTTAGCACCTTATCAAAATACATGGTTACAAATATTTCTGGCCATTCCAAAGGCTGCCTTTTCCTTTGTTTCCTTTGCTGTGCACAAGCTTTTATACTTGAGTTGTTGACTTGCTTATTTTTGCTTTTGATTTCTGCACTTTTACTGTCCTTTCTAAAAAATCATTGCTGAGACCAATATCAAAGAGCTTTATAGTGTCAGGTGTTAAATTTAAATCTTTAGGCATTTTGAGCTAGTTTCTGATGAGTGGTATTCGACAGGGATCCAGTTTTATTCTTTTGCATATAGATAACCAGCTTTTCCCAGCACCTTTATTGAGGAAACTATCTTTTCCTGGTGGTATGTTCTTGATGTCTTGTCAAAGGTGAGGTGAGGTAAATGTACATGTGTGGATTAATTTCTAAATTCTATTCCTTTGATTTACGTGTTATGTTTTATGCCACTGCCACACTGTTTTGATTGCTATAGCTTTGTAATTTGAAATCAGGAAATACGATGCCTCCAGCTTTATACTTCTTGCTTAAAATTGCTTTGCTATTCAGGTCTTCTGTGGTTCCACATGAATTTTGGATTATTTACCCCATTTCTTTGAAAAGTGCCATTGGAATTTTGATAGGGATTGCATTAACGTGTAGACTGCTTTGAGTAGTATGGGCAGTTGAACAATACTGATTCTTCCAATCCAAGACATATGATACCTTTCCATTTAGTTGTGTCTTCTTCAATTACTTTCATCAGTTTTCAGTACCCAGGTCTTTCACCTCCTTGGTTAAATTTACTCCTGAGTACTTTACTGTTTTTGATTTACTGTAAATGGAAGTGTTTTCTTAACTTCTCTTTCAAATAGTTCACTGTTGCTTACATACAGCAATAACACAGGGGCGCTTGGGTGGCTTAGTCCATTGAGCATCACACTTTGGCTCCGGCCATGATCTCATGGTTCATGAGTTCGAGCCCCACATTGGGCTCAATGCTGTCAGTCAGAGCCAGCTTCGGATCCTCTGTGCCCCCCTCTCTCTCTGCCCCTCCCCTGCTCATGTGGTCTCTCAAAAATAAATAAAACATTTAACATAAAAATAATAATTTTTGTTGAATTTGTTGTATCCTGCAGCTTTACTGAAGTATTAATATTAGTTGAACAGTATTTTGCTAACAATCTTTTAGTTTTCTTTCATACTATCATACCATCTGAAAACAATTTTACTTTGGATGCATTTTCTTTCTTTTACTTACCTAATTGCTCTGGCTAGGGTTTCAGTACCATGTTTAGTGGGAGTGCTAAGCATGGGCACCCTTGCCTTTCTGATGTTAAGGAAAGCTTTTAGATTTTCATGACTCAGTATCATGTTAGCTGTGGGCCTGTCATAAATGGCCTTTATTATGTTGAGGTGTATTTCTTCTATACCTAATTTGTTGAGAGTTTTTATAATAAAAAATGTTGCATTCTGTCAATTCCCTTTATATTTTTGAGACAATCACATAACTTTTGTCTTTCATTCTGATAATGTGGTATATCACACTGACTGACTTGCATATATTGAAACCGTCCTTCATTCCAGAGATAAATCCCACTTGATCATGGTGTCTCATCCTTTTAATGTGCTGTTCAGTTTTTTAGTATCTTGTTGAGGATTTTTGCATGTATGTTCACGAGGAATGATGGTCTGTAATTTTCTTTTCCAGTAGTGTCCCTGCAGAGCTGTGTGGTATCAGGGTAATGCTGGCTTCATAAAGTGAGTTTGGAAGTGTTCCATCTTCAATTTTGGGAAAGAATTTCAGAAGGATCTGCATTAATTTTTCTTTGCTTGATAGAATTCACCAGTGAAGACATCTAGTCCTGGGATTTTCTTTATTGGGAAACTTAACTAACGATTCAGTCTCCTTACAGGTCTGTCCATCTATTCTATTTCTTCATGATTCAGTCTTGGCAGGTTGTATGTTTCTAGGAATTTATCCATTTCTTCTAAGTTATCCAATTTGTTGGCCTATAATTGTTCATAGTAATCTCTTACGATCATTTGTATATTGTAACAATCAGGTATAATGTTTATGCTTTCATTTCTGAATTTATATAATTGAATCTTTTTATCTTTGACTAGCCAAAGATTTGTTAATCTCTTTTCAAAAGATCAGCTCTTGGTTGGTATTTTCTATTGTTTTTCTAGTCTCTATTTCTTTTTTATTTTTTCTTTTTCTGTCTCTATTTCTGATCTGATCTTTGTGATTTCCTCCCTTCTGCTAACTTTGGGCTTTGTTTGCTCTTTTTCTATCTAGCTCCTTAAGGTGTAAATTAGGTTGTTTACCTGAGATATTTCTTTTTTTCTTAATGTAGGCATTTGTCACTATAAATTTCCCTTTTAAGACTACTTTTGCCGTATACTGTAAGTTTTGGTATGCTGTACCTCCATTTTTGTTAATTTCAAGATTTTCTTCCATTTCCCTTTTGATTTCTACTCCAACTCGTTGGTTGTTCAAGAATTATGATGTTTAATTTTCACATATTTGTGCATCTTTCAGCTTTTGTCCTGTCGTTGACTTCTAGTCTGATACCACTGTGGTCAGAAAAGCTGTTTAATATCATTTTAATCTTCAATTTGTTAAGACTTGTTTTCTGGCCTTACAGGGTTATCTGCCCTGGAGAGTATTCTATGAAAGCTTGAGAAAAATGTGACTTTGATGTTGTATAAAATGGTCTATATATGTCTCACAGTACCTGTTATCACTCTGAAGTGTAGTATCAGTCCACCATTTCCTTATTTATGATCTGTCTAGATAATCTATCCACTGATAAAAGTGAGGTTTTGGGGTCTCTACTATTATGGCATTCCTGTCTGTTTCTGTCCTCAGATTTATAATATTTGCTTAATATATTTAGTGCTCTGATGCTGGGTGCCTATGTCCTCACAATTGTTATATATCCTCTTGATGAACTGACCCTTTTATACCGTTATATAGTATCTTCTTTGTCCCTTGTTAGTTTTCTTACTTAAAAGTCTCTATTGTCTGATACCACTATAGCTACCCTGTTCTCTCTGGGTTTCCATTTGCATGGAATATCTTCTTCCACCCCTTCACTCTGATCTATGTGTGTCTTTAAAGCTGACATGTGTCCCTTGTAGGTAGCATATAGTTGGGTCTTTTTTAAAAAATCCATTCACTTAACTCTGTTTTTTGACTGGAAGATTTAGTTCATCTACATTTCAAATAATTATTATTAGTAGTAAATGTGGACTTGCCAATGCCACCTTGTTAATTGCTTTCTGGCTTTTTGTATCTTCTTTGTTCTTTTCTTACTCTCTTGCTGTCTTCCTTTCTGATCGGAAGATATTCCAGGGTGATATGCTTTGATTCCCTTCTCTGTATCCTTTGTCTATCAGAGGTTTTTACTTTGTGGTTACCATGAAACTTACATATCTTACGCTTATAACAGTAAACTTTTAGTCAATAACAACTTTGCATATAAACTCTTCCCTCCACAACATTTTATTTTTGATGTTATAAGTTACATCTTTCTATATTGTATATCCAGTAACAAAGTTTTGTAGCTATTTAGTTTTAAAAAATACTCCTTTTAACTTTTATATTAGAGTTAAGTCTTTTATACTCCACTATTACATTAGAATATTCTGAGTTTAACTATATACTTACCAATGAATTTTATACTTTGTCTTCATGTTACTATTTAGCATCCTTTCATTTCATCTTGAAGAACTCCCTTTAACATTTCTTATAAGGCAGGTCTAGCGATGATGAACTCCCTCTGGTTCTATTCATCTGGGAAAATCTTTAGCTAGTCTTCATTTCTGAAGGAGAGTGCTGCCACCTAAAGTATTCTTGGGTGGTGCTTTCGTTTTGTTTTGTTTTGTTTTTCTTTCAGCACTCTGATCAAACATTATCAGCCCACTCTCTCCTGGCCTGCAGGGTTTCACCTGAAATATTTGCTGATAGCCTTAGGAGTGGTTCCCTCGTATCAGATGAATTTCTTTTCTCTTGCTGCTTTCAAAATTCTTTGATTTTTGACAGTTTGATTATAATATGTCTCAATAAAGTCCTCTTTGAGCTGATTTTATGGACTTATGAACTTCATATACCTGGATGTCCCATTCTCTTCCCCAATTTGGGAAGTTTGCAGCCACTATCGTTTAAAGAAACTATCTGCCCTTTTCTCTGTCTCTGTCTCTGTCTCTCTCTCTCGGAGGCTCCCAAAATGTGAACAGTTTCACTGGATGGTCCCCCATAATGCACACAGGCTTCTTCCCTCTTTTTAACTTCTGTCTCTGTTGTACCTCTCCTTTTGTTCAAGTATTGTTTTCCTGATTTCCTTGAGTTGTCTGAGTTCTCTTAAGCTCACTGAGCTTCCTTAAAACAATTATTTTGAATTTGTTGACAGGCAGTTTGTAGATCTCTGTTTTTGGGGGGGTTAGGTACTAGAAAATCATATTCCTACGGTAATGCTGTGTTTCCTTTATTTTGTGTGTTCCCTGACATCTTGCATTGCTGCCTTCACATTGATAGGAGTTACCTCCTCCAGTCTTTACTGATTGACTTTGGGAGAGAGTTATCTTTACCTGGAATCTGATGTGGGATTCTAGGGTATTCTCTGACATTTTCTACTGATCTGTCTTCTCTAGGCTTCTTGTTCCCTCTTGGAGGCTAACTCTTAAGATTATAAATTTTATCTTAATCCCACAAAACCCTCCAGGTGCACGGAGCCTCCTGTTTGTTTTCTCTAGGGTGCTACCCCGGGGCCTGGGCCTTCTCCCAATCCCGCAGTCATGTGGCTTTCTGCACCTGTGTGCTGGCCATTTACAACGGCTCGGCCTCACTGTCTACAGTATACATGCTAAAATCAGGCCAATGTGGGTGAGTGGAGTAGGTCTGGGGGAGACATGAAGAGTGCTGGGGGTGCCTGTGGGCCAGCTGAGGGGCTCTGACGGTGAGACGTCCCCAGCCACACGTGGGCAGCCTTCCCGATGGGGGTCTACAAAGAGGTTAGTAGCGCCCCTTTAGGTGAGCCCTGGGGTAGTGTCCTCACAGCCTCTCCCAGCTCCTCAGTCTTGCCGATCACTTCAGCCATAGAGGTGACAGGGGACAGAAGTGGTTTCTCGGGCTGTGTCCCACATGGCTGGAAAAGGCACATCCCATGGGTGAAACGGCAGGCTTCCGGGGTCTCGTGCCGTCTCGAGAGGGGCGGTGGTGAAAGCAAAGTGAAACATTTCTCTTCCTCTCATCAACGCATCCACTCCCAGTTTGGTTTCCCCAGTGGTGTGCTGGGACTTCTCCGGTGGACTCCAGACGCCTACAAAGGAATGCCTATCTGGGGGTGTGGACCAAAGTCAACATTCTGTGAGGGGTGAGGGGATGGCGGGGGAGAGCTCCTATTCTATCGCCCTGCAGCCATCACCTTGAAGGATCATAGCTCTGGGGCCCACATATGTACTGACAACACAACGTCAGGCTACATGAGATAAATGAAGGTAAGTGTAACACCAAGCAAACTCCACAGAAGAAACTTCAAACAGCAACAAACGTGACTCCCAGAAAGTACAAAGCAGTTTCTGGGTCTGGAGCACAAGAGTTTACAAAACTTGCGGTGCCCAGTCTGGGGAGCAACTTCCGGGCCTTGTGATGAAGATTTCTGCCCAGGGCTCAGATCCGCTTCTCCAGGTCCTTTCGTGTGAGTGCGACCTAACAAAGCGTAGGACTGCATTTCCCTGAGAGTCAGGTTAGGAAGAAACAAATGGAGGCAAGAGAACAGGAACAGGATCGGCAGCGCAGTGTCCTTTGTCAGCTCTTGCACAACCGCGATTTGTGACCTGCCGCTACCACTGCACACCTACACACGGAATAAATCCACCATACAACATTGAAAACGGCCTTACAAACCATTGGTAAGATCCAACCAGAAA
Source organism: Proteles cristata cristata (assembly GCA_017311185.1). Lineage (NCBI taxonomy): Eukaryota > Metazoa > Chordata > Mammalia > Carnivora > Hyaenidae > Proteles > Proteles cristata. Next base: position 103,831 of record JAESUZ010000067.1, on the reverse strand, counting down.
GTTCATCTCGATTCTTTTCCACGTTTCACCAGCCAGGAGGTCCTGGAAATTCTACCCCCGATTCTAAATACATGAAACTAGGAATACCAAGCAAATCTTCGCTTAGGCTGCCATCTGTCTCTTACATGGAATTCTAAAATAGCCTTCAATTGCTCTTGCCTCCTATGGTGTGTTCATGGATTCATAGGTTCATTCAACAGCTATTAACGACCACATAGTCTGAACCGTTAGGAGTCCTGGGATATAACCATGCACAAAAGGGACAAAAATCACTGCCTTTATGGAGCTGCCCCCTGGCAACCCAGCAAACTGCCATCTTCCTAAATCAGATTACTGTCAGTCCCTGCTTAAAACCTGCCTGTGGTTTCTCATTACACAGAGATCAAATCCAGGCTCCTTACCATCATCTAAAGGCCTTTACTTAGATGATCTGGCCCCAGCAACCTCTCTCTATTTGCATCCTTATTTACACTACACTCCAGACTTGTCCTTTCTGCTCCCTTGGCTTCAGGGCCTTTGTATTTTGTACTAGAAAGTTATGTTCCTTTGGCAATGTTGTGTTTCCTTAACTTTTCCTCTTCTGCTCATACACACTTTTCTTAATCTCTGCAGATTTTCCCCAACTCTCTGCAGGATGATCTGTTTCTTATCCTTCAGATCTCAGTTCAAATGACAGTCCCTCACAGTGGCCTGCCCTGGCTATCATGGCCAAAGCAGAAGCCCCCACTCACTCTTCTGACATGGTCTTATTTTTCCTTCTTCAAAATCCTTACCGGTATCTGAAATCAATTTATTTGATCACATGTGTACTCTCTATCCTGAGCTACCAGAACAGAAGTTTTATGAGTTGAAGGACACAATTTCCTTCATTACTATAGCCTGTCTCACTGCCTAAACCAGTCCTTGGCACAGTGGGCCTTAAATAAGTACTTCTGAATTGACAATATTATTCTTTGCCAGTATGTTTACATTTCTTCCCCATAGCCCTTTCCATTCAATCTACTCTTCCTCCCTCATTTCTACTGCCTATCTGTCTCAGTACTCAATAGGAATTGAAGAATAGGAAATCAAGACTCCAAAACACAATTAAAGCTATTCATATGAAAGTTCAGTTGCTTTGGGGTTGCAGAGGATTTTGGTTAATGCCACAAGAAGTACCAATTATTGCATTCTTCTATAAATCATTATATCCTAAAATGTTTTTATATACAGTGCCTTACAACGTGCCTCTCACATAGTAGGCATTCAGCAACTATTTTCTAGATGGATAAACACGGCTCTACTTGTCTTCTTCCGCCTCTTCAGAAGCTTTTTATCATTAATATCATTTTTCAGATATGTATCTATAAATAATTAAGCATGCTCTAGTGTCTGTCTCACATCTTAAAAACAATACAAAAAAAGAAAATCCATAGAAACCTCTCTTAGTCCCATAGAGAACCCCAGGCAAGCTCTTGAGAAGTCCAATTTCTTGAAAGCCCTGTCTTTACTCTCTCCATTTTTTTAAATCTCCCAACTTTTTCAGGTTTGCTTCCTTTCCATCAAGCCACCAAGCAAGTTCTCACAAAGTTCACGAGTGACCATTCACCACACAGAACTATTATTAAGAGTATGTGTTCCGTCACTACCAGCTCCTCAGTCTGTCGGGAGTGTGACTTTATCTAGGCCAGTCCCCTAATCTTTCTGAGCTGCTAAAAGTAAATGATAAACACATCCCCCTACAGAGTTCTTTGGATGAATCAATGAAACAGAATAGGTAAAACAAACAAACAGAGTATAGGGCTTAACACAGAGTAAGCATTTAAGAAAAGCTGGATGTTATTAATCTTATTAAATGATTGTTTTCAATCTGTGTTATTCTTGGCTGCAGGCCCTTGACCTTCCCCTTTCACAATATATTCTTTCCATAAGCAATCCTATCCACAACAGGTTTCAATTATTATCCTAACACTGATGACTCACAAATTCCTATTTCCAATCCAGACGGGTCTTGGGAACTTCAGACCAATATATTCAACTACCACCCTAACCTGTCTCCTCGGCCATATCGAAGGCAACTCTAACTTCACAAGTCAAAGATGGCACTCATCATCTGCCCCCTTTGACTCATCATCGCCCACTCTTCAATACCAGAGGTCAAAATCTGATATAATGGGGTCATTTTTGTTACATCCTTAGAAATTCTCTCATTCCCTTCCAATTCTATCTTCTCCATAACCATAAGCTCAATTTAAAATGTGTCATCTCTCACTTGAAAAAACCTCCTACCTGACTTACCCCTCCAAACTATTCTCCAAGCATCTACCCTGAGCTCTTCTGACCCTTCAAAGCACGAGACGTTAGTTAAGAGGACACTGTAGTTATATCTCCTATATTGCCTTATAGACAGAATTAAACAGACCTGAGATGATTCTCAAGCCATTAAGTCAATCTCTGAGAGGCTAAAAGGATTTTCTAGCTGTATAATGTTTGCTAAATTCGTTACTCTCGCCAAGCCTCAATTTCTTTATCTGCAGAATGGAGGCAAAAGTTCTTAACTTCCTACATTATTGTCAAGAGTAAATTAATGACGGCAATGAAAAGCTTAATTCAGTGCTTGCCACTTACGGAGGACTAAATAAACGTTAGCGAATAAACCAAGCGGAGTATATCTTTCCTATTAGACGCATTCTGGGCCTCATCTCTTGCACAGCCTATTTTAACATACTTCTAACTGGTCTCACCCACCTCCAAATGCCTGCAGCCCAAACAAAGTATGGCATATTGCAGGCTTCAAGAAAAGTCAGGTAAATCTGGCCCTTTTTAATACTTTAGGACTGAACTAAAGATCAGGTCCAAACCTCTTTGAGCGTGGCATATGAATACCTTCCTAATTTCTTCCACAGTGATTTCCCCATGTGCATCAGATTCAGACTCCTCAGGTTACTGGAATTTACTATACTACCATTCTACTGGGCCAGCTCCTTTCAACTTGGTTTTATTCTGTCTGCAGTGCTTATGTCCATACTAATTATCAAATTTACTAGTTATCTAGATTTTACAGAAGAGGAGCTGTAGCTCAAAGACATGAAATGACTGGTCAGGATCACACAGGCACGTGACTGGGTAATATATCAAGGCAAGCGCTCTAAGCACTATATTAAACTTCGCAAACTCTTCTAATGAGTACTGCTGTTGAGAGAAGGGTTTAACTCCCATCCTCAAAATCAAGGAAGCACAGGCCCAAGACTCCTACCAGCTTGGAGCACCATGCTTGATCTTCAAATAAAATGAATCACTGTCAAAAACTTTGAGCAAGTGGGGGCGCCTGGGTGGCTCAGTCAGTTGAGCGTCCGACTTCATCTCAGGTCATGATCTCACGGTTCATGAGTTCAAGCCCCGTGTTGGCTCTGTGCTGTCAGTACCCAGTCTGCTTCGGGTCCTCTATCCCCCTCTCTGCCCCTCCTCAGCTCATGTTCTCTCTCCCAAAAATAAATAAAACATTAAAAAACAAAACAAAACCAAAAAAATGCTTAACAAGTTGAGGACAGGAGACTTAGATACAGAGTTCCCCACAAACTGAATTGAAGCCATCCATTTGAGTGTGTCTGTTCTGTAGCTGTGAATCCACTCCAAAAAGCCATCTCCAGCCTTCCTTTTCGTCACTATCCAGAAGAATATGACAAAAGTACCACACAAATGGCTCCAGTTACTATTGTTTTCACATAAAATCCAGCAGAGCCCATGTGTTTAAGAAGAGAAGAGAAGGTTGCCCTGAGGCCTCTCCCAAGATCCCTAAGGTAAGAATGGCTGAACACCAAAGGAAATCCAGGGATCCTAGGCCAAACTTGAGTTTTCTTAGGACAACATTCACTTCTCTAGGGTAGGGTTGTAGAAACCAACTGCAAAATGAGGTTGCATCATTCTTTGTTGGGGAGAGCTGTCCTGTGCATTGTGAGAGGTCTACTGTCCACCTACTGGACAGTAAATGCCGGTAGCATTCTACCTCCATCTGTGATAACCAAAAATCTCCAGACTGTGCCCCTTGAGGGCAAAACTATACCCCTTTCCATGAGTATCCTAGAGTGACACCTGGTCTATATCCGTGTACTGAAGAATAAACATGAGGGAGGAAAGCTCAAGCCTCTGACTCTAGAAGGTATTTGCACAGGGCAACAGGATAGAAGAAGAAAGGGTCTGCGTATGATCGCTGCTAATTTTCCGCAAGGAGGTAAACCGAGTGGGCTCGGACTTTAAATTCATTACCAAAAAAATCCAGGTGAGGCTTCAAAAACAGCTAGACATTTAGGACTGTACTCTGGCTGATGGGGGACGAAGAGAGGGGGGGAAAGGAACCCAGAAGTCTCTACTTCAATGACTATAACATTTGGCCTCTAGTCTTAAGAACACAGTGACAAAAGGCCGCAAAAGGCCATTCAAGACGCCACGATCCTTAACATTGTATAAGTAAGCGTGAGCTCCTCTAGGCCAGCAAAGTCCACGCTAAAGGTGTGCGTGGAAATATCCAGTCATGAGAAAGCAAAGTGATTTTACATAAAGGCAGAGCCTCCGACATCTGCAATTCTGAAAGCTGAGCTTTTGTGTTTAATGAAACGCAGCTCACCACTTGGCGGGCATGTCCTTCACATTTGCTAAAAAGCGAGAAAACAAATGCAGAGTCCTGTGCGAGTTCACCAAAGCCAAAGGTCTGGTTCACATGTGAACACACATGCGCACACAGATACACGTTTTGGGTACTGAAGAATATTTGTGTCTTTACCTTTAAAAAAGAAAACAAATTTCAACTCTGTTTGATAAATTTTACTATTATGGCTTTGAATCTCCTTCAATGTTATGTTTTCCCTAGGAAACGACATGGTAAGGTTTAAGCAGCCTCCTAGAGATCTAGCTAAAAGGAAGAATTAGGCAGTTCATAGAAACGGTCGAGTGCCGTGAGCCTCACATTCCCATCTGCAAACTGGGCATAAATGAAATTTACTTCCTAACATTGTCATAAGGATCCAAGAAGCTGCGGGTGCCATTATCTGGGTGCCTAAAATAAATCCAAGAAATGGTTCCCATTTCTACTGATGGAATTCTCCCACATCAACTTCTACGAAATGCCTCTGTTACTTCCACAAAACCTTAGAGAGAAAACTGTCTTCTGGAGAAAGGGTATTTTACCAGCACATTTTCCATCTATGCAAACACGAGATAAGTATTATTTGTGATGATAAAGCAAGGCAGGACAAAAGAAAAATAAATGTTGTGTCCCTTGTTTGAGAATTCTCGTGGCAAAAACATCTGGTAGCCAGCAGCACACGACATGAAGCCAATGGTCCTTCCCCCTGAAAAAAAATTTTTTTAAAGGAAAGGGGGAAAAAAAGACAGTAAGAAAAAATGACAGATGGAAAGAGGAAAAATGATACGATACACTGGAGGAAGGGTTACACAAAACAAGTAATTCTACAGTGACAATACTCTTCCAAGAACAACAGTAAAAGGTCAGATACTTTCCAAAGAAGCGGGGGCTTAGATTTCACTGTTTACCTAATTAATAGAATTTCACTGGAAACAATTTTTCTTCCCAGTAGCCAAAATCTACTGGTGGGTGACTTAACACACACTCTTACAAAGTACTGCTAGGCGAGGTTAGGCGCGTCCTCTGGAATTCTGATACATTTTCAAAAGCGTTATTCATTCAACTGTGGCTCCACTAAAATGATGAATTCCTCAAGTATTAACAACAAACCCGAAATTCTGGATTTACCTACGATGTCAATTCCTTCCCCAGAAACGTACCTAAATAAAAGGCAAGTGGTTTTCAATTCTTAGTGTCTGTAGAAAATACAGGAGGGAGGGGAGCTGGAATGAAGGTGCTTGGGAAATATACTTCCCGACACTTCTTTGAAGAGCTCCCCAAACACATGCCGTTAAGAGGGTCCCGATCACTCTGCAGCCCAAGAAAATCTAAAGTGTACGTCCCGGACGGCCCCGCACGCTAACAGGCAACAAGAGGTCTACAGTTCTTGGTCGTCAACTAGGTCCTGGTTGGTCGGGCTGAAAACGTGTATTCTACAAAACAGCCCTTCCAGCAAACACATGAAGAAAGGCAGAGGTCCAACGCCTTCATCTTACAGAAGGGCCTGCAGATGGGAAGGAAGTTAACTTTCACCGCCGTTCAAGGCCCACCCAGCCCCGAGGGCTTCTGACCGCAGGCACCTAGCGCTCGCACACACCTGGGGACGGGTCAGAAGGACCAGGGCTCTGATTACCCGCAACCTCGCCCAGCCCCCGGGTCAACTGTGCCTACGACCTTGAGCACCTGCACTTCCGCGTCTCGATGTCCACGTCGGCCACATGGGAGCCAGGGCCCCACGACCTGGAGCTGTCGGAGGCGCCGGGGCGCTGGGACAGGCTCCGAGGCGCCCCCACCCCGGGCGGGCCGCCCCCGGCGCGCGCGGCACCCACCTGCACGTTCGGGAAGGCGGTCTTGAGCAAGTAGAACATCTTGCGGTTGGACAGCACGTCCCCGCTGGTCATCTTGTCCTCGGCCCCCTCGCGCGTCTTCCCCTTGGACTTCTCGTGGAGGACGTTGCTCTCGCGCACCCGCCTCACCTCGTCGCCGCCGCGCACGGCCGCCAGCACCGCCACGGCCAGCATCTCGCGCAGGTCCACGGTGCCGCCGTCGGCCGCGGCCGCGGGCCCCGCCGCCCCGCCGCCGCCCGGCTCGCCGCCCAGGCCGAAGAGGCTGAAGCGGCCGGCCAGGAAGCCCGAGTACAGGTGGTAGAGCACGCCGAGCCCCAGCAGGCAGAACACGGCCACCCCCAGCGGGGACAGGCGGATGCCCATCGGGGCCATGGCGCGGGAGGCCGGCGTTCGGGGGGCGGCCCTCACAGGCCTCCCCGCGCCCGCCGCCGCCGCCGCCTCGCTCCGGGGCCGGGCGCCGCGCGGCTCACACCGGCGTCCGCTCGCCGGCGCCCGCGCGCCCCATCGCCCCCTCCCGGGAAAGGCCGAGCCGCGCCGAGAAGGCCTCCGGCGCCGAGCCGCGCGCCCAGCCGCCCAGGGCAACGCGCTCCCGGCTGCTCCGCCGGCCCGCGGGTCCCACTTCCACGTTAGCCAACGGCTGCGAGGTGAAAGGGGAGCGTGGGTGTGTATCCGGGTTACGCGAGGGGGCGGGGCCACCGACGCCCCGCCCCCGGGGCGGGGTGATGCCGGGGGGCGGGGCCCCGGGCTGCGGGCTCCGCACACATCCTCCTGGTGTGGGGATGCAGCGGCGGGTGGGTTCGCAAATCAGGCTGGGGGCCGGGGGGGGACAGAGCTGTTTCCCACGCAGGGGGGTGCTGAGTGCCTTGTGCACACTTAAACTCAGTCTCTGAACGACGGCGTATGGTTGACATCAAGTCTAGCCGTTATTTTACAGCCTAGACTTGCCATCGCCGATGACTGGGGAACTAGGGAAAGAAATTACAAGCCATTTTCAGAGAGATCTGTATGGGTTTTTTTTTTTTTTTTGGCTTGTTTGTTTGTTTTTGTCTTTCTCCAGCGCTTGTGTAGACAGAGCCTGTATCTTTAAATCGCTTCTCCGCGTTGGGAGAGGTGAGCAGCGACCCACGCTGGAGAATTTGACTCGGCTCTTTATTCTTTGGTCTCTGCGATGATCTCAACGCGTCTGCGTTTACATCTGTATGTTTATATGGATTTTTCCCTGTACCTCCATCTGCCGGAACAAACCATCCTCTATGCAGCTGAAAAATATGCCTTGATTCTGGACTTTCATAATGGAAGAAATGCTCCTGGTTTCTTACACTTCCTGGGATACATTACACATACCTTCCTCCCAGAGGTTGAGAAGGAAGGGGAACCATCTGAAAAAGCCTACTTGGTACAAAGGTTGTTACAGGTTGGCCAGTCAATCTGGAATGTGTAATCTTTGAGTCAACACAGGCCCTCCAAATGTATTTCCAGAAGCCTTTAACTGAAATAGTTGCCTTCTATGCCACTTACCTTAACAGTAATAGTGAATACTGTACTGACTAAATTTTAAAATTATGATAAGCATTAATAAGTGTATTTTCCATCTCACAAGTGAATGTTAAGATGTGCAGTATCATTCTCCAGTGTTAGATTATTTATATAAAATCAACTTAAAATGCAGCCTGTTTTACAGTTCATAGCCAAAGCCATTGGTTTTAAATGGGCTTTAATAAACACTAACGACCTTAAATACTGCAAGGATATGGATTCTGAACATCCTTTGTTAGGCAAGTCAGCAGAGATAGGCTGATCTACCACTTCCCTGGGGTTCAGGACATCTGTAGAATTTGCGTATGGTTATATGGATACAATAAACAAAGACTATGGATTGCTCGGTTTCCCTGCCAGCAATCTGTAACTAGCTTAAAAATAATCACAGCGCAAACTCAAGTACAAATACAGATCAATTAAAGAACAGTCTCTGAGTGTTGGCAGCACCAGGTCTTAAAGATCTGGTACCGTTCTCGTCAGCTTTTGGGAACAAATTCACAATCAAGCAAAGCTGCTCTCAAAAGAAAGCTGAAGGTGAAGGTCACAGGGTAATTGGGGCTACCACATCCAGAGGTCAACATAAAGATCTGGCGTGAACTACAAAGGCTTAAGCTCAACAGAAACGCCTCAAGCTATGCTATGAGATCAACAAAAGGTTTGAGTTGGGGAGTAGTTATGAAAGTATTAAAAGAATCAATGGAAAGTATAGATGAGGTTTGTAAAAATAAACTGAACCATATTTTCCAAGGGTATTAGAAAGGACTAGCGGGCCCCATTCACTGTGGCACTTTGCAAAGCACCTGTGGCAATCTAACAGAGCACCAATGGGACACCCAGAGAGATACTTAAAGCTCTGGAGGATTTATACTTCCGGGAAGAGATTAAAGAAGTTGCCCTGGAAACAATGAATGAGGTTAAAGGTCACAGTTCCAAAGAGGGTCCTAGTAACCAGCTGACAATAGATAATACTTTATAGGTACTGATAAAATATAACATGTAATCATCAAGAGAAACTTTGTGATGAAGAAAAAAGTTTAATTAATTGCATGTGGGACAGTGATGTTGCCCTAGAACCTTCATAGGGATATGATTGCCAGAAACTTGCTTTTTCAGTAACAAGTTGTCAGAGGCTGTAAAGAATAAACACTTACCAATGAAAATTATACGAAAGTAAATATAAATTAACAGGTTTGTGGGGGTGTCTGGGTGACTCACTTGGCTGAGCATCCAACTCTCGATTTTCGGTTCAGGTCATGGTCTGGTCCTAGGGTCATGGGACCAGCCCTGCCCCTTCCCCCGCATTGGGCTCCTTGCTGCCTATGGAGCCTGCTTGGAATTTTCTTTCTCCCTCTGCCCCTCTCCACGCTTGCATGCTCTCTCTCTCACTCTCTAAAATAAAGTTAATCAAGAAATTAAAAAAATAATAATAGATTTGTGAACTAGACAAACTGGACTTTCAAAAATAACCTTTGTTTCCTAGGTGTTGAAGATGAGGCGTGCCTATGTTCTGTATAAATACTAATAGCAACAAGAATTGATTGACACACAGTAGAAACTTCTTTAACCACTTTGCACTTAACTGGCTCTGCAGTCACCTGTTTTCCACCATCAGCAGGTTTACACATAATAAATTCCGCCTTCTGGGGCACTGCCCACTTGCACTCCCATATCTAAGCAAAGATATCATAAATATCTACTCAGAAACTGTACTTTAAAAAAAAACTAGTTTTAATGAAATTTTGTCTTTTGTGTAAAGTGTTTTTAAAAATCTTAAATGTAACAAATACATTAAGGACCCAACATTAATTTTGTCTGTCCAGAACATTGTTTCACAGGCATACAAGGCAGATGAAATAAATATTTGCTTTGGAGCTGTTAAGATGTCAAATATTTGGTAATTTATGTTTGTGCTCTTTATTAAATCCAATGCTTGGCAAAGCATCAATTCAGTTTGTAATATGAGTTTCCCCACACTGTGTTTTATTCTCTAAGTGGTCCAAACTCATAATACACATTTTGCCGACTATCTACCTGAAACCTAAAGTAAAATTTATCTTCTTAACACTCCATTTAGTCAAAAAAAAAAAGAAAAAAAAGGCCCACGTGAAAAAGTATCTAAAATTTTCTAGTCTCCAAAATAGCATTTTTTTTTTAATATTTTATTTATTTATTTCTAGGAGAGAGAGAGAGAGACAGTGTGAGCAGGGGAGGGTCAGAGAGAGAGGGAGACACAGACTCCGAAACAGGCTCCAGGCTCTGAGCTGGCAGTCAGCACAGAGCCCGACGTGGGGCTCGAACCAGCGAACCGCGAGATCATGACCTAAGCGAAAGTTGATGCTTAACCGACTAAGCCACCCAGGCGCCCCCAAAATAGCATTTGAATGTGTTTATCAATCATGATTAGAATACAGAGTCAATATGGCATTGTATTTATGATTTATTCTAGAAGAATCCCAACATAAGACGCGTTGCTATCGCAGTGTTTGGGGTATAATGCAAGCCAAGTGATATCACCCTGAATGTAAGGATTCAGTATATTTAATAACATCTTAGCCAATGTGTCTCAAACTTACTTTTTTCAAAAGGTGAAAAAATGTTTTTACATGTATATAGAACAAAGGAAAATTTTCCTTAAACAATGCTCATTCTGCTACAGGAAACATTCTTTTATGTGTGTGAACCCTCTATATTGATTTCATGATTCTACTAAAGAGTGACTGTTTGGAGTCAGTTGTCTGTAAGTCTCTGTTTCTGCTTGTCTTTCCAGCAAAAGCACTGACTGTTTTCAAGACTGCTGGCCTTTCCAGGATGTTTGTACACCAAACAGCCTTGAAAGACGGAGAAAGATCTTCCCCCAGAGAAAGGACACGTTTGTTTCTTGCACATTAAAATAAAGAGAGTGGCAGGCAGGCTTAGTGCCAATTATAGATGTCTCAAGGTTCCTAAGCTCAAAGTTCCACTCCTCTGGACCCTCTGAGCATTACTCTGTGGGAAGTAAGGCTTGAGAAACAAGTGCAGCACTGAGTCTGAACGCCCTCCCTTTCTCTCTTTATGAATGTGTCGAATCACCTTAGATTTGCATCTGATCTGATTCAGATTGCATTTTTCAATGTTTCTCACTTCTTCCATGCCTCTGCATGATACCACTTAATTTTATTTTATTTTATTTTATTTTTAAATGTTTTATTTATTTCTAGGAGAGAGAGAGAGACAGCGTGAGCAGGGAGGGTCAGAGAGAGGGGGAGTCACAGACTGAAACAGGCTCCAGGCTCTGAACTGGCAGTCAGCACAGAGCCCGACGCGGGGCTCGAACCCACGAACCGCGAGATCATGACCTAAGCGAAAGTCGGACGCTTAACCGACTAAGCCACCCAGGTGCCCCAATACCACTTAATTTTAAATAGTCTACAATTTCTGATTTATGAATCGCTAATTACCATGAACCATCCCAAGAAACGAATCCTCAGGTTTTTCTCACTCTTCACGTTTTTGAAGCCTGGAGGTCACAGTGTCCAGGAGGCTTCCCTGATGGACGCCACATTCTTTGTATGTGTTCCCGTACCCAACAGCACGGCCTCTGTCACTGCACGGTCCAATCCTCTCGTCACTGCCTGATTACATGGCTTCCTCCTCTAGTCAACTGTGAGCTCCCGGGGGGCAAGACCCCACAGCTCTTTTGGGGTTGGTATCCCAGACCCCAAAATACTCGCTGCCTGCCCAACAAATGGCTTCCAATGCATTTTGTTCCCCACACTACATTTCACCACCATTGTCCCTCCCCACATGCCTCGCTCCGCTTTGTTCATTACTCCTTGTCTCTTCCTGTTCCCATAGGGTGACAATGTCTCAGACACAAAACGTTACTAAAATCTAACCAAAAGTTAATAGGAGGAGAGGTAGGAGATAGAGTTTTCTACATTTCATTTCAATGGGACATCTCTTTGTCCTTAAGCTCGGACCTCTCTCTTTTTAGCTCCGGACAGATGTCAATTACAGGGCCTTCCGTTTGGGAACACGGAGCAGACTTGATCTCTGATGTACTAGAGCAAGTCAACAATGACGACGAGTTCCATTGCAAATCAGCGCCAAAAGATAGACAGATTTTAACTATTCCTGATGCTTCAGCATGCCAGTAAGGAAATGACCAGCAAAATGCCATTCCTGTAAATTAAGAAAAAAAAAAACTAGGTAGTTATGTGACCATGTGGTTTTTAGGCTACTCACGTCCCTCTTCATATTTAAGAAAGGGACCAAGTATGCCAGGGGCCAGGCTAGGAGGAGGGGGTTGGTTGCAAGAAACCTTTGAGAGAATGTCTAAGGTAATAGAAATGTTCTATATTATTGCTGCGCGAGTAGTTCCCTGACTCCATTCATTTGTCAAAATCAACAGATTGTATACTTGAAATGGGCAAATTTTATCAAATATAAATTATACCTTAAAAAACTGATTTTTTAGGGGTGCCTGGGTGCTTGGTTGGTTAAGCATGACTTCGGCTCAGGTCATGATCTCACAGTTTGTGAGTTCGAGCCCTGCGCCAGGCTCTGTGCTGACAGCTCAGAGCCTGGAGCCTGCTTCAGACTCTGTGTCTCCCTCTCTCTCTGCCCCTTCCCGTCTCGCACTCTGTCTTTTTAAAATGTAAATAAACATTGATTTTTTTAAACTGATTTTTAGAAAGGAGGAAGGACAAACAAATCATGTCAAGAAACAGATCCTGGAGGTGATGTTAATGTAACTCTTTGGAGACAAAACAGGGCAGGGGGTGGGCTTGACATCCGCATTTCTGCCACAGTCATACTATAACTGCTGTTCCAAGCAAATTGTCTGAATGTAATATCTTTACAAGATAAGAAATAACTTCAATTCCTGTCTAGCACCATCGCCAAGCTCATTCTCCCCACTGACATGTGCAGGTAGAAACAAATACAAAATAATCAAGGGAGAAAAGCCAGCGCTTCCACTGCACAAACTAGAATGTAGACGGCCAGGGAGGGGGACACACGGATATTTCTTTCCAAGGCAGCCAATGAATGTATGTCCTGAGGGTGAATATAGTCCCCTGTCTGGCTGGATTTGTGACCTAAGGTCCTTCAGAGGTTGACCTGGATGAGAAAAACTAGGGCAACTTTTACAAGTGAAGTCACGGGTCTCCATCCATCACAGCAAGGCTCCAGCCAAATAGAAGGAGGAGACAAATGCATGCTGAAGAGTCTGGAAGGGCACTCTGCTTGCATCCTAACTAGGTGCTCAGGGCAGATTGCAGCCAAAGCTTGAGAGCTCCAAGACAGGGCTGGTGAGGCTGAGACTATGGTGGGAACAGAGATGCAGAGGGGAAGCGTTAAGACTTTGCTTTCCCTTCCTGACGATGCACACTTTGTAACAATGGGTCTTCCTGTCCATTTCAGAAGCCGTTTTCCTTTCTGCTGTGCATCCTCCTGCCCTTCTGGGCCTTGCCAGGTCTCAGCCAGATCTCCAGCCCGGTGCAGTCGGCCCACTTCCCACCCCTGCATCCTCTCCACAACTCAGGCTCTGAATTTCTCTTGTGTTGCTAACGTCTCCTGTTCGGCTGTGGGCCTGCCCTGTCTTCCTAACTATTTCTGTCCACTACTCCCAACTCTCTACTAACATGATCTAGTGTCTTGCGCTTGAAGAGACACAGTCCCGCAACCAAATGATCGTTTCCCTCGAATTCTGGCTCTTGACTTGCATTTCCCACACGCTGCCATACAGGCTATGCTTTTCTCTCCCATCCACTTTCCTCAGAGGCTGGGTGCACATTGGCTTTCCTAGGCTGTCTCGGGCTGTGGAGGGCCCTTCCCCAAGGACAAGGAACTCTGTGACCCATTGGCCCCTGAAATGGCTGAGATAGAGAGGCATCGTGTATTTGCACGGCCCATCCTAGGGGAAGGACAGGTTACCCCCGCTCTTCCTCCTTGTGCCCTCTCCCTTTCGAAGGCTCTGTGGCTTCGGAGGCGTGTCGCCCATCCCTGTGTTTCAGGTGCCCAGTCTGACTACCCCAACAGGGCTGTGCCAGCTGGGACAGGACTACTTGTTGACTCGATGCCTTGTGTTTTACATAGACGCCATTTGTTCTATTTACTGGGATGATGAGTTCTCAAAGGCTTAGAATCGAGTTTTTCTTCATAACTTCCTCACTGCCTGGCACAGACCTGGACAGATAGTGTTGTTGATTGGTCACGTGATGCCCTGTGCCTGGGAGGGAAAAGGGACGGAGGTGCCCAGTTGCATCCAACCCATGCAGCAGGGTGCCAGATGTAAGGTTTTTCACTGTCTTGCAGTTTTCGCTGAAATTCGAAAGCTGAGAGCAATGAAGACTCTACAGTCTCAAGAGAGGCGCTTGCCAGCTCACCTTTCCAGGACTATTGTCGGGATCTGCAAGGAACAGGGCCAGTCCCTCCCTTTCACCATCCCATAGACCAGGAGCATGATCTGGGGCAAAGGAGGAGTAAGGATCCATTCAAAGCTAGTTTCTGAACGCGGTTCTTGCTTTGACCCCCTCCCATCTCTGTCTCAGAACGAGAGGGGTTTGGATGGAAGTGTTTAGAGAAAAGAAAACAACCCAGTGCCCTAGATTTTAAGATTATGAGATTTTCCCGCAGGGAGTGGCCTGGGCTCAGAGAGTCTGGCAAGACAAAGACTTGTGTTTTCTGTCCCAGACAAAGTAGCTGGCCAGAAAGTAGCCAGGCCACGGCTCTCTCCAGGTGACACTGGCCTTGCTGACGGCCTGCTGGCCACACCGAGGTGACTGTCACCGAGGGCCTCTGGCAGATGAAGCTTCCAAGACAGACTGGAGGGCGTGGAACTGAACTGGATGGTGTCTAGCAGGAGAGTGGGGATAGAAGGCTTCAGGGAACTCACAAAAGTGCCCCAGGAGAGGAAAAAGCCAGAATTTGGACTTCCGTCATCCAGATAGCACCACCACCATCTAAACTCTTCCATATGCCACAGCTTTTTTTTTTTTTTCTGCTGTTCATCAGGAGAGTGGCCAGAGAATGAAGACCACATGAACCCCCCCACCTCCTCCCTGCAGCTGTCTGGGTCTGAGGCCAGCCTGAAGGGTCTGGAGGGTAGAAGAGTCCACCCAAATGCAAGATGTGCTTCCTTTGACGTGCATTTTCTTGTTTTGTGGGAGAACCCCTCCCTAAGGAAAGAAAAAAAAAAAAGAACATCTCAAGGCAACCTTGCTATTCATGTGTGTGATGACATCCCTCACGACCTGGTAACACGAGACCACTTTAATCAGACTCCATGTTTGTGTGTTACCATATATGGGGGATAGAGAAGTAAAAAATATACAAAAAAAAAACAACCCAAAAAACAAAAACATTCCACGTGGTGTTCGGGGCTCAGTTCTTCGGGTACAAACCCAACTCAGCGATGCCCGATGGAATAAAGTTGCTTTCTGGAGGGAAAAGCCTCGGTGTCATGACTCTCTGTGTGAGAATCCTGCTAGTTTGTCCACATACCAAGCAGACTGTTGCCAGGGGTGTATATTCTCCTTACATCTATGTAGACTGTATGGAGAATAGAAAGAGAGGCAAAACTGAGGAAGAGAAAGAATGGGAAATTGAAATAGGTAAGAAGGAGAGAGTTTGTCTCACGATTGTGGGTTCAGCTAATGGATTGCGTGTTACAGTGTATTATAGTGAGACTTTTCAAAAGATCATGGTAGGGCCCTTCACTGTCATGAATCCGAAGAGGGAAGCAAAACTAGCAATCCCTTTGGCATTGTTTGGCACCTGTTGAGCCGTTATGGAGGCAGGGTGCGCCCAGAGCAGGGAGGTGTCACCACAACCTCCTTTCCCAGGAAGCACACACAGCCTTGCAGCGTCCAGCCGCCATAGCTTTGAACTGTGTCTATGAGCATCTGTGCTTTATCTCGATGTATTTTGTTCATCTGTTAACAAGATGTGTCCTAAGGTATCAGAAAAGCCCAAGGGAGATTATGTTTTGAGCCTGGGAGCACTCAAGGAATTTTCCATGTAAGTTAATGGCAATTGCTTCTTCCCTTTATGGCTATTTTGGCTGATGAAAGATTTCATGGGAATGTTCTACTTTTGGATAGTTGGGGGAGGGACAGGGGGAGGGTGACCTGTCCTTCTCAGCTGCTTTAACATGGTTATAACTGAAGATGGGTAGGATCTAACTGTAATCTTTACTGAAGTCTGTTATGACTTTGGGCACCTGGTTTTGCAATTTTTCACCATAAAATCACATTGGTTAGGCAGGAAGCTCGTCATGAGTGACAGAGGAATGGACCTCAGACATCCTGATGGACAGCCCCAGCCCAGGACTGCCGCGGGACTGCCCCACCATACCCATCTAGCAGTGAGTCTATGGTCACAACATCCCGGCCCAGAAAGAGCTAAGTCTGACGTGTTTGTTGCCCTTGTGAAGATCTGACCTATGTCCCTAGAATAGAAATAATGTTGTGATTTCCTACCGCATGCAGGCACTAACCGTAACTCTAATAAACACAAGAGTCAAATGAAGAAAGGATAATAACGCCTAACGCAAAACACCGATTGAGCATGTAAATCTCCTATGTGGAAAATGGTTTTGTCTTCCTCATGGCTGACAGATGTGCACTTTTTACTTGTTAACTTTAAAAACAAAACAGCCAGTTATTTTTATCAGAATCAGTATTTCAGAAGATAAACGATTTAGTAGGGCATCTCCAGACCATCTCACCATGAGTGGCTAGGTTATTTAAATGTATTTGGCTTCAGATGAGATGAAGATTAAAGGCAGGCATCACAGGCATCAGGGAAGAAAGAAATGACACTACTAAAGAACACTATATATATATATGTAGTACTATTATGTATAGTATATATTATTATATTACAGTGTAACTAAGATCAATTGGGAAGAAGTTATGTAAAGAAAAGTTTTTGTTCCAAAGGAAGTGAGCTTGCATCCAGCAACTAACTTTAACAGTGCAATAGCTTGGAGACATTGGAGACCGCTATTCAAAGCCAGACGGTTACCTGGTGGTAATATTGTAGAACGGGTTACACAGTGAGGAAGGGAGTCAACTAAATCATCTTCAATGACCCTGCAATTTGTCACTGGACTAAATATCTCAAGTCTTACTTTTCTCATAGACAACAAAGTATAATAGAGTAGAGTAGAATAGAGTAGAACTATTCAGACATATAGTTTGAACTAAATGTTCATATT
Source organism: Proteles cristata cristata (assembly GCA_017311185.1). Classification (NCBI taxonomy): domain Eukaryota; kingdom Metazoa; phylum Chordata; class Mammalia; order Carnivora; family Hyaenidae; genus Proteles; species Proteles cristata. The sequence goes on along the minus strand of JAESUZ010000067.1, from coordinate 86,622 downwards.
CTTGAAAAATTTAAATCCTGTCTTAAATTTGAGTGAATAAAAAGTTCTTCAAGTACAAATGAGAAATGTTTCTCTAAGAAGGCAAGTGATAGTTGGGGCACCTGACTAACTCTGTCAGTTAAGTATCTGACTCCTGATTTTGGCTCAGATCATGATCTCTCAGTTGGGACATTGAGTCCCCCAGTGAGCTCTGAGCTAGGCATTGTGCCTGCATAAGGTTCCCTCTCTCTTTTACTCTGTCCCTCCCCCACTCATGCAAGCTCTCTCTTTCTCTCTTTCAAAAAAAAGGGCAAGTAATAGTTAATTTTATCATTTACTTGACATAAAATGAATTTATCATTATGTCATTTCGGTACCTTGGTCTTGTTCAAGGGTCCTTGCCTTATAATCACAATTTGGCCTACAAGTGGCCCAAATAACCTTTACTGAAAGCTCATCATCCTACTTTATGAGCCACACATACTCTTCTAAAACTATAAAGATACGATTAAATATGAGCTCCTTGAATCTTCTCCTTGAATTGTTTCTTTAAAAATGTTTATTTATTTTGAGAGAGAGAGTACGAGAGAAAGAGAGAGAGAGAGAGCACAAGCAGAAAGGGGGTAGAGGAGAGGAAGAAAGAGAATCTATCAATGTGGAGTGCGACACGGGGCTCAATCCCAGGAACCCTGAGATCTGAGCCAAAATTGAGAGCTGGATGCTTAACCAACTGAGTCCCCCTGAAATCTTAACTAAATTTCCCCTGAAATCTTAACTAAATAATAAAAACCATCACGTTATGGCAGGATGATGATGCCATCTAGAGTGATGCATGCATTTATCACGTAGTGTAGAGCTTTTGAAATATTATATTAGTGACACTATGGCTGTTGTTCAAATGGATTTTTAATTAAAACCAAGAGGGAAAATAAGGATGTTGGGTGGAAGAAATAATCAATTAATAATGAGATTTGTTGTAGAAACATGATAAACCCTCACTTCATGCTTGAATTGGATTGAAAACATTAACAAGCATTTATAATCAGTCTTGATGCCTGTTAAACCTCTCCACATAGAATAAAAGAGGTTAGGAAACCTAGTAACATTTATCATTTATAATAGGAGATACAAATGGAGGTAACTGAGTTCAGAAAGCAGTTGTAAAAAGGCCAAAATTCTAGCTACTGATAAGTGAACAGCTCCGTCTTCTTTTTTCCTGTATCTCTGATTAGTTAGGTGTTACAATGAATATAGACATTATGTACCCGAGTCAAATATTACTAAATGTGACTCTTTATTTCTCTCACAAAACAAAGACAAAAGCAAAAACACCCATGAGATCATGACGTCAGACGAAATCAAGAGCAGGATGCTTAACCAACCAAGCCACCCAGGCGTCTGACTAAATGTGAGTCTTGTAGAAGAGTTTTTTTTTTTCTACCTTTCTCTAACTTATACAAGTTGTACAGTAGAGACATTGAATGCTTATTTCACACCTAGGATTGGTCCTCCTCCATTTACTAGTCTCCTTTGCAGTTGGTTGGTATCGTGTAACTGGTCTGGCCAATGGGATATGGGAGGAAGTGAGCTATGCCACATCCTGGCCATAAAAGAGCCGTAACCGGCCCCCCCTCCCCCCGCCCCTGCCCCCTTCAGGTCCCACTTCCCTCCCATGTTGATTGGATTGGCCACCACTGAGAAGGTAAAGCTTTGATCCCTTTGTCACTGCATGAAAAGTAGCCAGACTGGACTTTGAATAAGCAAAAACTATATGTGTTAAAAGATTTGTTATTATAGATTCTTAGAGAAGTATCCTCTGATTGAGAATGTGAACGTGATTCCCTAAAACCCTTAATTTAAAAGTGAGGTATATTTTATGGTCAGTCTAGAAAATTCTTTCCGCAGCTGAGGGTCTTACACCTCCCTTTTAAAATTAAAAAAAAAAAAATTTTATTATTATCTGACCAGGGGAGGGTCAGAGAGAGAGGGAGACACAGAATCTGAAACAGGCTCCAGGCTCTGAGCTGGCTGTCAGCACAGAGCCCAACATGGGGCTTGAACCCGCAAACCGTGAGATCATGAACTGAGCCGAAGTCAGACGCTTAACCAACTGAGCCACCCAGGTACCCCATGTCCTGCACCTCCTATTGCCTAATATGGAATCTCAGTCAAGTTCATGGATATAAACACTTCATCATTCAAATGAACTCTCTTTAATTCCTCCAGCCATAGGACATAACACACTCAGAGGAGTGAAATTCTCTTTCTGTGTATCATCACACGTCTACCCATATTTGTTTTCCCCTAAGGGTCCTTGACTGTCATGCTGCATAATGGAAGGTTTCCTGTCTAAGTGATTAGGCTGCGCCAGCTACTCCAAAGGTTGTCTAGGGATAAGATGGAAATACTTTTTTCTCTTCTTTTTCATCTTTAGGGCTCAGAAGGATTTAGAGACTTTGAAGTAGAGTCAAGGGAAAGAATTTCAGGGAACTTTGTGTCCCTTACTAGGGCTTCCATTGTCTATGTGCATAAGCCATGTAAATCTCACCATTGCCAACAGTTCAACCGCATCCAAACGACCTTCTCCATCCTTAATGGGGACATCTTTCATTTCCTCCGCTTTTTGGGGGGTGTTTCACAACCAAGACCAATTGTGTTTGCCCATACCGGGCACTGGTTAGGGAGCGTTAGTGGGAGAAAACATCACAATATCATATTACAAGGGAGCTTTACTGGGGACATGTATAAGCATATGCTCAGTCTCACGAAACACTCTTCAAGCTGTGGAGAAGATCCAGGGTCCTGGACACACCACGAGTTGTAAGAACCTGACAATAAGATCTGGGAAACCTCTATATAGTCCCTTAATAAAATGCCCTTCACACCCTTCAAATTTAGCTGAATACCTCCACTGAGAGAGTACTATTTAATCAGGGCTGTCTAAATTAGAGGAATGTTAACAGATTTTTTTTAAAAAGGCATTATCAATAACCATACCTGGACAATAGGCTACATGATGACTGCTGTGGGCTGATGCATGCCATCACTCCTCCCTTAACCTCATGGTGGTCCATTTTGTATCAGGTAGTTTTACCTATAGTTGATGTTCATCCTGTTCCACCTAAATGGTGTGGCCATTATTTTACACTTGGCACCCACTTGGATGTTTGGAGAAGAAGCCTTTTCAGTTGTTAAAAGATATCAAATATCACCACCATTTAGAATGTACATTCTTTTATAAAACCAAAATCTGTAATTTAACCCATCGGTTTTAGTTCTCTCTCTTGTAGCCATGCAAAGCCAATTTAATTCTCCAGTCCTCACTCTGCCCACAAAGCATCCACTTAAATATTTGAGAAGAGCTGTTTGAGAAATCACTGTCAAGCTTGAAATAGGGCTTTGGACAATCTGGGGACTTCCAAGATACCATTACAGTTTCATTAAGGAATTGATGTAAAAAGAAAAAGCAACTCAAGAGAGGGGGAAGGAAATATCCATGTATATGTATTTATTCACCCTCTAAATTGGAAAGAAATTTCTTATGTTAAGTCACACTGGAGAAAACTAGAAGAGTTTAGAAATGTTGACGACATTAAGGTTTACAACTTCAATAGACAAAATGATGAATAATAACAAAGTCAAATAAACTAAAAAAGCAAAGTTGACAGATATGCTAAAGGATCAGCAAGTCAGTAAGGAAAACACTAAGGATAATTAATTGGCGAAATTAAGTAAGTAAAAAAATTCATAAATGTGGAAATATAAGTGATTAATAGACTTGGAAAACTGTTGAATCTCACTAATAATCAAGGAAATGCAGATTAAAAAAACAAGACATAAATTTTCTCTTTCTTAAAGAAAATATTTTTTAAGTAATGCCAAACACTAGAGAAAGATTGATAAATTGTGAATTCTTAGCCATTTACCAGCAGGAGAAAAATACTGAAAAACCATTTGGCATATGTATGAAGAGATTTTATGTAAGTAGACATTATGTTGATGAAATGAATTGGTAAAAGGCTTCTGCACACAAATGTGTATCCCAATGATTATTTATAACAGTGAAAATTTAGAAGCAATCTAAATCTTGATCAGCAAGTGAGTGGCTGTGATATATCTCCACAATGAAACAGTATGTTTTTATGAAACGGTATTTATGAAGACTTTAAAAACATAGAGCAAGCACTTGCTCTTAAAAATGGCAAAAACATGCAAAAATGAGAAAATAAGGTAAAATGGAAGAGCATCTTAAAAGATTGTGCATGGAAAACAGTCTGGAAGGATCTATATAAAAGTTATGTGAATAGGGCTTGTCTTTGGATGGTGGGAATATGGATAACAACCCCCTGCCCACTGCCTCTGGTGATGTTGTTCCAAAAAAAGCTTATTTTGGGGGGCGCCTGGGTGTCTCAGTTGGTTAAGCCTCCGACTTTGGCTCAGGTCATGATCTCACAGTCTGGGTTTGAGCCCTGTGTCAGGTTCTGTGCTGCCAGCTCAGAGCCTGGAGCCTGCTTTGGATTCTGTGTCTCCCTATCTCTCTGCCCCTCCCCTGATCGCTCTCTGTCTCTCAAAATAAGATAAAGACATAAAAAAATTGAAAAAAAATTTTAAAAGCTTATTTTTAAAAATATGGATGTAAAAACCATTAAAGCCCCTCCTCCATTGATGCTTCTTTCCTCTTCTATATGAATAGCTCCAGTTCTTTTAGCTCCTCTTCCTATGAGTTGGTTCTGGGACCCAGCTGATCCTTTTGCATGAGTGACAGAAACTGAATGAAATACTTCATGTTTGAGATCATGAGGGACAAATCTTGCATCACTGTCATTCTGGACATTGTTGATATCAGTGAACTTCATTGCTTGTTTGCAGACATTTCTGGTATTGATTTGTATGAATAAAGCTCTTTAAGTGAATGGATCTGAACAGTTAATTTTTTTCTCTGCAACTCACCTGAGTAATATAACCTCATGCACATTAATGGTAGTGGGTCACTCAAGGTTAGAGATGGGGTCAGGGAAGGATATGGGTCCATCAGAAGATTAGGATGAGAAGGAATGGAGGGCAGGTGTGCATACTTATGAGATGCTGGGGTGAAAGATGTCGAGATCTTGCCAAATTCCCTTGTTCCTTTCTCCCTAACACACAGAGTTGCCAGCCCTTCCTTAAAGTTGGATGGCCTTGTAATTGACTATGCAAATATCTCCCAAAGAGCATCCTTCATGGTGCTTCTCCTTCTGGTTAGGTGATATGGATTGAGTTGGATTTTGGGAGCCCAGAATATTGGAAGCCACGTACTGAAGATGACAGAACGCTGTCAGCCTGAATTCCTGAAGTATCTTATGGAAGAGGGCCACTCTGCCACATCTGCTCACCTTCTCAGCACTGCTACATAAGCAATGAATAGTCTCTGCTTGTGTGTTAATAATTTCATAATTTGGGATCTACTTATTAGAACAGTTGGCCAACATTAACTAATATAACATCCAATGATGTCCTCCAGGTGACCTTCATATTTCCTTATTGTTTTTCCCCTCATCTCATCTGCTCCAAAGGAGAGAATTTGCCCTAAGCATCCTCAAATGCTTCAGACAAGACATAAGAAGCCATGCTATATGTATGCTATACATATTATATACTATGATATAAGACTTCATATTTAATACATTATTAAAGTTCAACCTGTTGAAGGTGTCTTATCATTTTGCTTTTCAAACATCTCTCTCACCTTAATTATATCATTAATTTCTAGCCTTCTTCACCTTTAGTAAACATCCCATCTATATTATCAAGAAAGTCCATTACTAAAAATTATAAACTGGTTACATTAGGTAGAAGTTAAGCAGTTTATTAAGCATATAATTTAGAATATGGCAGTATAGTTACTTTCAAGCATTCTACCGTGAGAAAATGCTATTGCTTTTATCAATTAGCTTTTGCTGTATCACAAGCCATGCCAAAACTTAGCAGCATAAAACAAAACACTTATTATTTCCCACTGTTCTACATCCTGGCTGGACAGGGCTTTCTGTCTGGTCCATTTTCGCAACAAGTTGGAAAGGAGACTCCAGGATGTCCTCACTTACAATTTGGGACCTCACCCAAAATGGTGAAAAATCTAGAAGGCTGGAACCTTTCCCTCCCTCAGGAGGCTTGTTCCTCAGGTTTGTTGTCATGGGAGAGAAGGGTTTGTTCTCAGAGAAGGTTCTCAGGATTAAAAGAAATGGAAAGCTCCATAGAATCAGTGTGGGAGGCCCAGCCCATGGACCTGTCCACAGAGAAAAATCATGGCGGCCACTTTGCCAACAATAACCACAGTGCTTTTATCTGTTCGTTGATATGTATTTGCTGTTACATCTACACCCCAAAGTGCAGAGCTGTAACACGTACAGGAAGTACAGATACAATATAAGACTCAAGTAATAAAGTTATAGGTCTTAAAGGACTATCTACACCAGCATCCCTGGGATAATGGAAACTACTCCAGGTGAGCACAAAGCTTATGTTTGAGCTTGTTATTAGGCGGAGGAGGAAGGGACAAAGTTCCTGATGAAGCCCAGCTTCACAAATTCAAACCTATTTGAGAGTAGGCAGCATCCTATAGTAGCATGTCATGTCTTAAGTCTTTCCTTCCCATTTTCCTGACTTTCCCTCCTGTTTGCCTTCCCTGATCCTCTCTCCTTGGGCTCATCTTCCATGGTAGCGATGTAGGAAATTCACAAGAGAAGGCAGTGAGAGAAACAGAGAAGGAGACTGTGAAGAAGATAAAGCAACAGGGAGAGGTAATAGACACGGAGTCCTGGAGAAAATCCACATAGGAAACTAATTTTCACCTGAAGCTAAAGCTTGCTGTAGGGTATTTATCTGTTGATGCTGTTCCATCACGCCTAAATGCTTTTCCTGAAGACCTTAGCCTGGCTTTGTTTTGCATGTCACCCAGGCAGACCTGTGTTCTGACATCACCTTGTCCCAGAGGCCTTCCCTGGCCTCTCCTCCCTCCAGGCTCTTCTCACGCTTTAGTCTCTTATGCTGAGGTTTCTTTTCTTCCTGGCCATATTCAGTCTCTGAATTCATTCACGTGTTCACTTGTTTATTTTGTGACTCACGCACTAGACCCTGCATGTAGGTTACGGTCTTGAGCTGGAAAACCTAGGTTTCCAATCTTGGATCCCTTTCTTCCTGCTATCTAACTTGTTCTCAGTTTCTTCAACTGAAAAAGCAGTAATGCTCATTCTAATGTGTTGGGAGTTTGAAATGTGTCATTGCACATAGTGCCTGGCATGTGGCCAAACCTCAGTAACTCTTAGTAATTGTTGACTCATTCCTTGCTGTGTCTTTAGCACCTCGAAGAGTATTTGCCACACAGAAAGATGCTCAGTCAATATTTTAAAAATAAATGATAGCTAAATATTAAATAAATATAATGATAATCACAATGAACTCTTATATAGTGCTATCTTTGCTAGGTATCATACTGTGCAGCAAAACTATGAAAAAGCAATTCTTCTTCTTCTTCCTTGTTAACATCTGAGGAATCTGAGCCTTCAGTGAACTATCCAAGGTCATAAAGCTGGTGTATAGCAAAGCCAGGGCACAAACACAGGGTTCATGTGATGCCAAATGCCTATCCCTTACCAATTTTTAATCCATCTTCTTAATTTCCTGAATTTTAATGAAGAATACATTACAGCTGTTTTATCATAATTCTTCAGAGAGTATAATTCAAAAATACCTTCTTGATATGTCCCATTCTTTGTTAATCACAAACTTTTTTTTTTTTTTTTTGGTTTGACGCTTTAACCTGACCTTCGAAGAAAGCAAGACAGAATTAATAGACCCAGAAGCAGAAGCTGATTTCTTTGGGAGTACATTCTGGTCTAGTACAGCCCTTTATTCTTAGATAGAGCTTCCTGACCAGTGTTGCCCCGTGTCTCCATTTCACTGTCGACAGAAGCTGGGTTAATGTGGTGTTAGCTGTGGTTACTCACATTTCACAGTAGCGAAATAGGCAGTCTTTTAGAGGCAGCAAGTGAATCTGTTCATTATTCCTTCCCTAGGATAAAGACCAAAAATCTTCAAATTTCTACACTGTTGTACTCTTTGTTGTTATTCTCTGCCTGGTTCTGGTCACGTTACAACAGCAAAAACAAAACTGGGAATATCTGAACAAAAAGAAGCAGAGGGAAAAATTTCAAAGACACATGAATGAGACACCAGTGGGGCAGCTAAACCAATGTTATTTGAAATATTTCTGGATTTCCCCTGCCCCCCATCAGCGAACACTTGCTAAACGCAAGGGTAACTTACAAGTTCTCTTGGCACAGTGAGTAAAATGTTCAATTGGTAGGGTTGTGGCTGGCAGGAAAAGGAGATGCAAGGTGTTCTGTTTGCATTGCCAGTATGTGAAGATAGTCTGAGCAAGTTACATGCTCAGGAAAGCCAAAAAGCAATGCTTGAGCACCACTGAGCACAGCCCACACTCAGACCTTCACAGAAAAAGGTGTATAATGACATGGAGGGTGGCCTTTGCCATAAAACGATACCTTTAAAAATCATAGCATTCTGGAATATGGTGTCAGAATTTGTAAAGAATTGCTGTAGTCTTCAAAGACATTAATATTTCCTTAAAAATCACCAAAGATCCTCTACTACTAACAAAATGGTTTGAGTCTTGGGTAGGGAATTCATGACCTAGAGTTGAGATTGACCCAGTCCTATTTTATTAACCTACAATAAAAAGGCAGAATTTTAGCAGTAGTCTTCATGTATTCATTCCTAACACAGGATTACAGTATTGCCCATCATTGCTATTTATTGGAATATGTTGACTGAGGGTGAGTAGATAATATTGTTGTTATTGGTATGGTGTCCAGAAAATAATTTTCAGATATAAAGCATGATCTGTAGAGCTGTCTTAACAGTTGATATGATGATGATGATGATGATGATGATGGTTTTACTGTGTATTATTTGCCCATTATAGGAGAAGTGATTCTTATTCCTGGTTTTGGCCAAGTGATAAGTGATTTCTCTCTATGCAAAGATTAAAAGGAGAAGCATGGCTACTAGAGCCCTTGGAGATCTCTCTGTATGCAGAGGTACAACCACGAATCAGGCCACTATCCAAGTTGTACATGGACTCACACACATGGATGCATCCACATACACGTGAGCACATGGATACACACACACATCCGCTTGTGAACACACACATACCATATACATCTTTTAATGCATACTCTTTTAGAATCAAATAATCTGCCAAGAGTTGGTAAAATAAATATTGTTTCTCTCATTTGGTTATTGTAAGTGGTTTACACAGTAAGACTAATCACTTAGTAAGATTAAGTGAGATTCAGTCAAGAATAAACAGTAGAGGGGCGCCTGGGTGGCTCAGTCAGTTAAGTGACCAACTTCAGTTCTGGTCATGATCTCACAGTTTCATGAGTTTGAGCCCCGCGTTGGGCTCTGTGCTGACAGCTCAGAGACTGGAGCCTGCTTCGGACTCTGTGCCTCCCTCTCTCTCTGCCCCTCCCCCACTCATGCTCTGTCTCTCAGAAATAAAATAAATGTTAAAAATTTTTAAAAAAGAATAAAAACGAATAAATACTAGAAAAATAACCATGCTGCCCCCATATGTTTATTTCTTTAATAGCGTATATATTTTTTTAAATGCAGTGATCACTTTACCAGGTCAGGACAAAATGCTAAGTAGGTGACAATGAACTTTTTCATGAAATCCGATCACTAACACGGAGTAGGATGAATTTTTTCTTATATAAATAAAAACCAACTCATCTTTTTTAAGCAATTTGGAAGATATCTCTATATGATTACTAAGACTTCGTTATTATTCCCCCTATTTACATTTTGTGTGCTCTCTTTCCTTTAGGAAGGTGTGAAGACTGTAATTCTAAGAAATCAGCCACTTATTCTTGCACTTCATCATAGGGAAGCATAATCTCCTGTGAACTTGTCCTCACAGTCGTTGCAAAGCCATTCGGAGTGGTCCCTGATGAAGAGGTTAGATTAGTTACCAACTCCCCGCCTTCGCTCCAGGGTGTGCCTTTGGGTAAAAATGTAGCTACTTTTCCTTCAGAGGGCCATAAACTAAATGACCTCTAGCAGGTCATGGAAGTAAAAGGTCAGGAGAAGAAAAATGGCCTATTGGAAACGGCCCTGCTTTCACAATTCTAGAAGCCTTGCTTCCATTTTTAAAGCTTGACATTTTGTTCTCATTTACATATTAAGAATATTGTTGCTCCTCCAGAAAAAATCCCAGGCATTTCAAAATCACTGGTCAGGGGGGTGCGTGAGATAGAAAGTGAAGGGGAGAGAGAGAGAGTAATTTAAAATAGCGCAATGATAAATTGGATGAGAACCCCAGATTAGGAGCCATATGCTGCCTGTGAAAGGCGGATTGGAGGGATGTGGGAAATCACTCATGGGGCCGCTGAGTCGGAGGTAGACATTGGTTTTGTTGAGATATCACGGATGTGTGTAGCTACATATTGAAAACCCACAGCCACTCTTTTTAGGCAGATTGGCACACAACAGCACACCAGAACTCCAAAAGGCCTGTTTTTCTTCCTTTTACTTTCTTTCTCTTTCTTGTCCCCTCCCTCCCTCCCTACCTACCTCCTTCCTTCCTTCCTTCCTTCTCTTTCCCTCCCTCCCTCCCTCCCTCCTTCCTTCCTTCCTTCCTTCCCTTTCCTTTTCTTCTTCCCTTCCTCCCTCCCTCCCTCCCTCCCTCCCTCTCTCTCTCTCTCTCTCTCTCTCTTTCTTTCTTTCTTTCTTTCTCCCTCTCTCTCCCTCCCTTTCTCCCAGCTTTACCCCCTTCCCTTCTTTCTTCTTTACATCCTTCCTTCCATCTTTTTTTCCTTCCTTAATGGCCTTCACTAGCTTTCTCAATGTAAATAGTAAAGCACTCAAAGTTTATTAATATTGCATCAGTCTTGACTTCCCCCTAACTACTAGGTTTGCATCTTTATCTTAGTTTTTTTTTTAAATATTTTTATTTATTTCTAGGAGAGAGAGAGAGACAGCGTGAGCAGGGGAGGGTCAGAGAGAGAGGGAGTGACAGACTCTGAAATAGGCTCCAGGCTCTGAGCCAGCTGTCAGCACAGAGCCCGACGCAGGGCTCGAACCCACAAACCGCGAGATCATGACTTAAGCGAAAGTCGGTCACTTAACAGGCTAAGCCACCCAGGCGCCCCATCCTTATCTTAATTTTTATACAGGATTTATACAATCTTTAAAAATGAACACACTTGGGGGGAGCCTGGGTGGCTCGGCCAATACCTAATTACTAACTAATACCAAGTTAGTAATGGCTGCTATACAGGGCTGCTGTCAGTGTTAGAAGACCTTATGCAACTGAAGGGTTGCATATTGTTATGTTAAGGGTTGTAAATCCTTAATTAAGAAGGGTAAAAGGTAAAAACTAGTTCAGATTCAGACTTAACTTACAAAGACTTATAGTTTCCCCCAGCCCGAATCCATTTTTATTGCCCGAAATCAGACTAGTACCTATATCTGCAGGCACCTTATCAATTTATTGTAAGTTAGCTTCTATCTCTCCCCAATTGTCAAACAGCCTGTCTGGGGACCATCACACGCACACACACCTATGGAATCCAATGACCCCTGATGTCCATGGAGCAATGCCCAACATTGACAGGACACTCAGGGGTCTCCCAGGCCCATTTCAAAGTCTTTTATAATTTCCCTGGACTTCCGCATTCCCGTTGGGTAGACAAGTAACCTCAGATTGAAGTGCTGGTAATTTGCCCAAGGTCTTGACCTAGTCGGCTTGGCTTCTCACCAGTGGTGACCCGATCCTGGGCCACATGAAGCCTGCTCTGTTGTCAAGCCTCCAGGTTGTCTTCTCACCGGGCTCTGGCCGGGGATGTGGACACACAAAGAGAAGGACTTTTCAAGGAGGGTCCGGCAGAGGGCTTGGCTTTCTGGGAAGCCGTGCTCCGCACATCGGTGGGCCCCCCGGGGTAGGGGACTCTCCCACCTGACCCTTCAGTCTCTCTGGAGAGAGGTATAGAGCAAGTGGCCACGGAGATCCCCATTCCTGTATGCAAGGGCCTGTGCCCAGATGTCTCTGAGATCTCCTGGAGTCAGGTCCCTCCTCTCATCTGGCTTCTGGAGAATGATGAGTCCAGGTGAGCCCAAGCCATTATATTTTTGGAGTATTAGAGCCTGTCCTTCCTTTTCTCTTACTGTACTTTCTGTGACTAGTGGCCTCTCCTCCTTCTAGTTTCTCCCCCTTCAGACCAAGCCTGCAGTCTCCCAGCTCACACTTTCCTAGGAGTGAAATCTGGGGAAGTTGGGGTGAAGGAACAAGCATAGGGTGAGGCCCGGAAGGGGAGAGAACAAATCTATCCCAATCTGGTGTGTTCCCAAGTGGGTTACAAGGTCCCTCAGATACCCTCAGGGATGCCAAGACAACCCCCTTTTAAAGAGTCTATGAGGATGGGGGGTGAGGAAAGGAACGGGGAAGAATTTATCTGTAGGCTTCCATCTGCCACTGGTCTCATTGGCTTTCCCCCCGGCCCGGTGGCAGTCACCAGGAAGCTGGATGGTAAAGTCACAGCAGTGACACCCAGGGCCCTGGCCACAGTGGCGTCGGGCAGGGGCACACTCTGGGGAGAGCGAACCGGGTGAGGGCTTCAGGGAGGAGGGATTGCCGCGGTGTAGGAGGTGAGAGCATGAGAAAGGTGCCTGCAGGGGTGTCTGCCGGCTGGGAGGGGCAGGGACTGATTCCAGCAGGCCGGGCAGGAGGAGGTATGGCGCCCCCGGTTGTTGGCCATGGGGCTCAGCAACCCCCACAATAACCCGGGGGTCATCTAGAGTTCACAGACTGTCCACAGGAATGGGGTTGGCACCTGGCCATCTTTATAGCATCTGGAGGGCCATGTCTAACATGGCGCAGAAAACCTGGTCTGGGGGGATCCAGGGCGGCCTGCACCCGAGGGGGAGATGGCACTGTAGGCACTCGGGCTCCTGGTGCTGTCTTTGCTCTGGCACCCCTGCCACGGGCTAGTTCTGGTCAGAGAACGTGTGTCCCTTCCATTCACCTCAGAACGCCAGGGTATTTGTACCTGACATTTCTAAATTCTCCTGACTCTCTTTCTTCCTTTTTCTCTTCTCTTCTCTTCTCTTCTCTTCTCTTCTCTTCTCTTCTCTTCTCTTCTCTTCTCTTCTCTCTTTCCAGTAGGCTTCATGCCTACTGAAGCCTACTAGTGATTGCTTCTGAGCTGGTTTCCTTATTAAAAGCAACCGCTCCCCCTGCCCCCCACCCCCATCAAGTGGGCAAGTCCCACTCAGTAGATTGTCAGCTTTGCTGAGACAGGAATTGGCCCTGCTCTAACGACAGAGCCCCAGTTTTAACCAGTGTCTGTGCCAAGGTAACGCTTGGAGTAAGACTCTGAGCTGTCAGCACGGAGCCGGACGTGGGGCTCGAACCCATGAACTGTGAGATCAGGACCTGAGCCAAAGTCAGATGCCTAACCGACTGACCCCCCCAGGCGCCCCGTAAGACTGCCATCTTGACAGGCACTGCCTGAGCACGAAGATGAGTTCCTAGATGTGTGACGGTGGATAAGCTACTTTATACATCTGGCCTCTATTTTCACATCTGTAATGCAGGGATAATATTAGGATTTACTTCATATGATTGTTTAATATGTGTAAAGGGCTTGAATTAGATTCTTTCATATAACACTACTTAAATATTAGTGTTTATACTAGACATTTAATATTTATTTGTGTGAATGAATGAATCATTCCTGATTTAACTTTAGCTTATCTTACATTTTTCCCCATTGTTGTGGGTCAAATAGTTCCTAGTCAGGAATATGTAGACAAGTGCTGAGCACACAGTGATCATTCAATAGATACTTACTGAATGATTTACTGTTCTGGAGAAATTAACTATTTCCCTAACAAAATCTTATAATGTACTGGGAGACCACTCTCCATGGGTCTTTGTGGTTTAGATGTCTAAGAGTAGAAGTATTGACAGCTTTTATTCTAGATCATCCTTTTCAAGGATGATTGTACAATGAATAGCCTTGGGAGATATAGGTAGGGATCCCACTGGAGCAAAGGGCAGGGTTATTTGCTGATAATGTCTCCCTCCAGGGTAAAAGCTGGGTAACCTTGCTTAGAGCCCTAGAAAAGATTGGGGGATTTAAGCTCAGGGTTTCTCAGCTGTGGTGCACCCCTGCTGAGTCCTCAGCGTTCACAAGTGCTAGTCTGCCTTGTCCCTGTGAGGCACGCGACACAAGTGAAAATTGCAGGAAAGTGAAGCCGAGGCTGCTTGCCGTGCCTTGAGTAATAGGCTCCTTTGTCTCTGATCCACGCATCTCATGTCATGTGACAGCATCCACAATACTGTGGCCGGCTTACTTGCTAGCTTGCAAGGGAGGTAAAAACTAGACTCGTAGCCACGCTTGACATAAGGTTGAAATGAATGTTGAAAAGCACATTCATTTAATTGCTGGGTTCTGTATTGTTTAGATTCCATCTACTATATGGAGAACTATGTCAACAGGACATTCAGGTTTAAATTCTCCAGGCTCCTCACCCTGCCGTTCCAGTTTCTATGCTGCCTTTCAGCATTATCGGTACATGGGGTGCTTGGGTGGGTGACTCAGTCGGTTAAGCGTCAGACTTCGGCTCAGGTCATGATGTCACAGTTCACGGGTTCAGTCCCCGCATCGGGCTCTGTGCTGACACCTCAGAGCCTGGAGCCTGCTTCCAATTCTGTGTCTCCCCCTCTCTCTGTCCTTCACTTGCTCTCTCTCTCAAAAATAAATAAACATTAAAAAAAAAAAAGAAAGAAAGAAAGAACTGTCGGTACATGACTCTGACCTGCAGAACAGAACACAGGGAAGAGATCAAATAATTTTCTTTGAAATGACGTCTCAAACAGGACTGAGCTGGAGAACATATTTAGAGTGCTTTTTTCTAGCAACGTGGCCTGGCGAATTTATATGCTTGTATATTTGCCAGGGGGCAGAGTCCAAGGCAGGTGAGCTGTTTTACAAAGAAAGGGGCTGTGTTGTACTTGAAGCACAGTAGGAGATGTGGCCAGGATGGCAAAGGCCTCGCGAGTCCCATAGCATGGTGAGCACTGGAGGGGACTAGGGAAGTCAGTGCAGGGGCAGTATAGACGATCTCATTGAATTTTCCAAGATCTTTCAAAGGCAAGAGGTAGCAGATTTGGCTCCAGAGCGTGGAACTTAATCCGAAGAATGTAAACACCAAAGAAATCTTTTTTCAGCTCAGTGAAAGGAATAATCTGAAGTTGAAATGCATTGTCTCAACGAACGGTGCTTTCCAATCCATGGGAAGGGGAAGAATGACTTAATGAGTCAGATGGCTGAACTGGATAACTTCTAAGATTTCCTAGGAGTTTAAGAGAGCTTAATGCAAAATGATTTTTTTGTTGCTGTTGACTTACTACATATAATACTTCTGTCCATATACGTGATATATTTTACCCACTACCTTGATACACAGAAGAGGTTCTTTCTGTTTGAATGTGCTTACTACACTGACAGATGGTTTTGCTGACAATGATTGTTACTTGTCTCTGACACTATTTCTTTTTTTTTTTTTAATTTTTTTTTAATGTTTTATTTATTTCTAGGAGAGAGAGAGAGAGACAGCATGAGCAGGGGAGGGTCAGAGAGAGAGGGAGTCACAGACTGAAACAGGCTCCAGGCTCTGAGCTGGCAGTCAGCACAGAGCCCGACGCGGGGCTCGAACCCACGAACCGTGAGATCATGACCTAAGCGAAAGTCGGACGCTTAACCGACTAAGCCACCCAGGCGCCCCTCTCTGACACTATTTCTAAATCTTATAGCCATGCAGGCATTCTGTTTGCCCCAGTGACAAAACAGAAGACTTTCATTGCTCTGCCATCTCCCCAGTGAGATAGCAATTGTGACTCATAGACAATATTATTGACCATTTGGTGCATGCCGGGCACTGAGCTACATATTTTTTATGCTGTGCCCCATTTAATTCTCACAATATCCTGTAAAGTGGGTGTCGTATGAGTCCCATCATGTGGTTAACTCAAAGTCATGCAACTTAAGGACTAGAGGGGAATTTGCATTCCAGGCAATTGGAATTCCAATCCAGTGCTCTTACCAACTACACATTTAAAAAGTAGAATCAGATGTGGAGAACAAACATCTTGCAAGTTGTTAAAAAGGCACGAACTGTGGTAGTTTTCCTAAGGTGTTAGAGGAAAAGATTCACATGCTTTTCCTTGGATGTGAAAATAACCCAAGTGCTCTTTGTTCATTTCTCTAAATTATGATGTTCATGCTACGTCTTTGAAGGTTATTTTAAAAGATGAAGTATTTCCCAGCATGGACAGTATGGGAACATTTTTTGTTTAATTTGTTGTTTTGCTGACATTCTTTTGAACTTGGCTGCTCCGTGGGGAACAAGTAAGTTTGAAAAAGTTAACGATTTCTAAACACAGTTAAAAACGCATGTATACTTTATGCCTGGAGAAAATCTTTTTTCATGGTACTTAAAGGTTTTCAGTCCTATAATACGATTATGCTACAGTTATGTAATATTTTAGGACTCTTCAAAGCTAGATATGTTGCAGGTCTTTTTCTGGATGGGGGACTCCAGGGTCAAGGCTGACAGATTTCAGGGACAATATAATTATCCCTGCAGGCTCAGGAATGGGATTGTTAATTCTCAGATGATTGCTCTTGTGACAAGGAGCTGAAGATGGCCTATTCGAAGTGGATCTTAAAAAAAAATTGCAATGCTACTTTTTCAATGTGAAAAAGTCATTAAATAAAGTTGGCTTTAAAAGGGGAATAGCCTTCCATGAACTTAATATTTTCGAAACCATAGAAAACTATTTGGCCCGGATGGCTGATTCTTGGGGTTGGTGAACTGGAGCCAGATAGTAAATAATTCAGATGTTGTCGTTAGCCATAGAGCCTTTGTCGTAACCATTTAATTCTGTCATTGCAGTGTGAAAGTGGCCATAGATGATATGGAAACAAATGAGTATGGTTATGTTCTCTATTTATGGACAATGGAATTATATTTCATATACTTTCCAGAGTCACAAAATATTGTTCTTTCCTTTGATTTTTGTCAACCATTTAAAATAAAACTCACACTTAGCACACAGGCCATATAAAAACAGGCAGAGGGCTGGGCGTGACCTTTGGGCCATGGTTTGCTGATTCTGGCTTAACCTAACTTCAGCCTGGCTGTACCACATAGAAAAAGACTACCTCTTGAAAGCTAGCAGGTGCGGCTGGTGAGACTGGTACATTTCCTGGCACATTTCCACCCCTTCTTTCTGTATCCTGTCTCCATCCCTGTACCTCCCAAAGATTACTTGCCCCCCCAGTCAGGAGAGTTTAACACATGCAGCATGCACCAACAGCTTTAATGATTATAACTCCCAATAAACCCTTATTGGTACTGTTACAAGTGTCATTACCTTTACTTTAACTATGCCAGTTGTCTTCACAGGAAGCGATTTAGGGATTGCTATTAAGTTTTTCTCAAGCCAGACGTAGTTCAACCTGCAATGCTTTTATAGCAAAAACAAAATGTTCTATTTTTCTATCTGTTCACAGATGCCGTTCATTATTGACACAAAGATGGATATTCCATTACTGTTTCTTGGAAGACAGGATTTCCTAACCTCCATTGAAGTTAGGTAGAGACTATGTGACTGGTTTTGGCCAATGGAATGTAGACAAAAGCAGCACATGCTATATGAATGTCTGGCTCTTAAAACATCCCAAGCCATCTTTCATAGCCTCTTCTTCCCTCTTTCATCCACCCCCCTAAAAGCTGAGATACTGAAACCCCATGATATATGGAGTCACAAAATAGAGGAAGCCACCCAGAAGGGCCACCCGATCAACAATGGATATTGATTACGATTACGAAACAAACTGTTATTCTTTTGAGCAACTGATTGTGGGGTTGTTAGAGCAGCTGTCACTAATTATCCTGATTAATGTAATTTTGCAGTATTACCCAAAGATTTTATTCAACTTCTCTTTGTCTTTGATGGAGTTTATTGACAACCTCTTGTATTGCAACAATTGCTCATTTGTGGCTCCTAATTATAACAGTAAGGAAATTGTTACAAAAGTTTACAAAACCCAGCAATCACACTCCTGGGAATTTGTCTCAGAAAAAGAAACATTTATACTCAGATAAACACCTGTATAGGATTGTTCATAAGTAGCTTTAATTGTTATAATTCCAAACTGGAAACAATGGAAATGTCCCTCAAGAGATGAATGGTTGAAAAAAATGGCACTTTCATACCATAGAATGCTACTCAGGAATTAAAGGAAACAAACTATTGGATTAAAGACCTAAATGTGAGACCTGAAGTCATAAAACTCCTAAAAGGAAACATAGTTATCCCTTGGAAACCAGCCTTAGTAACACATTTATGGCTATGTCCTTTTAGGCCAGGAAAACAAAAGCAAAAGTAAACTATTGGGACTACATCAAAATAAATAGATTGTGCAGAGAGGTGCCGGCGTGGCTCAGTTAGTTGAGCATCCCACTCTTGATTTTGGCTCAGTTCATGATCCCAGGATCATGGGATTAAGCACCGTGTTGGACTCTGTGCTGAGCATGGAGCCTGCTTCAGATTCTATCTCCTTCTGCCCCTCTCCCCTGCTTGTGTTCTTTTTATCTAAAATAAAAGTTAAAAAAAAAAAGATTTTGCACAGAGAAGGAAATCATGAACAAAATGAAGAGGAACCCCCTGAATGAGAGATGGTATTTGCAAATGATAAACCCAATAAAGAGTTAATAGCCAAAACATATAAAGAACTTCTACAACTCAACACCAACCCCCCAACAATCTAATTAAAAAATGGACAGAGGATCTGAATAGACGTTTTTCCAAAGGCATGCAGATACTCAACAGACATATGGAAAGTTGTTCAATATCACTAATCATCAGGGAAATGCAAATCAAAACGGAAGTGAGAGCTCACTTCACACCTATCAGAATGGCTAGAATTTAAAAAAAGAAAAGAAATAATAGGTGTCGATGAGGATGTGGAGAAAAGGAAACCCTCATGTGCTGTTGGCGGAAATATAAGTCGGCACAACCACTGTGGACAAGAGTATGGAGGTTCCTCAAAAAATTAAAAATAGAACTACTTATGATCCAGTAATTCCACTACTGGGCATTTATCTGAAGAAAATAAAAACACTAATTCAAAACAATGCATCCTATGTTCACTGCAGCATTATGTATAGCAGCCAGGGTACGGAAGCAACCGTAGTGTGCTAGTGTCCATCGACAGATGATAAGATAAAGAAGATGTGGGTATATATCACTCAGCCATAAAAGAGAATGAGATCATGCTCGCTTCGGCAGCACAGGTGCTAAAATTGGAACGATACAGAGAAGATTAGTGTGGCCCCTGCGCAAGGATGACATGCAAATTTGTGGAGCGCACCATAAAAAATAAAGAAAAATGAAAAAAAAAAGAATGAGATCTTGCCATTTGCAAAAACACTGATGGACATAGAGGGTATTATACTAAGTGAAAGAAGTCAGAGAAAGATAAATACTACGTGATTTCGTTTATATGTGGCATCTAGGGAACAAAACAAATGAGCAAACAAATAAAACAGAAACAGACTCAAATACGTAAATAAACTGGTGTTTGCCGGATGGGATGGGCAAAATATGTGAAGGGGATGAAGACGTGCAAACTTCCAGTTATAAATAATGAAGTCATGGAAATGAAAAATACAGAATAGGGAATACAGTCAATTATATTGTAATAACATATGGTTATAGATAGTAACCATACTTACCATGGTGCACATTGCATGATGTATTCGAAAAAATACCCCTGGGGTGCCTGGGTGGCTCAGTCAGTTGAGCGTCTGACTTCGGCTCAGGTCATGATCTCATGGTGTTCATGGGTTCAAGCCCCCCGTCTGGCTCTGTGTTGACAGCTCAGAGCCTGGAGCCTGCTTCAGATTCTGTGTCTCCCTCTCTCTCTGATCCTCCCCTGCTCAAGCTGTCTCTCTCTCAGAAATAATAAAACATTAAAATTTTTTTTTTTAAAAACATACCCCAAACATACTGATACCTTCCATGACTTGGATAGATCTCCAGGGTATTAGGCAGAATGAAAAAAAAAAAAAGTCCATTTCATAAGGTCACATCCTGTGTTATTCCATTTACATAAAACATTTGTGTAATGACAACATTACAGAGATGGAAAACATATTAGTAGCGGTTGACAGAGGACAGAGAAGCTGAGGGCTGGGGTGAGAGGGTGTGTGGCTTCCTGACGAGCATGTGGGAGCTCTTGGGCATGACATTCTGTATCTTGATGGCGGTGGTGAGTATATGAATCCACACATGTGATGAAATCCACAGATCTACACACATACATCATACTGATGTCTACTCCCTATCAAATTATGGAAGACGAAGTTGCTGAAAGGAATCGAGCTGGCACACTCTTATTGCAACTTTCTGTCAATCTGTAATTATTAGAAAACAACCATAGATAAAGCCCTTACTCTATGTTGGGGTCCAGGCATTTTTCCTGGGTCAACTCAGTCCTCATAACATTATGAGGTGGGTATTTTTATCCTCGTTTTACAGATGTGGAAACTAAGGAATTAACAGATGAAATAACGCAACGAAGCCCCCACAACTAAACACTGATGGAACGAGGAGGCACATTAGGTTATCCGCACCCACAGACCACCTTCCTCACTTGTACATCTACTCTGCATTTTCTCAAGAACAGTACCTTGTCATTTTAGTGCCACTTGGTAAATGGACATTACTTTGATATGAAAGCGAAAGAAAGATACTGGAACTTGAAATGCTTTTATGGTCGCCAGCAGGGAGAGATGACACTTAAGTCTATAAAAAAGAGTGGCTAAATAGCACCACATCCAGAACGTCTCCATGGCTAACACGTCCCCGGATGAAAGCCGAACACAACTGCTTACCCAGATCTAACAGTGTTTGTTAATCGATTATGGGCCAACTTCCTTCATTGGGTCTGTAAATTCTGAGTTTACTGTCCTGGCATGGAAATGATTTATTTTTGTTTTACTTTGCTGGTTATATTTTACATCCAGGGAAGCATGTAAATCCATTTCCCCCAAAGCTTTAAACAGAATAATTCTGGGACTTCAAAACAATTCCCCCTATGACTTTTCTTTTTAAATTCAGAGGAAAGTACTTAAAATAGAAAATGGGCTACGGGAATTGGGTGTTTGTGGGCATCTGAGGAGTGCTCCCCTCTGGTCCACCTGATTACCTAAAATGGACTTGGCTTTTGTAATTGCATCTGAACGTGGCATCAGCCACTTCCTGCTGGGCTCCAGGGCGGTTATTTGGAGACCCCGTGGGTTGTAGGCACGGTGAGGTGGACTTGTTGCTTAGAGGCCCACAGAGAGAATAATGCTGATTCTGACTCTTTACACAGTGTAGCTCTGCTGCCTGTGACAACAATGAAGACGATAAGGCAGAGAGTGAAAATCTGTGGTAATCAAGAAGAGGTGGGACTTAACTTTAGGAGAAGTTGGATGAGAGAAACACCTCCACAATCAAATCGAAAGCCTAACCAGGGCCTGCGAGGCCCTTCAAAATCTGCCCACTGCCTCTCTCTCCAGACTCATCACCTGCCAGCCTTCCTTCGCTTTCTCTGCTTTTGGCACGCTGACCTTGCAATTTCTCAAGCATGCCAAACTCAGTACTGCCACAGGATCTTTGCATGTTCTGTTCTTCCTGGAGCACGGTCCCAATGGATCCTCACACAGCAATTTCCCTGGCTTTAAAGGGGTCCCTCCTGAAATGTCTTCTTCCCAGAGAAGTTGTTACTCAAATATGATAAATGTATTTATTTTTTAAAATTATTTATTTATTTATTTTGAGAGCGAGTGAGCGAGCATGCAGAAGTGGGAGTGGGGGAAGGGCAGAAGGAGAGAGAATCCCAAGCAGAATCCATGCTGTCAGCACAGAGCCTGATGTGGGGCTCGGACCCACAAACCATGCAATCATGACTTGAGTTGAAATTAAGAGTCAAACATAACCTTTGGAGCCACCCAGGCACCTCGATGATAAATGTATTTAAAGTGACCTCCTTACTATCATCTCCATCCTCTTGTTCTTATTCAGTTTTTTTAATTTAGTGTTTTAGCATTTATCACTATTTGAAATTACACTCTGCATTATTTGTCACTTGTTTATTATCTCTCTCAATAAAATATAAATTCCTCACAGGATGATCTGTTTTCATTCGCTGCTGTATCCTCAGCATCTAGAATATTTGCTGGCACATCAGAAGCTCTGTGCTTTACTTGAAGGAACAAGTAAATAAGTGCTGTGCCCACCAGAACTTGTCCCTTTGATTACTCTTATCTTTACCTGCCAGCCCCAGGCTCATTGTGTTCCAGGTTTGCTTATTGTCTTTTTAAGAAACCTGTATAGACTTCTGAGCTACAGATGGTTTGTTTACTTTTTTTTTTTTTTTTAATATTTTTATTTATTTCTAGGAGAGAGAGAGAGACAGCGTGAGCAGGCGAGGGTCAGAGAGAGAGAGGGAAACACAGACTCTGAAATAGGCTCCAGGCTCTGAGCTGGCAGTTAGCACAGAGCCTGATGCGGGGCTCGAACCCACGAACCGCGAGATCATGACCTGAGTGAAAGTCGGACGCTTAACCGACTAAGCCACCCAGGCGCCCCAAACAGATGGTTTGTTTTCAATGTCGCCTTTTTTCTTAGTGTCCTGTGTGTTTTCTGAGCTATCTCTATGGGTTCTTGGCCTCCTGGTTCATTCTGCTCTTCTCTGTCTGCTCTTCTCCAGGGTTAGGCCATTTGCTGCTAATTCTGACCCTTCGAGACTTGGCTAATGACTGGTCTCTGGACCGAGGCTGGCAGTGACCTCTAGGACCGGAAGAAGTCCCCGCCCTCTACACAGTGTACCAGTTGACGCTCCAGTGTGGTCCTGTCCACCTCCTCTTGTTTGTTAGTCATCTTGAGCCCCCAGCTTTCATTCAAATGTTCAGCCCATCTTTTCTTTCCATGTCTGCCCTGCTCACCCCTCACCCGGGCTCTCCCCTCCCATCCTGACACAGCCCCTTGCTGGAGAAAATCTCTCAGAGAGGCTTTATTGAAATGCAATTTGGGCTGGAAGCCGGAAAACCTGGTATCAGAGCAGGAAAAACAGTGTGCACGGAAGTATGACTTTTTCACCTATCACCCTCTACAGACTTCTGTTTGAAACTGACCCTGTTACCATAGGCTTACAGAGACTGAGCCTGGCACATTCCGAATATAATCGTTACAAGTACTTGAGGGGTAAAACATAAAATTGCTATGAATTTTTAGAAGTCCTTGAGTCTCAGATCCTATTTCCATGTTCAGACAAGACTAGATCAACGATATCGCAGCAAGTAAGTCTCCATTTGTTTAAAAAAAAACAATGAAGGAAAGATCCTTACTATTTATGCTAATTTTTTTACACCCAGCAGGTGATTTTATCTGACATCCAGCTCTTCCTGGTATTAAGGGAAAACTCATAAGAAAATCACAATTCACCTTGTAATTTATATTTTATTTATTTATTTGATGTTTATTTATTTTTGAGACAGAGAGAGAGAGACAGACAGACAGAGCATGAGCAGGGTAGGGGCAGAGAGAGAGGGAGACACAGAATTCAACACAGGCTCCAGGCTCTGAGCTGTCCCCACAGAGCCTAAGACCGGGCTTGAACCCACAAACCATGAGATCATGACCTGAGCTGAAGTCAGATGCTTAACTGATTGAGCCACCCAGGCGCCCCTGTAATTTATATTTTTAAAGGTGATTTTTCATTTCATGCTGCAGTATATTTACTTATTTGTTTGCTTGTTTACTTATTAATCTTAATCTGTTCAGTGAATATGGAGAAATGAGTGGGTGAAAGATATAAGAAGTAGAAGTCTGTATGTCATTAAATTAGGTATTATTAGGCATAACAGATGCATCAAAATACATGTTTTTATCAGGTAGTATTGAATGGCCAAAGGAATAGAATGTGAAGAAGAAAAAAGAATGGCGCAACTTCTACTTGCAGGAAAGTGAAGTAGATGTATTTTTCCCTGCTTTCCTTCTAATTCAGCCAACGTTCCCTCCCCCAGGACATTAGATATAAAAGAGGCTTGCTCAGATCCTGAAATGTGGAGACCAGACAGCAGATCAGGAAGGGTCCTCAGGCCTGAGGAACCACACGGCGGTGAGAGCGCCTGCGTCTGTTTGGTGCTTGTATATCCCAGACTGAGAGTGGAAGATGAAACCTGGCATTGCCAGCAGGCGGCCTGGAAAAGCCTCTAGAAAAGCCTGCTCTCTTGAGCCAAAGGAAAAGGAAAGGAATTGTCTAGCAAGACAGAAAGCCTTTAGACAATAACAAGACTATTTCCTTCACCCCAACCCCCACAAAGACTGAGTGTGGAGTGTAAGCCTCCACCCTGGCTACGACAGGGCATATGGGCCCCTCTTCCATCCGTGTCCTGGCACTGAAGGAGCCAGTGACAAGAGCCCTCCCACTGTGGTCTCAGTGAGCCCCCCTCTCCAGGGAATGTGGTCTTCACCCCCCACACAGTGTCAGGGGGGCTGCCCCTCCTCCCCCCAGCTGGGGAAATTGGTAGAAGGCCACCCGGAGAGACTGAACTCCCCCTCAGCTCAGCATTAACCAGGATTCTGCCTCCCCGACCCCACCACTACCCCTGACACCACCATAACGGAGGCCCAGCTGGGAACCTGGACTTTGACCTGTGCTTGGCTTTAATGAGGTAGAGTGTGGGAAGAAGCCTGATGGAACACAAAATCTAAATGAGATCCATAGCCTTATAATATCCAAAATGACCAGGTTTCAATTAAAAAAATCACCTTTGTATTTCATACACCAACATTATTTAAAAAAAAAAAAAGAGGAAACCAATATAGAGTTGCTAGTATTTATTGTGCCAAGAAAAATTATTTTTAAAAAAACCCGCCATTTATTTTCACCATCATTTCATAAAAGAAAGGGTATTTTAATCTCAAAATGAATGAGAAGGATGTAATTTTAGAAGAAAAGAAAGTCCTTTAAATTGAAGAAATTTGTTCTGTGAAAACCTTATTGCAGTCATTCTAATTTCTTTTTTTCTCTCTATTTTCCTTATTTGACTAAAATCAGTAAAATATGTTGTCACAGATCAGCACAGGTCTACAGACTGGCATTTGGAAGAAAACAGTTCAACGATGATGGAGAAATTCACAATGAAAGATACAGAGAATCTGATCAAGACAAGAACAGAAACAACTCAGCAGCTGTGCCAGGTTAAGAGTTGCCCCTGTTCTTCTGTCTGGAGTCCTAGAAGTTAATATCTCTCTAGCCTTTAGAACCTTCTCACATGATCCCTTGAAGCATCTTATTATCTTGACCATCAGAAAGACTCTGGACCCAGAAAAACAGGAAATGTTTCACCTTATTGCTATTCATGGACTTAATTCCGAACTGGATGCTTTAACTTTTTCAAGCCAAATTCATCTTGCTCTTAATTTTCCGTCTCTAATTTTTGCTCATTTTCTTGTTTCATGTTGTTCTTTAGAATTCAATGGCCAGGTCTTCCTGTCCCAGATCTTGGCTTCCTCTCCACCATAATTCAGATTTCCCTACAGGGTCAAATGTTGTAGATTGCTTTGGGTATACCATCCCTCTCAGCTCGACTATTCTAGGAATTTTTTCCCGAGAACCACACCCTTGGCAGGCAACTCTTCCACCTGGTTTACTTGTTTCACCAGAAGAAAACAGACAGTAACAAAAACTTATCTATATCTTATACAAATACTGTGTAATGTATAGTTTAACATAAAAGTTATGTGTAGAGGACAGCTACTGTTTTTACTTGCAAAGCATTCTTCACTCCTTCCTCTTTTTTTTTTTTCCATGTTTATTTATTTTTGAGACAGTGAGAAACAGAGCATAAGCGAGGGAGGGACAGAGTGAGAAAAGGAGACACAGAATCCGAAGCAGGCTCCAGGCTCCCATCTGTCATCACAGAGCCCAACGCAGGGCTCGAACTCACGGCCACGAGATCATGACCTGAGCCAAAGTTTGATGCTTAACCGACTGAGCCACCCAGGCGCCCCTCGCTCCTTCTTTTAATAGCAGCACTCCAGTTTTACTTTGCCGGATAATCCACATTCCCTCGAAAATAAACTGGGAGGACCAGTCATTCAAGATGCTGTCTCCGACTACCCCCATCTCACATGTCAAGAGGCTGCCCCCAAACCCGCATTAAGCTAATCACACTCTCTACCAGGGTCTTAGAATTTGAATATCTGACCTAGTAGAACTGGGACAGAAGTATCATTACTGCTGAAACATTCCAATCACAGCACCTTGAATAGACTGCATTTTATTTATGAAATGTCAGTTCTCAGAGCTGCCCTGCTTCCTATTTTTCTTGATTTAGCCTTTCTTTTTTTTTTTAATTTTTTTTCCTGTTCTCTGCTGTTTTATAATCTTCCAGTTAGGCCACCTCCTTCTCCTCTGACCTTTTTCCTTTCTTACGTTAATCGGAATCTTACAATCAGATGCCAACAATCAAATAGTCTGGCAGATACACTTTGCTTATTTCTCAAAATAGTCATGATAAAAATTGCTGAGGTTTATTGAGGACCTACCGGACAGGCATTGTGCTAAGTGTTTAATACCTTTGACGTTTTGCTGGTGAGCATATTAAGGTTTGCTGAGAGAAAATAGCTTGCCTGAAATTACAATGCAGTAATGTAGAGGACATGGGGTTGAATCTCATGTCTGACCTCTCACACCGCCTCCAATCGTGACAGGCAAAGAGTGCTTTGTGTTGATTTCATGGTATAAGTACAGACTCCTCAGTAAAATGTATAAAGCTTGGAATTAATAACAACCTTTCAGATCTTTTAATATATGGCATTCTGAATATATGAAATCTCAAGGTTTCAGACCCATCCTGAGAAAATAGTCTGGAGACCCTCTTTCAAGCATTGCCTTATTATTAAAGTCTATTTTCCCCTCTTTTTGTTAGATCAGATCTGTGTGGCATAAAGAACACATTTAGGCATCTAGAACATGCTGCAATACTGCATGTTAAGCCAAAAGAGGGTGTAGGAGGGAAAGGTACAGGGGAGGGTCCTGATTCTATTCAATCAACAATGTTAACTGAATACTTATCCTCTTGTGTGTACACGGCTAGGCACTTGAAGATCAGAGAAGAAAAATATCCAGCTCTTTGCAGCCCAAAGAGCTCATGGTCAAGTGGGTTAAGAGACAAATAAACAAACTAGACAAATGATTTGATTTTTTGATAATTAACATAACAAATATTTCAATTTAATTACAAATTTTGATTTACGTGGGTATACTATAACTTATGCTCCATGTATAAATATTCAAATAAATAGAAAAAGTCATTCAAACTGAAATAATCCTTTGACAATGGCTAGAAATGGACAACATGCCCAATGTGCAGTCTTTGCTAGAATAATGATGTCTTACATATTACAAGGGTTGTAAAACACAGTTGTACCCAAACAATAAAGTTGTGCTCAATGGAAAAGTATTTAGCACAGCTTCAGTTTTAAAATACAAATTTAGGGGCACTTGGGTGGCTCAGTCGGTTAAGCGTCCGACTTCGGCTCAGGTCATGATCTCATGGTTTGTGGGTTCGAGCCTCCCGTCGGGCTCTGTGCTGATGGCTAGCTCAGAGTCTGGAGCCTGTTTTGGATTCTGTGTCTCCCTCTCTCTCTGACCCTCCCCTGCTCACAGCTGTCTCTTTTTCTCTCAGAAATAAATTTAAAAAAACATTTAAAAAATATTAAAAGATAAAATAAAATACAAATTTAAATTAACTAAAATAAAAAATTTGTTTCCTCAGTTGCATGAACCGTATTTCAAGTGCACAGTAACCACAAAAGTAATGCTTACTAACTAGCCAAATATTTCAGTGTGATTTACATTTTCTCACTGATATCACACTGCATATGAATGAGCTAAATTTGAAGCACCAAGGAAGGTAAAGCTTATGCAGATATGAGAATTTGTGTTGAAATGGAAACTTTCTATAACAAATAAGGATAATGGTTTTCAGAACTTTTAAGGTGATTTAATCACCTATGATTTTCATTATAATTGACAGAGTTCTATAAATTGACTACAAGGATTGCAGGAAAATTTTGGACATTGGGCTTTGTTGATACTGGTAAATGTAGAGCTACTTTTAAAGTTTATGCAATTCTCTTTAGTTTTTTAAAATTGTTTATGTCTTTATTTTATTTTGAGAGACCAAGAGTGAGCGGAAGAAGGGCAGAGAGAGAGGGAGACACAGAATCCGAAGCAGGCTCTGACATGGGGTTCGAACCCTCAGACCCTGAAATCATGACTTGAGCTGAGGTCAGACACTTAACTGACTGAGCCACCCAAGCACCCCTATGCAATTCTCTTTAGAATTTGCTGTTCTTACTGGAGGAATTTACTAAATTTGGGCAGTTTTTATGTTTTTGCTTCAAAGTCGAATCCATTCTGTAAGTATGATGAACCAGTTTAGTCAATATGGATGGAAATAGGAAACAATGATGTTTGGCACTCATTCCATTTTACTAGAAAACTCAAGTATGTTTGGAACATTTTGAGTATCTAAATCTACTTTCTTAACCGCAAATTTCATGAAATTTAAAGACAGACCAAATATTTTGATGAAATTGACATCTGAATTAAGATACGTTATATAAAAGGTTGTGGTATTGATTTATAATGAGAGGTCTATATTTGATCTTCATCTTTCCTGGCACATGGCTCCTAAAACCTTTGTAATTTCCTAGGTGATGAGAACTATAGGAGCATCTTTTGTTGCTAGGTCCTAAAAAAGTTCCAGAAGAGAAAAAGGTGAGGTGGTTATTTATGAGAAATTCCTTTCCACCACACCTGAGTTTATGCTAATAAGGTGACTTTTGGAAAGCCCCTAAGGGTGGGAGCTGGTTGTCAGAGAAATCAATCATGGTGAGAGGGTTGGCGTTTTCAGGTCTACTGAGGTCTGGGAGAGGGCTAGTAGTTGGTTGTTTGCCAAAACCCACTGATGTAATCGATCATGTCTACATAATGAAGACTCCACAAAAACTCAACAGGTTAGATTTCAGAGGGGTTCCATGTTGATAAAAACATGGAGGTGCTGGGGCAGTGGCACACCTGGAGAACGAGAAGCTCCAGCCCCTTCCCACATACCTTGCTCTACGATTCTCTTCCATATGAGTATCTCTGAGTTATAGCCCTTTATAATAACCTGGTAATCCAGTAACTAAACGTTTTCCCGAGTTCTGTGAGCTGCTCTAAAAAATTAATCAAATTCAAGGAGGGGATTGTGGGAACCTCTGATTTATTGTGAGGTGGTCAGAAGCACAGGTGAAAAACTGGACTTGGGATTGGCATCTAAAGTGGGGAGGGCAGTCCTGTGGGACTGAGCCCCTAATCTATAGAATCTGATGCCATCTGTAGGTAGATAGTGTCAAAATCGAGTTAAATTATAGGGCACCCATCTGGCGTCACAGAATTGTTTAATGTGTGGGAAACTCACACATCTGGTGTCAAAAGTGGAATAGTTTTGTTGCTCTCAATAGTATTGAAAGTAGACACTTAGGAAGAGTGTCTTTTCCTTTACAAATAAACACTGAATTTTGATGATTTTATTCAAAAACCCTAAAATATAGTCATTAGTAACTTTCACTTTGATTATTCAATGGATGATAACACTTTAGATATACTGAATTAAATAATGTTTATTACTAAAACTAATGTCATCTATTTTTACTTTTTATAACTTGCTACTAGAAATATTATATGTATTTATGTCAGACACCAGATCACAGAGTCAGGAAGTTCAGAAAACACCAAGCAGGATAACTGAAATAAAAGAAAATAACCCTCAGACCTACACCCAGGGGTGTAGTTTTCGAATTACAGAAAATCAGAGATGAAGAAAAAAGTCTGAAAGAAGCCAGGGGAGAAAAACACCTTATGTATGCAACACAAAGATAAGAATTATATCTCATTTCTCTTCAAAAACTGTGCAAGTAAGAAGAGAGTAGAGTGAAATATTTACAATGCTGAGAGAAAAACCCTGCCAACCTAGAATCCTGTACCCTACAAATTTATTTTTTCAAAAGTGAGGAAGAAATAGACTTCCTCAGACCAATAAAAATTGAGAAAATATGTTGCTGGTAGATCTGCCTTGCAAAATATGTTAAAGGAAGCTCTTTAGAGAGAAGAAAAATAACATAGATTAGAAACTCACATCTTTATAAAATAAGGAAGAACATTAAAGAAGGAATAAAAGAAGGAGAATAAAAATTTTTATTTTTCTTATTTTAATTGATCTAACAGGTTACAATTTCTTCAAAATAATAATGTCAACAATGTATTATGGATATAATAAGGATTATGTATCCTTATACACACTTGTGTGTGTGCACAAGTGTGCACGAGTACACACACACACACACACACACACACACACGGTAAAACTTTGGTTTGTGAGCCTAATTTGTTCCAGAAACATGCTTGTAATCCAAAGCACTTGTATATCCAAGCAAATATCCCCATAAGAAATAATATAAACTCAGATGATTCATTCCACAACCCCAAAATAGTCATATAAAAATGCTTACAATGCTGTAGTATAACACAAAATAGCAAAGAAAATAGAAAATAGAAAGAAAAAAATAATCAAATGAACCTGCACTTCCCTTTGAAAATCTCTGTGGCTGGGGTGAGGGAGACAATAGAGAGGAGAGTTATTGTGTAGGATGACTTTCACTACCACTAATGGAATCACTGCTATCTACTGGCTCAATGGAATCTTTTTCTGCGTGGGGGCCATTGTATATGCTCATACAGATGTTGACTACATTATGGTATTAACAAACTCTTGTCATATACTGTATTTAATGTAACTGGCAGGCAATAAGGCAGCAGAAGAAAGGGTCTATATCTGCAAGCAGCCTGCCCTAGAAGGAAACAAAGCCTTCTTAAGCTTGCTCTTGTCTGGAAAAGCAAAGGACTGTCCATGGGTGCTTTCAAGTGGCCAAAAATACATAGTGCCAGTTGTGGGCACTTTCCAAAGTTCTGAAAAATCACTGATTTCTGCCAAACACTGCAGCCTGAGACCGAGATCTGAGCATAGGTGTCGATCACCGACAATCCCGCGATGAGAGAGAGAGAGAAAGAGAACAACCATTGGCTCAGTTGTGATCATGTGACATTCAGCATCCTGTACTACTCATATTGCAAGACATTGCTGGTTTATCAAGTTAAAATTTACTAGAAATGTTTGCTTATCTTGTGGGACACTCGCAGAACAAGTTACTTGCAATCCAAGGTTTTAGTGTATTTTCCAAGGATGATACTTCTGAGAAATGAAATTAGTTAAAAGATAAAGAGCCCAAATAATTTGACATGTATTGCTATAGCTGTAATTTTCTGTTAGACATTTTCTCCACCTAGAAGTTGATGTGGTCAGTTTGCCTGTGGCCTTGCGTCATCGATGCAGAAGGAACACATTTAATGTGTCCTTCCCCTGTACTTTATCCCTATAAAGTGTTGCTGCCTCAGGAAATGAGGTACAGACCTCCAGGTTGTTCCAGTTTTGACTGTTCACAATTTAACCTTGAAAACTTTCACGTTTATGCTAATTAGCCCACACAAACAAATGTATATCCCAAGCAGTCCTATGAAAAAATAATTTTGACACGAATTCCTCAACTGTTTCAGCCAATAAAGTTCTCCCTAATTTAATCTGGGAAACACAAATACAGAAAAAAATAACAGTCCGAACTAGGTACGACTGCTAATGTTAACACAGATTGTACAGAATTTGTTGTTGATCGTTCTGGGCAGGTATTTTTAGGCTAGTTCTGTTTCATAGAAAACACAAGGAGGTGTTCCTTTCTCATTCAGTTTATGTGATTCTTCTTGACATTATTGGGATACTACATAAAGATCAAGTACACAAAATATTAGCTAATAAGCTGATAGCAGGAAAAACAACAATTTACACAAACAGAATTTACATGAATTCTCTCTGCTGTATTTCCAACAAATAGAGCTATAAGCACTCAATTGCTGACGGAATCTAACTTATTACACAAAAGCCAATTACCATACAGGGGATTGTTTTCCTCTCCACCTCTTCGGGTAATTTCTTTTGAGATTGTAAGGGGCTTTATAACACTTTCAAGGAAGTGCTTCTTTCTAAAAGGTGTTTATCTTTAAATGTAACAAATAAGGCATTTATTTTTCAAATTGTAAAAGGCACACTGAAGATCACACTATGTCCAGAATTAAAATGTTCAGCGCATCATCAGAAACTCAGGAACGCTAAGAGATGTTAGTCAAGTGTGCTAGAAAACCTGTCTCATACCATTTCGGTTTCCTTTGTAGTAAGTTTCCTAATCCTCCTCCTCACAATCCATACCATGTTTTTACACATCTAAAGTGAGAGGCTTATAGGCATAGACAAATACTGACCTCCTGTTAAATTTACAACAATCCCTATATTCTGACAACGGCCATCTACTCACAGCAGAACACTAGGAAAGGATTATGTAAAAATATGTTTTTTTCTTTAATGGCACTCAACACTGCCCCTATATTCGTCCAACTTTAGATCTTCATCTTTATACTTCTCCAAGTTTAGATCTTCTTAAGCTGAGTCATTGCTGGTAATAATCATTTCAACATCAATAATAATAATTTCTTTATTAAACCTGTCATAACTTAAGGTATTTTAGACTGGTGTCGATTAGACATATATCTCTCCTCTACCCAAATAATTATTTTTTCAGCTATAGGTTATATGTATTTGAAAGCTGAGTTAATTTAGGCTATGTTTATATTACACTTTGTGTGATATACTATGAAATTTAAAGGTAGAATCCTAACAATTCCCCTAACAGGTGAATTAGACCCTGTAGCCGTAGAATGCTGAAGAATCCAAAGTATCTAACCTATTTGGGGTGCCTGGGTGGCTCAGTCGGTTAAGCGTCCGATTTGGCTCAGGTCATGATCTCACAGTTTGTGGGTTTGAGCCCCACATCAGGCTCTGTGCTGACGGCTAGCTTAGAGTCTGGAGCCTACTTCAGATTCTGTGTCTCCCTCTCTCTCTGACCCTCCCCTGCTCATGCTGTCTCTCTCTCTCTCTCTCTCAGAAATAAATAAAACATTAAAACAAAAAGTATCTAACCTGTTTGATTACCTCTCTTTTCTTATCTTTAAAGGATGAATATAATTGTGGGATCGGCCTATTGCATATTCTGAGTGTCATTGGTGATGACATCATTTCCTAACCGAATCCAAGTTCGAATTTGTATCAGGTGGGAGACTTTGCTTTCAGGAAAAAGAATACTGATATGACAGTGACTTTAACAATAGAGGTTCATGAATAGAACTAGAGCAACAAAAATCCTAGGGCGGGGTTGAGGCAGGTGAGCAAGGCAGAGCACTAGGTTGGCCTGAGGGCGCGCCTGGCAAAGACTCCTCTCAGCACCCTATGAGGTGACCGTCCAGGCACCGCGGGCCACACCTCCACTTATCCCAACTCTAACCCTGCAAGACAGGAGCAGAGTTTCTATTGTGGGCCTCACACTCTCATCAAGGAAGAAGAACATTTCAAAGAATGTTCCTACTCCAAAAATGGATTTCTCCTCAAGTCTCCTTGGCCAGAGCAGGGTCACATGCAAGCCCTTATCTGAGAAGGAAATCGGAAAGTTTCTAGAACTTCAGCCTTAGCAGCTGGAGACAAGCTCAGGACTGCAAAGGAAGAAGAGCTGGAGAAAAGCTGTGGGCCAGGCAGCCATGGCGTGTTCTCAATAAAGAAAAATAAATAATGCATTTCTCTCACTTGTCATTATTATCTGAGGGTTTTGATAGAGGCTGCAGAGATGGAGAACAAGGCATTTCCGAAGTGCACTTACTTTCTTACTTTGTGAGACAACTATTTCACAACTTCCTCTTTCCTCAGCTTTCTAGAAGCCCCGTTCCCTACCATTGTTCCTGGTCTGTGGCCTTTGTCCTTGCTTTGGTTACAAACTGGAAGGATTCTGAAGAGGACTTCTGGGTGCCCTTGGCATCGAAACTGCCATCCCACTGGGACCTGAGCACAGGACTCTGCATTCCTGATGCAGTCGGTAGACTCTCATTTGCTACCAGTCACCAAACTTACCCACGGGATCCCATCTTTTCTCATTTTCAAGGTCATCTCCTGTACCGTAATTCTCTTCTCTGTTGGAGTCATTCTGTCAATATGTCAACATGGGGTAGTGGCTCGCTTCTTAATCAAGTAAAACAAACAAACAAAACCTATCCTGGGCTCTTCAGGTCCCTCGAAGAATCACAGGTTTTACCTGTCCATGTCGATAGGAAAACACTTCGAAAGTGTTGGCTCTACTACCTTATTTTCTCCTCAGCTTCTTCTGTTGTGCCCGAATCGCGAGTCCCCAGAGACCACCAAGGAGCCGACACTGATGCAAGTACTTGAGGGTCTTTATTACAAGCTTGAGCAGGGGCTCATCCATCAACCGGCACAGCGGCAGCAGGGTGAAGCCCCAAACAATGGCGAGCAGGGTTTTTATGGGGTAAGGGATGGGGTGTTATGGTGCACACGTTGTACGTATAGCATCATCACATAGGCTCCGATTATAATTGTACAACATCCACGGTAACAGCTTTGACCATTCAGTATCTGTGAGGCATCCGTTACTTTCCGCGGGACCCAATCATGACCTTTGAGAATCCTTTGAAAATGACCAATTATGAGGTGAGCTCAAAGGGCCTACGGGGAGTTTAGGCAAGTGGTGAGTGATTGGATAGTTTGTGCAGAGTAACTATGAGCAGTTTCCAGCCCTGACTCAGACCACAGGAATGTTACACATTTCTTTTGATTGGCTGATCCAAGGGTGGTCTGAGGGTGGCTTCAGCTGAAGCTTTTCCTGGAACTGGGTCTACGTGCAGCACGAGGTTGCTCTTAATGGAGGACTTAATTACAGGCTCCTCACTTCCAATCAATCTTTGAACCCACAGCTTCACGAAAACCAGTTTTATTACTACTACTTACTTTGACGAATCTAACAAACCTGGGTTTTCTCAACAAGCAGCTGGTGAGACGGCTGAACAACCCTTTCCTCTTGAAACAACTCCTTCCAGGGCACTGCCTTTGCGTTGCATTCTTCCCACCCACTTGCAGAAGCGACCTTACCCTCAGTGCGGAAGCGTCCTACTGCCCCAGCTTCGGTTGCGTTCTTTTTAAACTTTTTCCACTCAGACCCTCGTGTCCTCTTTAGAGCTCATGGATTTAAATTCCCTGACCTCCCCACCAGCTTTCACGTGGATACCCATCTTTGCCTACTTGACATACCCTCTAATAGGCAACTCTTCCAAAGTAGAACTCTTGATTGTCCCCCATAGCCGGCTCCTTCTCTGGTCTTCAGTACATGTCATCTCTATCCATCCAGTTGTACAGGCCAGAAGCTTAGTATTTATTCTTGATTCTTCCCTTTCCATCATCCTCCACAGCTAATCCACTGGCAAGTTCTGCCATCTTGTTTTTCTAAATATATTCACACACACACACACACACCTTTTCTCACTTCCATTGCTACCTATCAGAATCATCTTTAGCTCTGACTATGCATGGGCCTCCTAGCTGGTCTCTCGATTTCTATTCTTATTTATCTATAATATAGTGTCCACATGGCTCCCTATTTCACTCAAATTCAATCCAAAATTATGCTTTGACTCATAAGACCTGCATGATTGGGGCCCTCCCTGACTCTGCACTTATCTCCTATATGCTTCTTTTTAACTAGTGCATTCCAGACCCCCGAGTCTCCTAATCGTTGTTCCCATGAGTAATGCTTATTTTATTCTGAAAGTTTTTCCATGTGCTGTTCACTCTGCCAGGGGTAATGCTCTTTCGTCAGATCTTCTCACGCCTTGGCCCCCCTCCCCTGAATTCACCTCTGTATTCAGATGCTGCATCAAGAAGCTTTCAATGCTCATCCTGTCTTAAATGGCATCTCTTGGGGCGTCTGGGTGGCTCAGTCTGTTAAGTGTTCGACTTCGGCTCAGGTCACAGTCTTGTGATTCATGAGTTGGAGCCCTGCATCCGGCTCTCTACTATTAGCACAGAGCCTGCTTGCGATTCTCTCTCTCTCTCTCTCTCTGCCCTTCCCATACTTGTGTTTTCTCTCTCAAAACCAAACAGGGGCGCCTGGGTGGCTCAGTCGGTTAAGCGTCTGACTTCAGCTTAGGTCATGATCTCACGGTTCGTGGGTTCAAGCTCCGCGTCGGGCTCTGTGCTGACTGCCAGCTCAGAGCTTGGAGCCTGCTTCAGATTCTGTGTCTCCCTCTCTCTCTGACCCTCCCCTGCTCACGCTGTCTCTCTCTCTCTCTGAAATAAATAAAAACATTAAAAACAAAGAGACAAACAAATAATAACCAAACTTTAAATAGCACCTCTCACTGTTATTTCCCCATCAATTTCTATTTCCTTACTCTGCAGTATGTTTTCTCATGTCACTTATCTCTACCTAACATTATATTAAATGTTTATTTGTTGCATGCATATTGTATATACTTGTTTATTAGAAGGTATGTTCTATGAGGACAGTCATTTTTATTGTTATATCCCTATCACATAAAATAAAATAGTGCTTCCACACAGTAATGAGTGCTCTATATTTGTTGAATGAATGAATGAAAATGAAAATAACATTGTAGGGGAGAAGAGAATGGCTTTTAAGAGTGCAAAAGCCCTACATTACATGAAATCTTTTATTTTAAAGTTTATTTATTTGAGAGAGTGAGAGAGCAAAAGAGAGAGAGAGAGAGAATATGTGAGTGGGAGAGGGGCAGAGAGAGAGAGGGAGAGAGAATCCCAAGCAGGCTCTGTACTCTGTGCTGGGGCTTGAACTCACAAACTGTGAAATCATGACCTGAGCCGAAATCAAGAGTCAAACGCTTAACCGACTGAGCCACCCAGATGCCCTGTGAGATCTTTTATTTTTAAATAATAATTAAATTTAGTAATATAATAGGACCAGAGCCGTGGTGATGTCAGGGCGACCTTCATACTAGGCATATCTAGATGATTGGCAATACGTACATACAGATTCTGCTTATAAACTTCCAGGGAAACAGGGATTGTATGAAATTTATTATATTTGCCTACCTACTGAAGAACTAACTATGTCATAGGCTCAGGACCACTGTGAGAAGGGTATCATTATTATATGTTTGGTCACCAAATATTTCTTGCCTATTTTATTCAAAGGTTTTTCCTGATAAAACCATACTGAAAATAAATAAAGAAATATACACATATCTGGGTGTAAAAGCAAAGATTACATTGCTTTGTTTTAAAAGCTCAGGCCATTGGGTGCCTGGGTGGCTCAGTTGGTTAGGCATCTGATTTCGGCTCAGGTCATCATCTTGCTGTTCATGGGTTGGGGCCCTGCGTGGGGCTCTGTGCTGACAGCTCAGAGCCTGGAGCCTGCTTCAGATTCTGTGTCTCCCTCTGTCTCTGCCCCTCCCCCGCTCATGCTCTGTCTCTCTCTCAAAAAAATAAACGAACATTAAAAAAATTAGAAAATCAGAGCTTGTACCAAATCCAGTTCTTGAACTCCACCATAATGACAGTGATCTAAGGAATGTTTCATTGTTCTCACCCTGGGTTCCACAGCATCTGGGGCCATGTAACTCTACAGCGCCTAGTAAATAGGAAGAACAGCCTCTGAACACCACTCGGTGCTTCCTCACTAAGCCCTGTGGTCCTTTGAAAAGCATGTGACCCTAATCATAGTGCCCAGCATAGGAACGGGGGGCTGTATTGCAGGCCCTCACTAACTCAGGTCCTTGACCTCCTGTAAGCTGCATAGAAAGTAGGGCTCTGATCTTCACTTGAGGAAACCTGTCTCTTTCACCCATTGTCACCGTCATTCTTTCAGTCTCAGAGTTTCTGAGATCCTTCCAAGCCCTTGGGCCGTTCAAGTCATCTCAAAAGCAAGAGTTCCTAATTCTATCCTAGGGGCAAGAACTCAAAGCCAACACCTTTGATTCTTCCGACTTCTTTTACAGCAGGAAGAAAAGTCCATGGGTCCACCAATTACTATCTCCATCAACTGTCTACTTCCATGGACAAAATGTGCATGCTCTACTCTAGAACGAATACATCGGTCGTCATACACATTGCATAGAGTCCGGGGGCCCCAGCG
The DNA here is from genome assembly GCA_017311185.1 of Proteles cristata cristata. Lineage (NCBI taxonomy): Eukaryota > Metazoa > Chordata > Mammalia > Carnivora > Hyaenidae > Proteles > Proteles cristata. The sequence continues at coordinate 48,293 of JAESUZ010000067.1, read as the reverse complement.
TTCTCTAATGACCGAGGCATTGATGACAGCATGAAAAGATGACTCAGTGACAGGAAAGGACAATGACGTGACTGTTACCATTGTTGCCAAGTAATAAAGCTGTAATTATTCTGTACTGCAACTTTGTAAATCTAATATGATTAAAATATCAACAATTATTTAATTATGAAGTTTCATGTTGTCTGTTAATATGACTGCAAGTCCGAAGAAGAGAAAGTCATCCTTTTAATAAAGTAAATGGCTTTAATTAAATGACTATTGAACGCTTACACACAGTAGGTCTGTGTCAGTGGCTGAGGGTATAAAAATGTTAAAATGAACAAAACAGAGACTCTTCTCTAAGGGATCAAAGCTTGGGACAATACCCCTTTGACAGCACATGTGACAATTTACATTTTGCTCTCCTTGAGATACTTGGCATTACTGTCACCAAAGAAACATCAATTATCTGTCATCCTTAATTTTCTAGGGAATTAGTAAAGAAAAAAGTTATAAAATTTGTTTCTGTCAATAAGAAAACGGTAGGAAAAGCAGCAGCACAACATATCACACCATTTCAGTTATGGCTTTTATTTAAACATTTTGGGGGGTTTATTTATTTATTTTTTTAGAGAACAGAGAGAGAGAGAGCATGAGCTGGGAAGGGGCCAAGAGAGAGAGGGAGACACAGAATCTGAAGAAGAGTCAGGCTCTGAGTTGTCAGCACAGAACCTCATGTGGGGCTCAAACCCACAAACTGTGAGATCATGACCCAAGCTGACACGGGGTGCTTAACTGACTGAGCCACCGGGGTGCCCCTGTTACAGATTTTTAAAAGTTTATTTATTTATTTTGAGAGAGAGAGAGAGTACAAATAAGGGAGGGGCAGAGAGAGAGAGGGAGAAAGCGAATCCCAAGGAAGCTCTGTGCTATCGGTGCAGAGCCCAACGCAGGGCTCGAACTCACCAACCACGAGATCATGACCTGAGCCAAAATCAAGAGCTCGACACTTAACCCACTGAGCCACCCGGGCACTCCCAAGTTATGCGTCTTTAGAGTGCAATGATAATCTTACTTTCGCACTGTTAGAATCTAAATTTCCATTAATTAATATAATTGTTATAGTCATTCTTACTCCTGAAGCTCAGATTTCATGACAGAGGACACACCTCTCTAACTATAATTATTAACAAACGGTTCCTTCTATGGGTTTCCCATGAAAGTTCTTGTATTATGTGTCCTGCTGGGTGAGAAAAATGGCCAGATAAATACATTTTTGCTTTTGTTTTTGGGAGCCACAGTAGTTTTGGAAGTCAGAGTGTTATCACGATAGCGAATGATAAGCATACTTTACAGGGGCAAAATGTGCTGCTTCTGTCTAATTTCATAGAACCTGCCAGAGTTGCAACTGAGCAAGAAAAGGGGATACATCTCCAACAACTGGGGTAAAGAAATGTTTTGATATTTACCAGATTGAATAGAAGTTACTGAAAAGCTCTTCTAAATACACCCAAATAGAGACACATATATTTTTAGATTTTGCATACTTTTAGACGGACAGTTTTTTCTGTATGAAACACACAATTTCTGAACTCTTATGCCGTGTTGCTACTAATTTCTACCATGGAAGGATATCATGTAGGAACACCAGAAATACCATGCAAATATTTACATTTGAGGGAGAATTCAGGGGAAAAAGCATAATACTTTCCTTTGTTATTCCATAGATGTAATTTTGGAAAAATGCCAAATACAGTGTTTGGTTATATTTAGGGAAGGAAGTGCCATACGTAAGAGGAATGTGAGTTACTAACTGAGTCACATACTATTGAGCTTCAAACTCTTCTGTAGAAGTAGGTAGAGACAGATGTCTCTGGAGTTACTGCAGAGGGCAGAAGTTTCTGATTAGCCAGAGGACTCCTTTTCTTCTCTCTAAACATTGACATTCCACATATAATTTGGTGCTGAATCTAAAAACTGAAATAACATCAGTCCTTTCACTGAAATACCTATGGCTTGGTTAAGTGAAACTATGATAGAATGGAGTGGAAAAGATAAACAGTGTTTCAAGTGCTCATTTTCTTCTGAATTAAGTGCAAGGATGTTGATACCAGCATTTGCTCCTTGCTTTACAAATATTTACCGAGGGGCTCCTGAATGGTTCAGGTGGTTAAGCCTCAGACTCTTTTTTTTTTTTTTTTTTTTTTTTTTTTTTTTTTTAATGTTTTATTTATTTCTAGGAGAGAGAGAGACAGCGTGAGCAGGGGAGGGTCAGAGAGAGAGGGAGTCACAGACTGAAACAGGCTCCAGGCTCTGAGCTGGCAGTCAGCACAGAGCCCGACGCGGGGCTCGAACCCACGAACCGCGAGATCACGACCCAAGCGAAAGTCGGATGCTTAACCGACTAAGCCACCCAGGCGCCCCGATTAAGCCTCAGACTCTTGATTTTGGTTCATGTCATGATCTCATGGTTGTTGAGTTTGAGCCCCGTGTCAGGCTCTACACTGGCAGTGAGGAATCTACTTGGGATCCTCTCTCTCACCCTCTTTCTCTCCCACCCCTCAAAACAAATAAACTTAAAACAACAACAACAACGAAAAACCAGACTCCGGGATGGCTTAGTTGGTTAAGCCTCTGACTTCAGCTCAGGTCATGATCTGTCAGTTCACGAGTTCAAGCCCCGCGTCGGGCTCTGTGCTGACAGCTTAGAGCCTGGAGCTGCTTCGGATTCTGCCTCTCCCTCTCCCTTTGCCTTTCCCCTACTAACGCTCTATCAAAAATAAATAAACTTAAAAAATTAAAAAGGACAACAAATACTTGTTGAGCATGTGCTATGAACTTGGCACTATTTGGACATCCAAATAGCATAAATTAAAAAAAAAAAAATCTAGGGTGCCTGGGTGGCTCAGTTGTTTAAGCGGCCAACTTGATTTCAGCTCAGGTCAGTATCTCAGGGCTCATGAGTTAGAGCCCCGCATCAGACTCTGCACTGACACTGCAGAGCCTGCTTTGGATACTCCTTCTCCCCCTCTTTCTGCCCCTCCTCTGCATGTTCTCTCTCTCTCAAAAATAAAATAAATATTTAAAAAATCTAAATGTCTGTCAACACGGGGATGGTTGGATAAATTGGAACCTATCTGGTCTCTGGAAAATGACACAGCTTTTTTTTTAAATTTTTTATGAATATAATTTATTGTCAATTTGGCTTACATGCAATACCCAGTGCTCATCCCCACAAGTGCCCTCCTCAGTGCCCATCTCCCATTTTCCTCTCCCCCCACCCCATCCACCCTCAGTTTGTTCTGTGTATTTAAGAGTGTCTTCATACAGCTTGTAAAAATCATAAGTTCGGAGGCGCCTGGGTGGCTCAGTCGGTTTAGCAGCTGACTTTGGCTCAGTCATGATCTCGTGGTCTGTGAGTTCAAGCCCCATGTCAGGCCTCTGTGCTGACAGCTCGGAGCCTGGAGCCTGCTTTGGATTCCGTGTCTCCCTCTCTCTCTGCCCCTCCCCCACTCACATTCTATCTCTCTCTGTGTCTCAAGAAATAAGTAAATGTTAAAAACATTAAAAAAAATTGTAACTTGGATTTCTTGGTATTCATTTACATTCAAAATATGTGGCTCAATGAAAACCAAGTTATATAGAATATGTGTATATTTTATACATATGTATGTATTGTAAGTTATAGAGAATATGATCCTATATCCCATTTTTGTAAGCAAAAGGTAAAAAACCCTTTTTAATCCAAGTGGATGTTTGGATGAATTTAGGTGAACACAGAGGGCATGTGGCCAACTATGGAGCAAGTCATTTACATTGTTTTGCTCAAGGTTTGGTGTTGAGAATCAGGGAGAGAGGACTGGGTGTCCACATGGGAAAGTCAGGGCTGTTCACTTTTGTGTGTATTTCTGTATTGTTTGGCTTGTAAGGATGGGTACACATTAGTCTGTTATCCATAATAATTTGAACCTGGTGTAGTCAAAAAACATTGCCTGTCTGATTTCATTTATTTTATATTTAGTGAAAGTTCTCTTTATTTCTTCATTATTTCAACATTTCCCTTAATTATCTCAATACATTTTTTATAGCTTCTTAAACACCTTATCTAGTTATTCCATTATGGCTATCATTCTTGGTCCAATTCCATTGCTGAGGAATTTTCTCCTCCTTAAGCATTCCACTTTTCTGTTTCTTCACATGACTAGTGGTTTTAATAGGATGTTTGTTATTATTATTAATATTATATTGTTGTATGTCTAGTCTTGCTAACTTCCTTCAAAGACTATGAAGGTTTGCTCTGACAGGTAGTTAGTTTGGTTGCAGGTGAGTCTGATCTCTTTGAAACTTTTTCCGAGATTCTGTTGGGTGGGTTTGTAGCAGTCTTTATTTATTTATTTTTATTTTTATTTTTTTATTTTTATTTTTTAATGTTTTATTTATTTCTAGGAGACAGAGAGAGAGACAGCGTGAGCAGGGAGGGTCAGAGAGGGAGGGAGTCACAGACTGAAACAGGCTCCAGGCTCTGAGCTCAGTCAGCACAGAGCCCGACGCGGGGCTTGAACCCACGAACCGCGAGATCATGACCTGAGCGAAAGTCGGACGCTTAACCGACTAAGCCACCCAGCGCCCCTATTTTTAGATGTTTAGATGTTTAGGCGCCATTTTTTTGGATGTTTATTTATTTTTGAGAGACAGAGACAGAACATGGGCAGGGGAGGGGCAGAGAGAGAGGGAGACACATAGTCGGAAGCAGACTCCAGGCTCTGAGCTCCAGGCTCCCAGCACAGAGCCCGACAGGGGGCTTGAACCCATGAACCGTGAGATCATGACCTGAGCCGAAGTCAGACACTAACCGACTGAGCCACCCAGGCGCCCCTGGAGCAGTCATTAAAACTAAGTACAGTAAAGCCTTGTTTTGCGAGCATAACTCACTCCTGAAACACACTTGTCATCCAAAGCACTTGTATATCAAGGTGAATTTCAAGAACCATCGGCCCAGTGGTGATCACGTGATGTTCGGTGTCACTACTACTCCCCTTGCAAGACGTTGCTCATTTATCAAGCTGAGATTTACACAAAATGTTGTGAAAGCCTCTCAGAACAAGTTACTCGCAATCCAAGGTTTTACTGCAATGACATGTCTTGGGTCACCCCTAAATGTTCCAGCTGGTCAGTGAGGTTGCTTTATACCAGCTCGTGGGACCTCAGGGATCCCAGCAGCCTGTACGTTGTAAACGTTTCCCTTCTCACTCTCTTGGAAACTCACACTACACATGCGAAACGTAGTCATCGATAAAGACACGATGCAGACACTTGGAACTAGCTCTTCACTGTCCCCTTTACCTTGGGACTCTGTGCGAATTCCTGTCACTAGAACTTCCGTACTATTTGATTACCATCTCCCCGGCTCAAGAACACCTCCGCACTCATCCTGCTTGGGGAACACCTCACTCAGGACCCGGTCAACGGGAGACTCCTGAAGTTTGCAAGCAGGTGCTGATGCAGCCATTGATGTCACCCTGGTCTGGCTCTGTTCCTGCTTCACAGCCCCCTGGGCCAGGGTCCCCAGGCCGAAGTCACAGACGAATGTAGGACTCACTTCCTTTGTTTCCCTTCTTTTAGGGGCCACTGTCCTGAGCCCCCCATTGGTCAATGCCTGCAAAGTATTGTTTTCATGCCTTTTATCCAGAATTTTAGTTGTGTAAGGCAGGACTGTGAATCTAGCTTCTGTCCTTCCATCGTGTCCAGAGTGAAAATCTCTAAACCTTCAGAAACATCTAAATAAATGACTTATAGATTTGTCGTGATGTTTGGAAAAATCTCTAAAGACAAAATGCAAAAAAAATTAAATTAATAAAAAACCGACCAATCACGAAACAAGATACATTGTTCTCACTCATCCCTATATTACTAATATATGAATTTCTGTCTTATTCAAAATATTTATTTCTGTCTTATTTCTGTCTAAATATGTTTCAGTGTATATTTTGAGTGTGAGCCCAGTGGAACTGATTTTAGATTTCTGCCTTTTACAATTGTCAGGAAATATGTGTTGCTTTAAGCGTAGTATATATACATAAATAGCAGAGACATTTTTCTGTGTGGTTTATAATGTTAATTAATGTAGATGCTAGAATAGCAATAACTAATATTTTTACATTCTTTCACAATTTCCATCACGATTCACATACACTGTTTCTTTCAATTCCAGTGTAAAACCTGTGAGATACAAAGGGAATCCCTAGACCAGGAAGATATGTATTTTAATTCTAAATCATTATTAGACTAAATACATGCAGTATATTTAAATAGCTCTACAGTCCTTCTGGTTCATTTAAGTTACCACATACTGTAGAAGCTGCAAATAAATAATAATAATGAAGACCTATTAGGCAAAAAGGGGAAACTGAAAGTATGTATTTAAAGAGGGTATGGAAGTAGATGAGATTTTAGAGGGGAAACAAAAAGAAGTAGTTGCCTGCCACCTCAGTTCATCTTTTCCAATATCTCTGAGTCAGAAAAACTTAAAAAACATAATAAAAATAGTGATAGTTTTTAATTAGAAGTCTACAATATGTCAGCCCTGTGCTAAGTGCCTATTAGAGAGTTGAAGCCTCACATCAATGCATGTGGTAGGTACAATTATGAACCACTTGTACAGCTGCACAAACCAAAGCCGAGTTGAAATGAAGAACCTAGCTCAGCTGTATGTAGTTAATCAATGGCTGAGGCTGCACGTGATCCAACTTGAACGTCTGACTTTAAAGCTCATGCTCTTAATCATAATTATATCACTGCCTCACAAAACAGTTTTTTGTTTTTAAAAAACAAAATAAACCCACCATTTATGCCCTCAGTGTGTTGGGGCAAAGGTTGTTAACTTTTCCTCATCACATTCCTGCTCCTTTCAATTCTCAAAGGTTTTGTTGTAAAGCATATATATATTACCCAAGCAATATTAAGTTGACTTTAAAATTATCTCGTGTAAAACTTGGCAAAGCACAAAAGAAGAGTAGCCAAATCAAATACATAAAGATGTATATCAAAGATTTGAACAGATTAAAGTGACCTTGGGTTCCAGTAATTTCTAAGACTATGCCAATTCCCAACCCCTCATGTCTTAAAGCCATGTTGAATGTTGAATAACGTCCAATAATTTTTAATGTATATCTGTAATGCCAGGTGGGGGGGTTCAATGGAAATATCCAAGTGCCATAAATGCAAAGCAATAAACTAGATTATAGATTTCTCGATTTCTATCAAGATCTCAAATAAACATGGGGCCATCGGTTCTCTCTTCCAAAGTCAAAACTGAAGTAAAGAAAGAAGGAAAGAAAGAGAGGGAAAGAGGGAGGAAGAAAGAAAGACAGAGAAAGAAAGGAAGAGAGGGAGGGAGGAAGAAAGGAAAGAAGGAAGGAAGGAAGGAAGGAGAGAGAGGGAGGGAGGGATGAAGGAAGGAAGGAAAGGAAAGGAAAGGAAAGGAAAGGAAAGGAAAGGAAAAGAGAAGGGAAGAGGATTTGTGGAATTAAAAAAAAAAGGGGGAAGGAAGACTGAGGTCAGTTAGGGTCCATGTGCAGAAAAGTAGCTGCATCCTGGGCATAGGCGTGCCAGGGGCAGCGTGGGAGGAAACGTCAGAAGAAAGCTTTAAACGATACCCTGGCCTCTTCCGGAGGTGTCTTTCTGTGGAGTGTGGCCACGCATGGGAATGGCCAAATGGTTCTCTGCTGCGCGGGTCTCCTTGCCTGGGAGGCATCCCCTCTTCGTAAACCCTCTGGGAGGGACGCAGACCTCGGCAGGCCTCCCGCCCTTCCCCAGGGACCTTTGCCAGACAGTACAGATGATGGATGCATCTGACCTTGAAGTCATGAACTCAAATATTTAAACGCCGGATGAATACAAACACCATAAAGACAACACGCCAACTGTGTAAAATACACAAAGCAGAATTCCAATGAATCACAATACAGAACTATCAATACACCTAAGGCAATAAGGAAGGAAGTGAGCAATATAAAGCAAGAACAGGAGCAGTCAGCACCCATGCTAACGCTACAGGGGTGGATGGACGATTGCTCCAGTAGAAAACGCCTGGGCGTCAATACGTGCACACGAGAACTTAGTCACTCTCCCTGCAGGTCTCAACCCTTCTGGAAAATGTTTGCTCAGTGACTTGAGAAAAATGGGGACACCTGGGTGGCTTAGTCAGTTAAGCGTCTGTGTTCGGCTCTAGTCATGTTCTCATGGTCCGTGGGTTCGAGCCCGGCGTCCCGCTCTGTGCAGACAGCTCGGAGAAGGGAGCTGCTTCTGATTCTGTGTCTCCCCCACTCTCTGCCCTGCTCCTGCTCACACTCTGTCTCTCTCTCCCTCTTAAAAATAAATAAATATTAAAAAGAAAAAGAAAAATGTTTTTTTTCTTGAGTTAGAGCGAAAAAAAGAGTCACTCTTGAAAATTTTCAAAACTGGGTACGAAACATGGGTACCCCTCTGGGCGGAGTGAGAAACTCTAGGCTGAGACGTCAACATCCAACTCTGCCTCTACCAGAAACGTCTCTGGAAAATGGCAGTGACGCTCCTGTAATGCAGGCTGTGTGACAGCCTCACAGACAGACCTGTCCTGAACACAAGCCTATGATACAATATGGCAAAGCCCTTGAGCAAACAGGAACCGTGAGCAGCCAGCGGGGTTAGCCCTCCCATAGCTTCTTTTATAGAACCGAACTAAAAGACAATTTTAAAAACTATGTTGAGGCTATTTAAAAGTAACAGGAGGATCTGAGACCTAAGAAAAGAACAAAAGTATTTAAAAAAAAAAAAAAGGAAAATTAAAAGAATGCTCAGAATAAAACATGTAGCTAGGAAAATTAAAACTTAAGTAGACTTATTAATAGCAATTAGGCCATGCAGTTGACACAATTTACCCAAAATATAGCCCAGGGATTTCATAGGATAAAAATGAGACAGATGTTGGAGACAGGAAGGAAGAATATGTGTGTAAGTAGATTTGTGGAAGAAGAGACTCGAAATGATTGAGGGAAAGAACACATCTGGAGATAGAACGGCAAAGAAATAATTTTCAAAAATTACTGGGAAAAACATCCTCAGATTCAAGAAACACAAGCAGTCTTATGATTTGAAAATGTACACACTCAGTATGAAAAAAATAATAGGTGCGCAGAACTCGCAAGCCATGAGATCATGACCTGACCCAAAGTCAGATGCTTAACCGACTGAGCCACCTAGGTGACCCCAAGAGATCAACAATGTAAAAGGGGCGTCTGAAAGGGGTTCTTTACCCCTTCATGCCTTTCACCCTGTGCAGTAGGTGGAGAATTCTATATTCTCTCCCTCTAGCACACAGAAGAAACCTCTGGACATCTGTGAAAATGCAAATCTGAATTCAGGAGGTCTGCATTTCTAAGAAGCTGTCAGGAAACACCAGAGCTATTATGGCTGGTCTCTGGCCCACACTTTGAATTAAAGTCTTTTCCTTTCTTTCTTTCTTTCTTTCTTTCTTTCTTTCTTTCTTTCTTTCTTTCTTTCAGCCACATGTATTTCTTTGCTGTTGTGGTATTCCGTTTCAAATATTATAAAGTGCTTTACTTTAGGAACCTAGTTATGAATGTTATATTCGACAAATTGACAGCTCTGCTCTGTTTGTTTTATAAAATTAAGCCTGTCAACCTTACTCTGTCTAGCTGAATCAACACAATCTGTGTCACCTAACTAAGTTGACATTTTCTGCAAATTACACTGTTGGCTAACACAGAGGAAATGATAGTTCTTGCTTCAGAGTACATTGCGTTTTCCTAATTATATTGTGGGTCCACACTACAACAAGTGCCATTTCAATAGTAGGATAAAACCAGAGGATTGTCAGGCATGTGCCAAACCCCTGGAAAGAAAAAATATTGTTTTGTAAAAATTATGTTGTTTTTTTTCAATTGTTCTTGTCTTCTCTCGACCGCTTCTGTTCTAACCTCTCCCCTATCCCTCTCTCTAGAACTTTCTGGGAAGGAAATGCAGTCTCTTTCATTCTTGTTTAAATTGTTACTCACTTATGACCTCATGACTTTACCAAGCCAGAACATTTAAGTTCTCCTTGCCTCTATGTTCAGACTAGTCTAGAATCATCTTTTCCCTACACATTTATTATCATTCTCTGCCAGATCAAAGCAGGTATTTAGCAGACATTTAATAACAAATTTTGCTTCTGACTCCATTTTTTCACTTAGAGCTTAGTCTGTGTATTCTATTGTGTGGACGATTCTTTAATTTTTTTTAATGTTTCATTTATTTTTGAGAGAGAGATGGAGACAGCATGAGCAAGGGAGAGTCAGAGAGAGAGGGAGACACAGAATCCAAAGACAGGCTGCAGGCTCTAAGCTAGCTGTCAGCCCAGAGCCCGACATGGGGCTCGAACCCACAAATTGTGAGATTAAGACCTGAGCTGAAGTCGGACGCTTAACGAACTGAGCCACCCAGGCACCCCTGGACGATTCAAAGTTATAGGTAAAGATGCTTTCAAAAGTAAGGTAAGAAGTAACTAATCAAATTGGAAGATGCTGGTTTCCTACAGGAAGAATAGGTCTTCTACAAAGAGTTCTAAATGTGTTTCTGTCTGTTTCTCTAGGTCAACTATTAGATATGACTGCAATGTGTGTGTGTGTGTGTGTGTGTTTGTATATGTATGGTATGTATCATATGTATATATGATATGCAAGATTAATGCAGATTAATGCAAGAGAACTGATGAAACATATTGACTCTAACAATTCATAGATAATTGAGACCTTAAAAAGTAAATTTTGAGGGCACCTGGGTGGCCCAGTTGCTAAAGTGTCTGACTCTTGAGTTCAGCACAGGTCATGATCTCAGGGTGGTGGGATCGAGCCCTGTGTCTAGCGCTCCACTCTGGACACACACACTCTCTCTCTCATTCTCTCTCTCTCTATCCCCCCCCCCCCCCACCGCTCCCCTGCTCTCAAGGATGCACTCTCTCAAAATAAATAAATAAAAGAAAAGAAAAAGAAAACTCTGATCTTCAACCCAATTAAGTTGCTGTATATAACAGGTCAATGAAGAAAAAAAGCAAGATTAAATACTCTAGGAGAGCTGTTAAAAAGTCACTCTTGGTAGCTTTCATTAAGTGAGATAATTTTTCTTAAGTTCCTAACTCACGTCTAGGTATAAAATAAGTGCTTAATAAATATTAGCTATTTTCATAACCAGCTACATGGTTTTCTTCCTTGTTTTTCCATCCTCAGTGTTTGTTATTTTAAGACATATTTTTATATAGAAGCTAATCTGAAAATTATTAATATTTAAGAGGCATTGATGGAATCAGACCGTACAGTTCCCATGACTCTTAGATTTCTATACACAAACTTCTCATCTGTCTTCCAAAAAATATCCCATTAATCACCTGATAGCTTGGTAATAAGAGGTAAATGTACGGAGAGCAAGAACTAAACTCTTGGACTTGTAACCAAAAACTTTAAGCCACAACTGCCACGTGACACGTGTGATTAAAAAGTCATGGGTGGTAGCAGTTTCAGTAATTTCTCCTTCTTGAGCAAACAGCTTCAAAACAGAATATCCAACATGTAGAAGAGATAACATAAGCTAAGAGAGCACAGATCTGAGATGTCAGTTCACCTATATGTCTGACCTTGAGTTGGATTATATCTAAACTTTTCATGTTAGATGAAAATTATTCTTTCCAAAGATGTTCAGAAAAGGGGTCATGATTTGACTCAAAGACAGATCCCCTAGAGATTACCCTCAGTCCATTTATTTATAGTCATTCCTAGTTGTTTTGTTAAAGGAGAGGGGAGCTATAGAGGTAGTCCACATGGAAAGTTCATTGCTGATGAAGACTCAGTCTCTTCACCTAGTGAAGCTGCCTCTTTCCTCTGAGATAACGCAGGAGCTTCACATCAGAAACATGAAAATGCCTTTTGAGAACAATGAAGAATGACAGGACACTAACTCAAGGGTTTGCATGAAACATAATGAACATTGGGACCCACAATTTTACTGTTGGGTTTTAGTTTACAGTTTCATTAATCATCTACAGAGAGATCATCAGTTTGTCAAATTTCCAGATGCTATTCAACTAGAAGCAATTCCAGCAAACAAACAAAAACAGGGAGGGTAATGAAGTGATGCTAGTGGATTGAAGAAGTCAAATAACCCATCTAGAAATACATAGGAAAAAACACATTTACTATCTATGAAGTCACCCTCTTTCTTACCAAGAAAAACAAAGCAAAACAGAAAAGAATTCCAAAGCATTTCAAATATATTTTATTTAAAACAAAATAAAGAATGATCAGAACATTTTTCTATGTTATTATCGCCGTGGTTCACTCAAAACAGCTCCACTGACTGCCGGATGTGGAGTGCTATACAAGGAGCCTATAGAAAGATTTGAAGAATTGTAAGTGAAGGGGGATCCAGTCATGCATCATGAGCCTCTCTCTCTTTTTCCATAAAGGCAAATGAATTTGTCCCATGTCTTCTCCAAGTCTAAACACACTATTATCATGGAATACTAAAATAATTGGCCAGTAACTAAAATTTACTCTCTCTTAATGGATACAATCCCATCTATATTTTTTTTATACTCAATCTCATTTACTTTGAACCTCCATGATCATTTGGAAGCTCCACAAACTAGACTGTACCAAGTGACTTATAGGCAGGTGGATGATCACTGTGACCTACCCAGAGTCAGTTAGCAGGGAGATCTAACTGTGGATCAACTTTTCCAAATGTTACTCAAATGCTCTGGTCGCTACCTCTCCCCCCTGCTTTTTCTTGGGATTTTTTTTTTTATAAAAGTTTCTGCTCTTTTATCAAAGTACTGCTGTTGTGAAATCCACCTGGCTAAATGGGGCTAGAGTTTCAGATTTTATAATGTTCCTGCATGCCCTCGAGACTGAAAGATGATACAATACAAATGAGTATTCTCAATTCTGATTGAACAGTAAAATACCCCAATGGTATTTTTAAATATCTCAGTATTTGAACTCTCAATACTAAAACCAAATATCTTGCAAAGGAATATGGACATCAATATTTCTAGAACCTCCCCGTGGAAGGTTCTGTTGCACAGTGAGGGTTAAGAATTACTGCCACAGACAATATCTGCGTTGGGTGAGGATGTGTTCTGCAGGACAGAACAATCAATTGTTCCCACCAGCAGAGGGCCTTCTATGTCTTACACAAAAGCTTAAAGAATGTGACTAATTTAAAGCTCAGCTCTCCATTAAACCCTTGTTCTCACATCATGGGTCATCAAGGTCTATACTGCACTCTACTCAGAAAACATGTAGAAACCACCCGACACAGCATAATCCCAAGCAGCTGGCGATTGCAGTAATTTCACTAGGAAGCTGTAGATTCTCACTTTGAAAGCCGTCTTATCTGGCAATTCAGGCAATTTTTAGGGAAGGGCCCTTGAAATAAAACTAATGGCTAATGAAGTGCTTTCCAAAGTCCAAGTGCAAAGCAAAGCTGACAGACTCTCATTTTTTTTTTTAATGTTTTATTTATTTCTAGGAGAGAGAGACAGCGTGAGCAGGCGAGGGTCAGAGAGAGAGGGAGTCACAGGCTGAAACAGGCTCCAGGCTCTGAGCTGGTAGTCAGCACAGAGCCCGACGTGGGGCTCGAACCCACGAACCGTGAGATCATGACCCAAGCGAAAGTCGGACGCTTAACCGACTAAGCCACCCAGGCGCCCCAGACTCTTATTTTTTAAAACAAAATTCTGTATATATTTTTCCTTTACTGATTAATTTCAGTGCGTGGCTTGTCTCCCAGCAAATGGTGAAGTAAGAGAGCCCAGAAGAATAATAGGTTTGCATATGCCTCACTTACGATACTTGCCTCATTTGTACCCACAGGATTTTCATTTATAGAAGGGGCTGGGTTAAGATACAGAGAGCCCAATGCCATTGAAAAAAGATTTATTACTTACATATTTCCCAGGAGAAGGGGGCATGCACAGGACCCAGGTGGTGAGTTCTGGTGGGGAGCAGAAGCGGGAGAGAGGGGAAAGCCTAGGTCAGAGATTTTTTGGGGTTTCTGCAGGAAAGACAAGGCTAGGCAGAGTGAACAGTTTAGGACTGGCAATTTGAATAACCATGGCATTCTTTGGGCTGGAGAAGTGGTCTCTGGTTGCTGATAACTGGCCCTGGGAAGATCTAGGGCAGGGGGTACATTGGTTTGGTGGGTGAGTATTAGATAAAGGAAATAGTTGGGTGAATGGACTCAGCTTGGTGAGTGTGCATGTGAGAAGTAAGCTGTCAGCCCAGCCCTTTGCTATCTCTGGGAATTGGCTCAATCTGGGAGGGCTGGCTCTTCTCCGCAGCAACATTTAAGATGTCACAACATCACAAGATATAGACATTTAAAATATATATATATGAATAATACAATACTTCTATATGGACAAAGAAGTTGTATGAGCTGGAAGACACAGGGGCGGGGACAGTTTTCTTTCAATCTACAGGTGAGTGAGAAGATGAAATGCTGATAAACTCTCTCAAAATTGTGATTGTCCTGAAACACAGCGGGATTTTTTTTTAATTTGTCAGTCTTGTTTATGCAGCTTCTCCTGTGTATTTCTAAAACTTCATTATGTTTTTGGTCTGAAATTAACAAATAGCAAAGTCTAGGAAAACATTCCCCCCACCCCTTTCCTAACGTAGAAAAGGAAAGCCTGAAACAGCTGAGATCTTTTAAGTTTTATGCACTATACGTAGCTATAATATATTTGGTTGGCCTCCTTGATCTTTTAAATTAGAGCAGTATGGTATTGGCACAAAAACAGACACATAGACCAATGGGACAGAATTGAGAACTCAGAAGTGGACCCAAAAGTATACAGCCAACTCATCTTTGACAAAGCAGGAAAGAGTATCCAATGGAAAAAAGACAGCCTTTTTAACAGATGGTGTTGGGAGAACTGGACAGCAACATGCAGAAGAATGAAACTAGATCAATTTCTCACACCATGCACAAAAATAAACTCAAAATGGATAAAGGACCTGAACGTGAGACGGGAAACCATCAAAACCTTAGAGGAGAAAGCAGGATACAACCTCTTTGACCTCCACCGCAGCAACTTCTTACTTGACACATCCCCAAAAGCAAGGGAATCAAGAGCAAAAATAAGCTGTTGGGACCTCATCAAGATCAAAAGCTTCTGTACAGCAAAGTAAACAACCCACAAAACTAATAGGCAACTGACAGAATGGGAAAAGATAGTTACAAATGACATATCAGATAAAGGGTTAATATCCAAAATCTATAAGGAACTCACTAAATTCCACACCCGAAAAACAAACAACCCAGTGAAGAAATGGGCAGAAGATATGAACAGACACTTCTCCAAAGAGGACATCCAGATGGCCAACAGACACATGAAACGATGCTTAGCATCCCTCCTCATCAGGGAAATACAAATCAAAACCACACTGAGATACCACCTCACGCCAGTCAGAGTGGCTAAAATGAGCCAATCAGAGAACTCTAGATGCTGGCGAGGATGTGGAGAAACAGGCACCCTCCTACACTGTTGGTGGGAATGTAAGTTGGTGCAGCCCCTCTGGAAAACAGTGTGGAGGTTCCTCAGGAAACTAACAATAGAACTCCCCTATGACCCAGCAATAGCACTGCTAGGAATTTGCCCAAGGGATACAGAAATGCTGAGGCATAGGAGCACATGTACCCCAATGTTCATAGCAGCACTCTCCACAATAGCTAAAACATGGAAAGAGCCTAAGCATCCATCAATGGACAAATGGATCAAGAAGATGTGGCTTATCTATACCATGGAATACTACATGGCAATGAGAAACAATGAAATCTGGCCTGTGTAGCAACATGGATGGACCTTGAGGGTGTTATGCTGAGCGAAATAAGTCAGGCGGAGAAGGACAAATATCACATGTTTGCACATATAGGAGGATTAGGAGGAACTTAACGGAGGACCAAGGGGGAGAAGAAGGAGGGAAATGGTAGGGAGAGGGAGGGAGGCAAACCATGAGAGACTCTTGAATGCTGAGAAACAAACTGAGGACTGGTGGATGTGGGGGGGAGGAGGGGTGGGCATGGAGGAGGGCACTTGTGGGGATGAGCACCAGGTGTTATATGGAAACAAATTTGACAATAAACTATTTGTAAAAAAAAAAAAAGAAATGTGTCTTTTCCAGATTCTACATCCAGCTTTGCCCAGAATACGTGTAGAATCAGATTTCTGAGACAATATTGGTCATTGACCGTTTTACAGCATATTTTTATTTCATATTTAATTGTGTCTGCACCTGGCACCTAGGAAAATAAAGCATGTTGTAAGGAAAGTCGGTGATAATCAAATATTAAAATTTGTGTGAACTGGGGGAAAAGTGAGAAAATGAAAAGGTGTAGTTATTTTTATGTCTGTTTGAGGGATCAGCATAATCAAAGGGCTATAATATTACTTTGAATAAAAATACATATTGACACAAAATAAGGGCTTCTTTGCAAAAAAGACTTGCACCCCAGGTGAGTTAAAGGGAAGAGTGGAAGAATGCAATTCTTCTGTATTGTTTTATTTATGGGACTCAGATACTTCTTCTTTAGCCACCAGTATACTCAGCCGGAGTAAGATTGCTGAGAAGTCTGTGAGTGAAAGAAGGTGTAGATAAGATTTAACAGCTAAGGCAGAGACAGTTAATAGTACCTGGCCCCCAGCCACCGGGTCCTCTGTGTGACACATCGAGGCAGAGCACATAGATACTTCTTTTCCAGTTTTGGAAATTATCACTTTGGGCTAAAACTTTCCTTCTATAGCCTTACCTTAATGGAGGTACGATTAGAAACCCAGTGAATTATCTTCCCATTTATATTTAAGCAGCACTTATAACAGTCAAAGAGGAAATTTGCCTTCTCTCTGATTCCCAAGGATTTAAACTTTTAAAAGGTGGCCTTTTACCTCATCTCTCTTCCACCTGAGGACTAAAGGAAGAGGTTTGTTGATTTGTCCTTAAGGACAGTTAGTTTAGGTTTTAAGTAACTGAAATAATTTCTGTCCTCAATTTCATGAATCATTCAGTGTGTGATTTAGTCTATATTCCATACATATGTCCCTGTTATTCCCTGAAACAGACTTTTCCAGGATCCATGAATGATTTAGTATTGTCGTTATATTTATTTTATTTTTATTTTTTGTGAGGCACAAGGTTGGAATGTCAATGGGGAGAGATGAAATCAAAGAGGAGTTGTTTTTGCTTTGGGTTTTTTGGTTTTGTTTTTGTTTTTGTTTTTTGTTTTTTTTGGTTTAATTTCCCGGCCTCCCTTCCCTCCCCACCCCCTCCCTTCTGTAGAATCAGTCAGTCTTATGCGTCAGTCCCCATGAATAGAAAACTTCCAAACCACATAGTGCCCTGCTTTGGTTTTACTGTGGTCTGTGGGATTTCAGGAATCATGTCGAAGGCAGTGACAGGCTTCATTACATGGGTGGGAAGTTGAATGTAGGTGGTTTAATGTTCTCTGCTATTTAGTAATCAGAACAAAGAGCACTTGAATGTATTTTGCTCCAGGAATGTTTTTCATGGATGACTCACATTCTAAATGACTGCCACAATTTAAATAATAGCAAAATGTTGTAGGAATGTTAACAACCAACCCAAATCGAGGTTATAGTTGGATCATACAAGCTTGTTCTGTGCCTCTTCAGTAGAAGATCGTCTTCAGGACAATATTGTGTAAATGGCAAGGAGGGGTTACAGCCTATGTTCAGTGAGCATTATTGAGGTTTACTGTATGGAAGAAATTTTGTCGAGGCTACTGATTTTGTCACGAGGAAGCACAATCCCTGGTCTTAATAAATATAGTCTGTGCAGATATCAAATATATAAAAAATAAACGCCATGCAGTATAGGAGACACCAACTAGAAACAGAATGCAGAGTGTAGTCAGATACTAATAATGGATAAAGCCGTTTTGGAGCTTAAAAACTTTTAAGAATTAATAAGACATACATATCACCGATTTAAAATGTAGAATGTGGTGTATAAGCATCAAACGACTAAGAGCTAAAAATTATCGTGCCAGGCCTGTGCTAAGCAATTTCCATGTATTATCTAATTCCATCACACAAAGCCAGAGAAGGTAGGCAATGCAATGATTCCCTGTTTATAGATGAGGAAACTGAGGCTTCTTAAAGCAAAACATCTTGCTCCAAATCAGAGCTCCTTAAAGTGGTTCATAAAACGGTGCTCATCTGTGAACTGTTTGTCACTGAATCATAGTGAATACATGTTGGAAGCTATAATTTTACCCAGTTGTTTTGAGGGTTGAATTGAATAATAGAAAATCCAGATTTGTGTATCTTTATGTTTTTAATTATAGCCGAAGACACGTAAATTTTACCATTTTCACCATTTTAAGTTTATAATTCAGTAGCATTACGTGTATTTACAATGTTATATAACTATCACCACAATCTACTGACAGAACACTTTTATCATCTCATCCCGCAAAATTCTGTACTCACTAATCCCCCATCCTCCCCTTCTTCCAGACCCTGATAACTTCTGATCTACATCCTTTTTCATGAATTTCCCTATTCAAGATATTTCATCTAAGAGGAATCATACAATATTTATCCTTCTGTGTCTGGTTTATTTCAATTAGCATAATGTTTTCAAGGTTCATCCATGTTGTTGCATGTATTAGAACTTCATTCTTTCTTAGGGCTGAATATTTTTTATGTATTTTTATATAAAATATTAAAAATACATATATAACACATACCACATTTTATTTATACATCTATCTCTTGATGGCTACCTATGTTATTTCAGTCTTTTGTCTACTATGAATAATGCTGCTATGAACATCGGCATACAAGTATGAGTCCCTTTGTGCAGTTCTTTTGGGGATATATCTGAGAAGACACTGCGGAGTCCTATAATAATAATTCTATGTTTAATTGTTTTAGGAACCACCAAATTGTTTTCCACAGCAGCAAGAGTTCCATATTTTCCACCTCCTCACCAACACTGGTTTCCTTTTTTTTTTTTTTTTGGCTTATAGCCATCCGATGAGGTGAGGTAATATCCACTGTGGTGTGGCTTCACATTTCCCTAATGACTAATGACTGTAACATGTTTATTGGTCTTTGTGCAACTTCTTTGGAGAAATGCCTATTCAAGTCTTTTCTTCATTTAACCAAATTGGGTTGTTTGTACTTTTTTTTGTTGAGCTGTAGGAGTTTTTGTTTGTTTGGTTGGTTTTTGTTTTTGCTTTTGTTTTTGTTTTTTACATGTTCTGGACATTAATCTCGTATCAGATATGCAATTTACAAGTCTTTTCTCCCATTCTGTGAATTGTCTTTTCACTAGCTTGATGATGACCTTTGATGGACAACGTTTTTAATTTCGATAAAGACCAATTTATTTTTGTTGTTGTCCTTGCATGTGCTTTTGCTGTCATATTTAAGAAATTAGTGTCAAATCCAAGCTCAGGAAGATTTGCCCATTCTCTGCTTCAAATTTTATAGTTTTTTGCTCCTAAATCTATGTTCTTGTCCATACTGTGTTAATTTTTATATGTGGTGTAAAGTAGGGGTCCAACTTTATTCTTTGGCGTGTAGAAATCCAGTTGTCTCTGCACCATTGGTTGAAAAGTATTCTGTGAGATTTTGGCATTGTTGTCAAAAATAGATTGACCATAGTTATAAAGATTTATTTTCTCAATTCTGTTCTGTTGCTCTATAACCTATCCTTATTTCATTACCATGCTATTTTGATTAATGTAGCATTGTGTAAGTTTTGAAATCAGGAAGTGTGTGTCCTCCAACTGTGTTCTTCCTTCACATTACTGTTTTGAATTTTCAGGGTTTTTTGAAATTCTATATGAATTTTATATATTTCTCCTCATCTGCAAAAATATTTGTTGGGATTTTGATAAGATTTGCATTGCATTTGTAGATTATTTACATAATACTCTCATCTTAACAAGATTAATCCTTCCATTTCATGAACATGGGATGTCTTTTCATTTATTTAGGTCTCCTTTAATTCTTTCAGCAATGATTTGTAGTTTTCAATGTACAATGCATTTCCTTGGTTAAATTTATTTCTAAACATTTTTTTCATGCTGTTGTATGTGCAACTATTTTCTTAATTTCTCCTCAAATTGGTGTGCATAGAAACACAACTAAATCAGTTGAGTGTTGGTTTAATATTCTGCAACTTCGATGAATTCATTTGTCAGATCTAACAGGGTTTTTTTGTGTGGATTCTTTAGAGTTTTCTGCATATAAGATGGACTTCTTTTCCAATTTGGATATCTTTTATTTCTCTTTCTTTTATAATTACTCCAGCTAGAACTTCCAGTGCCATGTTATATAGAATTGGTGAAAGCAGGCACCCTTGGCTTATATTTGATCTCAGGGGAAAAGCTTTCCATTTTTTTGCCATTGAGAATGACATTAGCTGTGAATTTTTCACATGACCATTATCATATTGAGGAGTTATATTTCTAGTTTGTTTGTTTATTATTTACTTATTTGTTGTCATGAAAGAGTGTTGAGTTTTGTGAAATGCTCTTCCTGCATCAACTGAAATGATCAGATGGGGTTTTTCCTTCATTTTATCAATGAGGTGTATGAAATTTACTGACTTCGTATGTTGAATGACCCTTGCATCACTGAGATAAATTTCACTGGGTGTCTAATTCTTTCTGTTGAATTAAGTTTGTTGATATTATGTTGGGGATTTTTGCACCAAAAGGGATAAAGAAGGATCTGTAGTTTTCTTGTAGTATCATTGACTAACATCACTATCAGGCTGGTACTAGTTTCATAGAATGAGTTGTCATGTGCTAATCCTTCTATTTTTGAAATAACTTCAGAAGGATTGGTGTTAATTCTTTTTAAAGTAGTTGGTAGAATTCACCAGTGGAGTCATCTAGCCCTGGGCTTTTCTTTGTTAGGAAGTTTTTGCTTATGGGTTAAATGTCTTTACCCATTTTAGGTCTACTCTGATTTTCTATTTCTTCTTATTTAAAAATTTTTAATGTTTTATTTATTTTTGAGAGAGAGAGAGAGAGAGAGAGACAGAGCATGAGTGGAGGGGTGGGGCTAGGGAGACACAGAATCTGAAACAGGCTCCAGGCTCTGAGCTGTCAGCACAGAGCCCAGCACAGGGTTAAAACTTGTGAACCATGAGATCATGACCTCAGCTGAAGTTGGACACTCAACCAACTGAACCACTGAGGAGTTCCAGATTTTCTATTTCTTCTTGAGGAGGTTTGGTAAATTTGTGGTTTACTTTTCATTCATCTCTAGGTATACTGTTTTCTAATTTTCCTTGTGATTTCATCTCTGATCTAATATTGTTTAAGAGTATGTTTTTTAACTGAAAAATAGAGTTTTTCAGTTTCCCTTCTGTTATTGATCTACTTTTATTCCATCACAGTCAGAAAGGAAACTTTGTATGATTTCAATTTTTTACATTTACTAAGACTTGTTTTGTGGCCTAATATATGATCTATCCTGGAGAACGTTTAATGTGCACTTGAGGAAAATATGTATTCTGCTCTTGCAAGGTGGATATATGTGTCTATTGCGTCCAATTGGTTTATAGTGTTTTTCAAATTCGGTTTCATTATGATCTTCTGTCTGGTGGTTCTATGTATTATTGAAAGTGGGGTATTGAAGTCTCCAAGTAGTATTACAAAACTATTTCTCCCTTCAAATGTGTTGATTTTTGCTTCAGAGATCTTGAAGCTGGTATGTATGCACACGTTTCTATTTTTTTTAATTTTTTTAATGTTTTATTTATTTCGGGGAGAGAGAGAGAGAGACAGCGTGAGCAGGGGAGGGTCAGAGAGAGAGGGAGACACAGAATCTGAAGCAGGCTCCAGGCTCTGAGCTGTCCGCACAGAGCCCGATGCGGGGCTCGAACCCATAAACCATGAGATCATGACCTGAGCTGAAGTCGGACACTTAACTGACTGAACCACACAGGCATCCCACACGTTTCTAATTTTTATATCTTCTTGATGTATTTCACCTTTTATCCATATGCAGTGTCCTTTGACTCTACTAACATTTTTGATGTGAGATCAACTCCAGCTCTCTTATAATTACTATTTATATGGAATATCTTTGTCTACCCATTATTTTCGATCTCTTTGCGTCTTTGTATCCTAACAAAGTGACAGTCTTGTGGACAGCATAGACATGAGTCACGTCATTTTTGCTGTTTTTATCCATTCTGCCACCTCTGTCTTTCCAAAAGGACCATTTAGTCTAGTTACATGGAAATAAATTACTGGCAAGGAAGGATTCACTTCTATCATTTCGTTCTTTGTTTTCTGCGTGCCTTAGACACTTCTGTTGTCATTCCTCAAGTCCTCCGATACTTCCCATTTTGTATTTAGTTAATTTTTTATAGTGTACCATTTTCATTCTTTTCTTATTTTCTGTATATTTTTAAATTTTCAGTGACTACCTTGGTGATTGCAATTATCATCTTAAACTTATAACAACTAGCTTCAGTAGTATGCAAGTCAATGTATACTCAACTTAGTTTCAATTGTATGCAAACTGCTCCTATACATCTCTTTGTGTCTATACATCTCTGTCCTATACATCTCTTATATCGTGTCCTCTGCTTCTCTATATACATTTCTGTCCTATACATCTCTTATACTGTTATTGTCACAGACTACTTCTTTATATACTACATGGTCATTGACAGGTTTATAATTACTGTTTTATGCAATTATGTTTCCCCTTTAAATCATATAGACATATGATTTACTTCGACAAACCAAAAGCACCATAATACTGGTTTAGATCTGTATCCATGCAGTTAGTTTTACCAGTGTTCTTCATTTTTTCTCATGGCTTTGAGTGCCTGCTGAAGTCTTTTTATTTCAGTCTATAAACTCCCTTTAGCATTTCCTGTAGGAAAAATATACTGGCTCCCTTGGCTACTGTGACAGAGAGGGAAGAGCTTTTCCCCAAACCATTTCCCTTTCCTCCAGGCTACTCAGCTGGACCACAGTTCCCAGAATTGATTGAAGGTGTTAAATGTAACATATGACTGAATCTAAGAAGATGGTGGAATTTAGAGGTGATGCTGTTCTAGCCTGTAAGCTTTCCTACACGGACTGCTAGCCATACTCTTCCTTCCTCTGCTGGATGGCTCTTGACAGTGATATTGGGAGCCACTGTTGAAGGCAGTAGACCCTCTTTCAGTCTATGGCCCTAAATAGCTGCATGGGACAGGGAACCCCCTTATGGAGCTGTTCTTTATAGTGGCTATCATTCAGGTCCTTTTCTCTTCATTTTCATTCTCACATTCAGCAAATATTGATGCCATTTCTATTTCGGGTTAAGCCCTGTGCTGAGACTATAAAGACAGTAGATAAAATGCAAGGCTCTTGATCTAATGTGAGCCCTTGACCTTACCTGTCAGTCATACGTTTTCTCCCTTCCCCATCACAATACGTGGCTCTTCATGGCGTCCTTCTTTCCAGTTCCAACACGGCACACTACTTCACAAATCCAGGTCCTTGGTCATAGCTCAGCCTTCTCCTTTTCGTTTCTGTTTGTCCCCTCTTGGGGTTCCAGTGTTTTTACCTCTCCTTGTCATGAAGATCTGCTGCTCTTAAAAAACTCCAGGATATGAGCACTGGATGTTATATGGAAACCAACTGGACAATAAACTATATTAAAAAAAAAAAAACTCCAGGAAACTCATTCACACTTGGATTTGCTCCTGATCAGAGCAAAAGGTGACCTTTTTCACTAAGGATTCCTTTTTTTCTTTTTACTGAGAACAAATATCTAAATAAAATGAAAACCATTTGATCTATGACACTTATGCCCAGAGTTTAGAGACTAAAAGGTTTTCCTCATGTCTAACACAAGACCACCTGTGTTCCACTCTGATGGGGATCAAGTACTGTTTGGGGTATCAGAGATTTGGATGAGGAGGTGCAACAAGACACCAGAAAAGTTCTGGATGATTCCATGTTATTTCTAGAACTAAAGGAATAATTAAAAAAAAGACAACACTGAAGTTGAATATTTCAATTAAATTTTGTTGCAGGGAAATACCAAAAAAAAAAAAAAAAATCCACACAAGACAATTAAATGAAACCCCAAGGTACAAAATTACTCTGACTTTACTTTCTTTTAACCAAAACCTCTTGTGATTTCTCTTTGAGTAAGGTAAGTGGACACCACATTAGACTGTAAGAGACACATAGGAGAAGAGAATGGATAGTGTTTGCAGTTTTGAAAATAATAATGAAGAAATTTCACAATTATAATATGACACTCCCATTTAAAATATACAGTTATTTCATTGATAATATGAACTGCTGGCTTGTCACTGACATTATTTTAATGATACAGTGCTTCCTGAAATTCTAAAGTTAACAATGGGACACATCTTATGCTTCCTACAAGTATTCAGGATCGACTAAATGACAAGGAGGGAGTAAGAGGATCAGCAATGCTGGGCATGAACACATTCCTTAATGTATATCATTCTTTCTTGTCCCTTGATTGATGAGTTTAATATACTCCTATGCACACTGCTCATTGCGTAAGGCCAGAGGCTGCTAGTGTAACAGTATCGTGCGGTGCTCAAAGGCAGTTTTAAGATTGGATTTGTACTGTTGTGTTGCACTCAAAGTGGTCCTGTGTGAAATCCATATTTTTATGTCACGTTCGGGGGAATAAAAAGGCAAACAGAATGCAGTGTAGGAATCAACATGTCATTACATCCCTTGAATGTTCTCTCGAAAAACAATCCACCTGTTTTGGCCTCTGGAAAATCTGCCAAGAAAGAAAGATGTTCATAATTAATATGCCAATGAAAAATATCTCTAAGCTGACACGTCATCTTGTCTTGTCCTAATGTACTATGGTCCAGGCATTAGGCAGGAAAGTCTGGGGAAGGCGAACTTTAATGCTTCTCTTACTCACTACACAATGTTTCTTCTGGAACTCTGAGAAGTTCTTTCAAGTCAAACTGAGAGTCTTCTAAGGATTTTTGCTTGACAGCTACATTCCTGTCACATGCCATTAATAGAATGAACCAGTAACGTAGACTATATTCCTTCCAAGGCATTCCAGTAACTGAATACTGGCTTATTACCTACTAATTGTATGCTGGCTACAGTATTCAGACCTTTTGAGCTTTAATGACCTCATCTGAGCAATGGGAACAGTAAAAGACATCGTACAGGGTTTTGTGAGGATGAAATGACTTGCATACATAAAGTAAAGGACTTAAGTCCTGTTTGTAACATACCCGTTTCCTTCTCAATCTCAGACTATCAGCACATATGCAACCATAGCATCAAATCAACACTTGTACCGAAATAGTAAGATTTGACCCTCTGGAGTTAGAAAGGATTATACTCTCTCATTCCCGGGTGGCCAAGGATTCTGCGGTGTAACTATGTAAACAGATGTTAGAAACCAATACAGAACAGATGCTGTGAGCTTTTATTATTATTGAGGGCAGAGAGTTGACCTACAGCCTTGGTACAGATTACAGTGCACTGCAGCCGTTTTTTTACTGTGAATAACAAATTTCCACAAAACTAGTGGCTTAAAATACCTATTTATTATTGCCCCGTTGCTTTGGTCAGGAGTCCAGGATCGGCTTGACTGGGTCCTCTGTTCAGGGTCTCCCCAGGCTGCAGTCACTGTATGAGCCACACCGCAGTTCATACTCACGATGCTCTTCCAAGATCATCCAGGCATTGGCAGAATTTGGTTCCTTGTGGTTGTACCCTTGACCCTCAGCGGACAGGCAGCCTCTTTCCATAGGAGTTCTCAGCCTGGCTCTTTGCTTCCTCCCCTGAGACCAGCAGGAGACTGTCTCTCTGCTGTTCCACCTTCTTTTAGAGGCTTCACTTATACCAGGTCCACCCGGGGTGAAATCACTTTCAATGATCTCAGTCCTCGCAGAAAAGATCTTAGTAATTTTCATATCTCAGTTTATAAAATAAAAAACCAAGGAGACAGCAACCTATTATTAGCACTTCAAGAAGGATGATGGCAACCTGAAGAGCATAATATAACATATTTAAAATGGTTAAAGATGTAAAAAAATAAAAACAAAATGGTTAAAGATGTAAATGAAGGAACTGGCATTATCGGGAAAGACCAAATGCTTTGAAAAATAAACAGAAAGGAAAAATGAATGTACAGAGATTAAAAATGGAATCTTTAAAAAGCAAATAGGTCAGGGGCGCCTGGGTGGCTCAGTTGGTTAAGCGTCCAACTTCGGCTCAGTTCATGATCTCACGGTTCATGGGTTTGAGCCCTGCATCAGGCTCTGTGTTGACAGCTCAGACCCTGGACCCTGTTTCAGAGTCTGTGTCTCCCTCTCTCTCTGCCCCTCCGCTGCTCACGCTGTCTCTCTCTCTCAGAAATAAACATTAAAAATTTTTTTTTAAAAAAAGCAAATATATCAACTTGGTAGAAGATTAGAAACAGATTTAATAATCAATGTCCTTAAAGATCGAGGTGAATTGTACAGCATTGAAAAAAAGAGGTCAGATATAAAAACTACAGGAGGTAGAGGAGAGGATGAGAACACCATACACGTCAGAAATGTCAGACATGTTGAATGGAAGGGAGAAGTAATGAGAATCAGAAATGATAGGATGATACCATTTCAGACAGAAAATTTCAATTAGACAACAATTTTTTTTTACAAATAGTTTATTGTCAAATTAGTTTCCACATAACACCCAGTGCTCATCCCCACAAGTGTCCTCCTCCATGCCCATCCCTCCTCCCCCCACATCCATCAGTCCTCAGTTTTTGTCAGCATTCAAGAGTCTCTCATGGTTTGCCTCTCTCCTTTCCCCCACCATTTCCACCCTTCTTCTCCCCCTTGGTCCTCTGTTAAGTTCCTCCTAATCCTCCTATACGTGCACACATATGATATTTGTCCTTCTCTGCCTGACTTATTTCGCTCAGCATAACACCCTCAAGGTCCATCCATGTTGCTACACATGGCCAGATTTCATTGTTTCTCATTGCCATGTAGTATTCCATGGTATAGATAAACCACATCTTCTTGATCCATTCATCTGTTGATGGACACTTAGGCTCTTTCCATGTTTTAGCTATTGTGGAGAGTGCTGCTATGAACATTGGGGTACATGTGCTCCTATGCATCAACATTTCTGTATCCCTTGGGTAAATTCCTAGCAGTGCTATTGCTGGGTCATAGGGGAGTTCTATTGTTAGTTTCCTTAGGAACCTCCACACTGTTTTCCAGAGGGGCTGTACCAGTTTACATTCCCACCAACAGTGTAGGAGGGTGCCCGTTTCTCCACATCCTCGCCAGCATCTAGAGTTCTCTGATTGGCTCATTTTAGCCACTCTGACTGGCGTGAGGTGGTATCTCAGTGTGGTTTTGATTTGTATTTCCCTGATGAGGAGCGATGCTGAGCATCGTTTCATGTGTCTGTTGGCCATCTGGATGTCCTCTTTGGAGAAGTGTCTCTTCATGTCTTCTGCCCATTTCTTCACTGGGTTGTTTGTTTTTCGGGTGTGGAGTTTGGTGAGTTCCTTGTAGATTCTGGATATCAGCCCTTTATCTGATAATGTCATTTGCAACTATCTTTTCCCATTCCGTTGGTTGCCTATTAATTTTCTGGGTTGTTTCCTTTGCTGTGCAGAAGCTTTTAATCTTGATGAGGTCCCAACAGCTTATTTTTGCTCTTGATTCCCTTGCTTTTGGGGATGTGCCAAGTAAGAAGTGGCTGCGGTGGAGGTCAAGGAGGTTGTTTCCTGCTTTCTCCTCTAGAGTTTTGATAGTTTCCTGTCTCACGTTCAGGTCCTTTATCCATTTTGAGTTTATTTTTGTGCATGTGTGAGAAAATGATCTAGTTTCATTCTTCTGCATGTTGTTGTCCAGTTCTCCCAACACCATCTGTTAAAAAGGCTGTCTTTTTTCCATCGGATATTCTTTCCTGCTTTGTCAAAGATTAGTTGGCTGTATACTTTGGGTCCACTTCTGAGTTCTCAATTCTGTTCCATTGGTCTATGTGTCTGTTTTTGTGCCAATACCATACTGTCTTGATGATGACAGCTTTGTAGTAGAGCTAAAGTCTGGGATGGTGATCCCTCCCGTTTTGGTTTTATTTTTCAGGATTACTTTGGCTATTCGGGGTCTTTTGTGGTTCCATACAAATTTTTGGATAGTTTGTTCTAGTTTTGAGAAGTATGCTGGTGATATTTTTATTGGAATTGCATTGAATGTGTAGAGTGCCTTAGGTAGTAATGACATCTTAACTGTATTTATTCTTCCTATCCATGAGCATGGAATGTTTTTCCATTTCTTTGTGTCTTCTTCAGTTTCCTTCATAAGTTTCTATAGTTTTCATCATGCAGATCTCTTGTATCCTTGGTGAGGTTTATTCCGAGGTATTTTATGGTTTTTTGTGCAATTGTGAATGGGATCAGTTTCTTGATTTCTCTTTCTATTGCTTCATTGTTGGTGTATGAAAATGCAACCGATTTCTGTATGTTGATTTTGTACCCTGCAACTTGGCTGAATTCTTGGATCAGTTCTAGCAGGCTTCTGGTGGAGTCTGTCGGGTTTTCGATGTAGAGTATCATACAATTAGACAACAATTTTAATGAGATTACACTAAAATAATTTATTCAGGAATTTTGGCTATCGTATTGACTTCCTGAAATTTCGACATTCCACAAAACCTGCATCTCTCTCTCAGTCTCACTAATTTTTTTTTTAATGTTTATTTATTCTTGAGAGACAGAGCATGAGTAGGAGAGGAGCAGAGAGAGAGGGAGACCCAGAATCCGAAGCAGGCTCCAGGCTCTGAGCTGTCAGCACAGAGTTCGATGCGGGGCTCAAACTCCCATACCGTGAGATCATGACCTGAGCCAAAGCCAGAGGCTTACCCATTGAAACACCCAGGCGCCC
Organism: Proteles cristata cristata; assembly: GCA_017311185.1. Taxonomy (NCBI): domain Eukaryota; kingdom Metazoa; phylum Chordata; class Mammalia; order Carnivora; family Hyaenidae; genus Proteles; species Proteles cristata. Next base: position 19,320 of record JAESUZ010000067.1, on the reverse strand, counting down.
CTTCCCTGATTGATTCTTTTTTTTTTTTCCCCCAAAGAGCTGTGCGTAGATGGCCTTCTGTCCTTAAAGTTGATGGTCACCTCTACCTGTTTTCAGTCAGGGGAGTAAAGAACCCTGCTAACCCAAGAAGCTCTGTTCCTTTGAATAATCTATTTTGCTTCTTAGATATCATTTCCTCACCTGTAAAGGAAGAAATTGAAGGCGTCACAGAAGACACAAGCAGGCTTTGGCACAGGCCGACTTAAGTATAAAGCCTGTTTCATCTCTGACCTGCTGTCAGGTCTTTTGTGCTTAATAAATATTTGTTGAGGGAGTTACTTTGTCTCAGTTACCTGGCCTGAAACGTTGTGGGGTTCGGGGAGCACACCGGGCTGAAACGGTTGGGGGAACAGTCACTGATACCCCATTGTGGTTCGATCAACGCTGTGCTCAAGCCTGAGAATGCAGACAATCAAAGATGGCTGGGCTCTTCACGTCTCCACGCTCCCTGTCTTGTCTCGGAATCCACGACTTTTCAATACGTGTAAAGCAATTTGTAGGGAACGTGGGAACTAAGTCTTTTATATTGCAGTTCTGTGCATCTTTATTTGGCAAATATATAGCAGTCGACCCATTGCGTTCAACAGGAAATGGAAGGTTTGTGTTTTCCTTGGGATCTTTATTACAGTAGATGCAAACGCTGACCCCTTGTGGCTAAGAGTGATGCGTACAGGCTGTCTAACCCTTTACTACTTATTCGAGCTATAAACGTTTGCCGCAGACCAGCAATCTCGGGACAGCCGGGGAGATGTGACAGAAGCCGTGTACAGGACACAATCTGTATGTCGCCTGCATCCGAACATCTGATTGCAGACTGTCGCTGCTGTTTCTCCGTAGCAGCGGCTTCGCCCCGACTGTATTTTAAACACAGTGTATGAATAATGTACGCACACGTCTCCGTGGTAAGGTTTCAAGGTTAACTCTCTCCCACCCTTTCCTTCGGAAGCTTTAAGGAAAATGATTTGATAGATGAACTTTAATGACATATTAGTCTAGTTAAAATAGCCCTCTGAAAATTCAGGACGGCTGCTTAGTAATTTTTTTTTTTTTTCAGTGAAAAGCAATCCAAACATCTGGCCTAAAAAAATATAAAGATAGCTCAGAACAAAGTGGTGATACAACTCTCCCCTTTACATTATAAGGGCATAGAGCAGATATTAAAATGAAGGGAACCTGTTATTTACTTCATGGTTCAAATGCGCAACAGAGGAGGGTTTCTTCTTGCATTCTTAGGTTGGTTGTGACACAGGCGGCCACACGGGATCATGGCGGTTATTTGGCTGCTGCAGGTCAGGCCTGTAACTGAAAGTGTAGAGACTGAATGAGGGCGTCACAATGTTTGCTAGGAGAAGAAGAGAGGAAGCAGAGCTGGGCAGAGGGGGAAGACTAACAGCAGAAGCAGAGCCAAGGAAACCTCAGTGAACCCCCTGGGGGGGCTTTATGAAGCGTGTGGCCTCCCAGCTCTCTGTGTTGGGCCCCATGGCTGGACTGTTACGTGCCAGCCTGGTTCAAACCCAGGCACGGGCCTCTCCAGGGCAGCGGTGCAGAAGCCGCAGCAAATCCTTCCTTGAGAGGTGAGTCAGGGTGCAGACGTCGTGTCTACCGCCTGTCACTCAGGTGAGGGAACACAGACCCTCAAGTCGTTCCCACTTCAGGAGACAGTCTTCTTGCTGATCACACGGAACTTAAGGACTGATCCGTTTGTTTATGCTCCAAACTCTTCTTGCTGCCTATGGCTTTGTCTCTAAATCCACTGAAAGCTGAACTGTCCTTTCCCACAGTTTCCTCTCCTGCGATGGCCTTGGCTAAACTTGCTCTTCCTCCCAGAAACAATGCTACTTGGTATCATCAGATTGTCCATATAAGTATTCCTCCTTGCCTTTTTAATAGATGTATGTTCTTTCTTCTTAACAAAATTATAAACTGTTGCAAAAAAAAAAAAAGATGTCATCTTGCACTACAAGGTTCTTCATTTGTTAATGGCTTCCTGGAGGAGAGGGGTATTGAGAAGGATTCTGAATTAAAAAAAAAATTAATGTTTATTTATTTTTGAGAGACAGAGAGATACAACATGACTGTGGGAGGGGCAGAGAGAGAGGGAGACACAGAATCTGAAGCAGGCTCCAGGCTCCAAGCTGTCAGCACAAAACCTGACTTGGGTTTGAACTCATGAACTGCGAGATCATGAGCTGAGCCAAAGTCCAAAGTTCAACAGACTGGCCACCCAGGCACCTCAAGAAGGATGCTGAATCTTAATCCAGCTCATCCCCAAAGAGTTTCAAGGGCACACCAGGGACAGAGGTTTCAGTGTTTGCCTTCAGTCAATGTTTGCCTGTACACAGCAAACCTTCTCTCTCTCTCAAAAATAAATAAAAAACATTAAAACAAATTTAAAAAAAGAAACTATTGCTTAATCATAAAGGTCATGAAGATTTACTCATGACTTTTTCCTAAGGATTTTTATAGTTTAAGCTCTAATATTTTGAATACTTAGATCTTTGATGTACTTTGACTCAATTTCAATATATAGTGTGAGGTAGGCTCCAAATTCATTTTTTTTGCATGGGATATCTGGTTATCCAAGAACTATTTATTGAAAAGATTTATTTTTCCATTGAATGGTTTTGACATCCTTGTTGAAAACTAACTGATAACATGGGCTCGTTTCTGGACTCTTAATTCCATTCTCTTGATCTGCATGTCTATCCTTATGCTGGTATTATACTTTACTGATGGGTGTAGCTTTGTAGTTAGTTTTGAAATTAAGAAGTGTGAGTCTTCCATCCTTCTTTTCTCTTTTTCAAGATTTGTTTTAGCTCTTCTGGGTCTCCTGCAATTCCTTATAAATTTTAGAATCAACTTTTCCATTTCTGTAAAAAAAAAAGCAGTTGAAATTTTTTTAGGGGTTGCATTAAATCTGTAGCTCAATTTCTGTCTTAATATCAAGTCTTCCAGTCCATGAACAGAGGAAGATGTCTTTCCTTTCATTTAGGTCTTTTATTTCTTTCTTCAATGTGCTGTAGTTTTCAGTGTACAAGTCTTGCAATTCTTTTGTCACATTTATTCTTACATATTTTATTCTTTTTGATGGTATTTTAAATGGACTCGCTTTCTAAAGTTCATTTTCAGAAGGCCTTTGCTAGTGTACAATGATACAACTGATTTTTGTATATTGACATTTTGCAACCTTGTTGAACTTACTAATAGCTCTAATGTGTGTGTGTGTATGTGTGTGTGTATATGTGTGTGTGTGTGTGTGCGTGTGCCTATATGTGGATTCTTAAGAATATTCCATAGAGAGTCATCTACATATCTACATATCACCTACAAATAGAGATGGTTTATTTCTTCCTTACCAACCTTGATGTCTTTTATTTATTTTTCTTACCCAACTACTGTGTCTAGGACCCTCCACTACAGTGTTGAATAGAATTGACAAGAGTGGACATTTCTTGTCTTGCTCCTGGTGGTAAGAAGAAAGGAACTTTTGTTCACAATTAAATGTAACGTTAGCTGTGCATTTCTCATAAGTGCTCTTTATTATGCTGAGGAATTCCCTTTCTAGTCCTAATTTTCTGATTTTTTTATTGTGAAAAGTTGTTGGGTTTGCAGATGACTCTTTTGCATCAGCTAAAATGATAGTGTGGGTTTTTGCCATTTGTTTTATAAATACGGCACTTACATTGACTGATTTTCATACACTGAATCAATCTTACTTTCCTGGGATAAATTTTACTTGATTACAGTGTACAATCGTTTGTATATGATGCTAGGTTTGGTTTGCTGGTATTTTGCTAAGAATTTTTACACTGGTCTGTATTTTTCTTCTGATGCCTTTGGTTTTGATGTCAAGGTAATAATAGTCTCACAAGATGAGTTATGAAGTGTTCCCTTCACTTTTATGTTTTGGAAAAATTTGTGAAGCATCGGTATTAATTTTGCTTTAAATACTCTGTACAGTTCACCATCTGGTCTCAGCTTTTCTTTGTGGGAAGTTTTTTGATAACTAACTCTATCTCTCTATTGACTTTTAAAGATATTAAGTCATTTCTCCATCTTGTAAGTAGTAGGACACAAACTCAAGTAGTTCCAACACTAAAATTTGTATTTTAAGCCAGATTGACTAAAACACATATTTTTACTTCTATATGATACAGTCTCACTATAAAAATAATATTGTTAGTCAGAATTCTCTAGAGAAACAAAACCAATAAGATAGATAGGTAGACAGACTATATATAGATTATATATAAATGATATAATACTACATATTATATAGACTATAGTTTATGTATATATGGTTTCTATATATAGACTCTCTGTCTCTCTCTCTCTCTATATATATACATACATACACACGCTCTATGTGTATATATATATAGTCTTTATATATATGCTCTGTCTCTCTCTCTCTCTCTCTCTCTCTCTATATATATATATATATATATATATATATATATATATAGTCCTTTATATCTATCATTTTTATTTATCTAACTATCTAGAGATTTATTATAAGAATTGATCCACATGATTACGGAGTCTGAGAAGTCCCATGATCTGTCATCTGTAAGCCAGAGAACCAAGAAAGGTGGCAGTATATTTCAGTCCTAAACTAAAGCTCTGAGGTGTGTGTGTGTGTGTGTGTGTGTGTGTGTGTGTGTGTGTGTGTGTGTGTAGTGGCAGGGGATTGACGATAAAAGTCTTGATCCAAGCCCAAAACACCATGAACTAGGAGCACCAATGTCTGAGGGCAAGAGAAGATGGACTTCGCAGGTCCAATTCCCCTTTCTTCCACCTTTGTGTTCTGCTCGGGCCCTCAACAAATTTGGTGATGTTCACCCAACAGGGTGATCTTCTTTACTCAGTCTATTAATTCAATTTCTAATCTCTTCCAGAAACATTCACATGGACACAACCAGAAATAAAGTTTTGATCGCTTTCTGCACATCCCTTAACCCAGTCAAGTTCATGCGTAACAGTAATGGTCATAAATACGTTCAGTTTAAATACTTTTTAAATTCAACAACAGTACCAAAAGGGAAATAAAAACAATCCATAACTGCATTTCAATATATTGCTGTATTTTCTTTCAGTACCTTTTCTAGCTATTATATAAAGACATATATTTAATATAGATCAGAAATGATTGTAATTATACTTTTCCACATCATTTTTTCTTCTCTATTCATTCAGCTCTGTCTTGGGAGTAGGTTCTTACATCACCAGCAGTTCTTCAGAAACATTCCATTAATGTTATTCTTAATATTCCACTAAGTCCTTTAATCAGAACAGACTTCTTCCTTTTTGATATTTAGATTCGATTAATGGTGCTCTTTGCTTTTATAAGTAATGCTTTCCGGGTCATCTTGGCCTTTGATGCCTCTTCAATTTTCTAAAATAGTTTCTAGAAATGGAATGTAGGATCAAAAGCTAGGAATATTTTTAAGAATCTTCATCTGCATGGTAGGCTGAAAAAGTTTACCAATTTATACTTCTCGTATTAAATTTTTGTTTACATTGCCTCTAATACTATTGTCTTACAAACATATAAAAATTTTTTTAACATTTATTCATTTTTTAAAATATTTTTATTTATTTCTAGGATACAGAGAGAGACAGTGTGAGCAGGGGAGGGTCATAGAGAGAGGGAGACATAGACTCTAAAATAGACTCCAGACTCTGAGCTGGCAGTCAGCACAGAGCCCGACGTAGGGCTCGAACCCACGAACAGCGAGATCATGACCTAAGTGAAAGTCGGATGCTTAACCGACTAAGCCACCCAGGCGCCCCACATTTATTCATTTTTTTAATGTTTTTATTTATTTCTGAGACAGAGAGAGACACAGCGTGCGGAGGGGAGGGTCAGAGAGAGAGGGAGACAGAGAATCTGAAGCAGCCTCCAGGCTCTGAGCTGTCAGCACAGAGCCTGACATGGGGCTCAACTCACGGATGGTGAGATCATGACCTGACCGAAATCGGACGCTCAGCCGACTGAGCCACCCAGGTGCCCCAACATTTATTTGTTTTTGAGAGTAAGAGAGACAGAGCATGAGCAGGGGAGGGGCCAGAGAGAGAAAGAGAGAGGGAGGGAGACACAGAATACGAAGCAGGCTCCAGACTCTGAGCTGTCAGCACAGAGCCCGACGTGAGGCTCGAACTCACGGACGAGGAGATCATGACCTGACAGAAATCGGATGCTTAACCGACTGAACCACCCACGCACTCCTACAAATATATTTTATTTTGGCGTCCCACTGGGAACAATTCTATTATGTGGGATCTTGTATAAGATTTGGCCAAGAAAATAAAATATAGAAAACCTTTGTTTACTAGCACCTTGTTTCTATTTTATCCAAGGACATACAGTGCTTGTTAGCATTTCTTTTTTAAATAAAAGAATAACATGGGTCGGTGACACCAAAGGAGATATTTCATATTGAAGCCACTTTGTTCTTTACAATGTTTTTAACGTAATTAATGTGCTTAGTTAAGTTTTCCCTAGCACATAACTGGAATGCAACAGTTCTCAGCTACGAAATGCTAGAAGTTTATGAGGTATAATGCTGACAACACTATAAATTCGACCTAGAAAACACATTTGGTGTTTGCTTGATTAAATTAATGCATCAGGTCGAATGAAGTATTTCTGAGTGTGACCACAATTTGGTATTTGTGTCAAGGTTCCAGCGTGAACTGTCTCTGCGTTAAAGGCACACAGCCATCTCTCCTAACAGCACCACCCCACCTTCTCCCCAAAGCCTGAGTTCTAAGCCATAGATCTAGGAGACTATGTTCACAGATGCTTATTCAATGAGGCACATAGTTTTTGAAGTCCGTAAAAATTCTCCTTTGTAATTCCAGTATGCAAAACCATCAAGATACTATACCCTTTCTTTCCCTTAATTTGTTAGATTAACGAAAGGGACTTCTCTATACAATATTCAAAGTGGGCTGCTCTTCAGGGAGAGCTGCAGAGGGGAGCCACCACTGGTTTTCTAGAACAGAAAACCCTGGCACCAGCTCCTTTGGCCTTCATGGGCTTCAGGCTTTACAACTAAGTGACTTCACCCCATTGAACTCTCCATTCCATTTCAGCTTGCCCTGAGGCTGAAAACCAGCAGCGTGGGCCCTTCTGATGGAGCTGTGTGCCTGCCTGTCCGGGTGGACCTTGAGTTTTGCTTTAAGTCTTAGCTTGTACTATAATGTGAATATTGCTAGGGGCAGTCGGCTCACCTCATTGTGTGTTCTCAGCAAGTAGTAACTGATGAATTGTAACCGAGAAAATTATACCATTTTTAGACAGTGAATGAGTTCAATATTCTAACTTAACTGAAAAGAACAAGTATCTTAATTTTTTTTAACGTTTATTCATTTTTGAGAGAGAGAGAGAACAGAGCGTGAGAGGGGAGGGGCAGAGAGACAGGGAGACAAAATCCAAAGCAGGCTCCAGGCTGTCAAGCACAGAGCCTGCCCTGGGGCTTGAACTCACTGACCCCGAGGTCATGACCAGAGCCAGTCAGAGGCTTAACCAGCTGAGGCACCCAGACACCCCTAAAGAACGAGAAGAGAAAGTGAGAAGAGAAGAGAAAACTGAGAAGAGAAAGGTGACTCAGTTACTTTAAAAAGATTAGATTTTCCCCTGTATCTAATTACAATGACCGTAAATAATTTAAAATATCAGAACATAACAAAAACAGTTTTGATCAGTATTTTCAAATCCTCCACGCCCTGCTTCCTTCACCCTGCCGAACTTCAACTTACAGAAACAAACAAGGCACTAAACAAAGGAAACGTACACTGCGATTGTGAACAAGTAGCAAACCGGGCTCTTTTGATTTTCCCCTTCGCTCTCTGCAACTGACATTTTAGCAAAATCCCAAACGAGCAGGGCAATGGGACGATACTTGAAACAGAAGAGGAAAGGGACAGGTCAAATGAGCCGGAGAAGCCACACACTCAGTGAGCAGCCCCTGAGATAACAGAGAGCTGGCTGTAATAAAATGGAAATGAGCAAGTAATGACTGCAGACACAAGTAAACTATGAGTCTTCGGAATCATTTTTGAAACCGTGTGATGATATGCAGATCACTCTCTTGCAAAAAGACATTTTCAGAGATTGAAAGGGTGCAGGGAACAAGATGACCCTGCGGCTTCTGGAATGATGATGGCTTGTCCCTCCTCGGCACCATTCTGCAAAGGGAGTGAAAGTTCCCGGCCCCTCCCACAACCCTGAGACTGGCTGCGAAGGCCACCCGACTTGTGGCTAAGGAGCGGGGGACATCCTGGTCCCCATGACATGTTATTTTTTTTTATTATTATTAATGTAATTTCTTCTCAAGTTGGTTTCCATACAATACCCAGTGCTCATCCCAACAAGTGCCCTCCCCCATGCCCATCACCTCCCTTCCCTTCCCCCTCCCCCATGCCCATCACCTCCCTTCCCTTTCCCCTCCCCCATCAGCCCTCAGTTTGTTCTCAGTATTTGAGAGTCTCTTTTGGTTTGTCTCCTTCCCTCTCTTTTTGTAAACTTTTCCCTCCCTTCCCACACCCCACGGTCTTCTGTTAAGTTTCTCAAGACCCACATAAGAGTGAAAACATATGATATCTGCCTTTCCCTGCCTGACTTACCTCCAGGTCCATCCGCATCGCTGCAAATGGCCAGATTTCATTCTTTCTCGTTGCCAAGTAGTATTCCATTGTGTATATAAACCACATCTTCTAGATCCATTCATCAGTGAAATCCCCTGAACTTCCTGCCAATCATAGGTGTTGGCATTAAACTGGCAGAAATCTTTTAAAATATTTTGCAATGACTTTAGCAGGAGAAAAAGTGATCTTGACTTGAGAGACTGTAGAGCCAAAAATTAAGTCCTCCATTAAAAGAAACCTCGGGCTGCACATAGCCCCAGGCCTAAATAAACTTAACCAGCTTTTCCACTTCTGAGCAAATGCCTGCGCTGCGGGAAGCTAACACCTAACCAGCTCTCTCTGCTTCTGTAACAAAGCTTAAGGCTCGCTTCCCCGCTGCCGGATTGCCCAAGGGACTAGCCCCCTGGGGGCAGCCACTCCCAAAAGGCCAGCAGCCACCCCCCACCTTGCTGAGAGAAGGGCCTGGAGAGAGAGATGTTAACCTGTTAGTCGCCAAACAAGACTTAAAACTCGCTCTGTGATAGACTGAATTCAAAGGTATCCCAAATGTTGTAATTAGATCCAGCCAAACCTGATGGCGGGAACCAATCAGATACGGTATATGTTCACATTTGAATGTTAACCAATGGCAAACTTGTAACCATGGAAATCTGTCCCTTCCCATGACTTGTTTACTTCTGCCTATAAAAAGGCCGCAGAGGCTTTGTTCAGGGCCTCTCAGCGTCACCAGCAACGAGTGACTGCGCGGAGGACCGGGTTCGAACCTGCAAATAAACAACCCTTGCCGCTTGGCTTTGACTCTGGTCTCTGGTGGTCTGTTTTTGGGGTTCTCTCGAATTCTGGGCGTTTCATATGGGGGCTCGTCCGGGATATTTCCCCTCCAGACCCACCAGACCCCAAGTCAACGGGTTGTTCCTAAGACCGATCGGTAAGTGAGCCGGCTCTGTCTGTCTGTTTGTCTCAGCATCAGTTTCTGTCTTATCTGTTTGTTTCGGTTTCTGCCGCGTGGAATCTGCATCGGGGACTGTACTGGCTCTGGCGGACGCGCTATAGAGCAGTCGGTAGGGACCGAGGAGACGTCCTACGGTGCCCATCTGGTGAGCCGGTTCGAGGCCGGCGGGCGAGCCGGTTCGAGGCCGGCGGGTGAGCCGGTTCGAGGCCGGCGGGTGAGCCGGTTCGAGGCCGGCGGGCGCACCGGTTCGAGGCCGGCGCCTTCTGGGGGCGCACCGGTTCGAGGCCGGCGCCTTCTTCTGGGGGGCGAACCGGTTCGAGGCCGGCGCCTTCTTCTGGGGGGCGAACCGGTTCGAGGCTGGCGCCTTCTTCTGGGGGGCGCACCGGTTCGAGGCCGGCGCCTTCTTCTGTTGGCTAGCCTTCTGTGTTTGTGCGCAGCGAACTCTGTTATCGGTCTCTGTGTCTCTGTGTTTGTGTGCAGCGAACTCTGTTATCGGTCTCTGTGTCTCTGTGTTTGTGCGCAGCGAACTCTACTATCGGTCTCTCTGTGTCTGTGTCTGTGCGCAGCGAACTCTGTTATCGGTCTCTCTGTGTCTGTGTCTGTGCACAGCGGACTCTGTTATCAGTCTCTCTCTGTGTATGTCTATGTCGAATTGTCAATTTTCTCTGTTGGTGTTTATTACCTTGTGACTGAGACTGACGTTATGAGACAGACTTCATCCAAACCCCTAGACTTAATGTTAGCCCATAACCTCTCAGTGACTGTTAGGAAGGGTCCATTTTAAACTTACTGCTGCACAGAATGGCCCACTTTCAATGTGAAATGGCCACCGGACATCATGGTTTGGGCTGATCTGGTTGATAACCCACCCCCTTGGATTAAAAGTTTCTTGCCTCCACAGAAACCTGACACCCTGGCGGTGACTAAAAAGCACCCGCCCTCCCGGGCTTTGGAGCTGCCGAAAAGGAAAACTGAACCCTCTGCGCCGCTCTACCCTTTCTTACAGGGCGAAACGGAGGAAAAATTAACTTCTCCCCCTCCTTAGGCAACCTCCTCCACAGGACCCAGCAGGAGGAACAAAGGCGCCACCCGAACCACAGGGGCCCCTGCCCCACCGGACCCAGCGGCCCTGGGGAAATGGGCCCCGCCCAAGGGACCCGAAGCCGCCGTGAATTGTTGCAGGTTCTGTTCATGTCGGAGGCCGCGCCGGCTCCGACAGGTCCAGGAGTCCCTGAAGGATAGACGGTGTCAGCAAAAGAGAATGAGAGAGCCCTGAGATTCTTTCTGATCACCAGGCAGTCATCTCTGTCCTGTTGGTTTTGGTGTCTTTATTTTAAGGTTAAACGATACTATAACATCAGAAGACAGAATTTTTACAAGGGCTAATTATTTGTAAAATGTTTATTAGGCTTATTCCTAAATTGCTTGAATGAGCCTTTTCCTTGAAGCTGAATGTGCAAGCACCATGGGGGCCGTAAATATGTCAGTCTTTGCGCCTGGGTTATGTTTTAGTTACTCTTATCTATCCTCATCCCAGCTGCCAGTATAAGGGAAAATGTTTGTGGAATGTGGGCCTTGAGGAAGGGGCTGCTATGCTTCAGCAATTAGCAAAGATAAATGTAGTAACTTATGTTCTGCCCTTATCTGTACCTTAACTTTAGATTAGGCTCTTTGTCTCAGGGCCAGGCTCAATTGTAACTCTTGTGTTCTTAACCCCCTTTATTGTCTGAGTCTTGGGTCTGCAAGGCCCATAGGAAGAGCCTTTTGATGATTGCCCACGGAGCTTTCATCTAAAGTCTCTTTTGTAAAGGCAGGAATATACTTTTCCTTATGAGGTATCTGTGTTCAGTCTGTGTTCAGAATATGGGTCTAATATGGAATATTATGAGGCCTGGTCAATACCAATAGGCTTATTTCCAGCACGAGCCAGTAATATAATAGTAGCAGAAGGAGATACCAGTTTTCATTTCTCATGGCTGAAGCTATGCAAACACTGACATTTCCTTGCTGTGACTGCCGTCCAGGGAGGCCGGTGCGGCTCCTGGCATGTTCAGTACTGAGAAATGGAAAATAATCCAGTCTGAACCCAGAAAATTGGTTCCTGGGCCCACTAGAGTTCCCACTCCTGACCAGGCTCAAAATGACGCTAGGTTTCCCCTGGCATGGCCAGATTGAAACTACAACTTGGCTAAAGGTAAGGAGAGTCTCTTCGTCTACCGCCAGACTCTGTTGGGAGGTCTCAAGGCTGCAGCTCGCAAGCCTACATTGTCAGTCAGGGACCAGAGGAAAGCCCCACAGCGTTCCTTAAGAGAGTAATAAAGACATTCCGCCAGTGCACTCCTATAGATCCAGAGGCCCCAGCAAAACTTAGCTGCGGTGGCCATGGCTTTTGTCAGTCTGCTCCCAACAATTGGAGAAAACTTCAGAAACTAGAACGTCTAGGAAAAAGAGCCTCCAAGGTCTAGTGGTCGTGGCAGAGAGGGTACACAACAGCAGGGACAGTGCAGAGGACAAGCAGGTAAAGGCTGAAAAGAGACAAAACCAGGGTCTAGCCGAGATGCTACTCGCGGGAACTGCGGAACTGGAGGACCGAAAAAGACGCCTCAGACAGTTGGCTCCAGGAAAAGAAGGTAAGGAGAACTCCCAGCGGCTCGAGGGGCGCCCCCAATTAAGCAAAAATCAATGCGCCTACGGCAAAGAGAAAAAACATTGGGCCAAAGAATGCCCCAAGAATAAATCTGAAACTCTCATTCTAGTAATGGAAAATGACAGTGACTAGGGGAAACGGGGTTCGGCACCCCTCCCCAAACCCAGGGTAACCCTAAAAGTAAAAGGGCGATCCACTGAGTTCCTAATGGACACTGGGCTCAACATTCTGAGGAGCGCGCGGTAGGGACATCAGGGCATGAGGGCCACGGCACAGGCCCCAAGCCAGCCGCCTGCACCCCCGTGGCTCCCACATCCCCGGAGCCCTGCGCCCAGCCCCAGCCCGGGCAAAGTCTCCGGGGGCGTCCCCGCCCAACCCGTGGCCTCCGCAAGGCGCACTCACCCATCGCCGACCACCACGCACTTGAAGGCTTGCCTGAAACGCTGCTGACACCAGATGCGGGATTTGACCTAGACTCTAGCAGCTTGTTAAGCTCCTCGTCATTGCGGATGGCTAGCTCCGGGATCTCCACAGTAAAATAATGGCCCTTGATAAGGAAAAACACCTACCAAGGAGCTGAGGAACCACCGCCCGCCGAGCACTCCCAACCAAACGTGAGAAATTCCTGAAAGACATCTTCATAAAGTATGGATTTCCTCAGATGATAGGGTCAGACAACGGACCTGTATTTATGTCCAAAGTAAGCCAGAATTTAGCCACGGCCCTGGGGATTAATTGGAAATTACACTGTGCATACAGACCCCAGAGTTCAGGACAGATAAAAAATAAATAGAACTCTAAAAGAGACCTTAATTAAATTGACCTTGGAGACTGGCGGAGACTGGATAGCTCTCCTCCCCTTTGCACCCCAAGGAGTATGCAACTCCCACTACCATATAGGGTTAACTCCTTTTGAAAACATGTCTGGCCTGAATTGCATGACTTCTATCAAAACAAAATACATAGTTACTAAACATAGGTTTGAGTTTTCAGCTTCCTATTGCAGAAAAAGTAAGACTATTTAGACCTTTTAAAAAAGTGATTTAAAAATTCTAATGTAAACACCTCTCAATTGGTTACTAGGTCCTCAGTTGGAGACTAAGGTTTCCCAAGTTAAAATTCTGCTAAGTGTACTTAAGACTGATGGAAAGCAACCCTGTATATAAAAAAACTGAGAGATCCATAAAAAAAGGATATAAGAAATGGAAATACATTTTTGTTGAGGGTAAAAGAAAGTAATTTTGTCCTAAATAAGACTGGTTGCTTAGAGAGAAATGGCTTTGGGACAAAGTTTAAAGGCAAAGAAAAGATGTAGAAGGTCTGTGAAGGGAAATCTTTGAAAAGGAATTTTATATGTGCTCAGGATAGACTGGTTGAAATGAATGGAATTTGAAAAGTACACTGGTATAAGGTTAAAACTCTGCTTTTCTCTCCGGTCAAAAGACAAAGTTTTCTTGGATTGTAAATCTGCTCTTGATAAGACAATGTAAACAAAAGTTTTCTCCTTTTTCTGCCAAGAAAACCCGAAGCTTTAGGTTTCATCTTTATCAGGTCTTTGATTGCATAGTTAAATATTCTCAATGTTAAAAGAGTTACCCCAACCAATGTTGGTTTCTAATTGGTTGGTTTCTATATTATGTCAAGATCTATTATTGCCACTTTGGTTGAATAAAAAAAGCTTTAAGGTTTGTAATGATCTGTAATCCTATTTAGGATACGCTTTATAGCTTCCTAAGGTTTTAACAAACTTCCCAGGATTTAAACAGTAAAAAAGGGGGTCTTTTGGCCAATTAGGCCCTTTTATCTAAAATGCTAGGTTACTTGGAAAAACACTATACATAACAGTAAACCTTAGGTTATATTGCATGGGTAAGTGCTATTACTGCCCAAATATATATGTAAATCCTAAAGTTTTAATGTTTTGTTATAAGAGTTATTATATGTCACAAAAATAACTAAATTTCTATGGCAATTGCATCATACTGAACTCTTTGCAAATCCTTAACAATGTATGTCCATCTGAGATTTAGATTTTGTCATTTAACTAGATTGCTTGCCTTCATGCAAGAATGTCCGGGGACAATACACCCCGTAATACTTAGGTTGCAGTATCGCCACCCTAATGATTGGGACCCGACCGAAGACCCATGATTGGGCCTTCAAATACACAAGAGAAGGGGGGAATGTAGAGCCAAAAATTAAGTCCTCCATTAAAAGAAACCTCGGGCTGCACATAGCCCCAGGCCTAAATAAACTTAACCAGCTTTTCCACTTCTGAGCAAATGCCTGCGCTGCGGGAGCTAACACCTAACCAGCTCTCTCTGCTTCTGTAACAAAGCTTAAGGCTTGCTTCCCCGCTGCCGGATTGCCCAAGGGACTAGCCCCCTGGGGGCAGCCACTCCCAAAAGGCCAGCAGCCACCCCCCACCTTGCTGAGAGAAGGGCCTGGAGAGAGAGATGTTAACCTGTTAGTCGCCAAACAAGACTTAAAACTCGCTCTGTGATAGACTGAATTCAAAGGTATCCCAAATGTTGTAATTAGATCCAGCCAAACCTGATGGCGGGAACCAATCAGATACGGTATATGTTCACATTTGAATGTTAACCAATGGCAAACTTGTAACCATGGAAATCTGTCCCTTCCCATGACTTGTTTACTTCTGCCTATAAAAAGGCCGCAGAGGCTTTGTTCAGGGCCTCTCAGCGTCACCAGCAACGAGTGACTGCGCGGAGGACCGGGTTCGAACCTGCAAATAAACAACCCTTGCCGCTTGGCTTTGACTCTGGTCTCTGGTGGTCTGTTTTTGGGGTTCTCTCGAATTCTGGGCGTTTCAAGACAATAAGCCTGCTTCTTATCAATAATGGAATCTGAGGCAGGTCCAGTAAACAGCCCTGGCCTTGGCTTCTAGGCTGGACCTTATAAAAAATAAATTAGGCAATTAGTAAGAAATAATTTTAATGGCCCAGGGTGATGCAAATGATTAATATTTTAGTGATAGGGAATCCATCCTTAGGGAATGGGAAAGGTAACACTACAAACATAGACGGCTATAGTGGGCAGGAACGTTGACTAAAAGCAAAATAAGTTTCTTAGCTGCAACACTACTCTTCAGTGGAGTAAACATTTTCGTTGGGGAGCTAGTTTGTTCGTGCTAAAATCCAAGGAAGTCTATTGAATCCCTTCCCACCATCAAAACAGAGAAGGCTGTCACTGAGAGCGAGCAAAAGAAAGGAAGCAGGTAGTGGTTATTTTGCAAAACATGCTTTAAAAGAGTTGTGACACGTCTATGAAACAGTGAATTAACTAGAACTATAAAAATGAAGTCATTACAGTCCGGGTGGGGGTAAACCGGCTCAATTTTTAAGATAACTTGCGATGTTTCTGCAGTTAATATAAATATGTAAATGGAAGTATCTTTTTATTTTGTTTCATTTTTATTGCGCTGTAATTGACATATAACATTATATTCGTTTCAGACGTACAACATGATTCCATATTTGTATATATTGTGAAAGGATGTGTTCTTTTAATCAAGGACAGGCTGATGACGGTCCAGACAGAATCAGAGGAAAAACAGGAGCCACTATGGGTGAAAGATTCTTCCCATCTCTTTGACGAGGAGTTACTGCCAATTAACACGGAAACCTCACTTAATACCATGTGTGATTTGTTATATATATTGTGTGTATACACGCACACAAATTATTATATATAATATATGCATGAAAGTTAATATAAACTTTATACACTTTCCATTCTGTACTTTTCAGAATGTACCTCAAAGATTTTTGTTGTGTGTCCTGTGACAAATAACTCTTCTAGTTACTTGGTGACCTGTATTTCTTACTCATGCCTTATGCCCACCTCATTCATTCATTCATTCATTCATTCAATCAATGAGCATTTATGAAGCACTCACTATGCCCTAGGTACTGTGCATGGTGCATGAAGATTAGTAGGTAAAGCAGAACCTTGCTTTCCAGAATTTCAGCATCTTGTGAAGGGAGAATGACATTAAAACAGGCCTGTAAGCAATGACCATTTCTGTCTTATCACTATCTTATCCAACTGTTTCTAGAAAAATCTCACCTAACTCATTCAGTGGTTTGGACTCCATGAAGACTATGTAAATCTTCATCAATCCTTCTATTGTTTATTGGATATAAAATGCTGGGCAGGCTTTTAAAAACCTTGATAGGTCCAGCAACTCAATATTTACCCAAAAGTCAAACGTCTCACATTTAATTAAATGTAAAAATTCGCAAGACTGAGTCCGTTCTTTCTTCAAAGATCCGTCGGCCAGCCGGAATGAATAGGCCTACTTATGGGACAAGCACAATGACAAAAAATATTAGCCTATGACTCTCCAAGTTGGCTACTTTGATCTAGTGAGGAAGAGTATGAATAAATGTTAAAACCCAGAAGAAGCATGGGGTTACTATATATTTAGTAATTAGATGTCAACCACAGCTTTTACTTATATTGCATTAGGATGGCTTGGATTTTGGCTTCAACAACCTAGCATAAGTCGGGCAGCCGTACATGCCCACAATAATATTTTGTCCCATTTTGCTATGGCCGGCTGAATTAGCGTTCAACAAGTCAATGTGCCTCCCCCATGTGCACATACTGAGCTAACGTAGGGGAGACAGGAAGTGCCATCGGCCAGGCCAGCACCCCCTCCCATCGGACCCCCGGACCCCCCTTTCCCGTCTGGGGAATGCTGACTCTCCCTGCGGGCCGCCGCTGGCTCTACCATCCCACCTGCTCCCAGCAGACGGGGACGGCGGCCGTGTGTCCCGCCCCAGGCCTCTAAGTCAGCCGGATCGCACCGGCCTTGAACTTGAACAGAGCACAGGATGCGAGGACAGAGCTTCCTGCGTGCATGACCAGCTGCGGATTCTGGGCGGCCTCCAGGGCCTTGTCCCGGAGGAGCGCCGAGCGGCCTGGAAGCTTCCCGGCCCGCAGCGAGGCGCGGGGCCTGGCGCTGCGGGCCGGGGCGCGGAGGGCCCTGGCTTCGGCTCTCTCCGGGCTGCTGCCCTCTCTGCCCAAGCAGCGGGGCGCTTGGGCTGCCTGCCCATGCGGGAGGGTGTGGGCCCCGACCAGCCTGGGATGACACCCTGCGGGCCCGTTCCTGGTCCTCCCACCGCAGGCAGAACCTTACGCTGTAAAATGCGGATCCTAGCACCTCCATGGAGGGCTCCGTGGCTTCATAAAGATTTGCACGTGACACGTGACTATAGGAGGCATTAGCCATCATCATTAGAACCTTTTTCGTCCAGATGAAGTGAGATAAATTCATTTTTTAGAGCGTCTGGGTGGCTCAGTCGGCTGAGCGTCCGACCTCGGCTCAGGTCATGATCTCGCGGTTCGTGGGTTCGAGCCCCGCGACGGGCTCTGTGCTGACTGCCAGCTCGGAGCCTGGAGCCTGCTTCAGTCTGTGACTCCCTCTCTCTCTGACCCTCCCCTCTCACGCTCTGTCTCTCTCTCTCTCAGAAATAAATAAAACATTAAAAAAAATTTTTTTAGAATTCATTTTTAAATATAGAGCAGTAACTGGGACGTAGAAAGCACTCAAAGATGGTGGCGACTGTGACTGCGTTCTCCTCTCACTGATGCCTCACGCGCACTGCGTCATTCCGGCGGGGCGGAGACTCACCGGTCCCTCCAGGACTGGGTGAAATTGCTACCTTGAATGCGCAGGGTGAACAACAATTTAAACCAAGTGTAAGGAAACTCAGGGCTGGATTTTATTTTCCCCTCCCATTGATCCGGGTTGTAACACAGCAGGCACTCACTTCCGTCTGTGACTCCCGTGTGCGACGGCGGGCCTTGGGGAATGTGAAACGCACTGACAAGACATGCAGCATCTCGAGTGGGGTCAGCCCCTCCCTGGGCTGCAAACGTGAATGCGGGTCCTGAATGAGTGCTCGCATCGGAGAGGAAGCGTAATGATTACCAGAACTGAGGACGCAGCATGCCTCTTTCTACAAACTGAAGACGATCTGCAGCGCAGGTAAAGGTATATAATTCTCTTACGCGATTTTTTAAAATTTGCTTTTAAAGATACACCAGACCACCAGTCTAATGGAATGTCTGGGAGTAAGCTTCTAGTTTATTCTCTTTTTGGCTATAGAAATCTTGCAACAGATATATTATATATATTACTCCCTCTTATATTTTATATATTTATAAAATTTAAAATTTTATAAATATATAAAATTTATATATTATATAAAATATAAGAGGGAGTAAGAGAGAATCTTAAGCAGGATCCAGGCTTAAGAGAATTTTAAGCAGCTCAATGTGGGAGTCGATCCTGCGACCCTGGGATCACTACCTGAGCCGGAATAAGAGTCAGAAGCTTAACCAACTGGGTAACCTGAGCTACCCAGGTGCCCCTATTCAATATTCAATACTTTAAATATTTAAGTAGGCTCTATGCCCATCCTGGGGCTTGAACTCATGACCTGGAGATCAAGAGCCACACACATTCTACCGACTATGCTAGCCAGGCGCCCCCAGATATACTCAATATTTTAAATAACCAAAAATGAAGTTCAACATTGTCACTTTACTTGAATCTCCAGATTTAGCACGACATATTTGGGCCAGGCCAGCAAAGGCATAAATTTGGAATAAATTATCCAAATTCTCCAAATGTATTGGGCATTATATTTTTGTCTTCTATAGTTTATAGGCAATAAAGGTAAAAAGCAGGGGAGGAAAGAAGGCTAACTGAGGGATAAAAGTGATCTAATTAACCCGTGTATGGGCAGTAACCTCTATTTTCTGTTGTTACAGTTTTTCTCATTTTGCTGTATATTAGTTTATTTTTTTAAAAAATTGTTTAATGTTTTATTTATTTCTCGGAGAGAGAGAGAGAGAGACAGCGTGAGCAGGGGAGGGTCAGAGAGAGAGGGAGTCACAGAATCAAAAGCAGGCTCCAGACTCTGTCAGCACAGAGCCCGGCGTGAGGCTCGAACCCACGAACTGTGAGATCGCCTGAGCCAAAGTCGGGCGCTTAACT